>JAYRBT010000093.1:31725264-31745041 GCA_036023395.1 Myiotriccus ornatus
AGGGCAGTGATTGTCCCTCTGTACTCAGCACTGGTGAGGCCACACCTCAAATCCTGTGTCCAGCTCCGGGCCCCTCAGTTCAGGAAGGACATGGAGGGCTGGAGCAGGTCCAGAGAAGGGTAAAGAAGCTGGTGAAGGGTCTGTAAAACAAGTCCTATGACGAACAGCTGAAGGAGCTGGGGTTGTTTAGCTTGAGGAAAAGGAGGCTCAGGGGAGACCTCATCACTCTCTACAACTACCTGAATGGAGGTTGTAGCCAGTGGGGGGTTGGCCTTTTCTCCCAGACAGCTACTGACAGGATAAGAGGAAATAGCCTCAAGCTGAGCCAGGGGATGTTCAGATTGGACATCAAGACGAATTTCTTCGCTGAAAGAACTGTCAGGCATTGGAATGGGCTGCTCAGGGAGGTGGTGGAGTCACCAATCCCGGAAGTGTTCGAGAAATGACTGGGCATGGCACTTAGTGCTGCGGTTTAGTTGGCAAGGTCAACTTCAGTCGAAGGTTGGACTTGCTGGTCTTGGAGACCTTTTCCAGCCTTGATGAATGAAAAATTATTCCCATGTTAAACAAAATCAATAATGCTAATTTTAGCAGATGATTTCCATAGCAACCAGTGCTCATATAACAAATTCAGGATGACACTGTATAATGACTGGAGAATCAAGCAGCAGAAGATGCTGTCAAATGAGGCACAGTCCTCCTCAGATTTTTCCTGTAGGCTGTGCAATATGACGCTGTCTTAAAGTGGATCAAGGACAAAAAAATCTGTAGTGCAATCTCAGAGTTCTTCATTTACTGGATATTTTTGACACAATGTTTAAATAGTTCGAGTAAAGGTTCTATTTAAACTTTAAAATGTCAGTGCTAGACCTGAGAAAAGATCCTTTTAGCCAAACTTATCTCTGTGGCTTTCTCTAATGGATACCTTCCAGAATTAAGTAGTGTAAGAGTCAGAAAAGTATGTGATGACATGTTCCCAGCTTAGTCTAGATTCTGGGCCTACTGATGAGGGGTTTCTTTGCAAATAATAGGGCATACGGATTTTTGTTTCATGAATCTTCAGGTCATCTTTGGGCCAAACATTTTGTCTCCACTGTATCTTGTTACAAGGAGTTCCATGGCTAAACAAATTCCTTTGTGAGAAGAAGCATCTTTTGTTTATATTAAATCTGTCACATGCTGTGTTTTGCATTGAAAGAGCCTTTGTATATTTACTCACTGTCTGAGGTGTTTGTAGTTTCCAGAGGTAGGATTTATATACTACAGGATTATGGGCGAAGATTTTGAGACCAATGAATCAAAATTTTCGCCTCCTCTTACGTGAACATTCCTAGTTAACTTCTGTGGAGTAACTCAAATGTTTAAAATGTATCACAAATTTTGCACATTCATAATAGTGAAAGGAAATGTATGGGTGCTGGGAATACGTCTGTTTGCAAGTATTAAAAAGGTTGCTCAAAGTGTTGTTTAATTAAAGTAGTAGAAGATGACTGAATTCAAATGAAATCAAACAGAATCCAAATAAATCCACATATGCACAAATATTTTTTTTCTTAAGGTTATTGTGACTATCTAAGGTTTAAAATAGCCACTGGAGGGCTCACTGATCTCATGTTAAATGGCAAGCTTGTCTTTGAAAGTCAGTACTTCTGGTTTTTGGTTAAGGCAGTATTAACTGCTGTGCTCCCCATTCAGAGAAGAATGGATGATAACAGAATTTTTGAAGGTAAGGGCAAAGAACAAGTACATTTTTGTGTCAAATAGTAGCAGTTTTGTGACTATTACCTGTCACAGTGTGGGAACATTTACAAATATTTGGAAGGTAGGAGGATCTAAATGTCATAAAATAAGCATAAAGGACCAGAGTTCCCACCCCCTGACCATAAAAAAATGTAAAAAGGTCTTCCTGTCAGACAGCAGGGTTCCCCCATTTTGAGGAGCCACCTGCATGGGGCAGATTTTCCCTTCCCTCCTCTATTTTGTGTGTGACACCAAAGCTCCAGTGATGAGTCAGGCCCAGGGCTGTGGACTTTTTAACCACTGGCAGAACTGAGATAAAATGCAACACCTGTGATTGGTGAGGGTTTCTCATGGCATTTTGAATCAAGTCTTTATTTCTTTGGAGTTAAACAGAACTTAGTTTTCAGAAACTTTGGGAACAATGAATTCTGTTTACATATTCCAATATTAATGTATTTTCCCCAGCCTGAATTTTTCCTTTTTCCTTTTGTTTTTTTTTTAAATATCTCTCTTGGGTATGTTGATTATTGTCCTATTCCTGATTCAGTGAGTGCAGCTGGATGGTTTATATGTAGTATGAGAATGTTCCTTAAGTTTACAGGAGTATTTACCACTCTTCTGTGGGATAAACATATGCTGAACAAAATACACAGCTCCTGAAGTGATTTTGCCAGTCAAATATATCCAAATATTTTGCTAAAATATCATTCTTTGTGTTATCCCAGAACTTCACTGGTCTGTTGCCTTACTTTATGGAAACTCCCTTGATTTGTTGTTGTCCAGTGCTCATTTTCAGCTCTGTCTGTTTCAAAATATTTCCCTTACCCTGAATAGCTATTTGAATTCTTTGAATTCTTTCCCATGATTTTGAATCCTGCATTTTGCAAGATACTTTTTTTTTTTAATTCTCTGCTTATGTGTCTCAACTTTGAGTGTTCCTGGTCACTCTCTTAGTCTTTATTTTAGACACTAGAAAATCATCTGTTGCAGGAGATACAGAACTTTGAATTTGTCTTGACAGGTAAACCTCTTTTATCATTCACAATGGAGTATAAATATTTTTAGTTTCTTAGTGTTCAACCCATCTTTCTAATAATCAGCTTTTTCATCATTCCTGTAAAGACTTAAATATCCACCACTTAAACTGTTCCATTATACCTTATCATACAGTATCTATACAGAAAATATTTTAATAGCTATAACATAGATGGAAAGAGGATTCTACCTGGAAATGCATTTTGTTAAAGTCTGTTTTTCCTACTGCTCAGACTAAAAACATTCATCAAATAAATCCATTTCATTCAGGACATTTGTTCACGGGCCCATCTTGCTAATCTGATACAAAAAGAGCCTTCTTCAGGTAACTTCACTTCTAAATATTGGAGAAATGCTCACGTTGAGTTGTTATCTTGTTTTTCCAGCTGTATCCCTTTATCTTAAGGAAAGGGATTGCCTCTGCCCTAAACTCTTCCAGTTAGAAGATCATAGAGAACCTGCCTTTTAGTAGTTTTCCTGAGAATATCCGTGACTGAATTGGCCATTCTTGAATCTTACATCATTACATGCATGCATTTACAGGCTTATCTTAAAAAAAGAAAAAAAGGTAGTTCAGCAAATTCACAGAAGAGAAACACAGGCAAACTGATTCATCTTGCTTTACAGGTATTAAAACTTAATGCCTTTTCTTGGTTTTAGCAGAATATCAGCAGTGTTGTCATGGATACTGAGTCAGGTCCTGTTTTGCCATCTTGCAGATGTGCTAAAAATGGGATTTTCCCTTCCCACCTGTTAACCATTCACATGGATTTGACTGAGGGTCCACTGAAATCAGTGAAAAGTCTCTAGTCACCTCAGCAGATTTTGGACTAGGATGTAAGTGAACAGTAGAATGGCAGCAAATATTCTCTTTCATGATAGTTTTCAGGTATTTTGTGCATCTTATTCCACTGTTGAAAATTAGATGTGTGCTGTGAGCTTGCTCTCATGCTGGAGCACACCAAGCTGCAAGCTTGTGCTGGCTTAGCCTGGCAGTGCAGCCCCTGCATCTTGGTGTTCCTCCCATGGCAATCTGTCATTACTGCAGGAGAGATATGCAGGCTCAAAATATTAGGCCTTGTGACTTTTAAAATATATTTTTTTAAAAACTTTTGTTTTGGGGCATAACCTTTTTATCCGAGGTTCAGAGTGCGGACTGACTGCAGACTTGGAAATCATTCTCTTTTCGTCTCGGTCCATGAACCGTGGGAGCGTGCTCCCCCCTTGGGTGGATTTGGCTGAGTCAGTGCAGCTGCCAGGGATCCCTTCCCGCCGCTGGCAGGGGTGAGAGGAGGCTCCCAGGCAGCACTTCGGGGAGGATGTGCCAGGGTCAGCCCCGGACTGCAGGGAGCCTCGGCTGCAGTCCCCTCTGTGTCACAGCCATGCCTGTGCCTGGCCCAGGATCCTGTACCTGCTGTCTATGCTATCACACTGGACTCACAGCACTCCTTGCTTTAGGTAGCTGTTGGTCCCGGCTTTTCCCTGACGCTGAAATTTTTCAGCTGTATCTTAGAATTGTCAGGTCTGTAATACCTCCTTTTTTCGTCTTTTTTTCAGTTTCTCTTCTCCCCCAGACCGTTTTTCCATCTCACCCTCCCCTCTGTGATGATGGAATTGCCTGCCTTTCTGGCGCAGCAATGTCACTCTTGACTCACTGGTCCCACTCATCCTACCTGCTGTACAGCACAGAGCTGAAGCCTGCATGACTGTCCCTGACTTCAGCCTCAAGCCAGAGGTTATACAGTGCACTGCATCTCACAAAACTGGTGGTACTTCAGACTTTATGAATGGTCTCTTTTTTTTTTTTTTTTTTTTAAGGAAAAATCCGTATGCTTGCTGCTGGCCATGCTGATTTTCGATGAAACATTAAAGGCTGTGGGAGATGATAGCCTGATTCTTTGAGAAGACAGAAAAAACCACCGTGAATTTGTCTCTTAACATGCCTTCCAGAATGAGGTGTTTGGTAACAAACCACCTCAGTGCAAGCGTTTGGCATGCAGAGGGCTGGGGACGTGTAAATTTGGTTCACATTTTTAACTGAATCTGCACTGTGGAGCTGCACATACATCAGTGCCCACGGGACACGCCCGCCAGAATGCATCCTGGGCTCTCCATTCCTCTACTGCACAGACGAAGGACTGGCCAAAACATGCTTCAAATTTATTTCCTATGGAAACTAGAGTGGGTGGTGGAAAGGAATTGCAGCCACATTCTTACAGAACCATAATCTGCAACGTACAGTTGCCATACTCATGCAAACCTGGTCAGATCTTCCCCTTTCATGCTCCTCAGCTTGAACAGATTACCTTATAAATTGATGTATTAAGATGACTGCTAAGTCTTTGGTATATATAGCTTTCCAATAGAATATAACTTTGCTATCAAACCCTACAGCTGACTTCAGAAAGAACTGGGTCAGATGCTGTCACTGCTTGGTTTGTAACTGCAGTATGGTAAGGGTATAAAGCTGGAACAGGACTTAAAAAAAAAAGCCATAAAATGCATACAACTTGGAGAATGTAGTTTGGGTTTGGACTTAGAAATCTGTTTTGGGAAGATACTAGAAATAAGGGTGTGTTTCAGGACACCCCAGGTAAACTAATTGTTGCCTGAGATTAAGTCACCTTATTTTTTTGGCTCTAGGCTTCACAAACTGCTTCCAGAAGTTATTCTGTTTTGCGTAGACAGTGTTATACTGGGAGTTTGGGTCTTGACAGATAGGAAACATTTCATTTCATGTAAGAAGAAATGGATTTCAGAGACCTTGTGTTGTCAGGTCTACCATTTTGTACATATGCATAATGCAAAACAAATCTGAAATGAGTCCCCATTGGAAAAATAAAGGTGACATTGGTCTGTTATTACTATTATATATCACTACCATATATGCGGTGGGTTTGCAATTGAAAGAAAATTAAATAATGAAGCCTGAACTCAGACTCGTTATCCAGCCTGAAACCATGAGAAGGATTTTTTTCTCCCCAGGCTCCAGTTGGCAGAAATGCAAAAGCATGACATGGATTTAGGTGTGTGCTTTTTATTCTGAGATGAAAGGCTGCATATGGGATTAATGCTCTGGCTTGATCATGCTGTTTTCTCCTGCTTGATATCAGCCACTAATCTGTACTGCTGCAGGGGAGCCCTCAGTGAACATGGAGTTAATTTGATTTTTAAGGGCACAAGAGGAGTCTAAACAATGTAGCTGGTCTAGGTCTTTGGTGACAGAGCTGGATTTTTCATAAAGGCAAAACCAATATGTGCTTTTGAATTTTCAGGCAGATTAACTTGTTGTCCCTCAGAATTAATCCTCATGCATATCACTTGTCTTTTAATGACACTGATCACTGACATCAGTAGCTCAATGCTAAGCAGTGAAGTTTAGATTTTCGAAATGCCAGTTCACACTTTGAGAGCACTTGAACTCTTATTTTAAACAGCAAAATGTTTTGCATCTGTGAAATACCCAATTGTCTTTGATTATGGACACTTTTTCCACTCTCTCTGTATTATAATTTCTTAATGTAAAATATATATATAATTAAAAAATCTATGAAATCTCCTAAAATAGTATCTTTGGATACTATCACTGTGTCTCTGGAGTGTTCTTCTGATATTATTGTGCATTTTTTTATGTCTTAGTTATGCCTGAGGAGTATGACAACTTTCTTCAATATGCCTTATAGCATAGCAAGCGTTACCATGGTACCTTTTAACATTTTTTCAATCAGCATATGGAGAAACAAGGGGGAAAAAAAAGATCTGAGTGAAGAATTTTGGAATGGAATAATACTAAAATAAACTTGTTATAAAAAATGCTCCATATGACTGATGGTAAATTAAAGGAAACAGTCCTGTAATGTATCATCTGTTAGTTAAACGTGCTCTCATTTATCTACTCAGTATATAACCAAAGCCAATTACTGTAAATTAGCAACAACTAATGGCAGCCTTTAATTAACTTGAAGCTATATCCCCTTATTTAAGCCCTCAACCTAATACCTGAAAGAGTGGAAAAAAATTAACCTTCAGGGTGTTCAAAAATGTACTTTTTCAAAAGGTACAATTAAATTAGAGCCGTTGGACTGAAGGTGGGAATTGGGAATGTGGTGATTTAACATTTCCATAGCGTTGGTTTGTCAGTGCAGTCAGCTCCTTTGTGGAGATGCAGTAGGATGTGAGAGGGAAAAAGACTTCCTGAAGGATATTAAGTGTTGTAAGGTTTCTCACCATTCAGCTGAAGACTGGTAGAGATGCTTAAACAAATCCACAGTTTACCCAAATTTTCCAAAGCATGAACTCCTCATGACTACCCTGTTTCCGAGTACCTTACCAAGTGTGAGTTTTGTGATGCTTCCAAGAGATATGCTAGGTAGTAAGGCTTTAAATATGTTTAAATATGTTACTTTTTTTAAATATAGTCAATCATATGATTGAGCTTTTATTAAATACAACATGTTCCTTGAAGACATATGGTTTTATCAGCATGGAATGCTTTTTATGTTCTGGTTTCAGCTTGTGACAGGATAAGGATGTGTTTTGCTCCAACTGTTGCTCAAAATGAATTTTTTTTAGAGAGTATATAAATTGCTGTATGGATTGTACAACCCAGCAACCAAGTGCTGAACTTACTCTACTCTGGCAATTAAAAGCACAAGTGAAGAAGTTAGACAATAAGAGGATCAAGTTATTTTTGCCCTTGTGTTTGCTTCTCTTTTAAGGTCACTAAAATAAAGATAAAAGGGAAGAGTCTGAAGTTTAGAAATCAGCAGTCCTTCAACATGCTTTTTGGTGCAGCCAGAGTTCTTCCTGCTGCATGAAGCAGATTAAAAGTAAGAATCTGGGTATTTTGCAATGCTGCAAATGTAAATGCAAAAGTGAACCTCAGATTTTAAAGTGCAAAAATGTTTGCTTGAACCTTACTTTTCCTGGTGATTTGTCTTATATTAAACTGCTCTTGTGTTGGCTGTTAATACTGCATGTCTTCTGTGAATGAACAGAGAATTTCAGTATTCAGGATGACATCTTTGGAAGCATTAAATGCATATGCAAGCACTTCAAAATGGCAGAATGTAATTAGAGCTGTGAGTTTGACAGTAATTCCTACAAAATTACAATATTTTTCACTGTGCAGAAGGCAAAACTAAATGAAATGGATGTTGTTAGCATCTGGTAAGCATGAGCATAGTTTCTCTGAGATGGTTGAATGTCATATTTATGGCACTCTGAGTGAGATCTGTGGCTGTGACTGATTGTGCCTTACCACTCAATTTTTGCCTCTCAATCTGCCCCATTTCTAATTGGACATTATAGAGGGTGCCTCTTTCTGCAGCTTGAAAATATGAGTGGGGAGGAGGTCAAGTTCCCTTTAGTCATTCAATCAGGAGTGCTCCAGTGCAATCAGACGTGCAAGACCTATTAGTTGGGAAAGCAGCCGTCTAGTGCTTTCCCAGTGCAAATAATTGCCAGGAACAGAATAGGCTTTTTGAGTTAAATTCTCCTCCCCCATTTTAAAATCAGGAGTAGCGCCAGTTTAACTCTGGTCCTGCAGATACCCTGTCTTCTTAGCCCTGTTATACCCAGTACTAACTGCTGACTCTGCTGTAGGACATATTAGCACACACTTCCTAGTGCTGAAAGAAGATTCGTGATTTGAAGTGGGTTATTTGCATAAATTCCTTGCATTCTTAGTTCTCCAGTGAGTTTCTTTCAGTTGTATGCTAAAGAGTATGTACACAACATAAGGGTGAAAAGAACATGTTCCTTTTTTAGCCTACAGGCCAAAATGTGCATTTACTCCCTCACTACTTTCCGTGCATCACGGGTATCCTTCCAGGGTAGTTTAGCTCTGTGAGAAGCCCCCAGCTCTGTGGGATTTTCTTTGACTGCAAGATTTGTACTGTGGGTTGTTTGGGGTTGTTTTAATCTGTTTTCATACAGTGTACTCTGTAATGGTGTTATGGTGCATGACATATGTCACTGAAACATGAATAGCAAAGATGATCAGAATTAGAAGGAAGATAATGGTAGCAGGGTTCTGGTTTGGTTTTAAATTAATCTAGACATTCTGATTTACTGAATTTAAAACAAGCCTTCTGATGCAAATGAGAAAAATTCCTGTAATCTTGTACTATTTCCACATTATTGTTAATTAATGGGCTTCACTGAACTTAACTGACTCCTTAAAAATATTGTAAATGAGACAAGCATGTATTTGCTTGCTTCTGATCTTTGTCATAGATGTTCTACAAAGCAAATCCTATCCTAGTGCACAGTGAGCAATAAAAGATTTAATGAGAGAACAGAAATAGAATTCCATTTTACACTTAACATGAAGTGTATTTTTATTAATGAATTTGTTCATGTATAAAATGATGTGGGGCCCTGCACAGGTGAAAAGGTCTGCTGCAAGACTGGTTGTGGAGTTGCCTCTCAGATTCTCACAGTATGTAATAAAGAAGGAGAATTTACATGACTTTCCCCGCCCCCCCTCCCCAAATATTGCATATGTGACAAATATTTCAATATATGAAGTAAATACCTGAAGTTAAGTATGGAGTTCCTAGAACACTGAAACTGCTAATGAAGAAGGCTCTATAGATAGGTTTTCTGAGCAACTGTGGTGGCATGTAGACCTGAAACTGTAGGAATAGGTTTTCTTATGTCTCAGGATACATCTTGTTTAGGTTGTTTTTTTCTTTATTTTTCCAAAACAAATCTTTCATTAAGTATGTATTGTAACTAAGCAATCAGAAGATAATTATATCTAAAGATGTTTAAAATTCAAGTAGGTTTGAGTTTGTTGGCTTCCCACACACACACACATTTCCTTGGTTCTATTTTTGCAGTTGCAGTCCGTGTTTCTGCCTTTAGTTAGTCAACTATATTTGGCTTGGAAAATGTATCATTACACTATATGCACTGACTAGATAGCTTCCTGTCTTCATATTTTTAAATTGTTGAAATGCAAAGGGCAATAAATGCCCTTATTTTTCCTATTGCCATTTTCCAATACTTATTATATCGTTCTGTGAAATTGTTTAACTGTAACTGCCAACAACTTCTGTGTCAGAGATTTTGCTTTTTGGAGTAAAATTGATAAATAATGATACGTTCCCAGGCTTCCAGCAGAGTTTTTGACTGTGAGAATAGAGAATTATTGAATGCTAATCAAAGTATTTGGGAGTTATGTGTAATTTTAGAGTAATCTAAGCCATTCGGTGGACAAGTTGCTCATCCACCTGTAGTTATAAAAATAACCTCACTCTGTTGTGGTACTCGCTCAGAGAGTAGATTTTACTTATTTGCCATCTGAGGAAACAAGAGGAGAAAAGAGGGAGAATTCTCTCTTTAGAAAGATAATAAATACAGAAGGAATGATGATTAAGAGGCCAGGGAGTTGCTGTTCACAGAACTAGCTACTGAGAAGATTGAACAAGGGGAGAAAGTATACAGCTCTTTCAATGATTAGGTGGAATTTGTTTGTTCTGAACAAAATTCAAACACTGGAACTGCTAATATGCAGATAGCTTCTGTCTGAATAATGAATAGGCATTCACTAGATGCAATTCAGCTGCAGTAAAATCCTATCAGCCCTTCACCGCTGACTATCTCTTCCCACAGCCTGTAGAGAGAGTTTGGGATGACTAGGTTTCTAACTTTAGCCCCTCCACTAAGTGCCTAAAATTAGGTGGGTTGAAAAATGGACTCAAGGAACATGCCACTCAATGGAAAAACTAGCTTTGAGCCTGGAAACTCCCACCTGCAATCTGCATATTAAAGCATCAGAAACATGTGCTATATATGGGTGGGATAAAAACAGTACTGCTGCTTGTGGACACGTTGCCTTTCTGCTGATATTCAGTAGTCATACTTGAGATGGCTTTCTGTGACTATTTTAAAACACACTGAGTTCTCACTGGCATATCTGAACTTTCCAAGCAAATATTTGTAGATTTTGTTCATCAGCTTTATTTGTTGCTTAGAAAAGACTTGTGTTGGTCCACCTCTCAATATCCAGGAACTGAATTTTCACAAATACTGCAAATGGCAATAGCAAATTATAAAAGCTACGTGATCTTAGCCAGCTTTTTAAAATCTAAAATATTTTATCCCTTTTTTTTTTTTTTTTTAATCTATATCATTAACTTTGAGAGAATATCCTCTTTTCCATGAAATATGTGGTCAGAAATCTGGCTTCCAACAGTGTCAGCAGTGCCTTTTCTGAAGTCAGTAACCTCTTTTGAGCTAAGCCCTGAAACAAACCTATCATGGACGTGAATAGCATTTTATGACCTGGCCATGATAAATGGAGAATTAGTCCTGTGTTACTCTTCCATTCCAGTTAATCACTTTGCAATTTTGAAACAGCAGAGGGAGATTAGATTACGTTCTTTTTTAACATTTCTCCTCAGTAATGTCATGCGATTCTTAACATCACGCAAATGTGATGTTACCTAGGAGCTCAGTAGTCTTGGCTCCCAGCATTAATAACGTTTAATTATATAATATGATTTATCACTATGTTTGATTAATTTCCTTTGAAATGTAAGGCAAACGTTTTGCAACAATGGTACCATTAGTACTGTATCGTGGGGACACAGGACAATTTCATTTTATTTTGATTAATTGTATCTCACGTTGTCCTGTTATAGCAGCATACTTTTGTGCTAGGGATGCAGTGAAGAGGGTGACCAACAAGGAGCACAAAGAACAAACTTTGCCATTTTCGATTTGATGTTTCATATGCTCTGGAACAGTCTCCTTAGCTTTAATGCAGGTGGAGGAGGAGAGGAGGAGTAACCTGTTATCCAGACTTTCATGCTGATTCCTAATTCTTGTCTGATAGCAGTGCATTTGAAAAGACCACTCTCAACTCTCAGAGCTTATCCACACTCTCTAAGTATGGCAGTAGTATATTTAGTTTGTGTTTTATCAAATTTTCCAACAAATTGTGCAATGCTTTCCTTTGAGGACTTTATTATTTTGAAGTTTACCAGTTATTTCTAAATTAAATTTGTCCTATTACAACCATTAATATATATCCAAATTTCTGTTTACATTTTTTTCTTCTTGACTGCCTATATGTGATTTTCTCTTCCTACTGTGAGGACCTTAATTCTTTTTCTCATCAGCATCTGTTTTTTTATGCAGATACAGCATTTTATATATTTATATTACATGTATATTAATTTACATTACTTATATATTTAAGTAACAGGCTTTTTAGTTTTTAAATCCCCTTTGGTTCCTTTTCAGTTTCTTTTTCGGTTTGTGATAAGAAGCTAATTAATTTCCCTCCCTCCTGTATCCTTGAAATCTGTGGAGAGTGGTTCTTAATGACTTCTGTCTTTTATGTAAAAATAAAATGAGTTTTTATCCTGATAACATTTCAAACACCCAAATTTGTCATGAGGGAATTCTTCAGCTTTCAAGCCTTTCTAAAACACCATTATTTTTCATTATGAATGAGAGTTAAAATCTTCATTAGTTGTGCCTATGCTTGGATATAAGATACAAAGCTGTTATATCTGCTACTAAGAATGATGTAACTGATCTGGTATTTAAAAATGCCAGAGCGAGTAGGTAGTTGTGGGAGATAATATGAACACTTTTAGAAGCTGTCTTGCTTTCCAGTAACCATGGACCTTAATGTACATTTATAGACACCTGAATGTTTAGCATTTATGGGTTGATTTTTTTTCACCAGAGTCTTGTTTGAATTTCACCTTTTGTGTGTGGTATACAAATATTCAAGCAGCTAAACAATTACATATAACAGAGTAGTTAGTTAACAGGCATATGAGGCATCAGGCCAAAGATAGAATTTGCAGTGAGTAAACATGGGACAGAAATAGGAATGTGAAGGCGAAGGAATCTATTTTGGAGCATGGAGTTGTTCTTGTGCTTTAAAAACCCTCAGGAACATGTAACAGGTTTTTTTTTGAGCTCCACAGCTAAAATTGCTTTGTAGATTTTACACCTTTCAGTGTTCATGTTATTGAAATATTTTGTTTCAAAAGTTTTGCACCACGGACACTACAATGCATTTCACTTGTTTTGCTTTTCTAATTAACAAATGCTTTTGTTTGTTGCTTGCTATGAGTTTGGATTCTTTATCTGGAGGTGATCAGTAACAACACATGGAAGATACATGCTGAAAAGAAAGTGGAAAGGTCGTTCTACCTTAAGGGTGATATTTGCTATTTTTATTGCACCCACAGAAAAAAATTCTGTGAGAAGCAGTATTTTTGTGTAATTCCAGCATTAGTCATAGGAGCTATAGCATTAACCAATGGCTGCATCTACACCTACAGTGTAGCATTTTGCTCTTGTGTGCTGGTGCTGTTGGAGTCCTTTCCTCGTTGCCTTGAATGCTGCTCAATTCAGCACTGGATGCTGCAGTCTTCTATTGTAGTGCAGGTCACGTAGCACTGAATGAACAAGGTTGCATGAATAATGTGCTTTTTATTCAGCGATTGGATAAAAATTAATGCCCTCAACACCTACGTACATCCAATCTCCACTGCTTCCTGTGTGCTTATTCTTCCAGAAGCTTTAATTATTTATCCTTGGAGGGAATTTGACAGTTACAAGTAGTCACGACTCAGCAGGTTAACCATACAAACACCAGAACTGATCTCCATGTCAAGTACACTCAAATGTCTCATGGAACCAAATGTTGATTTTGAAGTGATGTGACTCCAGATTAACAGGGGAAAAAATGGCATCCCTAACTGCTGCTTATTTTCAAATCTAACGCTGTCTTTAATTCAATTAAAATTTGTTTAATATTCTTGCTAATTTGAAGAGGTTGTGTTGAAAGACTGAAGTGTGTGATATGCTGTAAATACTGGGCATTTTGCAATGGAAATGTATTTTCAGGAGAGAAGGGTCAAGTGGTTAATAAGCCACAATATGTGCAGAGGTGCCCATCAAACAGTGTTGCGTAGTGATGAGAAAAAAATGGAATTACATAAGATGCCTGCAGAGTTTGCTACTTGATCTTTACATAGTGTCTTCAAATTAAAGCAAAGCTGTGAGCATAATAGGAGTCAGTATGACCACATCCACTAGAGGAAAAACAGCCCCAGAAATAAACTGTAACTTCTTTATATTTGCTAGAGAGAGAAAAAGGGAGGAGAGCATGTGTGTGTGTATGTGTATATATGCATTTAAATATATAAACACATTTTGATCACATACTTGATCTGAGTGCATGAAGATGATCCAAGAAACAACAAGATAATTTTCCATGTGCACTCTTTTTTTTTTTTAGTAAAAATATTTATTATGTGGCTGCATTTTAGAAGGCAAGGCTAGAAGGGCCACTGTTAAGACTACCTTACTGCAGCTCGTTGAATAATGTAACTGTATTATCTGACTGGACTGCGTGAATCACAGCAGGTGGGAGCAAATCTGTCTGCATCATCAGACTGCATAATGTGGGAGTATGTGCAGCACTAGTAGCTACTAATGGATTGATTTAAGCCTTAGGAATCACCCAGAAAATCTATACCTGATACAGACCTTATCTCCCCGTGCTAAGAGCAGACCCAAAAGTGTAACGCACAGTGGTTTTGTTTTGTGCTTTTGCTTACGTACAGTAAGCAATTGGGTGACTGATTACAGCAGCAGTTCACCCAGAGTTGTGACAGCCTCTCTGAAGTTTTAATAAACACCAGGTATTTTCCTTGAAAGTAACTGATTAGTCTAGTGAAAAATTCATTCACAGAAGACGTGCTCCTTGTGTTGTATGAAAGAGCAGTAAAGATCTCAACAGCAGCTCCTTTTCGCCTTTTGTTCTAAGAATTATTAACTGTTAAGCTTATTTCAAGCCTGTTGGTAAACTGCAAATTGCACAGTATCATATTTAGTGCTGTTGAAATGAATGTGCAGCTGAGTAGCTCGACCAGTGGCTGAGATTTGCCAAAATACTGAGGAATCGTGAGATCTGTATTCTAATTAGGGGTAGTAATCATGATTGTGATGAGTGTTTGACAGATGAACTGAACTGGTTCTAACTGCTTTAATATGTGGAACTTGGCAAACTCAGATTTTAAATTTCTTAGTGTTAGCATGAGAAACGTTATCTGAAATAACCATAATAAAAACAAGTGTACCAAAGTAAGGTGATGGGCTCAGGTGCTGTCTGGTGTCTCTTTTAAGCATTTATGACAGGTTTATCTCAGTCTGCATGAGGGTACAAGTGACAGAGAGGTTGGCATACTTCGTGAGATAGATTAAGGGCATGTGGACAGTCTTAGGGCTTCAGAGGAAGGCAAATGCGGTCTGGAGTCCCAAAGTTTTATTTGAAAACCATTACCAGTTCTGTGGTTCTTAGTTCTAGATGCAAACTGCTCTATGGCATAATACAAATGAGTACAATGAGAGCAAAAACAAAACTCCTGCTAACCATGCTGATTAAATTGCCAGTGTTACTGGCGTGTATCTGTGCAGTTTTGCAATACTGGTAATACCTCAGGTAATATGTTTATTAAAAGCATTAGATTTTGAGAAATACAGGCTAACACTATGGTGCCTCCCCTTCTGGAGACACAGGTAGAATTTCCCCTTTTCCCCTTCCTCTTTACTCAATGAGTGTGTTGTTCTTTGACATCTTCCAACCTCCCTGCCCCCTTTCTTTGTAATTTTTGGCTGAATTTGGTCAGGTGGTTTCATCACCCGTCTATTGACCCATGATATGCAGACAGAGGGTTCTGAGCAGTCACAGAGGTAACCGAGGAATGGAAACCAAGCTTAAGGGTCACTGTC
Organism: Myiotriccus ornatus; assembly: GCA_036023395.1. Taxonomy (NCBI): domain Eukaryota; kingdom Metazoa; phylum Chordata; class Aves; order Passeriformes; family Tyrannidae; genus Myiotriccus; species Myiotriccus ornatus. The sequence continues at coordinate 31,740,811 of JAYRBT010000093.1, forward strand.
TCTACATAGAGGGTGCTTTTGTGGTAGATTCCTAGGAACTAAACTTAATTTACTTTGGCCTAAGTTCTATTCTAAACAAACAAATCAATAGATAATCAATACCTTTCCAAAAAAAGAACTTAACAGCTCTTAAAAAAATGTTTTCACACTGGTAAAGTTCAGTAGCATCTCTGGTGATGCCAAATGAATGTTCTGCTGGTTCAACCCACTGCTTATTTATCAATAAAATTATGGGCATCTGAGAAGTTTCAATTTTTCGTTTTTTAATCTTGAAGTAAAAATTAACTGATAAAAGGGGAAAACTCGAAACTGCCTCTTTATTTTTATCTATGTTACAAAAATTTGCCTTTTTTTTTTTTCCTGGTTATCCTTTTGATCTATTTGCTGTTTCAAGACTACAAGATGTTTTTGTGGACGTAATTAAAAATTACAGAAAGACCAACTGTGTGATCCTCCCTGAACTGCTCGTGTGACATGTTTCTGCTCACTTTGCATCACCTCTCCTGGCAATACATATCCCTTCTTTTCCTTAAGTGATGGAAAGATCATTTCTTCTGCAAAGGACACCCCCCGTCCCCCCAAGGCCTACCAAGATTGTTTATCTACCAGTGACATTTTGTAGACTGCTTTCTTTCACAAGAACAAAAAGCTGAAGCAGTGATTGAAATAGGATTGCTGCACAGTACTCTATGCTTCTGAACCATTCAGCACAAACCCAAAACACAGCCCCATACTAAGACACTGTGGACAGAACTCTACCCCAGCCAAATCCAGCACACGTGACGTTGTAGTGGCCTGTAAGTTTTTCATTCTTCTTATTCCGTCTTGTAGGTGTGATTTGCAGGGAAGTGATACAGCTGCTCACAGATGTTGGTGCTCTAGCGAGACTCAGTGTGCTCTGTAGTAATTAAGGGCCTCTTCCAGCTTCATTTGCATCTCGGACAGCAGAGGGCAGGTGTTAGTTTTGCGTGGATGAAAGTTGTTCGGGTGGAATGGGTGTGTGTGTACACGTGATGAAAGCATGCTAGAGAGGGCTGCAAAGAGGCGGTACAGAGCACTTAAATATAGGCTATGCTTTTTTGTGCCTCTAGGAAACATTTTTCCAGTAGAATATTTTTTGGCTTTCGCTTAAAAACGCTGTTGCTTTGGCCAAAAAACCAAAATTAAAATCGTATTGGTAAGGTGAGAAGCAGTTTCAGTCCAGGAACTTTGCCATCTACCCACATTTCATTACACAGAAACCTCCTAGTATCTTCCCATTTGACTCTTGTCATGGTGTCTGTGAACATTTGTGTTATTCAAGTCACTGCACAGCAGACGGACGTATATTTCGGTACGAAGGTTTTGCAGTAGAATTATTTTTGCATTAACTGTTGAGTTTTTAGTTTAATTGCACTTAAGAATTTTGTAGCCACATGGAAAACCTAATGCTTGTAGCTAAACAACAGACTTCTGCCAGTTTAGATATTCTGGTCAGGCATATGTTAGTCCGGTGCTGTGCAAAAGCAGGTGTGGAATTTGCCCACTGTTAGGTGCAAAGTTGTGTTTCCGTGGGTAAAGTTTCTTGCATTTGGGTAGAGGAGCAGCTTTAGTAGGACAAAGACACTGTATTGGTAGTCTAGATGGATAAAGTGCTGCTGGTCAAATTAAAGTGTTAGTTTAAGGATAATTGCAGTTCATGGTGGTCAGTAACAACTGTTAGACAAGACAGTTAACAGGTTGCTTCAGTGGCACATGATAATTTCATAACAGAATGAATCCTTGCTCTTTCATATCCTAGTCAAAGTGAATAATAACAGCAAACAATCAACATGTGTACAAATGCTAACATGTTGAATGTAATGACAGTGTTCTGTTACTTTCTCAGATGTGCTTGTTGAACTAACTGGGATAACAGCACTACTGTTGCGACCAGACAGTAAGGCTGATTGCTTTCACTGAAAAGCCTTATTTATTGCTTTACTTATTGCTCTAATAGACCTTCTTGGGCCACATGGTGGCTTCAAAATCTGTGTTTCCTTTCCCCCCTTCTGGTACTGTGAACTGGTGTGGGTGACTCTGCCAGTGGCATTTCTCCTCCACCTTTTCATCCTGGCACCAGTGCTTCATTGTAACCCAATTCACGGTGAGTCCTGGGCAGTTCTGGAGCTGGGGGTGTTGATTTCTCAACAGACCTTCATAGCTGATAGTTTTCTCCCATTCTGAGGTAGCTCCTCTGACCTGAATACCCATGAATTACCTGTGCTTAGCCAGTGGGCTTCAGTTTCTGCTTGTCTGTTCAAGCTCTTGCCAAGTTTCTCCTCTGGCCTCTCTGCTGTACATCCCTGCTTTGTTGTTACTGAAATCCCTAGGTCATGTGCCCAAAGCCCTTTGGAGAACTGCTGACCCTCAGAACACCGACAGTTTTCATTCTTTCTCAACTGTAATTGTACTGAAGCTTCTCAGGGGCTTGCCCTGCTTGAGCAAACAAAACACATTGCCTGGGGGTACCTAGAGAAAGTCACTATATTTTTTTGCTACAGGAAGGAAATATACAAGTTGCCCTGTATGACAGTAGAGCAGTAAACACAGCTTTGTCTCGATTTCTCTGCCTCTCTAAACATTTTTTTAATCTTGGAGTGCCTTTCAGAGTTAAGGATGCTTGCTTTCCTTCTGCTCTGCTTCAGTTTGTGGAGCTTAAAACAGTTTCTTAGCCTTCTCATCTGCAGCCATTTTACTTCTTCCCTTTCCTCACATTACTAGCAGTGTACTCTGTACACTGCAATCCAGTTAAGTGAACATTTAACCAGCTATTTAAATCCTGCCACCCAGCCCTGCCTCCTTACCATGTCCTTCACAGATTTGCAGTCCTGCTTTCCATACCTGGCGTTGCACCTAAGGTAAGTGACTCAAACGCAAGGAAGGCAAGCAAGCTAGTCGAGAAAGGAATGCATCCCTAATAGATGCATGCCCTTGTGCATGGCTGCACACATGCACGTACACACTTGTCTGCAGGTGCCTCTTCCATCTGACTGCAGCAAGCAGTGAGCCATCACTTCTGGCCAGATAACGAGCAGCATCGGTGTAAACGGGTACAGTGACTCGTATCAGCTATACGCACAGATCATACAGAAGGAGTCCTCATTCTCAGTTCGCTGGGAATGAGTGCTGTGAGTGCTGCTGTGGATAACCCTCCACAGGTGCTCTTATCCACTACTGCAGATCGGTTAGAATTATCTCAGTCCTACAGCTAATCGACAGTGGGTTTGAATGCAACTCATTATTTGCCAAGAAAACCTCTGTGGTTTGTTGGCAGAAGTTAATGCGTTGTGTTTCAGTGTGAAGCTGTTGCAAGTGGATATTAAGCACATTTCCTGGCCTATGCAATTCCTCTCCTCTCCCCCTTCATTGTAGTCTAAAACTGATCTGGTTGAAAATAAAACAAACAAAAAAATCCAACATTCTTTCCTGTGTTGTTCTTCAGCCAGATGCCACAGAACGCATCTCATGGCAACATGGCAAAGGTGACAGGGGGGAGAGAGCAGTCTTGAACAGCTCTGCTATTGCCACCAAACCTCTACACATGAAGCCAGAATTTTGGTCTGATGCACAACATAAGACAAAGATGGTAATTTGTACTCTCTGTTGTTTTTTGATTCTTATGATTTTGGTGATAACCTATTAATTAGGGGAGGGGGAACCAATGGATTTGGGAAAGTCTGGGTTTTTTAAGGAATTACTGCCTACTCAGACAAGGTACAGTTAGCCCTGCCTGATGCTGAAAGGTACAACAAAGTGCACTGTGCATCTTTTCACATTATCCTTTTTGTTGCTGCTCTTCTTGCCAGAATTTAGCTATCCTAATAAAAGAGTAGGTACTGGAGTATAAATGTGGTGGTAAAGCACATATTCGTACCTATACTGTATAAATAAGAAATAATTTTTTTCATGGATTTAGAAAGGAAAATATAAATGAAGCAATTTACTTTTTCACAAAAATAAACATAGGTTTTTTTGTGAATTTTGCCATTTGTGAATGGCAACCAACCTAAGAAGTGTTGTACAAAAAGTCAGACACAACTAAGATTCCCAGACTTGCATTTGGATTTGGAAACTGGCAATTAAATTTGACTCCCGTTGTGACGAACTTGAAGATGGATAGGGAGAGGGAACCCCAGGCCAGAGGCTTTCCTTTTACCCCTGGCTCTGGGGAGGAGAGTGCCCTCCCCCGGGCCCCCCCCCCCCCGGCAAG
>JAYRBT010000093.1:31745141-31801487 GCA_036023395.1 Myiotriccus ornatus
GGGAAAGAGAAGGGTTACACGAGGAGTTACACGAGTTACAAAAGCCATTTTGGAAACGTGGTCATTTAAACAACATTGCAACTTTTACATCTTTTTATATACCACAAGCATATTGCAACACCGTTGAAATCAATAGGAAACTCATGAAGTCAGAATTCATATAAAGGGTATTTTTAAAGCAGCTTTGCAAAACATTCCTAGGAAAAGAAGATATGAACAGCATCAAAATACTAAAAAAAATTATCAAAAACCAACAGAACAAAAATAAGACACCTTATTACGAAGTAGAAAAGAAAACTACTCAATTATTAAGTGCATTTCATGAATGAGAACCAAAAAGATGCTGTGTTAACAAATAAGTAAATGACTGGCCTCCAGTCTAAGGAAGACAGCAAAGAAGTTCTTGCATAACTTGCTACTGAACTAGGTTGCTATTTACTTTCTCCTCTGAATCTCTAGTTTTTTCTGACTGTTTAAAGTAGAAACACACGGAGACACTTGGACATTAATGCACATGAACCCAGAAGCAGCATCGTTTCCACCAGTGTGAATGCATCACAGGACCAGAGAGAATGTTATGGGCCTCTTGTTACATTATTCACAATGCAGTAGTTTGTTGACCATGTCACAGATGGTGGACACAGAACAAAACATAACTGGGATATGTTTCTTTGGGGAGCAGACTCCCTCTCTAGGCCGATGCTCCAGCTGGACTGTGGCACCTGGTGCAGAGTGTGCTAGCTTGGGACAGGGAGAAAAGAGAAAAAATCATGGAAACACGGAATTGTTTAGATTGGAAAAGGCTTTTTGATTACAGAGGATGTCTGTAGCAGGTGTAGGCAGCCAAACAGACATGGCTGAGCTTTTGCTTGTGAATTTGGATTGTGTATTTTTTAGAAAACATAGCCCTTTTACACTGCTGCTACTTCTCTTTCTCACTTCATGGACTGGCTTAAAGAAACAAATAATTTACTGTAAAATTTTGGGGGTTTGCAAGAGCCAATTTAGTGTTGGTTTGCAGACTTTAATGCACTTCCCTGCATGATCCTGCCTTGCAAAAGCTTAGTGTCATGTTCAGATTTGGGTATTATCTCAGATCCATCTTTTCTCTGAACTTTTATGGTGTGTTGACTTTTAACAGTAGGCCCCCAGGAACCACTAATGGAGCAGAAGGACTTACAAGCTTCATTTTCTTCCAAATATTTCACGTCATATTTCATTGGGTGAATGTGTCTTACGACAAAATTGTTTCAGTGTTCTCAGCTAGCAGAAAAAACATCCTCCCTGTTTAGGGTCAGCTTCTGGCTTGACACATAAACATCTGCAAAGAGATATATTGGTCTATTTCAGACCTTAAATTTTACATTCTACTGATGTTATTTAAGTTTGAAGTTCCTCATTAATGATTAACGATCGCTGATTTTGAGCAGTAATACTTCCAACAATGTGGTTTTCCAGAGGAATAACTTGCAAAGCCGCAGATAATGCTCCCGTTTCCTGGAGCAGCCCACTCTTAGTAGTAATGTTGCCACGGAAACAGCAAAACTCTGAGCCCGTGAAAGAGAATGGGGATGGGGGCAATTTACAACAGGTTTTTTTAATTGAAATAAATCAACTGGGATTTATTTAAATAGTTCCCCCCCCCCAGCTTGTTTGATTTTCCCCCTTTGTGTATGTTTGTTTGTTTGTTTGTTTGTTTGTTTTCTGCTAGGCTTTGCTTACAGACCTTTGAGGCTTTTTGTTGGTGGTTGTTTGGTTTTCTTGCCTAGGACAGTAAGCTGAGGTCTGACTCAAACACCCAGGATGGAAAAAAAATGATGTGAGCCCAGTCTATGCATTTATTCCTGCAAAATATTTTGGGGTAAAGGTAAATAATCATGGCGCTGGTGGGAAGTTCAGTGCCTCTCATTATTTCTGTCAGCTACATGATAAGCCTCCCTTAAAATCACAGAAGGATCTAACTGAGCTCTGTGTGCAGGTAAATCAGAGAAACAGAGGAATACAGAATGTGATGTATTAAGTACGTACAAACAGAACAGATCAAATTGTTTAGCAATAATTTTTCTTTAGAAGGTTAAATCATATTTCTTTTCAGCTTGCCTTGATGTCATCTTGCTCCACTGTTACTTACATCATGGGAGGTTGTCTCACATAAAGAAAGCTGGATCAGGCTGATTAATAAATACATGGGTAAGAGATTTCTGGTATATGTCTAGCTCTCATCGTGCAAAGAAAGATGGTATTTTTCCTTCTCAATTAACCAATCAAGAGAAGAATGTCCCCACAGGACATTAGAAGTCTTTATCCTACTGAAACACTATCTTTTTTTTTTTTTTTTAGGAATTGACCTTTGTTAGTATTAAAGATTCTCCAAGAACATTTACTAAAGCCCAAGCACAAACACTTGTGCCCACCATGCTACGATGTGAGGAATAGCATCCTGTTTGCTGATGGCTTAATGTTACATCATAGTAACAGTAATTGTTTAGGGCTTGCTGTAAAGAGGGATGTCAACTATGATGGTATTAAGGCTACTTTTTGTATAGTATTAAAATTCTTAGCAACACCTGTATTTATATTTCTGGAAAGATTCACTGTTTCTTTTAACTTAGCTAACCCAAATTCACTTTGGATTGTTTTTTCTTCCTCCCATCCCCCCACCCCCCCCCCCCAAGCACTGTCTTTCTCATTTTTCTTAAAGCCAGTTTAGTCCACAAGCAATTTTACTGCCACCAGGCAGAAAACCTGGAAATGCAAATAGATTTTCAGCAGAACTTCAACAGTTTCTAGCAGTTTTTCAAAGAGAGTACATGTTTGACCACCGTGTGTAAGTGGAACTAGGTATTTTTGCCAGATCTGATTATGTGATTAATATTTCTTTAAATACAGGCCACTGAAAGTCACCTTTTTCTGCATTCAGGAGAGTTTCTTACTACAGTTAGGGGAACACAGTGGTTGTACTCCCTGTGTTTCCTCTTTAGGGTGATCACATCATCTTATCTGGTTTAGCTTGTGGATCGACAATGTCTCCTATGTTTGCAACTACAGCAATTTAAAACCTTTTAAATCTCAAAGAAATGTAGTTTCTCCCTCTAATTTTGTCCCCAGCATCTGTTTTTTCCCTACCCTTTGCTGTTAATACAAATAACTTGCTTCTGAAGTACAGGCTGCAGTGAAGATACAGAAAGAAAAAGGTGTTAGCTATGGATATGGCTGTGAGAGCTGCTTGGGGGAAGAGAAGGAGGGACAGTGACATGAAACAAGGACTGCACCAGGATGAGAGGAGTGTCCATGAGAAAACAGAAATGAGAATGAAAACCAACAGGGGTTGAAAAACAAGTCCGAGATGCCAGAATTACTACTAGTTCATAAGAAATGCTGTACTTTGTCAGAGGCAGTGTACACCCCCTCACTGTGTGTGTATGTCTAGGATTACATATTACTTTGCATTTATTAACATCACATTTCCACCTGCCATTTTATTACTGGGTCAACAATGAAGTCATTGTTCCATGGCCATTTATTAATTGTGGTGGTTCACAGCCCTGCAAAAAAGAAGGAAAGAAAAAGGCTCATTTTCAATTGGATCCACTTTACGAGCTGATTTAACATAGGTTGCAAATAGAGATAAGGAAGAAATGGTGCTTTGAAGGTCCTGCTGTCTATGATATTAGCAGCAACAAGCTTGTTTAAGGCAGGCGTGGTACAGTCAGTGTGCAAGCTACAGGCATAGTGTTGGAAATGCCAAAGACATTATAAATTCTTTGGCAATAGCTAGAGTGAGCTAGATCCTAATTTTGATTGGAGTTTATGCCTATTTCATTCATTATTTCCCGGAACTGGATTTGAACCTGCTGCCTGTAGGGCAAAATTATGCACTGTTTCTAAGCCCAGGAACTATAAAAGGCAAGGTTTAAAAATGTTCAGTTCTGCCAGTTTAGGGCTGGATTTGTAAAGGAGACAGTTTCCCCATCAGACGCTGAAATAAGCACTGGATTTCAGGCACTGGGTGATGCAGAGGCTTCTAGTCCTCTGCAGTGTCTAATATCAGGTTTCCGGGAGAGCTCTGCATCCAGCGGATGTCTTGGTAGCCTTTCTGTGTCCAGTGAAACGGTGTCAGAAAACAGACCTCTTGCTGGTGCTCTGGGAAGCTTTTGTCGTCTGTCTTTCCCTCTGCCCTCCCCCCATCGCCCCCCTTCAGTGGACTGATGATAAAAACCATCTTCAAATATCTACTGTGCTCACAGGGTAAAAAAGGGGTAAATAAGTACATGCGATTTCTTTTCAAGCAGGCTTTTGGCTTTGTTTTGTGGTTGGTTTTTTTTTTTATGGTGGTTGGTTTGTTTGTTTGTTTGTTTGTTTGCTCGGTTGGGGGTTTTGTCTGTGGGTTTTTTTTGTTGTTGTTTTCGTTTGTTTGTTTGTGGCTATTTCGCCTCAGAGGTCTCCGAAGGCAAACCTGTAAAATCAGTGAATCTGCGGGTGCACAGAGAGAGCAATCAAACATCAAACGAAATGTGCACATTCATGTTCCTGTCCTGGATGTAAATGAATTGGCTGAATGAACACAGCCGGGGAGAAACCCAGACCTGACTCCGCGGTTTTCTTCACCTGCCACCCCTGCGGACACCCCAGGCGTTTCTCTGGCGACAACCCCGTCTTCCACGGGGGCTTGGCGACCCACTCTCGCCTGCTCAGACGCCGGCTTCATTTTCTGGCGTTGCTGCAAAAAAGGTGCCGCCTGTGCTCGAAATGGGATCTTCCACTATTTAGCAAGGCTTTGCTGAATGAGTCATCAGCGCCGGCTGGTATTGGCTGGGCTGGTGAGCACCCAAGGGATTGCCTGGCAGAGGCTGCGAGGCCTCGCTTCATTCACAGAAATGTGGGGATGCTAGCCAGCCCTTTCATTCACACGCACAGAATCTCATTCACATTTTGCAGTCTCGCTAGCCGCTTCTAATGAAGACAGTCGTTCGGGAGCTGTAGGGTTTTCTGGGCAATAGAGACACGTAAAAATAGGCTGTGGTGTGTATGCTTGCTGTTGCTGTGCTAGGAGGATGAAGAGAGGAATGCATGCTGTGAGGATGCTGTAGCAGGTTTGCAGTGTGGTGATGAAAGGCTGTTCTGCAGATCAGTAGAAAAACGCTTTTACATTGACTAAGACATTGACATCATTCATCACTGCTGGGATAAGAGGTGCTGATTTAATTGAATATGTCATGAATATACTAATTAAATACCTGTATTTGAGCTGGCTGTTTCACTGTATTTGCACTTTGTGTACTGCAGCCTTCAGTAATGGGAGAAGGAAGGAATTCCATAGGATTTTTTCCTTTAAGTAGTGCTGCAGTTAGTCATGTATTTAAGAAATAGCTTTGCACTGTGCAACTTTTCTGGTCTGAATTTGTTTATAATGCAGTGTATTGTCCTACATCCAAAAGATGTTTTGCTAAGCAAATTGATTTATAGGAAGAAGCCATATGGCTTGTGATGGGCATTGTGTGTCACAATGCTGTGCATATTTTGTCCTAAAAAAAAAAGAAAAAAGAAAAGAATAGGAAACATTAAATACCTGTTTTCTGCATGTTTTGCTGCTTCTCAGTTCAAGTGTTTGTGACTAATGTGCTAAATAAAGACTATTTTTTTTGTTTTTAACTGCAGGATGTCAGTTTGATGCTACCTGGACTTTTTAATATTATTTCAGGTTTTTAAGTTTTTCAGAATTAAACCAAACATTCCAGTGAATTGAAGATCTTCTTCATGTCTTTCTTGGGAGTGAATATCAGTGGTAAAAGAAAAAACATCTGTTAAGCCTGTTGTCAGACATCAGAAAGATACTTTTCTTCACACATAGGTACTTATGTAATTCCTGAATTAAAATAGAGTGTTCTTGTGGAGTAACAGGGAGAAGGATTTCTTTCTCTGTCAAAATTTGGATAGAGCAGTTTCTGTGAGGGGCAGCATTGACAAATAGGCACTGTTAGACTGCTTTTGTGGAAGAAAATGTCTATATTCCTTAGTTCTGTCATCTGTTCTGAAAACCTTTAAGGTGACTGTGTTTTGCTGCAGGGACAGGAGAAAGGGGATATATGTATGTAAATATTATCCAAGTATTTGCTATCTAATTGTGATTTCTTTATAGATTCGCAGATATGTGAGGTGGAAGAATTTTAACAGAAGAATAAAGTGTGATGTTTCATAAAGGCTATTAATTCAGTTTTGAAGGTAATTGCCTTTGGTACTAAAAGGGTGGTGGGAGGGGATAGGAATTGAAGGTTGAAAGGAAATATCTGTTTGAGAAGATAGGAAAAGGAAATTTGAGAATTGATTGGTGCTAGTGTGCTGTAAGTGGGTGGTTGTGGGTTTTTTTTTCCTTCTCTCTCTTTTTTTTTTTTTTTTTTTTTTTTTTGGCTACAGGAAGTGATTTGCAGTGTTCACAGCCTTTTGTTGAAAAGGGTCCTTCTCATTTGTGTGAGTCATGCTTTTGCTGTGAGCGAGTTGGCAGCTCTAAGCAGGACTGGGATCTCAGTCACAGAAAACTGTTACTTCTCCCAGCCTTAACAGGGAACCAAAAGAAACCACTTTAAAATATACATTTTTTTTTTGTTTGTTTGTCTGTTTGCTTTTCCTTATACTCTCTGATTTTTTCCCCCAAAATCTTGTCGTCCGTCCGTGTCGTTATGAATCGCCTGCTATGTTAGTGCAGGCATCTCCTGCGTTGGCATCAGATTTGCCAGAACGTATGCAGGAGAGCAGATAGAAGGGCATGCTTCAACGTACCAAGTATAACCGCTTCAGGAATGATTCTGTGACATCAGTTGATGATCTTATTCACAATTTGTCCATGAACAGCAAGGTCTCAGCAGTTGCTACGACTTCAGCCTCACCTTCGTACCTGGTCTCACCAGAGGTTCTCCGCAAGGACCAAGAAGATGGACCCACCACCCTGTGTACCCTCATCCATAAAGTGTCCCACTTGAAACTCTCTAACACAGGCAGCCTTTTGGGTATCAAAAACCTCTCCTCTGCAGTAAAGGAGCTTGCTGTCTCCAAGTTGCAGGGAAGCTCGAGTGCTTCTAGTTCAGCAGCAGGGGCTTCAGACAACACATGTAACCTTGTCTCTGCCACTTCGTGTTCTCAGCAGGACGTGAGCAAGATGAGTATGGGGAAAAAAGCACGGTCGGAGGAAATGCACCTGGGAGGTGAAGACTGGAATCAAAGTAGCAGCTTTGTCAATAAACCCTCTCGAGGATGGCTGCACTCGAGTGAGAAGATCCTGGGACCTGGTGTGACGTACATTGTGAAGGTTGGTCTGTTTTCTTCCATTCTCTGTTTTAATCAATGAAAAATTCTCTGCTGTTTTTGCTGACAGGCTAGTCAGGCTGAAAGGATCTCTATTTGTATATTGCTTTTTTTGGTGCATAATACGTGGAATGTAAATGCAGGAAGGCAGGGTTGGGAAGCTGTGTTAATTTGTTTCATTAGAGCAAACCTGCAAATAACGTTCTACAGCTGTGTGAAAATACTGTTCCTAAGCTAAAAGCTGATTTTCTTACTTTTTGGTTTGTTTTTTTTTTTTTTTTCCTTCTTCTGAATTCAGGTTTTCAGTGTTATCTAGCATACTGTATATATCTTGGATACGTAGGCTTTCAATATGTCTGGTGCAACATACAGGAGGAAAGAAGGAGCCCTTGATGTGAGAAAAACTGTTAATCGTGCATGATTTTTCAGTTTGAAAATACCTCTCAGGGCAGGTGTGTTTCTAAACTGAAATGATATTTGAAATCTTAGAGCAGTAAGGCAGAGAGCACAGTTCTCATTGTGTTCCACAAATAGAAATACTGTAGGGGGTAGAGCAGGAAAATGCAGCTTGTTTTACATAATGAGGATTCAGCCACCTTAAATGTTATTGCTCTTTTCAGTTCATTGATACAGCATGTCAAGAGCAGAGGTTCTTAGGTTTACAGTGTAATGCTTCCATATGCTTTGAAAGTATTTAGAAACCACCTGTTAAATTAGAGCCTTCAAAAGAAGGGTGTGGGCAACGTTTTTGTAGTTAGGTAAGATTCTGGTTACACCTCTCAGCATAAAGTTTCAGTGCAGAAAGTATAAAAATAACATTATTTTCCTGGATTTGTTCTTCAATTGCCATGTTTTATTTGCCGAGTGGCTTTTGTATTGGATGTTAAGAACTGTTTTGTAACAGACTATCAATATTACAGGTCTATTTTTAATCTCATCCTATTTTTGGTATAAGAGTCGCAGTGTGACTTTATTTCAGGATGCTCTAAAATTGAGTGACACTCTTGTTACTTAACTCTCGCTGCTTCTCCTCCAGTCTCGTTATCAGAAGCAGAGTACATATTTAACTGTTGCAGGACTAGGAAGCAGTTTTCATTTCTTTCTGTTAGTGGTGATGGAAGATTTTGCAAGTGGTGGTAGGCTGAGGAAGTTGACCCATTCAGAGCACTGCTGAAATTGTGCTGTCTTTTATACTGCTCTGAAATTTACTGGAACTACAAAGGAGTCAGTCCTACCTTTCAAGCCACAAACTGCTGCTCTGTTACTCTTCAAGTGCCTTGATAAAAATAACCCACTGGTGCTGGGTATAGTGGTGTTGAGACTCTGATGTTCTTTTGCACAGAAATACTTTGGCATTTTCACCTTAGTTTGGGGGGGGGCTCAACCATTTGACTTTTAATTTTGCTTAGGATAAGTGAGAATTCACAGGGTAAGTGAGAATTCACTGCTGCCATTTGTTTTACCTGAAGGGATCGTTATGAATGAGAACAAACACAGTATTCAATTTCTTAATTTTTCTAGTGGTTGACCTATCATATGTTAGAAGAAGCTGATATCCTTGAAATAAAAAGAGAATTAAAGCTATGTAGAAATGGACTAACACTTAAAGTTAATAATTGACCCATATCTAACACAGATAGCATAACTGATATTTTAATCAGTTCACTTGGTGTCAAATACCTGAAGGTGTATTTTGTGCATATCAGAATTTTCAAAATAAATCATTAGTACCAAACAACTTTCTTTTAGGTGTTTGCTAATGTCATTAAAATGTATAGAACCTAGATTATTGTTCCTGTTTAAAAAAATGGATGATAACTTTGGCTTCATGCTCTCAGGCATGAGAGTCACAGAGCAGTGGTCTGAATGTAAAAACAAAGGTTGAAAATAAATACCAAAATAAGTGGTCAACGAGTAAATGAAAATAAACTGGTCCTGTTTAGTTCCTAATTTGCTCGCTAATTAAGTGTCTCAACGTTTTCCGCAGCAACTGCAGCATTCGTACAGAAAATCCTCAAATATTGTTTGTTACCAAAAGCTTTTATCCATCCAGACCATCAAATCAATACACAGATAATGTCCACTGAAGGGAACCATTCCTTGGATACCTCATGGCTATATTGACTGTCTGGTGGACTTGTACCATGATCAATTAATGCTATATGCCTTGCAGAAAATTCCATATACCATTTGCTGAATGAGATGAAAATTTGATTTTTTTTTTTTTGACCAGCAAAACTTTTGTCATTTTTGTGTGTAAATGTGCATGGGTTCCTATTTTCTCATTAATCCACATTCAAAGCATAAGATTAGCCAAGGGACAGGGCTAATTGCAGCTACTGGGCAGTTTGATAACTCACATTAGAATCTTCTGAAGAGGCACAAAATTCCTATGTACAATTTATGACAAATCTGAGACTTCACTGCTGTCCCCACTTTTTCACATATTACTCCTTTTTAAAATGGGCAGTGTATAATACTTAAAAATGGGTGTAGGATTATGGTAAACAGTAGCTGTATTCTGGTTGGTCTGCTATGATGGAATTATTTTCAGCCATAAAAATGCTGGCACTTTCTGTATTTTTTTTTCTCCCAGTGGATTTCATGTTGCATTTTTATATATTATATTAATGTAAAAATTTTCACAAAAAAAAAAAAAAATTACTGATGAATTAGACAATGAACATAACCATATTAGGGGACATAAAGTGATGAGTTACAGATGTTTTACTTAATGCTACTGCTGAACAGTTTAACAAGTTATGAATTATTGAAAAAAATGAAATATTTTGCTATTGTGATGAAAGTCATTGAAGAGCTCGGTGTTTTCCTCACAGTGGGACAGGTTACTATGGGGAGAGATGGTAAATGTTCATGTTGTCAGAAAAAGAAATACATAGAATAAAAAAGAGTATAAAACTGAGTAAAGTACTGATGGTTAAAGGTTTAAATGTAACTTCTCTTTCCAGTGATATCTACTGATGAGTTTAATTGGGTAATATAACAGACATTTAGAGTTTTGTTACATTTAATTAACAGCACAGTCAAGAGTCAAGAGGCAAATGTATGTCTGTCTTTAGGTAACTCCTGATTTAATTTTGTAACAAGTATCAAAGGCTTTAAAATGCTCTTTCTCAGCAGCTCAAAACTAAATAAGCCAAAAGTACTGTAGCATAATTTCTATACCTATGTGAAGTACATCTGAAAAAGCTAATGAGCTGTAAAACCAGATAGAAATATAGTATCTGGGAGAGAGGAAGGAAGAGCTACTTCATCCCAAAGAATCATCACAAGCCAGGCAAATATTTCAGCAAAAAGCACATAAAATTATTAATATTATAGCAAAGTATTTAAAGAGCATAATCCCAACTGCAATTATTTCTTCAACATTTTTACACTTTCATTCCTCGTGAGGGAACAACAGCATATATATATAGGTCTGATACAGAAAATAGACACCATCGTGATGCTGTTCAGACACATCACCATGTCAAGGCTTCAGTTCTGCAAACATTCCTGCATGCCACTGTTTAGGGGGAGCATTCCCTTTGAAATGACTGAGGCTACCTCTGTACACTGCAACTTGTGTGTGTGCTGAAGGATGAACTGAACTGCTGCGCCTTTTTAGTGGCCAACCCAGTTTGAAGCTCAACCTTAAATGGAGCTGACACAGTGGAAACTGCAACTCATGTGGCCTTCCCCTGGAAGACTTGAGGGCTGTTAGGTAGAATGTTTCTTTTTTTTTTTTCTTTCTGTTCTAGCAAGCATTGATATGCTGTTAAAAAACAAAACAAAACAAAACTAACATTACAGCAAGACTTTTTAGCTTCTCTATTTGATTGATGTTGAATTTATCTTCGTTTTAGATAAAAATTTGAGCACGTTTTTTTTTTATTTTATTTTAGATCAGATTGAATTTCAGATTCTGTCAGTCGAATTGCAGTAGTGCTGATGGTTAGTCACTGATAGCTTGACACGGCCTGAGTGAAAACACACTCAGTAGGGTTATGTGCATGTGTTTATAAAAATAAAGAGCACAGTCCCAGAGCATCCTGCTTGTAATGAGGTTTAACAAGTGTGTGGTGTGTTTCAGTCATGTGGTGATAACAGGATAGAATACTGACTTTAGTTCAGAGTCTGCCATCCTCAACACAGGTACCCAAACAGTGTTAGTAAGGACTAATGAAACTGGATAATCGCTGTGGATTTTGAAGCTGCATGCATGCAGATTAGGGCAGAGAGAAGTAGATGACAAAGAGAGCCTTGGTTTAGTAATTAATCCCTCCTATTGTGTCATATTCCTGTGAGATCAGTTAGTATCCTTTGCATTTTCTTTCTCTGTTATTTGAACTATGAAAGAATGATATTGATGCCTGTTGCTCTCTTGAAAACTGTTCTTTTGATCTTCATGGATCTGAAGTACTGTGGGTCTGTTATACAGCCCACTGATACAAAAAGAGCATTTCCCACAGAAATTAGATCAGCTCCTGCTAGCAGAAATCATACAATAGAGTCTTTAATTATAATATTATTCTGATTACATGAATCAAGTACTATTACTGTACATTTGTACACCTTTCATAGAAAATAACATATTGATTTCAGAGTTGAAGAATTCAACTGTCAGTGTGAATGTCTGTTCTCCAGTACGTTTGGATTGTTTGCAAAGTGCCTTGGAAGCTTGACATAATTTCCACACCTAGGGTTATTTTGTGAGTGACACGATCTGGACACTGTTAATGTTGATTTGAATAGTTAAAGTGAGAAATATTTTTGTTTAAAGCAAAAATTATACACACCTGCTGGCTGTTTATCCTGCTGGTTGTATATATACTATAGTTTTAAAATCCCCCGATGAATTTAGCTGGTCAGTTTTGGAGGTAAAACTGCATGCAGTTGGAATTTCTTCTCTGTTTTTCCTTGGAAACTGGGTGGTTGGTTTCTTTATTTGTCTTCCAGCAACGTTTACAGTAAGAATATCACAAGCCCAATGTAAATCTCTGACTCTACAAACATAAATGAAACACACAAATGAACCAAGATCCTCGGGGAAAACCTGTGATGCTGGAGACAAGGTACTCCTTTGTCCCAGGGACGGGGTGCTTCTTTCTCTCCCTGCCAAACAGAAATCTTGTCTTCACTAACACAGTAGCCCATACATGTGCTATAGCCTGGCTTTGTTTTGCAGAAGAAAGTTCAAGTGAATGCAGAAAGTGTCAATATTAAATTTTCTTGTTGTTTACAATGAAAGAAACCCTCAGATCTGCCCTGGTATAGTGTCAGAGGAAACCAGTCTTTCCGGCTAACGGGACTGTCTCAAGTTGATTTGTTCCCCTAAGAAATGAAATAAATTTCATAGAGCAGGAGGGATTCAGTATTGCTTCTCTACAATTCTACACAGTCATGTAATATTAATTTCATTTGATTCTATATATTTAGAACAATAAGTGATGCAGCTCTACCTTGGTCTGTTCCAGGCAGGTCTGAGGCAGAGCCTGTCCATTTGAGTTGCGATGGAAATAATGATGGGACTCGATGCCACCATATCTCCAGTTATCCCTTGTTTTCTGGGAGGCACTGGGTGCAATTCAATAATCTAGGATGTTTGTTCAATAAGTTAGACATTTCCCTAGGTTTTTCAAATAAATTTTCATAAGGCCGGGAAAAATTTCAGTCTCGAAAGATTGAATCAAACAATCCGAGTCACAGCTAAAAGTTTAAAGGTTAAAAAAAGGCCCCTGATATTCGATAGGAATGGCAACCAAAACCATAAAAGATAAAAATAAACAGGGTATAGGATGACCCAAAGAAAAGAGTATAAGGTAGACAGAAAAAGCAAGGGTGCCGGGTTTAAGTGCTGAACTCTTGGGACGAAGACCAGAGGTACATGTGGCATTCAGATAGAAAAGGACTCCTTCTGCTTCCCTGCACGTTTTGGATTTTCAGGTTTGACAGTGACAGGTCCTTCCAACGTCACACCTCCAAATGCACAGATTAGAAAGCATAACAGTGTAGTTTTTGTGTCAGATGCTTAACAGGTTTGTACTCGGCATAGTGGAAAGGCACCTGTTAGATCCTCCATTTTCTGGGTCTGTGCTTTAATAATACTCCTTATCAAGCAGTTCTACTTAATGACTGAGGTGGCATAATTTTTTTAAATAATTGGATATATTATTTGCAGTGTCCATATTTAACAGTTTCAAATGTCTAATTATGATTTTTAACCCCTGAAGCATAATGTTTTGGCAACAGAAGCTTCTGTGTGTTAAAGGAGTTCTGATGCAGAACATAAGCTGCTGTAACTAATCTGCATCATGGCTTAAAGGGAAATACATCTTAGTGGATATTCAAGGTAGCAGCAAAACAGTCTGGAAAGTTCACTGAATTAAAGTGTGCAGCTGTGAAAATGAACCAATTTATTTGTGGTACTGCAGTGCATACTCTAAGTGGTTCACAGTGCAATAATTGCATTCATCCGTTATTATATATTTTTAAAATTAACTTTAAAAGGTGTAGAACTAAAGGTTGTGGCGGTTTTGTTTGTTTGTTTTTGTTTGTTTGTTTTTTACCACAAGTGTAGCTTTTTTTTAAAGAAAACTTTTGGCCAATGCAAAGAATTGAGCCATAGTGCAGAATGTGCTTACATTTAACATGATGGAATAAATCATTGCCCGATGCGTGAGCTTCTGATAAAGGCATTTCTGAGGTTTTCCATGCAAAAGCATTTGTCTGTAAGACAGGAACATAAGAAATACTGTTCATGCAAAACTACCGATATGTGTTTTTTTTCCTGAAATCTTTCGGAAGCCCAGTTCATTTAGCATCTGTACAGCAAAAATATTTCTGACCGGGATGCTGGCAATCTTGTTCCATCCACCCACAGTTATGAAATAAGAAAAAGGTATTTTCTTTGAAGATGTTTTGTTTTCAGCCCCATTTGAGATGGAGATTAGAAAATTGTCAGAAGCAAAATTTGTTCCTCTGTTACATCTTTCCCCTCACTAGCAAGAAATAAGACCTTAGAGTTAACTTAAGAAATTGCTTTTCAAGATAAGATAAAATATGTTCTTCTTTTCCTAGCTGAAGCCTTCACCTTTTTTTAAGGGGTTCTGAATCCTTACTGTGTGATTTTTTTTGTGAGATTCTGCCAGAATGCTTTCACAGAGGACAAATTTAAAACCACTATAGATACCAAATAAAATGGATTCTTTTTTTCTTACAGAGGTTTATGGAATATACTTTTATTTAACTATTTTATTACTGGTGAGATGTCCCAAATTCTCATGTTGTGTGGAGATTTCTACAGGCAACAGAGGGAAACTAAATGCTGAAACAGAGTTGCACAACTTTTTTTTCAGATACTTCTCATCCTCAGCAATTGATAGTATTTAGTCACATAAAACCTTCCTCATATTTCAGACACGGAAAGCAATATTTGGGATTGCTTAGTGTTGTTTTTCCTGCTGTCCTGAAGTTGGTGGCACCCAAGTATATTTTGC
Organism: Myiotriccus ornatus; assembly: GCA_036023395.1. NCBI lineage: Eukaryota > Metazoa > Chordata > Aves > Passeriformes > Tyrannidae > Myiotriccus > Myiotriccus ornatus. Next base: position 31,759,940 of record JAYRBT010000093.1, read on the forward strand.
AAACACAACGCTCCCTCTGTGCCTCGTCATCAGCAAGATTTGGAGGCATTCAGCTGGTGTTATTCTCCAAGACCTCTCTGTTTATATGAATCCTTGGCTACTGAAGAAGCACTTCGCAGGTTTTCTGATTTTGTGGGAGAAAAAGGAATAACCTATTTCCAGCTTTTTCAGAGTGTTGGTGAATCTTGATAACTTTATATATATATATATATAGTATGTCAGTTTATTAATAGATATATACAGCTGCCCACTGAAACTTTTAAATAGCTATAAATATTTATTTACTGCATTTCGGAAATAATAAAAAACAGCAGGCTTTTTTAGAGCCAAAGAAGTTGGGCAAGCATTTTAAGTATCAGTGGCACTGTATATTTGTGTATGCTTCCAGTCAATAGATAGGATTTCAAAGGCTGTGCAGAACAATATATACATGCATATGTATAATATACATAAAAGTAGATATAAGTAAATAAAGTTGGGGGTTTTTGTCCTGCTAAGGTGCGTTTATTCTTTATCACCTGAGCAACTCAGCGCAAGAAAGGAGTGTAAGACAGGAAAATATGGTTACCTTCCTTTATTCAGAAGCTGATTTTTCTACTGTTAGTGGATTAGACTTGGGATGAATTTATTTAGGTGAAAAAGTTTTGCAGCCTTTCAGTTTGAATTAGTCAATGCTAGGAACTTTGTTTTGTAGTTGATCCCAGAATTTCTGTGGAAGTCAGCCTCACTTTACTTATGACTGAAAGCCTTTATGAAAATCCTAAGGAAAATCACTGTAAAAGGATTTTCATGGTTAAAGCTACATGTCTAAGAAATACCCGGAAATTCACATTCATGCAGGAAAAATTTTAAAATGTGAGCTCTCTTCTTATTGTTTTGCACTCTGGATGCTAAAGAAACACTTTGTGTTTGGAGCAGCCTCCTGTGAAAATATTTTGTAACTCTACTATGGTAGTTAAATCTAGAGCTTTATGAAGGCTACTTCATTTACCAAAAAGTTCTATAGCATAATTTTAGTGGCATCCCTGTTATTGAAAACACAGACATCTAGTTCAAAGAGTAAAATCAAGAAGTAAACATAGTAAGTTGCCAAAATCGCACTGAATTATACTAAAAATGTGTTAATTAATGAATCAAAGTACATGAGTCAGAGAATTAATTTCTGGGAGACACTGGTCTCATGCACAAAATACTCGTGTTTGCCTTCTAAATCCCTTTATTATTACAGTTGTGCACACCTGAGCCATGTGTTCAAACAGGACAAGTCAATTCATTGAAGGTGTTGGCTATCGTTCGCCAGTTAAGAATTATTATCTGCTTATGTTGAGACATATAATCTAGTTTTATGCTGCAGAAATCAGTAATTGCACAGGAGGAAACAGCAAGCAGCTAGGTGTTGGCCAAAGTTGGGAGTGTTCTTGGGAAAACTGTGTTCTCTCATCCTCTGTTGAAGAAACAAACCGCCCGTTTCCAAGAGGAATGCAACTGATGGTCATATGCATCATCATTTGTACTAGTTTAGAAGCACTCCTGGTTTACTTGTCTCATGGAGCATTTTGTGATGACAAGCCTCAACCATTCAGCTGTAAATTTATTTGCAGTTGAGCTCCAAAGATTTTCTGTTCCATTTCCATTCAATCAATCGTTACTTAGATTTTTCTGTCTGGATTGGAACACGCGTTCTTTAATGAGGAAAAAACCTTTGGGGGAAATATTGATTCACTATGAAGCTCTATACATGATTACTTACTGGCATAAAAATTACCAGCTGCAGAAGTATGGAAGCACAGAAGAGAGCCTTTCTGTTTCTCGTGGCAGCATATGTTTATGACACATTTTTGGTGCTGGAAGGTGGCAAGCTCTAAATATAGGGCCTTCTCCTCATTCAGAACAAGGCTGTCAGAGTTTCTTTCATGCAGGATGGCTGCTTCCCCAGCCAGGTATGCCATTCTGCAGGTGGCAGGAGTGGGTGCAGAGGTGCAGAGGTGCAGAGTGGGTGCTCTGGCATATGCTGGTGGAGCACAGCATCCTCAGAGACCTGCCCATGTGCCTGAAGAAATGTCTCAGCCCAAGGGGAGGGAGCAGCAGGAGACTGGGAGGATAACACTCACGTTAGGTAAGATCTCAGTATCGTGTTATGTGATAGCTAAGCAGAGAATTTAAAGGCAAATTTATTTATATCCCAAACTACCAGAGAAACTGAAATCTCTAGCAGCTGACTTAGAGCTCTGTGACTACTGCTTAGACAAATTTATTTCTCTCTGAATATCCAGTCTTGGTTCTGCCCACAACTTTTTCTAATATTATAACTCACTCTACATTAGAAATGTCACTGAACAAATTTTCCATTCCATTCTTTTCCTCCAAGTATCTAGGAACACTAAGACAAATCTGAATGGCTGTGTGCATGCAGAACCTTCTTCCTGTGATGCTGCTGTCTGCTCAGCTGATGGTAGCCAGCATTTTCAAAGGCTGCCCGTTAAGTGCTCTGCATTATCAGCAACACCCGAGGTGAGAGGCTGTCCCACAGACTTCTGTGATGCCAGAGTCTGGGTGAGATGCTTGCCATGATTATGGCAGGACTGTGGCTCTCCACCTACCAGGAAAGGTTGTCCCTGAGGTTTGACAGTTAGCCATGACTCTCTTAGCCATGGGCGGGTCTTAAGGCAGGAAAAAGAAAGGAAGGACCCATAAAACAAACAAACAAACAAACAAACAAAATAAAACAAACAAAAAAGCTTTATTGCACACCAGTCTTCAGAAAATACTGACTTTTTGGTGATGCAGAGAAGTACCTCCCTACAGTGCTATGTTTTGTTGAAGTTTTACTTCGTAAGTAGTTTGGGCCAGGTAAGCATTGAGATCAGAAAGACTTACCAAACTCCCAGATCCCTGTCCCAGTGGGGTAGCTGAGCCACAGCCTTGGGTCAATGACTAGCATCAAATGGATAAAGGTCCTTGATGTGTGCTGTTTTTCAGTGCCTCCATATTTAAAAGATTTCAAGTGTTGATTCAATCAAATCATGTAAGTCAAATACACTTAACTACACTGTGCTCTTCTTATGAAGTAAAGGATCAAATGCATATTTTGATAAGATTTCTTTTTGTGCTCATTTCTTGCTGATTAGCTGAGTTAAGTAACTTTGTGGTGCATGTCTCACTCAAATTAGTAAGGTATTCAAGGTAATAAACGTTCAGCTAAAAGGCAATCAAAAATTAGGAAGCATTGTGGCACTTATTATTCTTTAACTTAGTTTATTTCATTAAAGGGAATGTCTGATTGCAGTTCTTTTTTAGTGTTTGTTTTGGGATTTCTTTTTTGATTTGGTTTGGGTGTTTTGGTTTTTTTGGTTTGTTTGGGATTTTTGTTTAATTTTGGGGTTTTCTTGTTTGTTTGTTTTTTTGGTTGGTTGGGTGGGTTTTTTTCCCACTTCAGTGGTTTAGAAAGTGGGTATTGTGAATTCAGTTAAGCTGGGATTTTCATCTAATGTTATGATAGCAAAAGGATTCAGATTTACTGTTTCATATAAATTTGCTAAAGAGAAAAATTCATTTTGTAAGATACTTTTCAATCTTGCAGTCTCTGGCTGTGACCTGGGCTATTTTTTTCTGTTGGTTTTGTGGGTTTTTTCCTTCTCTTTTCTTTTTCATGCATGAGTATGGTTATTAAAAGTCCTGACTGGGTTCACAGTTATATGTGGACAAACTTACTATCTTGAAATCAAGTCCTGGGCTGTTACTATTTTTGTATTATGGCCTGCTTGTTAGGGTGCATCTGAATTTGAATCTTAATATGTTTTAAGTAAATAGAGAATTTGAAAGTAATTTTTAAGTATTGTAGAGCCTTCTGGAACTCTTAGTGCATATTTCACATGCCCTGCTGGCTGTTAATGATGATCCCTGAAATTAGAAGGAGCTGTCATTTTGATGCATAAATAAATGCATGTTGCAGTGGAAGCAATAGAATCCGAATTTTAAATAATAGCTCTTATTTTTAAATAAGGGAGTCTTCAACTGTAATTAACTACCACCAATCAATTCATACTAACTACTCATTTACTTTCATGGATTAATTGAATTCTGGACTAGCTTTTTGGCTGATGAGAATAAAATGTAAAAAAATAAAACTCACTAAACCAAACAAACAAATTTCCCCAGTCCCCTGCCCCTCTCCACCCCCCGAAAAAGGGAGAATAAAAAAGGGAATCATAAAAATGTAGGCACATGACTTGAGATACACATGAGGAACAGATCTGGCAAGTAAAAAGATGTTCACTTTTGCACACACCAAGTAAAAGGGCAGCCTAATCCCATGGGTGAGAAAATTGCAGAGAATTGGCCAGCTTATGACAAGATACCTTATTTCTATTTTCAAAACCTAGATCTCCATACACCACCCGGAACCCCAGGAATCAGAATTTGTTTTTGAGCCCCCAGGCTATTATCTGCAGCTGTGCAATGTAAGAGCATATTTTGGATACATCAGTATTTGAAGGCACTGGTTGATTTTTGGCTGGCAGTGCAAGTGTGTGCCTGTTTGCTGATGTAACCACGTCATGCCTTACATAACTTCTGCAAGGCAGGTACGAGCTGCAAGGCAGTGAACCACTCAGACCTGATGATGGGTCATCTGGTTACATGATTAAAACCAGCCAGCCTCAATTTACTAAGGATACCCACGCAGTTTTGATGAGCTAATGATATTCCAGTAGCTCAAATTCAGAGATTAGGAGTTCTTATTTTGTTTGACAGCAAGTGATGGGTAGATCTTCGTGCTACCCATGCACAGGGCAGACACTCTTCTGCTAGATGTGCATATAGCACTCAAGCACTCGAGCATTTGTGGCTCCTAGGTTGGACTGCTGCAGTCCTGCACAGGTCTACACCCTCACAGAATCACAGAATAGCTCTGGTTGTGTTCTCATGAAAGTATTTCTTGCTGTTGCCACTGCTAGCTTCTGGGTCCAACAGTGGAGGGTTTTCTCCAGTAACTTGGTGTTTTGGAGAGCTTGTTAGGAAACACTGAACAAGGCTGTTCACATTCATGGAGCAAAAGCCACCTCTGACAGTGACTACCCGGACTTGCTTTCCCTCTTGTCTCCAGGCACACAAATGCACTCAGCACTCATGTGTTGAGCGGTCTCGCTCTGACAAATGTTGGGAGAACTCAACGCTCTCTCTTGCACGGGCTTCAGTAAGACATTTTAGCTGCTGAACAAGAATTTTCTGTCTGAGTCATAGTGAAGACAGGTACTTAAGGGAGTACGGAAGAAATCCTCACAAACCAGGCCTTCCCTTACACTAACCTGGAAAAACTGTAACTAGTAAGGATGCTGGAACCTCATGCAATGAGAGCTGTATGGTCTCAGGTGTATGTGGCACTCTGCTCTTAGGTTTGCATCTGCTTCATGCAAGGTACTGTTTAACATGCAAAGTACTAATTATGAATCTAAAACCTCTGAATGGAAAGCTGTTCATTCATATGAAAGACCTTTTCGTGGGGACACTGTGCCTTTCAGTGCGGGTATACAAGCTGGAAACTCATTCAAATATCAGAAAGCTGACAGAAGGCAGAATGTTATCTGAGAGAGCTTGGAACTGGTAGTCCCAAATCCTCCTACTTCAAGGTGGGCTGCATCTCGGTATATTTGGTTCCTGAGCAATGAGAGGGAGGATGATAAAGGGATCTCAAATTTCACAGCATACAGTAGCTGATTGGTTAGAATATACATTAAGTGCTGGGTGAAGAGGAGCTTTTTTTAGCAGAAGACTGTTTTATAACTATATTTTAAATGTTTCATGGATGCCTAAAGCAAAAGATAGCATTTCTTTTTAATCAGGGTATTTATTTGTTGAAATAAATGAATAATTTATTTACTTGCTATCTTGGTTGTATGTCTTCTTTCTGTGGATCCTTGTCAGGATGTACTTCAAATGGATATTTTTAGAGAGCAGTGTTGGTCTTGGGGAATAATTGAAGCATAGCAGTAGGTGAGTTATATGTCCCTGTAGTTGGCCTTTGGACCTTTTGAATGTCAATTTTTATAGTAATTTTGTTACTTGAAAACATGCCGTGGTGATTAAGTGTTCACATCTCTTATCCCAGAAAAATCAGTTGCCATCTTTGCATTGATCAGTCAGGAATACTGCAAGCCTTACTATGTTGTGTTCAGCTGTCTCCATGATATACATAAAACAAGTACAGGGTAATTTTTCCATCTGACCTCCCTTCAGTCTTATCTTGTCTCTAATTTTGTTGATGTAGATCAGGTGGTATGACTCAAAGGAGTCTAAATGCACGCCTTCTAAGTATGTTTATGGGTATTTGTCTAATTATATGTCTATTTTGACAGTGACTTGTGTGCATATGTGTTTGTGTATTTATTTGCACGCCTGCATGTACTTGTCAAAATACCTTCCAGAGTTTGCTTCCAAAATGCCGGGCCTGATTCTCAAACTTGTACAATTTCTTTTCTTTAAAAGACTTGTGGCAAATATAGATAAGTAAAGGAACAAGTGCAATCCGAGAGTGGTCTTGTGTCAAGAGATCTAAATTAACAGTTGGTGAGATAATGAAAACCAAGTATTTAAAAAAAATCACAGGAATACCTTTGAATATTTATACCATTTACAGCATATTTAATTATAAAAGCATCTTGTATGAAATAAATATTTGACAAAATTAAGCTACAAAAGCATCCTAGGACTAAAACAAAGTGGCACAAGAAGAATGCAGAAAAACATTGTTCATTGCTGTTTATTGGTATAAGTTAAATTACTTCATGATTATCTCGAGTGATGTTAAAGAACTTAAACTCCAAGAGAATGAAATTACCTTCTGAGATATACTTAAAAATAGAGTTAATGGCTTAACTTCTTTCACCAAAGCATGAAAATATAGTTCTAGATGTTTTAAGTACTTGGAGAGACATATATGTATAAAAGAAATCTACTTGTAGTAAGATACAAGGATTACCTAATTTTGCACTGATAGATGACTGATGATAATGTAGACAGTTTGAAAGTATGGCTTGAGGGCTCCACGTGCCAAGATCTCCACAGACAAGACATTTTCCATGAGCATTATACAAACTTTCAAAAAATTTAAGACTGTGGGAGATTTCTAAAATATTCTAGGAAATGGATCTTGAGGCGACCCTCCACAGAAACTGTGTGCCATCATAATCCAAGGCCAAGCAATTTAACAAATAGGAGTCAACTTGGTATTCTAGTTTACTTTATTCAGTGTTCTAATGATTCCATAGCATTTGATAGAAATAAATAATAATGGATATGTGAAAAGAAACTAGATATTCCCTCAGCTTGTAAACAATTTATGGCATACATGTTTCTATGAAAAAACTGCTGAAATTCCAAATATATTTACTGATGCAGTTAATTCTTTAATTTAAATATAATTTTTCTCAGTGAAAATAAAATTCCTGAACAGGCACAAAACTGTGGCCTCGCTTGAGTTTTGCACCAGTTTCATGCGCAGACAGATTGCATTGTGCTTGTGAAGACACCAAAACGGATACAAAACTGATGTTAGAAGCTGATATAAAGCCACAATGCTAGAATAGCATTATCAGGCTCATGATATAAAGGCTCATCCCTATTTCCTCTGTCTTTCAAAAGCTGGGTCTGTGGCTGAATGCTTACCCTACATGCCAAGATGCTGCCGTGGGAAGTGCCAGCCATGAGCTGGTTTGTGCAAAGCCATTATCCAAATATCGGGCAAGAGCTGTAGCTCTGGCAGACTTTGGCACATGCAGAGTATGACCGCTTTTGGAAGCAAGTCTAGAAGATTCATCAGAGTTTTTCTCACTCCTGCGATAGATACTGTTACATTTTAATGTCTTTTGTAATGGTCCTCCCTCTTTTTTTCTCACAGAGATGAAGGGCAGAAATCTGGGTCAATAAGTCTGGTCTTTTGTTAATATTAGCTAACCTTCATGCCTTCCCTTTCTTGAATGACCCTCCCAGCATGGATTTTTAGTGTATTTTGTTAGCATTTTCCTATATCTTTATACTAGTGTAATTAATGAAATTACTACTAATCACATATATCCCTGAGCTGTTTATTAAGAATTGGTTGCTGGTACTCTTTTCAGCTTTCCCTGCCATAGTTTGCCTTTTTTTTGTTCTAATGAGACTTAGTTCTCTCCCTTTTAAATAAGTTTTTCCTACTAACCAGTGCTAGATGAATTTCCTTTACCACGACTTCGTTTCTCATTAAGTTTTTTTTTTTTTACTTTTATTACCTTTATATCTAAAATGGAAAGATTAAAATAGAAGAAAACACATAATAAACACTATGATAAATATCAACACATTATAAATTAGGAGTATTACAGTGATTAGGTTAAACATCAAATGATATGTTGAACCAAACTTGAGACTTAAATGAAATAAAATGTTTATGGAACAAATCTGTGACATATGACAGCATAATCACAACAGCCTACCTGAGGAATAGGATAAATAAAATGTAAAAATAAGAATTGCACAGTGACTCTTAATGGTTAGCTGCATTTTCTCCCAGAACTCAAGCATAATTATAATACATTTTCCAACTGTTTATTTCTCCTTACAGTACTTGGGGTGTATAGAAGTCTTGCGCTCAATGAGATCTCTTGACTTCAATACTAGAACACAGATTGCAAGGTAAGACTTTGTACAACTATGTTTTTCAAAGTAACTTCTGAGTTGTGTGCCCAAAGTAGAAAGGCTGGGAAGATGGCAAAACACACAGCAAAGAACTTTTGGATACCATCAATCCACTTTCTAATTTTTCTTTTGCAGGTAAATGTCTTATCTGGTGCTAATACAGCTCCATCAGGGCTTAAGGGATATTTTCTTCGTGGATTTTTGATAGGTCAGGAGGTACTTTAGAAAATGTTTGCCTGTTTGTTATGCCAAGTAAGGCACTTATCTGGTTACCATTTTCATGGCATTCAAACCAGTGAGAATTGAAATATGCTTAAAATCTATGATGCATTGGCAAAATTAGTCTAGGGAGCTGTTATGGGGACCTGTGTTTATAGGTTTTTTTAGTAATTTCTTATGAAAAGGTGTCAGAATTTCATAGGAAAAGATGTCAGAGTACAAACTATTTGCACCCTAGAAAGGATACAAACGAAAATATATCACCACAGTGACACCAGGGACAAATGAAATAATGTTTTCTTTTTCAGACTGTGTGTAAGAAACAATAAGCGTGTTTTAGGCTCTTATTGTAATTCTTTTAAATGTGTCATGGTATTTTTGTAAGAGCAGTACATAAGTACGAGGCACTCTAAAGAAGTGTCCATGAATCATTTTATTCGAAGAAGAGTATTTTCTAAGAACTATAGGAATCAGTGTTTTGCAGGCATTTTCACTTGAAAACGTGAGTCATTGATTTCAGAGGAATGTGATTTCAGGGAATGTGATTTCAGAGGAATGTGGCACTCATAGCAACTAGAGACCACATTTTCAATTTCTGGAATTGAAATAAAGAAGGAATCCTTTCCAAAGAAACACATATAAAGTGATATTCCAGGATACTGTTCTTGAGTTTCACCTCTTTGAGGCATCTTACAGCTGCCAATGGGTCTATCGTAAACCGTTTGTCATATCATAAACAGTTAAGTATTTCTTTTATTAAATGAGAAAAATTGCTTGTTTTTAGGCATGCATGCTGATTTTATGGTCTATATGCAACGACTTTGAGTTATACTTGCATACAGCAGCTTTGAGTTGGACCCCATAAGTCCCCACAAACAGTTAATCATTAATTTGTCAAGATACGGCGTTGATGAGAGGCATAAAAGGACAAGGACAGGTAAATGACAGAATTCTCTTTTTTAGGCAATGTAGACTATGGAGGCATTTGAGAATTTTACTTCTGTACTTTTAAAGAACATCATCATGTATGTTTCTGGTGTATTTGCAGCAGTGAACCTTTAAAATTATTTAATGTCTGAGCAGACTTGTAGTTCCAGTGCAGGTGGTCCATTTGTGTATACCACTTGGAAGTTCAATGATACTGGCTTATGAAGCAGTTGTGATAATCACTGGGTTTGGTTTCTATAACCGAAGGTGAACTGAATTCATCTTTATTTTTCATCAATTTCCTTCACTGTATGTCTTCACTGGAATAGTTTTGTACTTTCCTTCTTGTCCAGCTTAAAGGCACTAATCTGCCATTAATACTTAAGCATATTTGGTGATCTGAAGCAGTATGGTGTACACAAACAAAATATCTCTGCCTTGTAGTTCCTTCAATATGAAAAAAAAAAGATTTTTGGCTTTTACTGTGAAACAGAGTTCAAATTATATTTTTTCTGTTGGAGTTACAGCATATTTGACTACATGGTGGTCATTTTGTTGTCCCGTCTTCCTCTGATCACATCTATATCACAGGATGTTTTTTTTCAAGCACGAAGTCGTATCTTCCTGTTTTGCTTTTTGTTTTGCATTTACGGTTTTCTGTTTATCATTAAACAATGAAAACTCATCATTTTGATCATGTAGTTCCTGATCTAAAACTTTTCTGAAAGTAGAAGCTTTTAGGTGACTGTTGAATCAGGATCTAGCATCTCAGTCTGCATTTCTTTAATTCATCTGGCTCTAGAAATCTCCATGTCATGTCTTATGTTTTTGGTACTTTGTCATATAACATTTCTCATACAAGCCTATTGTTCATTAAGAAAATATTATTAAGCAATTGTTAAAATTCACATGTGCTGATTAACTTCCTCATGTGTATTAAGAAACATAACATAACATTCAGGTGTGTACTGAATTAATAAGCCTGGTGTTCCGATATCACATGCACCAGTTCCCTCTTAAGAAGACACCTGGCACCAAGTGGTCTGTGCAGCCCTTTGATTACACACGAAATAACAGCACCTCAAAATCACGTTTCTGTCCACCACATCATGCATTTCTTTTTAGGTGTGCCCACTGCTGATTTCTCTGCAGCTAATCACCAGTAAAACTCTCCCGGTAGCCTGATGGCTCCTGGTGCAGTGTGACCGAGGCCTGGGCCTGTAGATCTGGTAATGTTAGCAGTGACTGCATCAGCTGAGGAACCTGGATCTACAGCTCCAGTAAAGGCTCCTGTGTGTAAATTTCTCTGTGCTGTTTTCCTACAGCTTGCAGAGACAGCTGTGATCCCTTTCTGACCCAGAACTCCATAAGCTGATCCTACTGTGTGCATCAAACCTGTTTGATCTGTTATTTTGTCCAAGACCTTTCCAAAACCAGTCATAGAAGAAAGTGACTCTGTCTGGGGCTGACATGACCTCTGGCATTATGCAGTGTTTACTAAATATAATTTAAATACAGGTAGAAAAAAATGAGTCAAGTTACCTGATTCGGTGTGGAAGTCACTTCCTAATCAGCAAAGTATCGTGTTTTTCACACACAAAGCACTTACTCCCCTTCTAGCACTGCATCAATTCTGTCCCTGCCTACTTTCTTACCCTTTTTCTCCTTGTTTCTGAGCTCAAACATAGGAAGTCAGTCATTAGGAATCCTGCATTTGCCTTCTTTCTGTCTTCCAGTTATTGCATATGTAACTTTATGTCTCTGCTTGCCTTGGGGATGAGCAAAATCCCAAATAAGATAAGCTCCTAGAATAAAGAATGTGTGTAGCTCAGTCATGGGAGGCTGAGACATGTAGTCTGTGGCTCTGCTGAAATCTTTGGGTATTATTTTAGACAAACTGTTAGTCCCAGTCGCAGACAATTCTGTGATTAAATGAATTACTGCTTGTAAATGGCACTTAAATTGTTGAGTGAGCATTTAGAAACTACTTAAAAACTGTGCTAAGATTTCCAGTTATCTAGTGAATTAGAGATAAGAAATCAATGAGCAAAGCGTGTCCAGCCAACTTGAATGGCTTTGAAAATCCCCGCTGTTATAATGCACTGGGAAAGCTTATGCATCAGTGTGCGTTCATGGACCAGTCTGACAAATGAAGAACTCTGGCTTCAATATCAGGAACTGCATTGAAGCCCCAGTGTAAATAGTTTGGTCAGTGGCCTTTCCTTCCTTATCACAGTCACATGAAACATCAACTCATGCCATATAATGCTTTTATACCCAGCCTGTAACTTGTGTTTGTTTTGCTTTTTCACTTTTTTTTTTTTTTTTTTTTGTAAATTAAAATGTTAAAACTTACATCAAGACGTTTATCTTCATGTGAAAGCAAGTGAGCAAACCCTTTCACGTGTCACGCACTTCACCGGATCTTAACAACCTTCGTGGTGCCTTGCAAAGCTACTGTTGCCCTAATTTTGTATCTGATTTGAGAAAAATTAACAGCTGTGTACAGTTTATAATAGATTTTCCCTTTTGCCATTCACATTTGAAGTCTCAAGATTCTCTCACTACAGGAGAAATAGAAGCAGTAGAGTAGAATAATCACTTGTATTGTATTTATTCTTTCCCGTAATGAATGTAACATCATGTGAACTCTTGAACAAATAAATGGGTGCACGACACAAGGGTCAGCAGTCATACATAGTGATAAATGGAAGCCAGCTGGGTCCACGTGCTGCATCATCAATTATCCAGTGATAATTCTGGTAACATATGTGAAGTCAAGAAAACTTTCATGGAGAGCAAGACGAACAAAAGCATTTAATTTTCAACGTGGTGGAGCAACAGGAGGACTAGCAGACAAGACTACTGGGCTCACCAGAGGTGGCAAGTGGTTAAAGTTCATCTGAAATCTACCATCGTCCTCACGGAAAGGGGCCTCTCTTAAGTTTCTGTGGCCAGGCCCTTTGTGCCTTTGGGCTTTTCATTTAAAAAAAAAACCTAAAAAAAAAAAATTAAAAAAATAAAAATCAGGTAAAATTCTTTTGCAACATGATACAGTGTTTGCAGTTCATGTAGTATGTTTGTGTGCTTGTTGTTAACGCTGTCGTGGTGTAATGAGCCCTCACCTGTGTGTTGTATGCATGAGTGAGTCATGCCCTGGTTTGAATTAGATGCTGCATGCGCTGTCTGTTGTACATCCAGGTCTGGGCTGCAAGGATGCATGTTCACTGGCATTTAATGGCATGCCACCATTTTTTCTGCATGCAGCGTCAGAAAGCCGCCCCTCCCCGTGCAGAGTAAAACACTATGTTGTTGCATGCTGCCTTAATTGCAAGTAGATCAGAGGACTGAGATACTTGGTATCAGCGCTGGACCCAAACCCGAACTCTGATCCCAGCCCTCTCCACGAACTGTGTTGGGCTGAACGACCGGAGGGAAGTTCCTCTCCAAAGTTATGGCCTGTGCTTTGTTAATGAAATTATTGAACCGAATCCATTTATGCCGATATCCCAAGCTCTTGGGGGAGGGATGGTGGAAATCCGCATTTTAGAACTGGATTTGAGTCCAATGCTAAACAACACGAATGAAGCTCAGTTGATGTGGTGTTTCAACTATATCTGTATTCTTTGCAGATATCCACTGTCAGCAAGCATCACTGAAAGAAAGGATGGAAGACACTGAAAAGGAAGAATGTTTCTCCTGTGATTTTTTGAAGGTGGATAGGTAATGTGTTACCTGCAGGGAATTCTGTGTTCAGTGTCCTCCTTAACAGACTGTCTTGCTTAGAAGGTGAGTGAAGTTCACCTCTGCCTTCTGCTGTGTGTACTCTGGCTGTGGGGTAGTGCTTAGGGGATGGCAGAACTCACAAACCATCTGGATGCACAGCTGTAGGCAGGAAGGAATGTGCACAATTACTTCAGAATCAAAACTCTGGGAAGCAGGGGGTGCTGACTACTGCTAGGTTCACCAGGAAACAAGATTCTCAAAAGTGGATGGAGGCATCCTTATAATTCACACAGCACACCACTAAGTGGGGCAATGACAGCTACAGTGCCCGATAGAGAATAATTTACATTTGCTAGTTAAGCTGTCATTAGCACAGAAATGGGGTAGAATAAATAGGATTTTGTATGCCTAACACTGGAATGCTTCGTTTTCAAAGTAGTATTAGTGTGGAGAATGTTACCCAGTATTTGGAGGAATTTGACTAATATATGGTAATGCGAAGCTGGAGTGAGAGCAATCAACTGAGCTCACATGCCTTTGTAAGGAAACAAAGAGCCTCTCAGGGGATGGAGAGGGTGTAAAGTTGAAAGCCAGAAAGTCAGGGAAGCAGTTATGTGGATAGTTGTACCCTGGATTTTCAGAAAGCTGGTGGCTCAGAAGCAGAAGCAGGACTTGAGGCAGTATGGTCTTAACATACTTTAAATGCAAATTGCAGTACAAAGTTAATGACTGCCTAGAAACTTGGAGACACTCTCATGTTCTGCTAGTAGCACCTGGCAGCTTGATTGCACAAAGAAATGACGGCTTAAGGAGTTTGTGTGTCATTCTCATGACATGTCCAGTCACACAAGACAGTTCATCACCACTGGACAGTCCTTTTTGACAAACACAGTTTGCATATTTATAAAATGCCATCTCTCTTATGCAGTTATTCAAAAGGGCAGCAGCAGAACTATGACAATCTAATAGAAAAAAGAGCTTTTTTAAGATATCTGTCTCTGAAGTCCTGCTTTGGATGTGAAGCCAATTAGACGTTAGGGAAAAATATTTGTTAGATTAAATGTTTTCATTTTACATTTGTAAGGTTTTATGTCCTCCTTTGAAATATCTGCTATGCACTTCTCTTTGATAGAGAAGATACCTTAGTAAATGACTTGAGACTGGGCCCAGTTTGGAGGTTATTATGATCCTGATTTAGCAACAGAAAACAGTTTCAGTTTCCCTGTCTCCATCTCTCTGACCTGCACTAGGATAAATAGGCTAGAGACCAGGCTGAGAGAAAAAAAGCCTAAAGGTCACAAAAAAAGTTAAAGGATTGAGCTACTTAATAGATCTAAACCTTCAAGTACATAGTTTTTTTTTAGTATTTTAGGTGTCATTGACCATAGTCCTGGAGGGTTGTGTATAAGAAAGGTTTTGTAGGTGTGCATTCAACATCAAGGTTTTATACACTCCTGCTCTATGTCCATAAAAGCTGTGTATGCATGTGGAGTTAAGAGATATATCTAAATAAGGTGTGCTGCTGGATAAACAAGTCTCACTCTACATTCTTCAAATAAGACTATTGCTCAGAACTACTGTGTTGGAAGAAGTCATCCAGATCAGGTGGACTTTTCTGTTACTGATGAATGAAACTGGGTTTCTGAAATTTACTCGCATGTTGTAAAAGAAGGTGCAAATTGCACAGAAATTGTCCCAATTATTCCTTAAAGTTAGGTCATCTATAAATACTGAGAACAGAGCTGTCGTTGAGCATAGCAATGGATAAAAAATGTCTTTGACAGTAAAAGCAAAGGAGTCCTCACAAGTGCACTGATTTCTCTTAGGAGTTGAATGGGAAGTCTCACACTGAAGATGCAGGAGCCTAAGGATAATTGTCATTACATAGATTGCATGCTGAATACCTAATGGCATGTGGTACTCCATGTCTAACAGTTGCCAAAGTCAACAGTTTTACTGTATAAAGTTTATTCAATAAAACAAAAATTATGATGGCCAGCTTCCTTTCATTTTCTGCTTGTAGATTTCCTACATGTGAAAAAACTCCGCTTGAAGAAACAAAACGAGGAGCTAACAAAAACAAAAAGAAGACTGTCGTCTCCTTGCTCTACAAGTGATGTCACATCACCTGTGTGTGACACACCTGCTGATGTCACCTTATTCCACAGAACTTTTCTTCCAGTCTTCCCATCGGGACAGGCTTCGCTTCGGTCGGGGTGGTGTGGCAGATGGCACCACTTGGCCTCTGCACCCCTTTCTGGGGGGGATTGCCCTCAGGGGTGCTCCCTGCAGTGTCCTCTGGACTTATGGCAGTAGGTGCATCTGTGCTGCAGAGTTAGCCCGCCCTTCCTCTCCGTACCTGTGCTTCTCCTCAGCTGCTTGTTCAGCCTTACATCTTCCAGACATGGTCAATCTGCAAGTTGGCATTCGAAGTTCTGTGAACAGTAATATAATGTTTCAGTGTTCAGAGACTGTGAATGTCTCCTGTCCTACGTCAGACAGTACATGATTATTATGCCTGTTTTGCAAATGAACAAACAGCATTTCAATTATTAAAGAGATTTCTAAAAATGTATTTCTGGTCTCTGTATTTTTTGGTTTTGTTTGTTTGTTTGTTTTTCTTCAGAAGCAAGTTATTTTTATGTTTAGTACAGACTTTTGTTTCTCCTCAGGAAATACTGATACGGTACTTGGTAATGATTTAGAAGTTATTAAAATTGACAGGAACATAGTACTATTAAGAATTAACTGTGAGTCTTCTGTACATTTCTTCTGGTCGTGTCATGCTTTCATTTAGAAAATCCACCTTTTGACGTCTGCTTTTTTTAACCTGTGAAGTCCTAAGCTTTGGAGGTGGAAAAGGTAAAGTTGGGAACTACAGGATACTAAAATATCTCAGGAGAATGTTAGATGGCTTTAAGTATTGTGATACAAAGCATTTCAGACTAAAGACAACTCACGTTTTCTTGTCTCATTATTTGGCATGACTTTACTTTTTCGAAATATGTTGAGAAAATCTGTGCTGTTTGTATGTGCCTGTCGTTTCCCTGAAATATGAGTTCCAGAGTTCTGGCTTTTAATCAATTAAATCGAATTAATTAGGAACAGCAACAACAAAACATCACAATCAGAAAAATATTTGAAACCACAAGAATGGAGAGTATTTTCATGTGACGGTGCTTTATAGAGGAGCAGATTTGAGCTTCCTGAGAGGGCTACTTTATGTAACAGAGTAAGATATCACTAAAGTTATGAAAGCTATCAAGCTTTTTAATGAAGCAAAATGGCAATGTAAAATGTCCTTTTTTCTGATTCAGATGTCAAGTCACTTTAAAGCAGAATAGGTCAGTTTCGGAAAACGCATATTGGTAATTTTTTTACTGGATACTCTTGGGTGCTGAAGTTATACTCGAAATACACAACATGTTTTGTGCCAAGAAAGTGACTCCAGAGTATGACCATCTGCAAAGCAGAAAATGCTCCTGGACAGATTTGGAACTCAGCGTGTGGTTCCCAGTGCAGACAGTGCAGTCACTAATTTTACAAGAGGTCGGCCTAACTCTGCACTGGTTTTTATCTGAGCCTAACTAATGAAAGAGGATGTGGCTTAGAAAGGTGTAATGTGTGTCTGTGTCAAATAACTTTCTAGTTGGAAAGGAAGCAAATGTAGTTGCATCCAACTTTTCCAAACTCCGTGTAACAGTTAGCAATGTAGATATACCCAGAACTTCCGCCTTCCTTGGGCAAGCATTTCCACACACAAGTGATGGCACTCTCAGTGTAGCAGCAATATCTGTTTCTGGCCTTGATTTGTGGATTTTTGTGCTGCTGAGGCATTTGGAAATTTGATATGCTGAAAAAAAGAAGCTTACGTCTGCCCTGTACTGCCCGGCCATGCAAGGTGGAAAGAAATCTTCAGGCTGTCTTTTCCACATCACCAGGCTATCTGTGTAAAGACACCCCTGCCCCATCCTCCTAGAATATTCTGAATGGAGAGATCTGGGAACTGTCATAGAATCACTGAATTTTTTGGGTTAGAAGGGACCTCACAGATCATCTAGTTCTAACCCCCATTCCATGACTTTCAGTGGACCAGGTTGCTCAGAGCCCCATCCAACCTGATCTTGAACGCTTCAAAAATAGGGCATCCACAGATTTTCAGGGCAACCTGTGACAGTGCATCACCACCCTCACAACACAGAATTTCTTTCCAACATCTAATCTGAACCTGTTCCCTTCCAGTGTGAATCTATTTCCGCTTGTCCTATCACTACATGTAAAAAGTCTTTAAAAAGTTTCTCTTTATCTTTCTTGTAGACTACCTTCAGATACTGGAAGGACACATTTAGGTCTCCCAAAAACCTTCTCTATTCCTGTCTGAAAATGCCAGTTCTCTCAGCCTTTCCTCGTAGCGCAGGTGATCTAACCATCTTGGTGAACCTTGGAAAAATGTGCCTATCAGTGCAGTGGCAGATATTCAGCTGCTCTTTTTCATCTTGTTTTCATCAGATACTTCTTTTAGACCTCTTTACTCCCACGCAGGAAAAGCACTGTGCCTTCTGTTGCAGGTATGCAAAGGGTTGATGCCAGGGCACTCTGACCTTGCCTATGAAGAACTGCTCCGTGAATGTATTTTCTGAAGTTCCCAGCATTTTCACTAAGAGCATTGTTGACTTCAACTCTGCAGTTGCTTGAATACTTTTAGTATTCACAGAGTTTAAAAAACTGAAGCGTCACAGTATTGCCACAGCCTTTGAGGACACTGAGTGCAGTAAAACTGACGTATTTTACTAAAAGGAAGACAGGTAGCTGGAAAATGTATAGAACTTTGTTACTGAGTGAGGGGACACACAGCCCAGCCTTTCTGAGCCTCAGTGCTTTCCCTGGTTTGCCAAGGCAGAGTGTGGAAGGAGTAGCCAAGGCTGCCTTGCCAAATCTCTGCCCTGAGCTCAAGCCTTTTCAGCATTTCCACTCCTACACCCAAGTGTCAGTTTTGGTCTACAAGGTCTTTGAGTCAGATGAATCTATGGAGTAACACACTTCATGTCTGATTACAAGGACCTGGCAGACAGTAGAGGTAGTAGAAAAACCACTACAAATCCCAACCCTGTACTAGAAAAATAACAAGATTGCAACACAATTTTTGTCAGGTGCAGTGGCCTGAAAAATTCTCTTTTATTCCGTGTTGCCACTAGAGAGAGAAGATGGTGGAGGCAAAAAAGGAAGAGAAAGGAAATTAC
Organism: Myiotriccus ornatus; assembly: GCA_036023395.1. Classification (NCBI taxonomy): domain Eukaryota; kingdom Metazoa; phylum Chordata; class Aves; order Passeriformes; family Tyrannidae; genus Myiotriccus; species Myiotriccus ornatus. Next base: position 31,778,722 of record JAYRBT010000093.1, read on the forward strand.
GTCCAAATTTATCCCTCAAGCACAGTTCATATCTCTGAAATAGAAAACCTTACTGTGAGAGGCAGAATCTTGAGGTGTTTCTGTGCACCAGCTGGACCACTGGAGGACACAAAGAGGATGAAGTGATGTCTCTATGAGAGCAACTTGGAGACAAAATGCCTGGGAAGCTAAGACACACTTGGTGAAGCAAGAGCCACGAATTTTCAAGACAACAGTGGGCTGGAGACTGTCACTGTCCAGGACTGCTCACCCCATTGCCTCCAAAGGACTTGGTTTTATGGAAGAAAGAGACAGGAAACCACAAGTTTTAGCTCAGTAGCCAAAGGGGATGACTCTGTAAAACATGGTGGCTGATTGTTTGTCCTGAATCAGAGAAAAGCATTTTTAGTGAATTCTTCTTTTGAGAAGAATAATATTTATTTCTCCTGATTACATTTTCAGGACTAAACTGTGTCTCAAAAGCATGATGATCAGTGTGCATGATGCTTGCTGTGCTTTTATTTCTAAGATGCGTCAGGGCTACTCTTTTAAAGCAATTGCTTTTTACTTGCTCTGGAAGAAAAGTTAGTAACTAACTAAACACTTGCTTGGAGTCAAAGAAACATTGTGGTGAATGTGGGAACTAACTACAAGCACCAAACTGTGAAATGGAGTGCTGTTGTAGCTGTAATGGTCTGAGTGCACATGCAAGGCAGGGTTTGTAGTGAGACGCAATTTTATTGGATAGGCAGATGTAGTTAGGGGGCAAAAAACACCCCCCAGAAAATAAGCTATGGAACAAACAAGCTCTCTTCTAGACCTGAGGAATGGACTGTATGTCTGAAAGCTTTTTTCTTGACCGTCTCTTGCTATAAATCTCACACTTCTTCAGAATGGCAGGACTGTAGACCTGCTTCGAGGGCTGTTCATTCCCACAACCACCCACCTCCCAAAAATAATAAATTCACATGATTATTTCAGGTGATTCAAACTTTGGATTGGGCCCTAGGTAAAAGCACCCAAGGCATAACTGTATATATTGCAGTTACTGAATGCAACCAGATATAACCTGTGACATTTCCTGAGCCATTACACATTGAATACTGTATAGTATATGAATTTCTGTCCTGACTCATTTGTTGATTCTGTGTCATCACCTAATGCATAGTTGAAAGACATTGCATATGGCACAAAGTTAACACCTTTTATATTTTTATCCAGGTGATGTTTCAAGGTTTTGATTATTTTGATTATTTTGATTATTTTGACTGTTCTTTAGCTTGTAGTTCATCGTCTGCCGTTCTGTTGTTTTCTATTTGCTTGTTGCATAAGGTGTGTGTTATTTTCATGGTCTGGGCTCTAAATATAATATCCTGTTAGCCTCAGTACATATTAAAAATAGTTAAATGACGTCTGGAGCCACCTTTGCTCATTCCTGTGAAATGAGGAATTGCTCTGCAGTGTCAGTGGGACAGGCCCATTTTAGCTTTGTTTGTCGTGGTCAGAGGGAAGTCTCTATGTGCACAGGAGCAAATTCTAAAGACTGACCAGACTGACTGTTTAGAAAATAAGCTGGTAAATCCTGAAAGGAGCTGCAAGCGGTATGATTTCAAGCGTTTCTAAGATACACAGTTACTCTTCTATGCGAGGGTATAGCTTCAAATCACTTCTGAACTTGCATTTCTTTCAGTTAACCTGAGTGCAATGGGATGAATGAAGCAACATTATAAAACTGAAGCAAAATGTTGTTGGCATTAACTTTGCTTGCAGTATAAAAATAAGGCCACTAATAAATTATTCAGGTGGTATTGAACAGATATCTGTTAAAATTTTGTACATCACAGGTATTATATACAACATGCGTATTACCAGGAATGTTTCAGGGTTCTGATACTGTCTAAAGCCTGGTGGTTTTGCTCTGACTGGAAAAATGCACAGTATAGCAGTGAGAAAAATGACCCTCTCTAACTCTTACATTACGAGAAACATGGTTTTTTTTTTAAAAAAAAAAGGTGTTAAGTAATGTGCAAAAATGAGACTTGGAAGAAGCATTAAGACTAATATTTCTATTTACAGTGAGAAAAATCTCTTTTCAGTAGAGCAAGAAAACATTTTCTTTTTGAAGAGAAAGCTAACTGACCTGCTAACTATCCTCACTTGTGAACAGAAATATGGTCTGAAGCTGTTCTCTCCAGTGCATTTGAAGCGTAATGAAGAAATCCACACATTAATTTGCCATAAAGCTATTTTCTGTCTCTTCAGGGAAGCAATCAGTCGTGTTTGTGAAGCCGTGCCTGGTGCCAAAGGAGCCTTCAAGAAACGAAAGGTATTTTTCTTTTCTTGTAGTGCAGTTGACTCTATTTTCTTAGTTCAGCACAGAGGAGACCAGGCACAGCAGGCAGGTGACTTTAAAGCAGCTTTGAGAATTGCAGATCATTAATCATGTAAAGTATTGGCTGTTCTCACCCATGGTATGCTGTTGCTTGCCCTTTTCATCAGGATCTGCTTTTTTAGGCGTCTGGAACCATGAATACATCTAGGATGAAGATTGTGCCTTTATGTGGCTTCTATAGAAACCCCCTCCTTTTTTTTTTTTTTTTTTTTTTTTTAGATCACATGTGGAAGAGTTAAAACAAACAGAAGGGAAAATGGCTTTTCATAGAATGCATGAGTAAATTATGGAAAAAGGTGCCGGAAGATAGAACAGAAGCCAAAAGACATACCTAGTTTTGAAAGTGGTTAGGTCAGTTCTTTGAGCATGGCTCTACTGGTGACATTTAATGAGTTTGGTAATCACTGAATTCTGGGAACGGAGAGGACATACGAGGTGATCCTTTGTTCCCTGTGCTGTTTCCCTGTGGCTGATGCTCAGTGGCCAGCACTTATGGTGAGTCCAGGGTGTCCCTGACATGGTTATTGTCACGCTTTTATTTTTATTTGTGTGGTAGGAGTTAGAATCTTCAGACAGGGAGCGGAGGAAGCCTTGGCTCAGCTCATGCACTGATGGCTCTCAACAGTCTTGCTCTGCCTCCTCCTCCAGAGGCCTGCTGGCAAAGCTGGGATGCACTGCTAACTCTAAGGGAAGAAGCGTAGAAAGAAAAGCAGTTAATTACAGTTCTTGGGCACAGGAGAGAGGGGAGGTGAGCAAAAAGGTCTGTCCAGTTCCCCAGCTGCTGCACTGTCTAGGCAGAATCTCAGTAGAAAGGGATGGGATGAAATGTCGCTTGTTTGCAAAGGAGAATCTTCCTCTGGTGAAATCAGGCCTATGTGACAACATATGTCATGGTGCAATTGGAAATCGTCTCAGAAATTAGAGCTGTGGTTTCCCCACCACCAAATTTGTCACACTGGCATTTCTTGGTTCTCTGGCTTTTTGTTTTAGTACTGAAAGTAAAGGCAAAAGTACCTTGTTTCCTTGGAAAGCAAAATGACACAACTGGAAAAGTAAATTAAACAGAGTTCCAACTGCCTAGTGAGACAGCTCGCTGTATTGCAGGTTTTAGAAGCAATGTTGCTTAGTAGATATTGAAAAGCAACAGCAACAGAACTTCACTAAATGTCAAAGACAAATCTCTTTTGCTGGTCTGTACGTTCATCATGTTTTTGCCACCAGTGGCTTATCAAATTGGTTAAGAGGACATGTGCTTCCTGAGGGCATGTTTTCACGTTTTAACCACCCTGTGGGCACCAGATCATTAGGCAGGACCTTAGGCAGGATCATGAAGAATTAAGGTAAAAAAGAGAGATACAAGAATATTCAAAAGAAATTGTTTTATTGGGAAGTTAATGAAGTTCCAGCTCTGCAACATGACAAAGTTAAAATAGTGCAGCGCAAATGTTACATGGGAGCAGGACGTAGGTAGTGTATCTTTAATCAGCTAAACGGAAGGAAAGCTAAACGTATGTAAACTTTAAGGTCTACAGAAGCACAGGTGTGTCCATCCTGCTGTGAATAAAACTTTCCAAGCTTGCAGGCAGCTTAGGACAAATGCAAATACAGCGGCAGAAGAACACTGCCTCCGGTCACAGCTTTGCTTTTGTATCTTAATGAGCAACATAAATATTCACCAGTGCAAATTCATCAAGTAGAAGGAGTTGGTCTGTTACTGCTGGGCACCCTGGTTTTGTACAGGCTGTGGTTTACCTGAATGAGGCTGCTCTCACGCAGCTCTGTGGTTCTGCAAAGCTGTCAAAGGTGAGAAGTTTGTGAATTTTGCTTTGTCAACATAACTTGTATTGCTACAAAACCTCCTGAGAGCTAGTGAAATGCCTACAAAAGTTATTGATATTGTTACATCCCCCTAATTATGTTCCAACACTTTGTACTTATTCTCGGGTTTAGGAGTAATCTTTAGCTGCACGTGGTACCCCAGCCTACTGAGATTTTATTTAGCCCATGTCTGGGCTTTTACCTGCTGCTAGGGAGTCCACAAGCAAAATCATGGAATGGTTTGGGTTGGAGGAGATCTTTAAAGGTCCTCTAGTCCATAACACACTATATCCCATTTTGTAAGCATCCCATTGGTGTCCCTGGAGTCCCACTTTCCATGTGGGGAGCAGGTAGAGAAGTCAGTAGATGCAGAAAACAGATTTCTTTTCAAGAGTTGAAGCTATTTTTACAGAACAAGAACATTATCATTTTAAGATATAGACTGAAGGCATTCATCTTAGTCTGATTACTTTGTCCCTTAGTGAGGGTGAGAGTTTGTTGCCTTACAACCCCCCTATTTTCTATCAAGTCTTCTTTTGTGTCATGTATTCCTATTTTGTTGGGTCAAGAGCAGATGACTACCTGCCTAGCTAGTATCATTAGTAGGAGCAGTAGTAGTATAAATGAGAAACAATTTCCAGGGGAAAGCAGCTGTTGTAAGTAAATGGTTCTTTGAAAGTCATAAACCTTTTAGAGGCCTTTCAGATCACCAGTAACCCCGCATACAGTGAAGGTCATCCCAAATAAACAGAGAACAAAAATCTGCTTTTTTCCCCCCCCCTCCTCACAGCCACCAAGCAAAGTCCTTTCTAGCATCTTGGGAAAGAGCAATCTTCAGTTTGCAGGAATGAGCATAATGTTGAATATCTCCACCACCAGCTTAAATCTAATGAATCCTGATACGAAACAGGTGAGTGCAACTTCTGTATTAATTTGTAAGGTTTTTGGTGAACAGTCTGCTGCTGTCTGTCAAATACTCAGCTGCTCAAAGTTATTATTCCTCAATAATGTCTATAAAATGAATAAATACAAAATATGAATCACAGTAGAAGTCGGCTTATTCCAGAATTCAACACAGCTGTCATGAATGATATCCTTCTTGACATGTTTCTGGTAGATTGGTTTTGCTCTTATAAGACCTATAACATAAAATATCATTTTCTGGTCATGGTAGTTCTTATTGGGTACAATTACAAACTTTCAGGGTGGTAAAAGTGATGTGCTTGGAGTAACCAACTAAAGGACTGAATGTACCTCCTCAATTTTGTTGTTTTCTTTCCGTTTAGAGTCTAAAAGGGCAAACCATTCCTGAGGCACTGATAAAAATACAGCCTCAGGCATTCTGCAGTGCAGTGAAAGGCCAGTCTTTCGCAGAGGCAAGGCAGCCTTTTTCAAGTAGCTTATTCCTTCTTCTTCGCTGTGCTGAAGGAACAGACACACTTTGGGGAATCACTGCAGTGGTTTGTGAATGATGTATGAGATGAGAAAAATCCTTGCTCAGGGTGTGCAAAGAGAAAGCCGGCAGACATGCGCAGTCCGTGCTGTGCTATTTGCTGCCAGCCTCATATTCCATTAGGGCACACGACTTTCTGCCCAGATACAGCTAGAGGGGAAAACAATAAAATTCCTGCCGTCCTTCAGAGCGCCAGGATTAAAGGATAAGAAAGAATATGTACACCGTCCGCTAAAAAACTTTCTGATTATTGTTACTGTGCTTTCATTCACTTGTCGTCGTTCTTATCCTTGCTTAGAAAAAGTCCAAATCCTCTGCAGTGAGCACTGAGACACTGGGAGCAGCGCTGTGGCTGGTTGCAGTAGTTTGTAGCCTTACTGTGGAATATACACAGCAGTGCTTCCCACAGGGACAGTTGCCCCCAGTCAGAAACACAGGAACTTGATGTTAATTAGATCTACTAAGAGTGTCTCAAGCCATGAAAGTCGCCTCATCTTCAGCCAGTGCCAGGGCAGAATTGTAGTGAGAGTGATTTATCCCAGAGCAGAGTCATCCCCCAGATGTTTTGCCTTTTCTCTGAGCTGACAAAACTCTTCATCTTTCTCTCACATAATTCTTTTTGAGATAGACTTTTCTGGGTGCTGCTGGCCTGGGAACCGTCTGGTTTCTCAGAGATCCCTAGTCCGGCTGTGGTCTCCCCTGTTTCTTGTTTGTGCCAAGCATTTGATTTGCAAATAAGAATGGCCCGTCAGCTTTGCCCTTTGAGGCCCCACACAGGAAGAAGGCTGTGAACTCCTGTAATAGCCTCTTTTTCCCAGGGCAGCTGAAAAGAAAGAAAAGACAAGACAGCGTTGTCGGCCCTTAGGGTAGAAGGAAAGCAATTGCATTTGCTGCAACAACGGTTTGTGAGTATGTTAAGCAGGGCTGAGTGGAACATGATTTTGCTTTGCATATTTCCTTAAAAAAAAAAAATCTGAGTTGAGCTAACTGTTTAGAGAACTTTTCAGTTTTCTTAAAATTTGGAAAAATTAGTTTAGAGACAATCTGAAATAATTTTTGTTTTATATGATGCTGAAGTAAAAGATTGGGTTATTTGCACAAGCCAAAGTAGTGACAATATTAAATGTGTAACAGATCTTCACTACTTCATTTCTATTGTTAGGATTAATTCTTCTTTATGGGAAAAAGAGAAGAAAATCCTCGCTGATGAGTAATGGAACACTAATTCACCAGTGAACACTTAAAAACTAACCACATCTTCAGAGGCTGCTGTGAGACAAGCAGGGCTATTGAAAATGAAGTGCTCTTTACGTGAAAGAAACACTGCAAATAGTTATCAACTCTCTCTGACTTAATGAAGCAGCAAGATCCAGAGAAAGTCATGTCAGGCTTTCTTCTTTCCAAGGAGCATCAGGTCTTTAAGATGCAGGATAGGGAAAACAGCCCAGAGAATATATTTTACCCTTTTTTTTTTTCCCCAAAAGAGTTTCCTAAAATATGTGGTTCCCTCTCCAAACTGAGATACTAATTCTATTATCACATGCTTTGAGGCACTAAATAGAGGCCTGTCCTCTCCCAGATCAATTCCTTGGTGTGTCTTATGTGACTCAAATATCAAGTGAAAGTTTCTTTCAAATGACCTTTTCTTTCTTGATTATTACATGATTTCATTATTAAAAGATTTCATAAGTTAAATCTCAGAATGGCAGAGCTGTTCTGATAGTATTGTATGTTCAGGACAATTTGTCTCTTCCCAGAGAAATATTGTATTAGTTCAAATTGTGCATAAGCAATTTGAATTTCAAATGCCCTGGAGTATGCCTTTGATTTTGTCCACAATGCTACAGAGCAGCCAGAGTAAAATTTTTGTTTGCATATTGCAAACATTGATGTTTGAAACACAAAATGACACAGTGGGTGTTGGAAACAATGTTAGGAACCCTAGCTGGTGTACAGATTGGCATGATTCCATTGATTTCACCAGAGTGGCATCAGCAGAAAAATGTTTTGATGAATAGGACCTTTTGCTTCATTCATCATTAGCTGTAACAAAGAAAGGGAGTTTTAGCTGATTAAAATTTCTCCAAAGATACTGTCTGACAGAACTGTATGATTTACTGGAGTTCTGAGCACATTTAGCAACACTGGAATAGATTCATTGTTTCTTAAGTTTGTTTATATTATTATGCTACCCTTTGTACTCCCTGTAGGTCATTTTGACCTTGATTTTGGATTTTCACCTGTATGCAAACCAAAAGAGAAATCAGAAGTGTAAACTGCAAGAAAACCATCTGACTCACACTTCTTCTTTCTGATCCATACAGATCATAGCAAATCACCATATGCAATCCATTTCCTTTGCGTCTGGAGGTGATCCGGTAAGCATTTCTTGGAAGCCTTCCCCCACATGGATATTGCTTTGAGAGGACTGTGGGACAGAATCTATTGCGTATCCTACTGAAAGAAAAAAAAAAAAATACAACCACAGTAGCTCCTGTTTCTTGTTTCATAAATTCATCTTGATGGTTGCCATCAAACTCTTTTTGAGGGGAGTGACTGGCAAGCATTCACAGATCCTCCTCTTTGAATGACTGAAACAGAAAATATCAAGGCATTGAGAGCGTTTATATAGTAACTGATGAGCACCACTTTGCTTCTCAGAGGATCGTAGTACAGTCATATGGGATTGTATGAATTTTTATCCTGTTTTTATTTTGCACTTTTTGCAGTAATAGACTATGTTGCAGTTATAGTAATGCATGCTTTTTTTTTTTTCTTCAAGTCTTCAATTGTGCATTGAGAAAGCAACTAAATACTGCCTGCAGGTGTATTTGCTGCACTCATGAGGCTTGAAGACAGGCTTTCAGGAAGCACGGATCTTACTTTCTTGTTTTGCAAAGCTTTCAGTTTTCAATTCAGCTTTCAATTTAACACATTTGGTTCTTTTGGAGCAAAGGGCAGATTCCTGCTTGTTGCGCTTTTCCTTATTTTTATAAGCTGTCTATTGAAGGTATATTAATAGATGTGCTTAAAAAGTATTTGCCACTCAGGAAGCAATGGGAGAATTATAAAATATTGACAATGCTCACCTTTTACCTTAGAGGTTTGAAAGCTTTTAAACCTAGATTAATTGAATGAGTGCCTTTTCCTCCATCATATGATCATCCATGATTTATCAGTCATGTACTACAGGTAAGGCAATTTCTAGCCTGCTTTGTGAGTTAATTCTCTCAGTTCAACCCTGTTAAGGTAAGGATCCTTGGCACTTTCTCTGTTCATTTAGCTATCCTCAGGAAACATGAAGGCAATCTTCAGTCGTAGTATAGCTTTGCACAGTTCAGTACAGTTACGGAAGGGAAAAGGACACCATATCATAATAATTTGGGGAACAAAATATGGATCAACAGCAGCTTTGAAATACAACAGATTGCAATGTGTGCTGTAAATGAACAATTCCTGAAGTGGGCAGAGGACTGATTAGCACAGTTCCCTGCCTCCGTAAGAAGATTCTTCGCTGCCCATCTGCCATCCCAAATGCTAAGTCCTGGAAACACCATTTCACTCTGCCCACTGTTAGAGTGATTTACCAGGAAAGAGGAGAGGAGCAGCAGTAGAGGTTGGATTTGGAGTAAACAAGCTCTTCCAAATGTTTCAGAGAGAGAGCAAAATCACGCTACTGAGTCAGTGAGCTACCAGAGAAATAAAATTGCATGGTGGAAGGGAGCCTACCAGATACTGCGAAACTGTAAAGTTGTTTTCCTGATACGACTACTACTGCATGAATTCATTCTGGCACTGGGGGGAAGAGGGTAGCTGTGAGTATCTAATGATGCTCTACAAGTTAATCTTAGTGGTCTAGCATCTGGCACAACTTTAAGCCGTAAGCTTGGTCAAAAAGCAGGTTGTTCCTTGGTCCTGGGTACACGTAGAAGAAGACAAGATGCAGGGATGTGGTTTAAGTCACAGCTTTATTTACTCATAAGAGAGCCATCTAGACATAGCTTTTATCAGCCCTCAGTGATTTCCACTTGGTGGAGGACTGCTGCCACCAAACTGTATCTCCCAACCACAGCTGGGCTCCAGCCCATAAGATCATCTCCTTATATGAAATTTAAACTGGATAGAGAAAGGTCATAGTGAACTAGGAACCTAGATCTGCACTCGTGTTTCTTCACAAAGTACTTCCTTTATTTTGAATTTTGGAGTTTGGTTTATTAGGAAGTGAGACTACCCTCACTTCTCTACCCAATCCACCTTTCTACTCTGGATATCTGCCTCACATTCATGACGGAAATTATCTTTACAACTTTCCACCCACTCCCATAATGTTAATTACATTATTCAAAATATAACCACTGGAGAAGTGTTCCACAGTATTGGAGAAGCTTGAATACCATATATATATATATATATATTCCCATTTGCAGTGAGTCAGTTTCTGGCTGTGTCAGTACATGGCAGCTTAAAAATGTCCCCACCGTATCCTTTTACACACCATTTCAGAAACACTTTTAGTTCACTTCCAAGAATGTGTTCTGGGTTTGCTTTAGCTCTCTTCAGCCCCTCCTTATGATACATTAAACAATTTTCATCCATAGTAATTGCAGGTGGTTGTTTCCAGGCTGCTAGACATGTGTTTTTGGAGATATCTGCTGAAATACCAGAGTGGAGGATTTCATAAGGTCTAATAAGGCAGGTCTCTCAGAGGTCCCTGAAGGCAGTAGTTTTTCAGTTTCAGCCACACCTCCAAATTTTACCACCACAATGCAATTTCTTAGGGGTGGTAATTACAGCTTGTTCATGCTTGTTTTCAGGCCTTAAATGTCAAGGCCCACTTCGCTGCATCAGCCCATCTTTGTGTAGTTTTTGGATGGGAATCTTCTAAATTAGACGCTGTGCAATGCACCTACATTAAGTCCTTAATGGTTTGGTACAGTCAACTTCCATCTGAACTTTTGAGGAAATAAAGAGTAGGTAGTTCCAGGCTGTCATGTCCACACTAGCTTTGAGATAGATCTATGATTTAGTCATTAATGCATCCATTAGCTATGCCTGAACTAATAAATAAATTGATCTGTGGCCCATTTTCTGGCCCTTCTGGCCCTGCAACTAAATAGCACGGTGCAATTTGCATCCAAACCTTCACTCTCTTCCCTCATAGTGGTCTCTTGGGATCAATGCCCAGTGTGTGCTGGTCCCTCAGAGAGTTTCAGAGCATGGCATGAGAAACCAGCACAGAGAGGCATGGGGGAGTAGCAACAATAAAACAGTGTGGACAACTATGAAACAACTCTCAGGCCTTTATCTTGGCTGTGTTATTTTTGTTGCTATAGACATAGGCACTTTTCTTGTGCCCTTACTTGTTGATATGCTTCCTTATTTCCACTTCAGTCATTACCCAGACACCGTGTCACAGGATGCACCAGAAATTACTGGACAAAATTCTAGGGCCGTTCTTCTCTGCTTTTTTTACAGGACAACCTCATTGCTGCTGTGTCTGAGTGTCTTCCAATAGTCTGTCACGGGATATGGCTACACATCTGTCACCATAACCATGAATTTGCTTCATCATTTCCCTTGCTCTCTCCTTAGGACAGAAATTGTATAGACATGCAGCACAGTGATTTGTTTGGGGTGGGTGGTTGTGGTGTGTTGCTTGCACTGGAGAAAGCTAAGTTAAAGAAATCTGTCTTTTACCTGAAGATTCATGTTTGTTATGGCATTAGATCTTGGCAAGATTGCCAGTGATCTGGGATCAGTCACCTGAAAAGGCTTTAGATAGATTTATACAGCCAACTGTAGTGTATCCCATGTACTGCTCAGGTTTAGCTGTACCTGACTAGCCAGGCAGGTCAGGAAATGCCAGATCTAACCAGGACTTCATGACTGCATCAAGGCTGTGTAGCCTGAATGTTTCCCAGAAACACAGCCCTTTCTGTTCCATCTGCACAATGACACAAGTCTGCACCACTTACGGCAAGAGAGCAAGCAAGAAATCCTTGATGAAGATGTTCTGCCTACTCTTGCCTGAAAATCCACCCGGCATGTGGCAATGACTGCGGCAAGGAGCAGCCCAGGGGCTAGGGGAGAGCGTGCTGGGATTCTGCTGGTCACAGCCAAGCAGGGGCTGACCACCTCTGTGCCATATGGCCTAGTAGTCAGTAAGCACACCTGCTTTCACACGTGAATGAACGCCACTGCTCAGTATTTCTGGGGAGCAGGGCTGTTACCCCCACTCTTTCTGCCACAGAACCGGTTGATTACTTATGTTCTGAACCAAAACCTCTGGGCAGTTTGAAAGTAAGGACTTGTAATTCTACTCCCTCCTAAATGAGGCCTGATCCAAACCCTATTGAGTTTGTTTAACTGATTCTCAAAGGCCTTGGAAGAGATTCCTGGAATAGATCACATTCTGGAGAAAGTGGTGCAATCAGTACCAAAACCCATAAATGTTTATATGGGGTTTAATTAGTATACAGCTGAAGAGAAAAACATGTCATTTCAGGCTCTACCCACAGGAATATACATACTCTGGACTGTGATCTTTTGCTGTGATCAGTGCAAATATTTTTTGCATTCATTGTAGATATCTTAATTTTTTGACAGGATACCACTGACTATATTGCATATGTAGCTAAGGATCCCGTTAATCGGAGAGGTAAGTTAGAAATATCTATTTGACATTTGTTTTTCCTTTGGGAAACACAAATTATTCATGGTTTAAGTCAGATTTTTTTTCTCCCAGAAAATATAAATGCAGCCCAATAAAAAGATTGCCTTTGACAGAGTCATGAAAAGATTGTGTAGCAGCAAGAAGCAGTAGTTTGGTTCTCAAACTTGGAACAGATCTTGCCTCTACTTCATATCCAAATATCACTTTGATTTTCTTAATCTCTGAAATCAAACACTTGCTTTACTTGGCTGCATGAGCTTCTAGGCAACAGCTAAGTCTTACCTACACCCAATCACCATACAAGAACTAAACAGTCCTCTGACTAAGTCATCGGAGGAGGCAGCTGAATCTGTTAGGTCTTCTCAGTACATGCCTAATTCTTCCTGGCAGAATCACATTCCTTATCAAATAGTGAGCTTTCAGGCAGCTTGCTGTAATTCTCTTTCTCAGTGAAGTTTTATTCGAGGTTGCACTGGTTTAGCAGCAGTCAGTCAGGGACAGGGACCTTCTTGTTGACTGTCTTCAAAAGCTAAGGTACAGTTCATGTTCTCAAAAAATAAACTATAGGAATTGTAAATTACAATCTGAAATAATAGGTTCGAAAGACATTCCTGCTTGTAATGCAGAAAGCATCACTAGGTCTTAATGCAAGATACAAAGTGTTGTGTAATACACCTGAGAATCTATTTATTATTTAAATAGTCATAGAGAAGAATGGAGTAGCTCCAAAAAAAGCCCAACAAAAATACTTCCAACTGGATTTCTGGAGAATTCAGGCACTTTAACTCCAAAATGCCAACTCTGCAACCCCTGAGCTGTCAATCTTACCATCGACACAACTAATTTAGTATCTTCCGTATTTTGTCATCTTTAATCATTTTAGATACCTGAAGAATCTGCTGTGTCCATGTGCAGAGATGTCCAGACTTGAGATCACTACTTCGTAAATAAATAATACTTACACTAAACATACTAATGTTCTGAATACTGGTGAAACACCTAGAAAACTTGTGGGAATGGGAGGTGTGGAGTTAGTCCAGGTCTTTGCAGTGACTGATGTGTTACAACATCATGTGTCCCCCCTCAGGGAGGCTCCAGTGTCGGACTGTGGGATGTGTGGTGCAGAGCTGCTCGCCACCCCACCTGCTTTAGCAGTACCCTTCTGCTAAGTCAGAGACTGAATCAGTTGTTCTGAGGGATCTCAGTGACAATGTAGTGGGCTGGCATGGTAGATGTTTGCACTGCAGGGTTTGGGGGAGCCCTGTGCTCCATTTTCTGTTCCTGTGTGAGTGGATTTTAGATGAAAACTGTTTCGTTTAATATGTTCCTTTTATCTTACATGGGGTATGTTTAGCCTTAACTTCCTGAGACTGTTCCTTGTTGAGCCAGTCTATCCCAGATTGAGGAGTCATCTGAACACTTCATTCTGTCGTCTTCCTTTGGTGTATTCAGGTCAAGTAATTTCTCGGTTTTCTTCATGAAAAGATTGACAGTGAACTCTGTAGGTCTCCAGCTGCAGTGCACATCCTCCATCCTTCCGATGATTTCTGTACCTCCTTTGATCTTTCTGCATTGTTTCAAAAGGGTATATGACACCTTTATAACAGGGGCTGCCACAAAACAGAGGCTGCACCTTCCTAGTCTTCCTTGCTTTTGTCCTCATCATTAGCCCTTTCTGCTGCAGTGAAGCACTGTTATCTCGTGTGAAATTCTTTCATGCCGTGATCTTTAAGCCTTCTGCATTACGGCTTTCCTATGGGCACTTTCCCTGCTCCTGTTCATACATCAGTGATTTGCAGACCGGTGACTTTTTACATGGCCTGTATCAAAACACGTTTTTAAAAAAGGGTCTAATTCGCCAAGGGATCTGAACTGCCCTCTTTCACCATCACTTGCCATTGTGTCATTCTTTGTGTTATCTGCAAATTGCTTTAGGACGGAATTTGTCTTTATTTCTATATCTAGTGAAAATGTTACTGCTGTTGTTATTGACACTACCACCAATGCTGTGGTACAGCTTGCATATTAGACTCCTTTCTTCCCAAGGATGGAAAAGCTGTCTTCATGTTTTGTATTCTGGATCTAGCAACCTAAAGGCTGTCTATTTTCTGCTGTAACATTCACAAAAAATCATCTCTGTGTGAGCCAAACCTTCTCATCCTTTTACAAGAAGCATATCTCCTACCTGCTGAAAGTCCATTCACGTATCCAAGGAAACAGGTTACTCATTATGTCACCTACTGAAACTACTTAATGACTCATACTTCATTTCAGCTCCACGCAGATTTAGCAGTGAGCAATGTAGCCTCCTCAAATCTGCACTCTAGTTTTACAGAGTGCAAGTATTTTAGCTTTGTTTGCCCTAACTGCTTTTGGTCCACGTTCACGGGGATGCCGCCAGCAGAGGTGCAGAGGGTGCAAACAGCAAATATCCTGCTGGTAGTCAGGGGTGTCTGCCTCCAGCTTTGGACACATGGAGGTCCTATTTTTGGCTGTTGAATCCACTTTCAACATGCAGGTAGTGGCCTGTCCCCTGAATCAGGGTTTGCCTGGGCTTGCTGATGGGCACAGCAGGTGCTGCAAGGTGAGAAGAGAACACCACTGTATCTGTTTAGCACTCTGACTGGTGCCATCTCACGCTGTGTGAGCTCCTGCTGAGGAAGAGGCAGCAGGCATTCCATACCTGCACATTCTTGGCCCTTTATTTTGGCCTCTTCGGATGTCTGTCGAGGGGATCAACCTCTGAGAAGTCATTTATAAACCTACTTAATCTCCTTACATAATGTTAATTAAAACTGTGTCACACAAATGTTGTGACAAACTCTTATTTGTAGGGCATTGTCATCCAAAGAACTTGGTTCCATTGAACATAGGCATGTACTAAAATGCAGTTTTTCAGCTGAAGAGTTTATATTCATGTTTTAAAGCAGTCTGGGGTGATACAAATTGGTAACTTTGAACAAGGACCCATTCTACCGTATAGGACTTGGAAAATAACCAGAGTTTCAAATCCAGTCCAGGCTACAGCAAGTAGACTGTGTGCTCATCGAGCTCTGAATATGGAAAATTAATTTGCCTGGGCTTTTCCACATATCATAATGAGTGCTGTTCATTCAGATCTTTAGGTTCCAGCTCTTAACACCCATCTATGTTCCTGCTATGCTGAGTCAGTTCCCCATGAATTCGCCTCTTTGTGTTGTCACGTGAGACCTCCGGGCCACTCACTGATTTCAAACTGTGGCAGATTTGGCTGCTCAGACAGCTGGTAAAGGTTTCTCAGCCTTCCATAGGAAGAGAGCTCGTGCTGCCAGCCTCCCTCCTTACTGCATCTGTCACAGTGGGTTCAGAGAGGCGGCACATGAGGAAATGCTGGAGTTAATCAGGCTCTGCGCTCCTCAGTGATCCGGCAGTTTACCGGGAGCGTCTCCATACAGGGAAGCAGGAAAAGGTACCAAGATATGTACTCCTGGATTAAGGTCAGGGCCCATGACCTAGAAAGTATTCTGAGTATACTGCTCCTCCCTCAGACTGTAATTTGGAAAAAGTGATCAGCTTGTGAGCTTGGGGGTGGTTACACACGAGACTGAAGTGGTAATAAAATTGAGGAAACCAAAGGAAGCTTTTATTGTTATTACCATCTATTAATATTTTATATTTTCAACTTAAAGCTTAGATTCTTACATAACCTGTTGCATTCAGGTAATAACATGTGCAATTTTATGATTTTTTTTGCATTTGTGGACTTGCTAAAATAGTAGAACAGATTTGTGATCCTGCCCATGGCAGTTACACACCAGGGCAATTTTATATAACCTTTGCAAAGCCACCGTTGCCTGAAATTCACTGGACCAGAACTGGGTTTTGTGGAAAGGTACACGCCTCTAACCAGGCAACTATGCTTGACACGTAGGTGTTTTGTCACGGGTCAGCGCATCCCACCGTAACATAAACAATGATTTGCATGTGCGTGTGTCAAATCTTTTTCATTTAGCTTGTCATATACTGGAATGCTGTGATGGCCTGGCCCAGGATGTCATCAGCACCATAGGGCAAGCATTCGAGCTTCGGTTTAAGCAATATTTGCGATGCCCCTCTAAGATACCTACTTTCCAGGATAGGTGAGTGTGATTCCAGAAGACTGCTAAAGGATCTCCTTTGGCTTTCTATTTACCTAATGAAATGTGTGGCAGACAGTGTTGCTGGAGACAGACAGGATTTAAACATCATAAAAATGAGATTTCTGCTGAATTAGCGTAGCAGTGTTTACCTAATGAATATGGGAGGAGCACATTAATTTAAAAAAGAATATGCTAAATATGGATTTTATGGCAGTGTTGAAATGATCACGTGTTTTCTGTTGTGGTTAGTAGGCAGAGCTGGATGGCCAAGAATGGATGTTATTTGTGGCATTTCCTCACTGTTACTGTCATAGCAACTGTGTCAGTTTAGATGGAGTAAGTTAGAGTGCTGGGCTTCCAAAATGACTAGTGATGTTTCATTCTTTCTCATATTAGGGTGATATTTTTGGGAATGTGATGCATTGTACAGAGGCTTAGACTGCATTGTTCCCTGGAGGATACAAAATCTGTCTGTTTGTGTATGTTTAAAAGCCTGGGATATAGCATTCTGTTTTCTTTGGAGACATATATGCTCACTAATAGTATAAATCCCAGTGAGCTTGTACCCTCCACCATCTCTTATATCAAAGTAAAACAGGTATGGTAAATATAAAATGCTACTATCCTAATCTGGAAGCATTCTGTATTCATATCTCTTGACTTTGTGAAGTTCTTCCAGATTTATATTGGTGATAGAGCATATCTCTAGAGATAAAGTGCTAGAGCCTAGTCAGTCAATCAACTCATAATATTACAAGTGCTATTGTGGGGTTAGACAAAACTGCTTAATTCAATTTGCAATGGTCTTTAAGGCTAAGTAAAAACATCCTTTACTCAGCATAAAGAATTTTATCCATTGCAAAGGAGGTTTAGATTAGTTTGTCTAAACAGAGGTCTGCTGCATGATCCATTGTTGCTTCCTGACTTATAATGGTAGCTGAGTTGTCCAAATAATGCGCAATAGTGATCCCCTGACAGGCAGTCTTAACCTGATGAGAATATCTGTAAGTGTTCTACAAGCGAGGGGCAAAACAAAGCTTCCTTACAGGGTGCAGAGTTTTGAGGACCCGTGGACGGAGGAAGATAGCGAGGCAACAGAGCATCCCTATTACAACAACATCCCAAATAAAATACCTCCCCCTGGCGGCTTCCTCGATGCCAGGCTCAAAACGAGACTTCCCACTGCCGCAGACACAGCTCAGGTCAGTGCAACTGCATCTCTGCCATCCTGCTGATGGATGCAACATTTTTAAAAGACACGTG
Organism: Myiotriccus ornatus; assembly: GCA_036023395.1. Taxonomy (NCBI): domain Eukaryota; kingdom Metazoa; phylum Chordata; class Aves; order Passeriformes; family Tyrannidae; genus Myiotriccus; species Myiotriccus ornatus. The sequence goes on from JAYRBT010000093.1 coordinate 31,796,418, forward strand.
TTTTAAGATGGGATTTACGCTGGGAGCTTTTGTAGCTCACAGCCCTTCGTGTACGGCCAATTTCCTTTTGAATGGGCATCACAGATCTGGGGGGGGCAATGCATTAGGCAGATTCAGAACAAGCTGAAGGAGGCAAGTTCCTCGTGGTTTTAAAAGGTTAACCAGGTTCTAGGAAGAGAAATACACTGAGGGTAAATACATCTGTAGAAACCATGTCTGCTTCAGAGAGTATAGAATCCTGTACACTAACTGGGAATGATTTCATGCAGAATCACTTAAACAACTCAGTGCAGTTACTATGAACAGTTCATTATGTTAATAACTTGACAAAACCAGCATTCAGGCAGATTCCTAGCTTGGTTTTCCACCTCATGTTGAACTAAGGTCAGCTTGGGTATTTCTACCAACATTCCTGTCAGAAGTCTGACCATAGTATCAACACAGTCACTTAAGATGAGTTTTCAGATCCAGCACATCTCTGTTCCAGATGCCTATAGACGACATCCTCCCTCCAGTGCCCAAGTGCCTTCCCTGGTACCAATGTGGGTCTTTCAGCTCGTGGTTGGAAGAGTGCTGGGGCTGTCTTCTGGTCCCAGGCATGTTTCTATGGAATGCTTTTCCCAGGAACAGGGTGTCAGGGCTTGTTAAGTGAAAGACAACTGTACTGAAAGAGCTGATGCATCCCTCTGTATTGCGGGGGTTAATAAAAGCAGGAAGTAGGGAAGTTTACATGAATATCACTGGTAATATCTTACTCTCACACAAATTTATTTGGGATATATATATTCTGATACTGCGATGAATTAGAAAGGAAGAGTGTGAGTACACAGAATACAGACAAGGAAATTGTCAGAGCCACTGATAATGTATCTGAGCATTTTAAAGGCAATTGAAAATTTCCTTGCACGTGTCCATTCTAGTCTGCAACAGGAGTGGGAAGAGAGCAAATTTATTATCAGAGCCATCACTTAGGAGACAAATCCAGTGAAGAATGGCATCATGAGCCTGTTACACAAGGTGAGTTGCTACCTTTAGTTGTAATACTTCAGGTGGTCTTGGGTGGGCAAAGCATGTGAAAGTCTGATGCCTCAAAGTCTTAAGGCAGTGAACTGCACCTTTTTTGATAGGTTCCCTTTGTCTGAGTTTCAGTGTTGATACCAGTAAAATTCAGTTGTTAATTACCTCTGGATAAATTATTAAACGCATACCTACATCTTTCTAGCTTTCTGTGTCCTAAACCCCTGTGACATTAAAAGTAGGCTGCATGGTCTGTTCTGACAATCTGACCTACTGGGGCATGCAAGATGGATTTTTTTAAATGAAAGGCCTAAAGTGAGAAGTTTCATTTGAAATGTGAAGCAGTGCTCTCTGCTCCACAAATAGCAAATAATGTATAATGGGGTTTTTTGTTGTTGTCTATAAATTCCAAGTAGATCACCTCAAAACTTAATTTTAATTTTCACCTCATCCACCTTTATGTGACAACTTTCTGTGTTTCTAGAGACACTTTCTTTTCAAATGCCAGAATATGCTGTCTGTTGTTAATCTGCACAGAGCTGAGGATTTTATTCCTTCTCCTCCTCTCATGACTCCCCAGCTGAATATAATTGTTGAAACTGAGTCTTTATTTACAAAGGTTTCCTTTCCTTCTGAATAATAATGCCTCCAAACCCTCACTGAAACACAGTTCTGAATCCATTAATCAACATCTTTTTTCTACTAGATCCTGCAAGTATTGACTTTACATCTCCCATTCCAGGGAATTTTAAACCTGTAGTAATGTGGTGCAGTGTTAATTGGTCAGTAAACCAACACTGTTTTGCCAAATAGAAAAAAAAAAAAAAAAAAAAAAAGAGGAAAATAAAGTCTTGAATTTTCTAGGATCTCTGGATATCTGTAGTATGCCAGAAAAGAAATCAGAAGTGATACCAACAGCAGAGATGCCAACATATGTAAACACCCAGCATATAAATATAGACGCTCTACTGGCACTTCAGGCAGATGCTGAATGTACCTTCAGTGCAACAAAGGAGACCAAAGCAAGCAGCCCAGCAAAGGATCTGTTTGACATGAGTGAGTTCCCTTCCTATTCACTCCCTTTCTAACAAATGACCCAATATGCTTATGTATTAGTTCTGAGTTAAAAAAAAAATAAAAAAAAAAAAAAAATTCTAAAGTTTAGTGTTCCTGCTGTAATTATGGTGAATTTTAGAATTCATGGTGGTTTCATATCGGAGTGAGCTAAAACAAGGTGGCTGAAGATTTGAAGCTAGGCTGTGTTATATCTGAGTTAAGGTATGTTGCAGTCTACGTTATCCTGAACATCACAGGCAGCTATGTCAGAAGAAAAATAAATCAGGAGCCCTGTCATACAGGGAATTCAAGGAGAGTGGAGGAGTGGATGGGTGGAAAATTAGCTCCAGCCTGTCCTGTATTTTACTAGGAAGTCAAGGCATATAACAAAAGCTTTGTGCAACAAGGAATGTAGATTAAAAGGCTGAATTCTCTCTTGCACTGGGTAGACCTAGTATCCTATCTATTTCAACTTTGAAGTCAGCTTTTCCTAAATTAGAATTATAGCCATATAGCTGCAAAACAATGCTTTAAGCATCAGCCATAATTTGATGTTGGTGTTACCAATACACATTGTTTCCAGCCTTGAGGAGACACTTAACAGGATATAACGGGGAAACCATGTGACCCACAGAAAAATTTCTTTGTTTTTCTACATTCCTACCTCAATTAAATTCCTGACATGTTTTATTTAATTCAGTTTACAAAAATAAAAGGCAGTGAGACAAAGCAGCTGATGCCTATATGTTATTTGTAAAAGAGCACATCTACATTTCTGCTATCTCAGTATAGATAAAACTGTCTTCCTGGCATTTTTTGCTGAGGCATGACTCTATTTCCATAGCTTGGTGGGATTTTGGATTAAAAGAAAGGGGGAAGGAAGGAAGAAAGTTGAAAGAGTATCTACCTCTGAATATAGATCTGAAATGAGAAAAGCATGCTGTCTGAAGTCAGAGATGTTAATTTTGATTTCTAACATGCCATGCCCTTAAAACATGCATGTGCTTACTTCTATTTTATACATATTATTTTCCTAAAAAGGGGGAAATCCATTTATCATCTTCCAGCCTTCATAAATCTTTATCAGTCATTGGATCATCAGAGAAAAGCAGTATTAGAAAACGTGCCAGCTTAGGTTGGTCTTTGCCAGGCTAAACAGGAGTTGGGCTTAGTGCAGACTGCAATATAGTGAAGGCATATACAAGCTGCTTCTAATAATTGAGGCATCAATAAGCTGTGGCAGCACAGTATTTACTCCATTTCTCCGAGCTAAATTAACCTCTTGGTGGTCCCACACAAGCTCTGTGCTCCTCATTTCTGAGCAGTCTATTCAGAGCTGCTGCAGATGTCCTTTTGCAGGTCTAGTGGGCACAGAACAACACTTCTTTTCACTGGTGGAACAGACGAAGGTCGTGCAAGGGAACATAGCTTCCAGTAGGTCAGTACAGCTCGTAACGAAGCACCCACCGACATATTTGCTGTTCCTGTAAGACTGTTGGGGTCTGTAATGACACATCCCTCCATTCAACTCTGCAGGAAGGAGTTTAGGATTCAGCTGAGGTTTAAAAGAGGTTTCCCCGAGGCTGATTTTAGCCAGGTGAATGGCTTTAAATGTGTTAACCTTTGTCTATTTTGTGAGATTCTCTTCCTAGACGGAGGCTAGGAGTAGGCTGAGTGGTAAGGGTGGCTGTTCCTTTCTAGACATAGCCTTGGGCTGGAGACTCAGTAATGGATAATTTTTAAATGAATAAGTTGTTTGAAGAAAGACCAGATATGAGTATAATGACATTAGCTGCCCATATTATGCAATTTATTTGAAATTAAACTGTCGGATATACCTAGCAAGACTAAAGGAGAGCTTTGACTGGTACCAGATCATATAAACACAGCTGTTGACAATAGCCACAGCTGAAATAAAAACAGTACCTTTCAAAAGCTCCTGCAGAGGTTCACTCTGATCTTTATTGGTGTCTTTCTATGCATAACATACATTTTAAACACGTTACACTCCTCAGTCTTAATATAATCCATAAAACAGTAAGTCTCTTTGTATATCTTACCTTATTATTTTCATAAAGGGAGGTGGCTACAACGCAAAACAAATCCATTTTAAAATGGCTGGCATATCACCATTTTGTTACATAATTTACCTCTGAATGATCTTGCTCCTGTTTCTGTCTCCGTAACCAGAACCGTTTGAAGATGCCCTCAGGAATCAAACTTCTGAGGCCGTGTTGAAGAAATCCACCTCCTCGGGATGCACCAGTCCTCTTTCAGCCAGAGCAGCTGTCCAGACTGAAGCTGAAGAGCTGAGTACGGAGCCGTGGTATCAAGGAGAGATGAGCAGGAAAGAAGCAGAACAGCTGCTAAAGAAATGTGGAGATTTCCTTGTGAGGAAGAGTACCACGAATCCTGGCTCCTACGTGCTGACAGGCATGCACAACGGACAAGCCAAGCACCTTCTTTTGGTGGACCCAGAAGGAACTGTAAGCACTGGCCCCTCACTAATACCTGAGGTTTCTGGCTCTAGATGTTTTCTCTTAAATGTGTTTAATCTTCTTTACGGGTTATTCACAACTGTTCGTAGTTACTGCCTTGTATCTCTAGTATGCTATCACATCTCTGATTCCCTCCCTGATACCTAGCAGAAGACACACTGCATGATTTCTGCAGATTACAAGGAGCCTTAGGGACCTGATTCCAAAACAAGACCCATCTCTTTGCTGCACAAGGACTGTCTTGGCTGATGAAAGAACCACTCCCCCAGCAGGATTGGAGAGGCCAAGGGAGCTACAGTTTTATGTAGCTTTCTTGTCCTCCATCTGGGGAGGCTTAGTCTCTGCTCAGGGATTAAAATCATTGTCCTGAGTTTTATTCTTGGCTCCTGATAGCTGCAAGTGAGTAACTCCTTTTCCTCTGTAAAGGATGACTTTGGATAACCAGCCCCAAAATAAGCGAGAGTTGGCCTGTTGGCATCTCTTTCAGCTGAGAAACCTG
>JAYRBT010000093.1:31813424-31826319 GCA_036023395.1 Myiotriccus ornatus
TAATCCAGAAAAAAATAAACATTCCAATTAATTAAATAATATGAATGAAAGGTTAAGTGCCCTTTGTAGCCTTTGCTACAAGACTGTTGGCAATAAAAGACTCTTGGTAAGCAGCTTGTGAAAACCTTTATTTTCTCCATAGGTGGCTGGATTAGCATTTATTTTGTAATCCAGAAAAAAATAAACATTCCAATTAATTAAATAATATGAATGAAAGGTTAAGTGCCCTTTGTAGCCTTTGCTCCACATAAAACCAATTGAAAGGGAGACCTTATTCAGTTTTTTGTATGCTCAAATCAGCCTAGATGGTAACAAGCTTGGATTCTGGGGTGTGTTAGAAGGAATTTTCTAATACTTTAGGGTTAAAGAAGATATTCTCCATTTTTTCCCAGCTTCAAGGATACATCATCTTCTTGGTTGTTTAATATCCACTGCTGTTAAGCTCTTGACTTGTCCTATTTTAAAATTCTGTTCTGAAATCTTCCACTATCTATGCCTTAGGTAAAACTTCCCAGTGGAATGTGCCCACTGAAGATTGTGTCGACAATAGTTTTGGTTTTTTCTTTTCAATCCTAGGTATTTTGTAAATTATATTATCAGTGTTATATTTGAATCTTGGAAGCCTGCTTTAAGTACAGCAGGAAAGTGAACTAACAAAATATCCCCACAGCTCCAAAATAAGAAAAGGAAATCAAAGTAGAATGGAAGGTTTTTTGTACTGACGTGCAATCACGTGCCCTCCAACAGTGGAGTTGCCTGAATTACCTGTACCTTGCACCAACACTGACAATAGCTAAGGCTAAAATGCAGATGATAAAGCTCACTTTTATGTTCATTTTCTTGGACTATGGCTATTAAAAACCACTTTTTTTTTTTTTTCCCCCCCTTCTAAATAGCAAGAATCATGTGGTATCATTGGCATGAGGGTTGGTGTGGGTTCAGCCACCATGTTTTCTTAAACCTTAGTGTTCCTAAGGCATGTCTGTTGTACAATAGCAAGGAGTGTTGCCAAATGCCACCACCATGTGAACTAAGTTACAAGTACACAAATATCTTAGCTGGCAGTTTTCAAAGACACAGCCTCAGGGAGGAACTTCTACAATGCAGTCAAAAAGGAGTGTAAGACCCAAAACCCTAAGCAAGCCACGGCAATGCAATGTCACCAGTTCTACTTCTCACAAAATTACAGAGCCTGCAGCCTGTATCTGCAGTCTATGTAGTTATATCACGCTTTGCTTGGTTTAGCTTTTTATTCTTCTCTAAGTGCACTGCTTTTCAACATTTTTGGTAGAAATTATTTCGTATTTACTACTCTCTTTCACAGTTATTTCATTCAAATACAGTTCTTTGTTCTTACACACTTTTCTAAAGGTATAAAATATTTACAAGCAGACTTAATTTGTAAAAGATAATCACAATGCAAACCTCTACATTTTAAAGGCTTTTGCTACACACATTACACAGCTTACACACTATACATATTTGGGAATAGTCTAATGCTGCTGCTTTAAATGATTAAGACCAGATTAAAGCTAAGGATGAGCTCTTTCAGGCTATGTGTTAAAAAAAGTCTTAATTACTTCTGATTGTGCATGAGACAAGGTGTGTTTTGAGACCTTAAACACAAATCTTTGAAAGAGCCCAACAAAGATGGTTACATTCTTACTGAAAGACAACGGGAACTTGTCTCAGAATTTCCTACCAAACTTCACTGAAGCCTCCAGCCATAAAGGATTATCGATGGAAGTGTCAAGGGCTGCCTCCATGAGGACTTGAAACCAGATGTTTATGAAGTCTTAACCACTCTAGGTCTCAGGGAACCCCTTTGACACCGACCACCATTCTGTACCGAGACTGGTAAGGCAGTGATGAACCGTAAAGTTGCTTTCAGGCTTCTCTGGAACAGCCTTTCAAAAGGGGCTCCAGGTCTTCCAAACCAACAACCTTTCCTTCCAGATCCAAGGCAGGGTCAGGCATAAATGGAGGTATGCCCTTCAGTATGATCCTGTTGTACCGCATCGTTTCTCCTGTATCTGCAAAAGTGTCCAGAGGTGATAGAAGTGCAGGGTCCCATTGACAGAAAATGGGATATTGTCCCATTTGCTAAACTTCCCAGGGAGAATTCCTGACACAATCCCATGCTGTGGTGGTGCCTGGAAAGAAGGAACTCCATAGGAACCCACTGTGGTTCATTGCTTTCTGAAATGATATATCTCTGTTTCATAACTGAAGGATCTCCGCTTAGGTAGTGCATTCACAATGTACACAGGTTTACAGAGGTTGGACATAAATTTTTAAATACATTGAAAATAGTAAGCAAAATTATATGCATTGAAACGGTATGTGAATACACATTTGTTACATGTGTATTGTGGGGTCACATTTTGACTACTTTAAATAGCAAACATATATGTCCTCTCTCAATGGTTATTTACTACTGCTTAAAATGTGTTGTGAAATGCCACAGTGACAACTGCCATGTTGTCTTTCACTAAACATGAAAAGTTTGAATAACAATGGAAAAAAATAAAAATACTGCATTGATACGACATGTTAAAGTTCCTTACAGTTAAAAGTTGCTACTTCATTTTAAATATCCCCATTGAAACACAACTATTTGTATAATTAGTCACCTTACACTGTATACTGCAATACAATGTTTAGCATATTGTAAACTTTTACCAAACAATGAATTTTTAGTAAGAAATTGTACAAATATACAGCTATTTATACCACATATATATAAGGCCATTAACATAACAGCAAGATACATATAGAGAACTAAAATCAACATTACAGCATATGTAATGAACTCTTCTCCCAGCTGACGATAATCAGGTTTATTTTCCAACCATCAGCAGTCTTTAGTGAATCTAAAGTTTCAAACAGGTTTTAGTGATGTCTTCCAAAACCAGTAAGTGCCAAATACAGTCTCAGCATGCAATGCCATTGTGGTGTGTGATGTCCTTAAATGTACATGGACTCTGTCCTGGCTGTTGGGCAGCACGAAAGGGTTTTTTCTGCATCAGGTGTGTTACTGAATGAACACCCAAAACACATGATTGTTGATAAATAAGTCCTCAAAGTTAAATAAGTGGTTAGTGTCTTCCCCTGTGATTTAAGTGCATGAATATTTAAACTACACTTGTAGTTTAAATCTAAAAACCACGGAAAAGTATTTGTCTTGAGGAGTCCTTTACTTACAGAAGTTCCCGTTGTGAAATGAAGATTCATTTTTCTCAGCGACACACGAGGGAACATTCATCGGCGGGAAATCTTCCTTTGGCTTCTGGGTGTTGCTGCTGCTGGACTTGCTTCGACTGTGATCTGGTGTGGGCTGAATAGGCAAAGATCTGGCCACCTTGGATTTCACCAGGCAGCCACAAACAAGGCGAAAGAAAGCGCGGCGCATTTCCTTACTGGCCAGGGTGTAAATGATTGGGTTCATTGCAGAGTTGATGACCGCCAGAGCAATAAACCAGTTGGCTTTGTACAAGACAGAGCACTCCTTGACTCTGCAGGCCACATCAATGAGGAACAGGATGAAGAGTGGAGACCAACAGGCAATGAAGACGCTCACGACGATCACGACAGTCCTAAGGAGCGCCATGGACCGCTCCGAGTTACTGTGGTTGGTGACATTGCGACTGCTAGACTTAACCAGGATGTAGATACGGGCATAAAGGATGACAATGGCAACCAAAATGGCTATGAAGATGCTGATGCAGAACACAACATACTTTTTGGAGTACAGAGGCAAAATTGTTGAGCAATCTGGCAAGTTGTTTATACAGTTCCAGCCAAGGATGGGCAAGGCACCCAAGGAAATTGAAATGAGCCAGCACGTACCAATGAGAAGGAACACTCTGTATTTTTTATTTGCATCGTAAGGCCTCATTTTAATCATGGTTAAATGTCGCTCAATAGCTATTGCTAGCAAGCTGAAAGTGGAGGCTCCCAGGGCAACAAACATGCTGCCTTCCCTAATGAACCAGATTGTGGAGGACAAGCTCAGAGTCTTCTTCCCAGACATAAGAATGTTTACTTTGTAAACAATCCCAGCTAAAAGATCACAGAGAGCTAGATTGCCAATAAAAAAGTACATGCGGTTGTGAAATTTATTGTTTTTCCATATGGCAATCAACACCATCAAGTTTTCCAGGACTATGAAACTACACAGGATCAGAAATGCAATAGTGGGCAGGTCTATATTATCAGTTGCCTTTTCCCTTAAAATAAGCTTTCCTGTGTAATTATAATGCAGTACAATTAGAGAGTCCATCTCTTCACTTCCTTGAGGGCTGACAAGAGCATCAGGTGGCATGGTAACTGCTGCCATCATTTGTTCCCTGATGGATGCAGGACTTCTTTTCCTCAGTATCACGAGAATATAGTTCCAATAATTTTCCACAAGAGGGAGATCAAGCCACGTTCCTCCCAGCACTCCTCTGGGCGGGCGTTGTGTATCACCAGCTCCAGCAAACCTCGCATATTAATTTGGGAGAAGGGCTTGCAAACCAGGCTCTGAAAATAAAACCAACAAATGCAACATAAGTATCACCGTCTTCCCATGTCAGTTCAAGCTGCAAGATACACTCAGGAGCTGAGAGAGAGGGACAGTGACTGCGACAGGAAACTAAGGCAGAGCGTCGCTGCATGCCTACCAAGGTAGCTGTAAGGTGGGTAAGTCCAGACACAGCTTGGCTGCAGAAACACAAGGGCAAGGTAGAGAACTGCTCGAAAGTGTTTTCCCCCCCTCCAGAATCTCTGGTCCCAGCAAGCCCCAGCCTGCACAGCAAACAGGTCACTGCTTCTCCAAAAGACCTGAGTGTACATGGAGCTACCAAAACACCACCCAACTCTCACTGCCTGAGCAGCAGCAGGGCAAACACTCTGCCTTCTAAGCTTGTTCTTGTTCCCCATGCAGACTCGAGGTAGCAAGGGTGCTGAGAATGCTGGTGTCAAGTCTTGATGCCAGCGTGCATATTGCCAGTGCCCAAAACAACTTCCCACCCTTAATGGTATAAAATTGTGATATTTACAGCAGAGGAGATGCAATTGAAGGAAGTCAGTCATCATAAAATCAATCATACTTTCCATTCAAATTAGTTGGATTTCTGCTACCTTTTTAAAAACTAACATCACAAGTCATATTTTTATAAGTATTCATTTTCTTTTTGCTTCACTTTACTTTTTTCCCCCCTTTGCATATGTATAGAAATCATACATTTAAAGTTGTTTTTTTTTTTTAATAAAAACCAGTAACACCCAATTTAATTGTCCTTCTCAGAAATTCTGATTTTCTTTAAGTTACAGCTTAGATTAATTGCAGTGTTTTTCCCTGGACTTTGAGGTTCCTTTCTCGCAGCAGATCCTCCAAACTTTTTTTCAGTAAGTATCAGAAGAGATCAGTACAGCTTTGTAAAAATATCAGATGTCAGAAGCACTTACTGTTTTACCAAAAATGTAACATTTTTGTCGCTGCATACTCCAATCAGAATCAGGGCTTGTGCCCCAAATGTATGCACTAAGGATGAAAAAACAGCCAGTGTTCTATGGTTTCTATGGTTTCTATGGTTTCTATGGTTTCTATGGTTTCTATGGTTTCTATGGTTTTCTGTGAAAACCAGGATGGGGATGAGGAAAGAATTGGTTTAATCTGAAACAAATTTGTAATTTTTTTTTTTTCTGTGAAAGGTAAAAAAATAAGAATTTATGCTGGATGGGAGGACACTTTCCATTGGCCCAGAATTAAGTAGCTTAGTTTGGGGAACTTTTTAAGAGCTAGAGCTCCTGACCATACCATTTATTTACTCAATGAGTATTTTCCTAACACGTCAAAGACACTTTCAAAGGACAGGTATCAAGGAAAGAGGGGAGGTAACTAGATATCTTTAAAATCCCTTCCAACCCAATCCATTCTATGATTTTACAATTCTTTATAGGTTTCTGAAGACCAGAAGAATGTGTGAGCCACTGCTGACTCAGCAGTCTGTTGGGGCACTTAAAAAGTGAGAAATACATTTTCAAGTGGCTCTCAAGAGGATGAGGGGAGGAGCAAACCACATCCCAGAAGAATGTAAAGGGATTTAAAGAGATGACCCACACCCTATTTTTCCACTCTCTCTTTTCCTGGATTCCCTCCTTCAGAAAGGACATGATCTGACAAAAGCCTGCAGTAAATTGACTTGAATTCTTTAGTACATTCAGGATGTTTTAAAATTATTTTCTGAGAAAATAATTTGCTATCTACCCACTGTTATTTCCCCACTCTAGTTCATAGTTCCAAACTGTGCTTGGTGTCCTTGGTCCTTTTTTTACTCTGAAGATCACAGCAACCACCTCATTCGTTTCCCAGAAGCTGAACTGGGCCCTCGAATTGTTAAAACTCTTTTCTGAAACATGGTAACAGGGAAGCTCTCAACAGAACAACTTCACCTCAGCTAAGGTTCAGTGCAATTGTAATTCACTTACAATCTGCACACTGTTATCACATAAATTGTCACAGCCTTTCATTGTATTGGCTTATAACAAAATCCCACTGTGTCCATATGAATTGCAAGTGCTTTCCACTGTAAAATAAACAATCACATTTGACTAGAAAAGTGTTTGTTAATAATAGCTCAACCAGCAATACTCACCAGGCTGGTTGATGGCTGCCTGAGAGAATAATATTCCTAACATTTAAGAGCACCACATATAACAAAATAAATGTTTCTGGAAGTCTTTTTCAAGCGAGTTATCACACTGGTCTATTATCAAAGGGCAAATACATTTCTTTCTGTGAAGAAAATTATATGGCATACGTAGGAGTTTATCAGTCACAACTCAGCAGATGCAAACTGTCATGACTCTACTAAAGGCAATGGTGCTATACCAGTTCCCCTGGCTGAAGGCAAGGACAATGCACTCAATCAGCAGAAATCATACAGGGTCCCTGCCAGTGTTCGTAATTACTCCTCTTAAAATTATTACAGCAAGAAGTAAGTCTTTGCCTGTGACAGGCTAGTGAAAAGGCAGTGAAGGTTGTAACATTACTATCTGCCAGGACTCTCATGGCATGAGTATCGAGCACAAGCCACTTGGAAGTTAACACAAATAATAATGCAATAAATTAAAATTTATTATCTTCTGGCAGCAACATTTCCAAGTAATATCTTTCAGCCATTTCAACCCTTTTCTTGTTTGTCTCCAGCTTTGTAGCCAGTAACTCAGAAAGCACATTCTCCCTTTTACGGTTAGAAAAATTAATGTTGGTTTTGCATTACAATAACAAGACAGCAACAGACAGGTCCAGGATAACCTGTGTCACTGCTTTGTGACAGTACCGCGACTTACTCTGCAAAACATGTTTGCCCCAGTCACACACTGGCTGCAAAGTATGGACTTCAGTCCGGAATATTTAAAAAGTAACCTGAAGAACCTGCCTGTGGCATGTTGCTTGCCCAGCACTGCCATGGATAGGTACCTCAGCACCTCGAGGCTCTCGAAGCCACCGGAAATGAGTTTTGCTCCCTCTAAAGCAAAGCAGGGGATCCCTATCGCTCCACCACCAGGTACCACTGGAAAGATAAAGCAAGATCTCTGCACTGCAGGGGCAATCGGGCTACACTTCCTCACGGACGTGATGGCTACAACAGCTATCGCTAAATTACTCACACAAAGGCAGTGGTACAATGTCAAGAACCACAGTCATGTGGAACCACAACCATGTGGAGGGCAAAATTCAGCTGCCTCCTCCAGCTATTTGGCTTCCTTACTCCAAGGGTGGAGAGAGGAGTTGGGGTCAGCCATGAACACCAAGATATCCCCCTCCTGGGTAATCTCCTGGCCCACCCTATGCTTTGGGGTTTCTGCAGCGGTTAATGTGGTCTCCTGGAGAGGTCAAGGATCCTAGGAAGGTCAAGCACCCTTTCAATTTGGAGCAGGGGGTCTCTACCATGGCTCGTAGTCCTAGATCCCACTGGGGTCTGTATGGTCTCTCTGCCACATATGCCATGAAAAAAGCAATGCTGTGTGGAAGGCCACAATCCCGTGACCTGCCCTATTGCAAGACAAACCTTCACTGTCCTCTCCAGCTCAACCACATAGTGGTACAGGCAGAAACTCAGTCATATCTCTGACCAGCTCTCCTGGCCTGCAATCTTCCTCTGGGAACATGCAATTCCCAATGCCAGGAAGCAATGGGGAACTTGTGGTAATGGGGATGCCAAAACCCTTCAGCAACCATCTCCAGTACATCTCTGCTCTCTGTTTCCAGCAGACACTCTGGTTAAGAGTCCCACAGGACCTAAGGGCTTTTACCATCTCATGAGTCACTGTGTACTTTACATCTAAGAGAAATGAGAAATTTCTGTTTTCAAAAGGCTGAACCAAAGTGCTCTCAATTTTCTGAAAGTCAAAGCAACAAGTGAGAATAAAGTAAGAATAGAACTTAGCTTTTCACTACCTACTTCTGCCTGCAGAAGAATGCATAATGCTATGCATTCAGTACACTCACTCTAATTTGGCTGGAATTGTATTTTCTTGCTTTCCAAATAGCCATGAACAGACTTGACCAAAGAAACTGAATGCCCCTTCACCACCACTACACATATTGCAGTTTTCCCTTCTCTGCTATGTGTTTGGCCACCAAAGACAATTTTAAAAATGGCAAAGACAATAATACATACCCAAAGATGAGCGTTTTTATAGAGTAAACGTGAGTAATTTATCAGGTAGTCTCATTAACAGAAAAAGCTTTTCAGAACAGCAGCACATTTCAATACACACTTCCACTGAAATTAAGCTGTGCTAGATGCAAATGAAGTTTAGACAATAAACATCTGCTGCAGAACAATGTCTTAGACAACTCGAACATTAAAAAGATTTTCTATTTAAGTGAATGTGCTGGCAGTTTACAGCCTCAGAAAAACAAATAATTACTTTTCCTGGCTTCTGGCTCTTAGATATCAGTTTGAATTTTGTAATTCCGAGTAGCACACACGCATACCACCTCACTCCCAGCTGGTTTAATTCTTGCACGTTACCGGGGAGTCACTTGGACTTCTTTCCTCCTCTCCCAGCACTCCCAGACCTATTCCCCCCACTCCGAACTCCGGGGTTCCGTTCACAAATTTCCACCGCTGCGACGACCCGCACTTTCTGGGGTGACAAACATCTGGTCTAAGCCACCCGACGCGTCCGCGGCGTGACCGTCTCGCAGAGCACACACCACTCCCGGGGCTCCCACGCGTGTCCCCGCCGCTCCCGCCCCGGGCAGCCGGGCCGGCACGGCGCTCCGGGCCCGGCGGGACGGGCACGCCTGGCCCCGGCTGCCCGAGCCGGGACGGCCCCGACGGACGGGCGGGGTACGGGCCGGGCCGTCTCGGAGCCCCGAGCCGCGCTCGCCCCGCTGGCCCCGGCGCTCCGCGGCCGCCGCATCCGACCGCGGGGCTGAGCTGGGATGGGATGGGATGGGATCGCCCCGGCCCTGCCCGCCGCCAGTCCCCGCAGCCGCCCCGCCCGGGTACCCCCGGCTGACCGACCTCCCCTCCGGGCTTTTCTCCGGCGCGTCCGCCCCCCACTTGTGTCCTGCCTCTGGCACTCCGCTCCCGCGCCGCCGCCGCCGGACAGGCTCCGCTCGCCGCTCCGGCGGCCCCTGCCTGCCCCCGTCCCGTCCCGTCCCGTCCCGCCCCGCCTCACCCCGCCCCTTGGCCGCTCACCGTGCCCCATGCCCGGGGGAGCAGCGCCGCGGAGCTGGATGCTGCCGGCGGGGCTCGGCCGAGGGCAGAGCGGGGGTTTTAATTCTCACGCGGCGCTAAGGGCAGCCGGGGCGAAAATGTGAGACGGCAGAGCCCGCCGGCGAGTATTTGTAACGTCCATAACAATGCGGGGTTGAGGGAGGAAGTTCTGGGTAGGTCTTACTCAGCTCGAGCGATTAGCGCGTTCGAGAGAGGCTTTACGTGTGTTGCATCTGCCCCTCTGTTAGGCTGTCTCCAATAACGAGACCTTCAGAGACCTTGAATCGAAAGGCACACAGAGAAGAAAAAGTACTTCTGGTTTTGACCCAGAGCTGCCGATTACAGCGTGTTTCCTGGTAAGGTACCACTTGACGGAGTTATTGACTGAGTAATAGCAACTCAAGGACGGGGATAGGCACGCAGATTGCTCCAGTGACAGGAGCAGCACCTCGGAAAAGAAGTTGGAACCCTGGATCCTGCAACCATCTAATTTAAATGTACTTGTAAGATGCCTGTGGGTACAGCAAATCTTTCCGCCAAAATGTATGTGATGAGCTGGCAAACGGGAACACCACAACAACCTTGCAAGGCGCAGGCAGGCGTGTTGGGCTGCCCAGTCGTCCCACTGCAATCAGTGTTTTTCTTGAAAGCCTCCTGCCCAGACCTGAGCGTTGTTGCACTCAGAGTCATGCCATGGGCTCGGCTGTCAGGTCACCTGCACTGCTGCTCCGTAGGGAAGAAATGTGCTGGAAGAAAGCAGAACTAGGCTTTTCATAGCCAAAAACCTTGTCTCCTGTCCTCTCCCCTCATGTGCTGTGTGAAAGCTGCCTTCTTATGTTGAATAGGAGAGGAGTGGAAAACTCCTTCCATGTCACGTAAAAGTACTAGGCAAAGGGGAGCCTGGGCCTGTAAATCATTACTCTCCCATTGCTCAGCAAAGCCTTGTCCTACAGATTCCTTGAAAACCACCCCATGAAGCTCTGTAGTTCTCCTGGCAACTGCTGGCTACACGCCATCAAGACCCAGTTCTTGTAGAGCAGATGTTTCAGTGAGCAGCCCCTAGCTTGGCTCTGTGTTCTCTTATTATTCTTGTTCTTTTCCCTCTGTCCTTGTTTTTCCTTTGCTGCCTTTTGCCTACTTGGAGAGGGGAGCCAGAAGAAATAGTCATTCTGATCAGACTGTCATACATGAGAGGACCAGACACTGCCACCAGAAAGATCTTTTGACTGGTGCCAGGAGTTGGTAAACTGTGTCCTGCTGCCTGTGATGGTTTTAGAGTGCCTTTCTTAGTTGCTCTTGCTGCCACCAGCAACCCACAGGAGCAGCCCACAGCAAGGCCCCACTACAGTACAAGGGAATCACGGAGAGGAGCTTGCATGGAAAGTGGTGTATCCGTGGTGAGGACCAGACATTCCCTCTGACTGACACCTCCTGGTGGTGTCTGACATGGTGCTGCCTGAAATCCCCTCAGCTGCAAAGCAACTGGAGCAACGCAGCCACACCAGTGAGCAGGGTGATGTCATGCCCCAGCTTTCCTCTCCGTCATGGGGAACAGACTTCAGACACAGCTGTGCTGGAGGGGTGTTTGGCTCATCAGCAGGCAGTGGTTTCCTGCAGCTGCCTGTGGGCCCTGTGGTTGCAGTGGCTGCTGATGTCATTGGAGGAGACAGGACACTGCAGTGCAACCTGGAGAAGCCAGCCAGGAACCAAGTGGGGTAGAGAGTCTCTGGTCGGAGGCTGCCAGGGATTTGCCTCGTGTGGCATCTCAGACCAAAGCAACTGTTGGCAAAAAGCTTTGGGGAGCTCAGCCTCTCCAGCAATAGCTGATACAACCCACTGGTTCAGTTCCAAATGCCACACAACAGCCAGTGAGGCACGCATGGGGAGCTTTCCACGAAGCTCTCGACCTTAAAGGAAATTACATTTTTGTGGGGTAAAGAGATTAATGACTAAGTAAGGCGTAGAAAGTAAAGGAGCTGTGATGAATTTTCATAGCAACAGAAGGTTAACAGCTCAATTTTCCAGGGGTGAGAAGTCCTCTGTGCCCTGGAAATTCCTGAGTGAGTGGGCAAACAGGATTAATAACATTTCTGATGTTGTTTGGGGTACTCGACAGTGAGAGTAAAACTGAGAACAAGATGTTTCCAAGATCTGGAGGTCCAGAGTGACCTGCTGATAAATGCTGTGTTCATTTCCATGCTGCTGAGTGAAACATAGGAAAAACAGCTCTAATGATAGATGCACAAATCTGCATGGAGTGTTAACAGTCAGAAGAGAGGTCTTTGTGGATAGCCCTTAAAAAGCCCTTGACGTTCTTTTAACTGTTAAAGTGAAACTGAATTCTGAGAATTATAAAGAAAGGAATAAAGAACAAAATGGAAAACATGGTTCTGCGAACTTGGCACCTTGTGTACCATGAGTACCTTTGTTTGCTTCGTCTCCTTAAGAATGCAGTACAACACAAAAAGACAAAAAAAGGAATGGAATGGTTAGAAAAGTCGCCTCAGAAGGGAAAATCCAAGTTGGCTAGGTCTAATTAGTGGTCTGAAAAAAGAGAAAAACACAACAAACAAAGATGGAATATTTTTAAACAAAAGGACACAAATTTCTGACAATGTACCATTGAATTGTTGAACACAATCACCAGGGGAGAAAAAGCCATTAAACAAACTACATGAAACCACATGGAGTAAAGGCCTGCTGGTGGCTGTTAAATACAATGAGAGGGCAGTGCAGGGTACAAGGGCTGGGAGTTCCAAGCAGGGACTGTAGGTTCCCTGCATGATTCCAGCTCCAAAGTTCACCATGGGCCTAATCCTTTCTGGGCTGTTTTCTTCTGTGCTGCAATTAAGTGTGGTCTTGACTGTGGGGGCAAGCTGTGGCACACTTAGCAGCATGTCTGCTGGCCACTTCTGCAGTTATTGAAAAAAGAGATGTTTCTGTAGGGGATTTAAACTGGACATGGCAGAGGAAGAGGCGGCAGAGGGACTCGAGAGAGATGGCTCAGCTGATGCCGCTGGCTCAGCAAATGTCCTGGTGAAGTTATTTGAGGCTCCTGGGCCTCCCAGCACCCTGCAACAGCCCGTGGATCTGCTCTTCTGTTGTGGGTTTTACATGGAGAATAACTGATTAAAGAAAGGGTTTTTTTTTTTTCCATTTGTGGCATTTGGTCC
>JAYRBT010000093.1:31836611-31873182 GCA_036023395.1 Myiotriccus ornatus
AAGCTCTGCCAGGGGAGGTTTAGGTTGGATATTAGGAAGAAATTCTTTACAGAGAGGGTAATCAGCCATTGGAATGGGCTGCCCAGGGAAGTGGTAGATTCTCCATCCCTGGAGGTGTTTAAGATGAGGCTGGATGTGGCATCAGTGCCATGGTCTGGCAACCACAGTGGGGCTGGATCAAGGGTTGGACTTGATGATCTCAGAGGTCCTTTGCAACCCGGCTGATTCTGTGATTTCATGATTACCTTTTCCAGTTAAAGTCCATTTGGTTACTGTGGAAGATGTCCTAGTGTTTATGTGGGACATCCTAAAATGGTCTATGTCACCAGGAACTTGGAAAGACCTGAATTGTTTTTTGTGATTGCAAGTGGAAGACTTGTGCTCAGAAACACCTGTGGAATTGAAATTCATTCATTCTAGGGCAGTGCACTTGCATTTTTTTTTTGCAGCTTATGAATCATTTTGCTGGGCACTTGTGTGGGAGAAAGGAACTGGTAATGCCCACCTCAGTAACGCAGAAAGAAATGTGATTTAGGAGGATGGACAGATGTCCCTGGTTGGGTTCCATGCTGCTCTGAAATATCTGCCTACTGAGACTGGGGCTTGTTATAGTTTGGAAAACAAATTGTTGCCCAGAAGACCTCAGACTGACCAGGCAACAAACTGTAAATAAGCCTTAACTTTAAAGTTTGTTTAAATTACTGCTTGTCTGCAGTGAATTAGAGGTAGTTCCTGTTTAATTGTTAATCTGAGGACAAAATTAGCCAATGTTTTACAAACTGATGTTTTATTCACTTGAAGTATTTTGTAAATTGTGTTAGACCGTGGAAAGGTGCCAAGGTGTTTGTATTTATGACATATTTTAGTTTTTTCTTTGTGATCCTACACGACCGTTAGGCCCATATTGTGCCTAAAATAAAAGCACAGGCAGTTCCACTGAGCCTTTTTAGTTTTATTTAAAAAATGACCTGTGTGTTAGCATGCAAGTTGGCTGAGGTGGCATGACAGAAGTTTTTGTTACCATGCGATGCAGAAAGTTGATTTTCCTCGGCCCTCATAGTTCAGCTTTTGAGCAAACAACATCAAACCGCCACGATCAAGGATAAACACCTGATGCATCTTTGACAATTACAAGAAAAGTTGTAAAAATAACGAGGGTTAAAGTGCAGCACAAGTGGTGTCCTGGCGCGGTGCCTGTGCGGGGAGCACTGCACGCTGCCGTGGGAGTGGGAAGGTTTTCCCTTCTTGGGTTCGTTGTATCCTCCTTGGGTTGTGGAGGCGAAGTGCCAAAGGGTAACCCTGGGATTCTGGGGGTGGAACAGCGTAGCAGCAGCACTGACAGGGCACCTTCCTTGTCCACCCTGGGAGAAGATAGCCCGGGCTGGCTCGGAAGGGGCTGACAGCCCAGCCCTCTGTGACTCCACGTGCAGAGAGAGCCGGAGGCATCCTCAGGAGCAATCCAACAGGTATCAAACCTGACAGCATAACCCCACATAGAGGGTGTGATAGGCAAAAAGCAATCAGCCAAGCAAATCTGTGTCAAGGCTTGCTTTCAAGGTTTATGCTTTGTACTAATCTCTCTTTAAATCTGCGTACAACTGGCACAGACCAAAGGCAGTGAGGAGGCCTGTGTGGGCATGCAGTATTACCATGTTGCTCATTGCTGTGATCCTTGGCACGGGAAGAAGTCTTGTCTGAAGAAGAATATATATTCATTATTCATTTTTTCGTTATCAGGAGATATTTGATCACTATTTTTAAACCGCTTGAAGCACAGAAGGAGGTAAAAGTCAACAGCCACGAGGCTGTGAGGGGAAAGTACAATAGATTTCATAAGTTTCTCTGACATCCAAGTTTTCAGGTTGTGAAATACTTTTATTATATATTTGAGAAATAGATTTTTCTCCTGCAGTGAGTGTGCAAAGCATGACTACTTTGGAGTCAGGCATTAAAATGGCAATATGAGGTTCCAACTGACATTAATTTTCAGGCAGAATGAAATTAAAAAGGAGTCTCTTGATTCCTGGTAATGTACCTGAAACAAATATATAAGGAATTTGGTTTCAGAATGAACCACAGTGGTTACAGCCTCTCTCATAGTCAGCTCTGGACACAGCCAGGTTGAAGTAACTCTCAAAATGTCTTCAAGTGACAGAGGATTGCGGAAGAAGTAGAGAGGAGCACAAGTGTCTGATGTTACATAAGTACTGTCTGGAGTGTGCTTTATGGCTAACAAGCAAATACCTAACAGGAAATCCCAATGGCTCCTTCCATGGAGTCCTGGCAAGAAGAATTACCTTTCATATTCTTGTAAGCTGACCTGGCTCACTCATAAATGAAGCCCGCAGGAAGCTTCCTTGCTTCTCTTTTGGGATTTCCACTGGGGAAAACTGCAATTAATGTAACCTAGAGCAGCTACACATCCAACTGCAGCTTTCCAGCCCTGGGAGTGCAGTAGAGCTCTCATGTCTGTGCGGGGTTATCTCTGGAACGCAATTGCCACAGCACAAGGCCATGCTGTTCCCACGTCACTCCTATCTCATCGTCCTGGTTTCAGCTAAGATAGTGTTAATTTACCCTCAGTAGGTGTTGCAGTGCTGTGTTTTGGATTCAGAATGAGAATGGTGTTGATATCACACAGATGTTTTGGGTTTTTGCTAAGGTGTGTTTATCCTACATCAAGGATTCCCACTGGGCAGGTAGCAAAAGAAATAGGAGGGAGCCCAGCTGGGGCAGGTGACCCAAGCTGACCAAATGGACATTCCACACCACAGAACATCATGCCCAGCATATAAACTTGGGGGAATTACCCTGAAGGAGGTAATCTGGGTTAAAGAAGGGGGGTCTGGCTCTGGTCAGGAGTGATACACAACTGCATCGTGCCGCATTAGTTTTTCACTTTTTATTATTATTACTATTATTTTAATAATTATTACTGTATTTTACTTTATTTTCTATCACTAAATTGTTCTTATCTCAACCTAAAAGTTTTACTTTAGTTCTCCTTCCCATTCCACCTGAGTGGTGGGAAGGGAGAGAGGGGGTTTGAGTCAGTGGCTGTGGGGTACTAAATTCCCAGTTGGACTTAAACCACAACAATCCTTTCTGGCACCCAATATGGGGCACAAAAGGCTGAGATAACAGATCTGACTAGACTGTGTTAAAAGAAAATTTTTATAAATATTAGTTGTATTGGTTTAACAGTGGTTTGTTATAATGTGGATTTATTTGCTATCATATTTGTGGCATTTTGTCTCTATTATACTGATAATACCTTGCTTTCGATATGTTCTCTGCAGTGGCTTTCGTAGATGGGTTTATGAGATGGTAGTGTGTGTCACTGGTCAGGACACCAACCTGGTGTGTGTAGTCAGTGCTGCAGGTATCTCTGTATTTTGGGAGTCACCTACTGTGGATGATAAATAATCACACCACTGTTTTTTTCTCCTCAGAGAAACTACCTGTGGAGGAGATACCTTCCTATATCTTTTTTTCCCCTCTTATTTTCAGTCCTTGTCCTCCAGGCTGATTACAGTAGTTGAGAATTTTAAAGATGCTGAATATCCTTTGACTACCCTTAAAACATCATGTTGTGGCATATGGTTCAGGCCTTGATTAAGGTCAGACAAATAGTTAAGAACATCACCCAAAGATCTTCCCAAAAGCTGGATAGTTCAGAGTGGTGAGGTCTGTGGGACTGTATGGGCAAATTCCTAGTGCAGTGGGCACCTCCAGCAAGTTTGCACTTTAGCCCTGAAAAACTGCAGAATTCAGAAACACTAGAATAATATTTTATCAAGGTGTGCTGTCACCCTGGCAACCCAGAGAGGACCCAGATCACTGTTGGGGCCTGGCCCAGGCCTTTTGAGCCATGTTTAACACTGCTCAGTACCCTCAGGAGGCAGAGAAAGTCTCTAAAGCTGACAACGAGACGACAACAGGCCCTACAGCTGCTCCAGCCCCAGGGAGAGGCACTGGCACTGAAACCACTGAAACAGAAAATCAGCAGTGGTGGTGTCAGTTGTCCTTGTACCCCAACAAAATAAATATACACAAAAGACCCTGTAAAAAAGCTTCAGCAAAAACAGTCAAAAAGGACAAGGAGATCAAAGAAGGCAGACGGGATGAAAAGAAGGGCCATCACAAGGATGAGTTTCAGAGCCATCATCAAGGCCATCACAGGAACTGGAAGAGGAGACAGACAGAAGAGATAACCACTGCTCGATCCCTATCCCTGAGTGAGCTGAGGGAGATATGAAAAGATTTCAGCTGTAATCCACATAAGTGTGTTACCACCTGGCTGTCCCAGTGCTGGCACAAAGGAGCCAACAGTGTGCAATTAGAGGGAAAAGAAACCAGGCATGATATGACTTGCCAAGGAAGTAGCCATTGACAAAGACATGGGGAAAAAGACACAAGTTGTGAGTCTCTGGAGGTGACTCTCATCAAGTATGAAGATGATATTCCATGTAACTGAGGCAGAAGGGCTGCAGCAGAGAAAGGTATTCAAAACCTGAGGGAGTTAGCCTGGAGAGAAATTATATATTTTGACCCGGACAATGTGCAGCTCCCCACAGATCCAGATCCAGAGGTCTTGTGTCAACAACACGTGGCAGTAATTTATACAGAGTACACCAGTGGTGCATGCCAAACCCTTAACTTTGGGAAGATGAAGCACCACCAACAGTGGGTGACGTGATGTGGCAGCTCTGAGAATGTGAAGACATAATGCCTTCCTCCATCGTCACAGCTGGGTGGAAGGTATCAGATGAACCGACAGACAAACTGACTCAGGAGTTCCACCAGTTCAGAGAGAGTATGTCCTACTCTCCACCTGTAAGGCCCTGTATCTCTACAGTTGCCAGGAGACGTGCACTTGCTCAAGAAAGAGGATATAGAAAGTACACACTACAGGGTAGCCTGTGGTATTTATTACCTGCAGGACCACGGAGAGGACATGAGGAAGTGGGATGGACAACCTACCTTGATCCTAGGTGCAAGAATGAGGGAATTGCAGGGAAAAACAACAACAAATGGATTTTTTTTTCCAGGAAAGTTGCTGCTCCAGCCTCCAGTGGACATTTTTCCAGACAGAATGAAAGATTTGATCCACTACTCAGAGGTCTGTGTCATATATTTGTGCTATGGTGACCAAGAGCCACGTGAATCTGTTAGAACGTTGCTGAGCTTTAACTAACTAAGAGTCCTTATAAGTCCCCATCAACAGCCTTTTCTTTCCAAATTTTTATTTTCCTTTATTTTCTCCTTTTGAGATTAAGATCTGTGTTTCGATGGAATGCCGTGTGGGCTTCTCAATTTGTGGCATCCTGAAGAAATGTCCACAAGAACAAAGACAGTGGGGTTGGGGTCAAGGTGAAGCCAACCCACAGCAGAAGTGCCCTGTGAAGTTAACTCTTCTCCTATCCACACAGCATGCAAACACTGAGCACTGGAATCCCTCTCTAAACAAGTTACATTAATTACTTCAACATAAAATATTCCCTACAATTTGCATCCGACGCGCTGTTTCCTCTCTCTTGTGTGTGGCTGTTTTTACCACAGGACTTTGGGATTCAGAAATGTGAAACTGTCCACAGCTGGCATGTTGCTTGTTGCTCCAGAAATGAAAATGGTCAAATGAAAATGCTTCAAAAAGACTCTGGGTCCTGGACAGCACCACGGAGTAAATGCATATGTGATACACTTTCTAGTTTTGATGCACTGCCCTTGAATTTCTGTGCCAAACCATGCCGAATATATAGATGCTTCAAAGCTTTCACATGCTATTTTTGTTTTCATGTACTACCTGATATATTATACATAAATTGACAGATTTATAAGAGAGCCATATGGAAGAAATTATAACCAACTTTTAATTATGAGTCTGAGTTGAAAACTGGTGAACTTGGAAAGACAGTATTTTCAAAGCACTTAAATAAAACAGGAGTTTGTGTCTTAGAATTCACCAAATATGTAAATGGTAATGGAAAGTGTCTTTCTGTCTTTGTCCAGTATACAATATTGCCAGGGCAAATATGCTTCTAGCAAATATTTCTTTTAAGTACCTGAAGCCAGGAGAGATGACTCTGGGCTTTAGGACATACTCGTATATAAGATGCAAATACTGCCTCTGTCAGCAGCCTAACTTGGAATACCTACACTGGATGGACATGCACTTGGTCTGTAAAACTGTGTCTGTTTTGCTAAGCTAATCAGGCTTCATGAGCATCAGCACTGATGTGATTACGTTGTTTTCAGTTCCAAGCACTTTCATTATTCAATATAACTAAACCACTCTCTCCTACACAGTGATTCTGCTTTTGAGACTTTGAATAGTTTAAGAAATATTGCTCTTGCAGAACAAAAACCAAACACAACCAAAACAAAAAACCACAAACATAATAATTACATTAGTATTATGGGATATCTATTACCCTGCTACTTATTTTGTAGAAAGTACAAGAGGATTATATTTTATGAAAATATAATGAACAGATAATAAAATAGCAATTGTCTTGTATAACAATTGTTAACGGTCATTTGATGTGGAAGTAATATATCACTTGATAGACCAGAGTTATCTAGCTCATGCCAGCAGTATCTTGCAAAAGCAAAACCATGGAAGCTTTCTACCATATCTGTTCTAGTTCTCACCTCTACTTGCATTATTTTGACTAATTGTTTGGGCACAGCATCCAATCGCTTCTAATTCTCCTTAAATAATCATGTGTTAGTTACATACTCATGGGGAATAGCACAGACAGATGCAACCTAATGATCAGATTTTGACTGCTGATTTTGAAAAGAATCAAATCTTGTACTTCTGTCCGTGATTTCACAGAAATGCCCAACAAGTGAGATGAACGCACCAAACAGGAGAAACGAGGCTCACCTTTCATCACACTGCACTTTCTGAGAGCAAAATTGAAGGAAAAGCTTTGATTACTTAAAAAATGCATACTAGTCATTTGGGCAAATTTTAAGTCCAAGACTCTTTGACCTCATGCTATTTGCAACCATACATCAGGGCTGTGAGGGTCTATCTGGAAGGTCACTGATAACTCACTGCTGTCCCCCACCACTGTAGGGATTTAGCTGAGGTGGCTGTTTTGGGAGGTCAGCCATTTATAGGGAGAGATACACATGCATGCACACACACACACATCCTCCAGAATGCTGGTCATCAAGTCTCCCTGTAGGGCTTCTTTCTATACTAATCGTAGTAGTACAATCTCAGTTGAAGATGCATCTGCCTTAGATACCTCAGTTAACTCTAGAAAAATTAGTTGGGTTATAATAGTTCTTTGTTCCTTCTGTCTGAAAAATACAAAATGTGTTTCTCTGAAGTCTTGAAAACCCTGACCTAAGTTATACAAAATGCAAAGTCTAGTTTAGGTGCTGTGCAATGTCTTCCTCTCTTGCTCCTCACTTAATGACCACTTCATCTGGGAGTAGAGCAGGAGATTTTTCAAAATAGGTTCTTTGCAAACCAAATAGGGTTGGTGGGACACAATCACCCATCTTGCAAACATCTAATGATGTGTACCTCCATCCTCTTGGCATATGGCCTCATTCAGTTTTCAAAGACAAGTTTAAAACTGAGTCAAGCTGGAGAGCATGTACGTAATTTCAGGTAAAGTAAATTATGGAAATATTGCAGTTTGAACAATATTTTGTTCATTTTTTTTGGAATATATGGACAGGAAGTTTTCAGCTTATATTAAGTTTAATAGAAATCCAAACAACCATAATCCTTTCTTGTATGTATGCTTAATATTGTTCATGCAATAATGATTTTGATGGCTTTTACTTTTTTTTTCCTGCCTTTTTTTATTTTTTTTTCATGTGGTGAGTCATGTTGAAAGACAGAAAAGAAAAAACTGCTAGATTGCCCCAAAATCTTCTGAAATAAATATATGGCATATCTCTCAGTCATTAACAACTAGTTTTTCCCTTGAGTGATTCAACATCCCCAGAACAACTGTGACTACATAAACCAGGGCTATGAAATTGGTCCCTCTGGAGTGATCTTCCCTCATTGATGAGTTTTGGGTTTTTCTTCTAGAGAGGAGAACGGAATGGATGGATGCCAGGACTATTTACAAGCAGTCTAATCTCCCTAACAACTCTCACAAACCATTCATCTGGTTTAGAATATGAAGAATACGCAATTATTCAATGAAAATGTTAAGCTGGCAGTAATCATGTGTAGTAATAAAATGTATTTCCCCTGGGAATTAAAAAAAAAAAAAAAGGCTGACAGATGTTTACCACATCCTTTCTGGACATGTTTTCTGAGGTTTTAGTTTGCGACACTGTTTATACTTATTTCAAAATGCAGTTCGTTGGCTTCAGTGCTTTACTGAAGTTGCAACTGGGTGACAGTGAAGTAAGTCACCCGCGAATATCCATGTGCATCCAAGCCAAGGCAGTGCTATTGCATTTCTGTATGAGTGTGAATACTCTGCTGCATAAAAAGGGCCGGGGAACAGCCCACCTAACTGTGCTGGCCCCATGCTTTCGTCCTTCCTCATCTGTGTAAGGACAAGAAACACTACCCTCCTTGCAGGATTTCCCTCTTTCCTTATCTTATCTAGCTTGCAGCCTGAGGTGGTTTACTTTGCAGGCCTTCAGCTTTCACCTTGATTGTCCGAGCCATTAACATTCCAGCCTTTCACAGCTGTGGATACATTCTTCTCTTGGGATAATTGGACAACAGTACCACCTTTATCTCACCTCAAGTTCCTGTCACAGTCCAGATTAGGAGGCGTGTCCCGAGGAATGGGCCTTGGTGAGCTGCTGCTTCTTTGACCAGTTTGCCACAGTGGACAAGAGTCCTCCAGTGACTTTAACAATATTTAAGCCATAAACCACTTCAGTGTCTTGCACTAAGTCAGTGGAAAAGCCGCACAGAGGTTTCGCTGCAGGACTGATCTTCATGAACAGCATCCCAGTGAACAGCATTGGGGCTCCACTGGGGGAAGGCACAATGCCCCAGTGCCCTCATAGCCAAGAACAGGGGACACTACTTACCCCAGAGTATCAGAGCACTGCTGTGGGTCCTGTGCCAAGAGCTAACAGTGATTTGCAAAGCTCACTCCTCTTGCTGTGCCTGTGGAGACTGATGGGAGCATTGATGTTTCAGTCACATCCAGAGGCCGTACCTGTGGACTTTTTTCCAGGCTGCAGGGCTGGATTGAGCACCTCTCACTTCATGTTTGGGTGGCTGGGGGCATTAACCCCTCTGTGGAACAAATCTGGGTAAAAAAGAAGGTGGCAAAGAGTTCTTTTCAATGCAATTGTTTTCCAAAGACAGCCCAGAGAGCCCAGTTGGGCTTCACAGCTTCCCTCTGAATTTGAAGGCTGCCATTTGGGCAGGAGGCAACTTTGGACAGCTGTGCTCAAGGTATTTGAATAAACCTCAAGGACAAAGAAAGGTGTTCAGCCACAAGCAAAAGGTTAAAATTAATGCCTTGACTGAAATATGTTCGTATGGACCATGTAAAAGTAGGAAGGACAGATTTAAAGAGGAGTGCAACATCTTTTTTCATAACAGCTAAATGTTTCCTGTATCTGATTCATCTCTCTCAGGCACAGAGAAGAAGAGTGTGCAAAAAATGAGCACTAAATTCAGTTAAATGCCATCAGAAGCAGAGGGCTGAGGTCTCCCAGAGCTGATCTGAGACATAGATACATATAATTATGGTTTTATTTCTTTTTACTAACCTTTAAAACTTTTGTAACTGTTGTCTGTATTTTGATTTTGTAAGTGAATTTATTATTTTTCACTTCATCTGAGGTTTGTGTTAATGCTGATTTCTAAGTGATAAGGTTACCTCCTACTTTCCAGTGGTCTATACTTTCTTAAGCATAAAAAGAAGCACATAATTCCTCCACTGAGCTGCACAGGAGTTGTCAGTGCAGAGAACTTTGTGCCACAAGTGTTTTAGGGTGACTAGTGTCATCCAGGAGCACACTGACCTACAGCAGGACACTGGGAAGACTGGAGAAAGCCTAAGGGCTCCATGGTCCTGAAAATTAGACCCTGCTCTCCCTGTCTACTCTTCTGAGCTCTCCTGCTCGGAGAGAAAATCTGCAATGCTGTGTCTGACTGCCAGTGTACACAGGCCCAAGCAGAATCGGGACTAAGTGGCAATGGATGCAAGATCTCTTAGTCCTCACAGAAATCCATCACAAGTTAAAAAAGAAAAATAAGTGAAACATTTATAATGAATTCAAGCTAATCCTCAGACTGGGGTCTTGGAGAGTTGGATGGTTTAAGGAGACTTTTTAGAGTGCCTTCATTTAAGTAGCACCTGTTTTTCCACCTTAAAAATTGCAAATATTTGCTCAGAGCTCTGGTCACAAAGGTCCTTGGTGTTATCTGTTGCCCACTAACCAACCAAATTGTTTTCATAATCATTAAATTCCGGTACAAAGAGAAAACAGTTCAGTTAGACAATCAAGTCAAAATGCTGATGATTTTTCTTATTTCTTGTGGAATCTTTCAGTGGGAAAATGTCTTTCTCACAGTGTTTCAAGAATATTTGTTGTGGAGGGAAGAACTTAGATGTGTTTTTTTCCTTTATTCTCCTAATGCATTGTTATCATCACGTAATGTTTATGTCACAGTAATGCCCAGAGACTCCAAGGAAATTGAGGATGCCTTTGCACTGGGAAAAAACAGGGGCCTGGCCTTTGTCCTGGAAGACTAGTGAAACGATTTTTGTTTGCTTTTTTTCCATCTTATAGAAAAGTAGTTTTTTGAGAGCTCAGCTGACAAATGGAACAGTGTGGACGGCTTGTAGACAAAGGCCTGCCATTACAATTAGCTCCATTATGCATTGTGCCTCAGCTGTGGGACTGTCCAGCAAGGCCAAAATACATGTACAAGTTCGTGTAGTTCTAGAGCACATACCTTAGAGGAAAGATAAACTGAGGGATATTTAACTGCATGTTAGTGTTTGGTTGGTTTTTTTTTCCATGAAAACTATGCAATATTCAATAAAACTCGATTTTACAATAAGACTGAGGTCAAAGGAATTAGAGTGTTGCAAAACAGCAGGATGTGGTTCACAGGCAAAGGGAGAAATCTATGGAAGTAGAGGGAACACTACGTGAGAAAGAGAAAGAAGGGTTATGTCTCTGAAATTCACCATGACCTTACTCTCTCTTTAATTGATGCTATACCATGTCATTTCAGTTCTGGGGAAGCATATAGATGGATATTTACACAGAACCATTGCTGCTGCTTGAGATGCTAAAACAGCCTTGCAACTGCTGCAATGGAAACTACCACTAAAATTCACTAAATTAAAGACAAAAGGAAGTTCTTTTTTGGGTGGACCCTGACCAAAACAAGAAGCTGATAGCTTCCTTTAGCTCACAGCACACTGGAAAGTAGCAGAACTCCCTTAAATAGATACTGCAAGCTGGCAGTGGAAGACTTACTTAAAAAAGCGAGAAAAAGATTCAAGGGTTAAAAAACCCCAAACTAATCTGGTCAAAGTTTATTGAAAGCCTGCAGTGTTGCATCATCACATATCACAAGGTATAAAAGTGGACAATAACGTGCTAACCAAGCAGTGGCCATCTGGAAAGTCTGTACACAGTTCACAGATACTAACTGCACCTTCACAGATACAATAAACCTGTGCCATGACTCAGCTGCCAGGTTTCCAGGCACAGCAATCAAATTTGAGGGATCACTAATAAAAAACTAGCTGAAGCTCTCATGCAGATGTTTAAGAAAATTAAAACAAACTACTTGCTGCCTAGCTAATTAATTTCCCCATTTACAAAGAAGAGGCCTTGCTCAGTTGCTTTACCAGTGCCTCTTTTGTCCAGCTATTTAATTTCTTTCATAAAACTTCCCTGTAGCATCAAATCCCCTTCCCTACTCAGTCTGCTGAAGACTCCTAAAAGTATTTTATTTTTGGTTGGTTGGTTGTTTGTTCTTTTTCCTTTTCAGTTTTAGCCTCTGGGCCTCAAGGAGAGGCAATGAGCTTTTCTCCACACAAGGGAACTACTAACACGGGGCTCATTTACACATTCACCAGAGGCCCAGGTTTTTGGCTGTAAACTTCCCACCTCTCCTGATGCACCTCCCTGCTTTTCCTTGCATGGAAGTGCCTCCCAACCTCAGCTCAGCAGCTTCTGCAAATTAAGCAGGGCTTGGGTCTGGCTTTTGGTTCCTTTCAGCCATGTCTCTCTCTCTTTGCAGCTGTGGACAGATGTTCTCTCCCACAGAGAGGAGGAGGGTGTGAGAGAAATAGAAATAGTTCTATTCTCTTTTATCACCATTCAAAGTTTTTTTTTGTTTGTTTGTTTGTTTGTTTGTTTGTTTTCTGGAGAGCACGAAATGTTTTAAAAGCTTGAAAAATTGGTAAACATCCCTTCTTCTTCTTTTGAATATTCAATTTGTATATATCACACTGGTTCAGAACGGCAGCTCACACGTGAGATGGAATTTGCAGGCAAAGATAAGGTGACCTCAGACAAAGTGTCTGTGCACTGGCCCAAAGTAGCAGAAAATTCCTCCCTGCCGCTTTGCCTCAGATTAAATCTTTACAAAACAAACTTTGCAAACATGCGTGCAACCACAGACTTACTACCAGTTTGGCTACAAATCTCTTCTGTTCCCAGGAGCATTACCAGAGGAAGCTTCCCTGGGACCAGCAGCTGAGGCAGCCGCAGCTGCAAAGTAAATGCAGGGAAAGCAGAGGTGGTAGGAGTGGAAACACAGGAGTACGTCCCAGCTT
The DNA here is from genome assembly GCA_036023395.1 of Myiotriccus ornatus. NCBI lineage: Eukaryota > Metazoa > Chordata > Aves > Passeriformes > Tyrannidae > Myiotriccus > Myiotriccus ornatus. Next base: position 31,849,373 of record JAYRBT010000093.1, read on the forward strand.
TTAAAAGAAAACAGAAAATGAGGACCTCCGGGTTTGCTACTCCTCACAGAGCCTGGGAGAGTTGGACTTTATTTAAATATAAAAACATGGGAAATTTAGAACGGGACTGGTTTGGCTGGAGTGGCTAAACCCAAACCCCCATTATGCTGAACCACAAATGGCTGGGTTGCCAATTAATTTATGCCTGCCTGAGGCAAATCATCTGCTGTATCCAATTTCACTGTAGTGGTGCCTCAACAGTTCAAGGGTTGTCCAAGTTTTCCTTGTATTCAGATTCCACTGGTAAAGCAGCAGCATAGTAAATATAGATATTTATTTAAGTTTCAGCTTTCTCAGCTATGGCTTAGCTATAGAGCAGACAAAAAGCCAAGCAGTGAAGCCGAGTTAAAAGCATGTGGTTTATTTATGTCACTTAAACTATCAGGAGGAGTGGGACAGGGAGGTTAAAAAGTCCAGGCTGGTGTTTCCTAAAAGGCCAGGAACACAATAACGTTCAGCCCTACCGTAAGATAAAGGGGTAAAGGCTGCCTGGAGGAGAAAGGTTCTTTTCAAGTTGTTGACATAATAAACACTGCTGTGCTACAGGCAGATAACTGTAACATAGTGACTTCTCCATGGATATTTACTCTGACTTAAAGTCAGGGAGGTTTACTGTCGTAGTGTCCATCAGGGGTGAGCTGGGGGGCACTTCAAAGCTACCAATCTCTCCAATTGTACTCAAGTTCCCACTGTTAATAGTGCTTTCTTTTTGGTGAAAGTCTTATCCCTGTCAATCAGGTTATTATAGCATCTTTGTAGATCTAGATTTAAAAAGAAAAAGTTTTAACCCATATGGTTACTTGGAATGCAATTGAAGTGTATGTGAAATGTTAAAGAATGGCAGGAAAACAAAACATCCAGTACAACATCCATTATGCTTTTCAAAACCCACAGATTTTAAAGCTAATCTCTGGGTTATTCTGGGCATGACTCACGATTTCTGTAAGTCTGGAGTTAGCTATATCACATCTTGATTTACTGCTCTCTCTGAGTCTGTGTATCTACGCCAGGCTTTATCTAGGACATCTGGCTGACACTGTGGTGGGAACAGCACCCACGACTATATGATTCTGTGGGCCTGTGCAGTGCTCCTCACTGTGCTCCCTGGGCTGTATGAGCTCTGCATTTTGCACGGGTGTGCAGAGCACCTCAGAGGGAAGAAGGACATTTCCCACTAACGCATTCCCCTGCAGTGAGAGCCTGGGATAGAATGGATTTGTGCACACCTGGTAGCACTTGTGCAACACGGGAGCTCATCTTTAAAAATCTGCATGGCATCGGGGAGACCCTAATTTCCTCATGTGTCGGTGTTCTCCCCCGGTCTGTGTCAATCCAGGGTCAACACAGCCCCCGAGGCAAGAGCTGTGCCTCTATTTGAAGGCTTTCTCCTCCCCTTCGGAGTAGTTCATCTTGCAGGTAAGCTTGGCCAACCTTCAGGTAGCTGTCTTTTCTGCAAAAACAGTTGCTCCTCCTGGGACAGCTGCACCAGGAAGGTGGCTGAAGATGGGAATCAGGCACTAATTGCATCCCGCCTACACGCTGTTGTGGTGCTAGCCTGTCCTCCTCCTGTTTAGAGTGTAAAGCACTTCCGTTTTCCCTGGGTAAAAAGTCACTACTTAAACATCAGCTGTGGTCCCCTGGAAGCTGTTTCTGCCAAAAAAAAAAAAAATTCCTTCATAAAGACTCCTGCTGATTCCAGGAGTCAGGTCCATTCTTAGAGCACACACTGCCCACAGTCCCAAGAGGAGAGGGATGAGCATCCCACCAGCACCTGAGGGTGAGGAGCATGCCACCCAGCCCTGAGAAAGGCCTCTTGCATTGAAATGCCTGATGTTTGGTCACCTAAGATGAAGTGAGCCAAAAATAAAGCTTCATGTTCTGTCCCACACTTCGTGCAGGCTGTGGCCATGGCCTGGGGCTGTGCATCAGTGATAAAAGCAGGACAGATAGTTGACCTCTGTGTGACACCAGTATCATATTTAGGAGCTGCAGCAGGGGAAAATGCCTATTTTTTTCTTTTGTGACTGTAGAAGAAAATAGTTTAGGACTGCAGACTGCTGGGTTTTTTTCAGCAGGAGTCATACTATAATATAGATATGTTAATGAAGTGTTGAAAGGCTAGATTCAATTCCAGATAATTAATAAACCAAAAAGTTTCTCTTGGTGACAGTGTACTTTAGCAGATCGATAGCAGGTAGTCACATTCTTTGGGGATCCTTTTCTGGGGATTCTTAAAATAAGAGTGTAATTTCACAAGACAGGCAGTGGAGAGAGGCAGAGACCTCTGCAGACCTCTACTGTGTACTGAGATTAAGAAGAGATCTGAAGACCTGTTATCCCCTTTGGATGCAGGCTGGGTGAGGAGAGAGTGAGTTCCATGGTACCTACAGCAGCAGCCCCTGGGTATGTCCAACAAAACAGTTGGTGGCAGAGCCCCAGTGTCTTCAGTACTTCAGAATTTTCTGCTTTGAGCAGGTTATTGGCTGGCTCAGTCTAACAAAGCCATTAACAAAGTGTGTTCCACTTACCTCCTACAAGGCCATTGTCATTCTGCTTTGCAGAAAATTAGAGATCAAAGTGCAAGTATAGCAGACCTAACTTCACCTAGAATTTGAGAAAAGGTGCTGGTGAACTTCTCAGTAGAAGAATCTGAGCTGAGCTGAGCTGATTGTCCTTGGTGTCACCGCTGATGCTGCTTGAAGTGCTTACAAAACTGAACTCCAAATGACACACTTGTAATGGAAATAGTCTCTCTGCCTTGATCCACTTGTGAATTAAGGCAGCAGTTTGGGTGGAGGGGGTGCAGCAAGGGGTGCTGTGGCAGTCACAGCCACGCTCTGTCCTCTGCTGGTGGCTGCCTTGAATCATGATGGTTGCTGCAATGTCAGGTTTGTCAGTCCTACAGCACTGAGTTGTTACTGTTTTACCCAAGAAGGTCTTAAGAAAACATCTCTTCAAGCTTGTCTGGAAATTCATCAAGTCTTTCTGTGGTTGACTCTGAGTTCAAGGCAAGTACTCATCAGTCTTTAGGACTTCCCATCAGCAATGCTCTCAGCTCTCCTCCTGCAGAGTTTCTTTGGTTGTGCTAATAATTCCCCCATATAGTGCTTGTCTGAAAGTTCAGTACATACTCCAATCTACAACCAGCCAAAAAGGTTCTCCAGACTATCAACATACCTCAGGATTCATGGAGCAATTAACAGTCTTGACGGAACACATTATAAAATATTGAGATTTATTGAAAAAACCTTTTTTTTCCCTAAGAAAATGACCAAGAGTTATCTAACCAACAAAACACAGTTGGTTCAATGCCGTTTTTTCTGTCCTTCATAAAGAGTTATTCTTTAACGTGTCAGACCCTGGGTACAGATTGTGACCTGTCGCTTTTGTTTGGTTTTGTTTTTTTTCCTCTGGTGTTCCTTATGATTCCTGCTGAGTGAAGTTTTTGCTTTGGAGGCACATGACTGTGAACTGGAAAGCCCAGTTCTCCCAGGGAGACACACAGAAGAACAGCCACCTGGCATCAGTGGAAACATCAAGAACAAGAGTAAGATGTGTCTTGGGACTTGTGAGAGCTGTGGACAGAGGGACTGTGTGAACTTGAACATCAACCAATGTTGTTTTTGTTTTTTTCTCCTTTCTTCCATTGCTTTTCAGGGAATGTGGGCTAAGGATTGGAAATACAAGAGAAAATGCACTTCGATCTGAAGTAGAAGGGCCTTGAGAATAACTGAGTAGGCTGAATTTATCTGGAAGTGCTAAGTTCCTTTTTGTGTATTGCCTTTCAGGGAGCTATGAGAAAGAATAAAATATGTAATTCCAGCCAAAGCAGAAGATGAATAGAAAGCTGTTCACAAATTCAGAGGATCTGTGCAGAAGGGATTGGACAGAGCTTTTTGGAGAAGGGAGGATAGAAGTAAGAAAGGTACAGAGTTTCAGACAGAGAAAATTTTTTCAAGACTTCTGGAAAAACACCACTAAATAAAGGCTTGACAAAGGACATTTGGGTCAGATTTCTCTTAAGGAGGCAGAAAGCCATCAGATGGAAAGCTGTTCCTGGATGTTGGGTCCCCTGTGTGCCCTAGAAAGCATGACTTTGTTTATTCATGTAAATAGAGCATTGGGGTTTTTAATCCAAAAAAGTCCCATGTCCTTTCGCCAATTTTCTTTCTAATTTAAATAAACTTCCAGATGCTGAGCTAGTCAGGGAATTCAAGAGAAGTTAGACTGATGTTTTATAGTTACTCTACTGCAGCTAAGACCAGAACAAAGTGTGTTGAATGTATGACAGCAGGGGAAAAAAGCAGGTAGAGGTAACTGATGCCTTGGATCCCTCTTCTCCCACTCTGCACGCAGTGTAAGTTTGCATGCAGATGCTGTGTGCCAGTCTGAGGTGCAGACCCTGCCTCCAGCCGTGGCCTGAGCCACGGGGTGCTGACGGTGCTGTGGCAAGGCAAGGCTGACTAGCACGGACGTGCTGTGCAGTGAGGATATTATGGCTGAGGGGTACTGACAGAGGAGGCTGCCACAGGTTATACCAGTTTGCTGCTTCTCCTGGTTCTCCTGGGAAATCGGAAAAGCAGCTACCTGCAACCTTACAGCTCATCTCTCAGCATTTCCCAAGGCAGGGTTTCTCTGTGTGCACCCGGCTGGCTGCTGGCAATGGTTTGCCTCGGTCTGTGCTGACTCAGATAATTTCAGCCTTGGGTCAGGCAAATCAGTTCATAACTGTGTTCAAACAGCAATGTCACACATCTTTCTCTGGACCTTACTATCTCCAGCAGTCTAACAATTTAAGAAAGACCTTGGCTTTAATAATTCCTTTTTAAATTCAGGTTCACTTTAGCATCTGGTACTGTTTCTTGATGACAGCTCCTCTCTCACTTAGTGAAGTAAAATTATGTAAAAAATATCTACTTCCACATAAAGAACAATACATTAACTTGGCTTTTCCAGATGAACTTATTTTCTGTTCCAAAACCTTTTCTACTTCCTTAATTTCCATGTATCTCCCCTCTATTCTATTTTCATTTGCTATTTCCATTGCTTGCTTTAACCCTTCTCTGTTGTGCAGCCTCAGTTGGAAGGTTTTCTTGTGCCAGACTAGTGTGATACAGGTAAGAAATTCCTGTGCATGAAATATTGCATTTAGTTTTCATGACAGCTAAAAAGGGATAAAACACCATGAGGGAGAACAACAGTAGATGCACTAACACGTGGGGGATATAAGATGATTGGCTCTCTATGTACACCATGTATAAAATATTTGATATTTCTGATTCTTAGTGCTTGCACCTGTGTATTATTCTCTCTAGGATAAGGAGAGGCAGAATGGCTGCAATTTCATGAATTTGAAACCATTGCAAACTATCTCCAGAAAACTGTGGCAAAAAACTTTCAGCTTTGTGAAAGTCCCTATTAGGTGTTTTTTTTTTTTGGTTTTTTTTTTTTTTTTTTTTGTGTTTTTTTTTTTTTTTTTTTTTTTTTTTTTTTTTTTTTGTTTTTTTTTTTTTTTTTTTGTTTTGGTTTTGTTTTTTTTTGTTTTTTTTTTTTTTTTTTTTTTTTTTTTTTTTTTGTTTGTTTGTTTTTTTTGTGGTTTTTTTTTGTGGTTTTTTTTTTTTTTTGTGAAAGAAATCACAAGGAGGTGTTTTTACTACAGGATGATGATGATGATGTCAGGTACTGACATTTTCCACTTAAACTGGTATCAGTTTAAAACAAAAACAAAACAAACAAACAAAACCGAATGATCCACTTTTTAAAGAGGTTGAATAAAATGTTCGGTGCCACAAAATCTGCGTGAGGTTTTTGCCCGCTGGAAGCCTTCTTTGTGAGAGTTTTCTCTTTGTTGATCTTTGATTGGGAGTTTCATGCAGAAAATTACTTCCTTCTATGGTGCAGGCTAATAAAAACACAGTAAGGATTTGATGAAGAAAAATAAATGTTGTTGGCAACAGTGGGCTTGACAGTCCAGTTCTCTTCATGCAGTCGGTCAGATTACTGCAAAAATGGGGTACTGTTATTCTTACTGACATAGTTGTATGCAAACTCAGCACTGGTGACTTAGCACGCACTGATCCAGAATAATACGAGAAGAGTATGCAGGTATTTGCTGGTTTGTAAACAAGGCTGGTAGTTTAGTCTTCACATGGTGTCTAGACAGCAGCAATTAGTAGTAATTAGTAAGTACATCTGCTGTCTGCTTAGTCCATGGCAGCTCGTGTGCTGTGGAAGTAAGGGATCAAAGAGTTTTACTTTGGCATCAATACCCCATAAAATAGAGACCTGCCTTAGATTCCCATATGTTGAGAGCCTGCTTTGCCCTGATGCTCTGGTTTAGAGTTTTTTAGATGCTTGTTTCCCTGCTCAAGAGCCAGGCTGGCAAATAAAACAGATGGATTGTCAGTAAACAATTAGTCTTGTATTAATAATAGTAAAAAATAAGAAGTCTTGATCTGGATTCCTGTTGTGTAAATAAAATGCTGCTTCTAGTTAAGACCCAATTCAGCAGGTCAGAACTTCACAAATACTTCATACCTCATCTAGGTATTTGCAATCTGTCTTTACTGGGCCTGACTTAGTAGAAAATAGCCTGAACCATGCCTTCTTGCCTCCGTGTAGATGCTAACTGTGCCATTACCCAGTCTCAAGGCAGAAGGGAAGAGGGAATCAGTTGCAATATGCTCTGTGCCTGAAACAGTGCAATTAAACTCTCTGCTATGGCTGTTGTAGCTTCCCTGCCACCTGAGAACAGCTCTATGTGTGACTCTCTGAGTGGAAAACCACTCTTAAATGATTGTGGAAAATGATGTTGTCTACTGCTCATTCAAAGGGACAAAAAGAACACAAACAAGAAACTGTTGTTGCTTGGATTTGTTGGTTTTTTTCACTGAATTGCTTTCAGATCTCTGTATAACACCCACACGGGCATTGCTGCTAGTGGCTCACGTACTTCTGATACCATCTACTTGTAACACAGTTATTGCCAACTCTGCCAGGTAGTTGCAGGATTAAATCAGCCTTAGTCATAAAACCTGTCAGCTGTGCCACATAGAGGTGCTGTGGCATCACAGGGGTGGCCAAAAGCCTTTGCAAACCTCCTGGGTTTTTCCTTGACTGTCTCTGCATTTCTCTCCCCCAAAACCAGGAGCTTATGCTTCTGGGAGCTCCTTTAACACCTGCATGTTGTCGGCCCTAGCAAGTAATGCTTCTTTCATGTACCAGAGGCAGCAGAAATGAATTTAACCAAGCTATTTTATGTTCAGTAATTGCGTTCATTCACAAAGAGCCAGGATCTCTTCACTCAGGGAGAGCATCCTAACCACTAGGCTACAGAATGTTACTTTTCAGGCTTTCTTAATAAATCCCATATAAAGGAGAGTGTGGCTGTCCCAGGATTGCCCCAGGGTTGGAGCCTTGGACAGGCTCTAGGATGAGGGACAGTAGCTACCATATCACAGGTTTTGTCTCTCTGCATTCCTGTCACATTTGCAGCTGTTTGGTGAGGAGTGTTCAGTCAGATTTTAGCAAAAATTTTTGCTAGCTATGTCTTCTCTCTGACAAATCACTGTGTCCTGAGAAGTTTTTGCAGCATTTAGGAAAATAATTACACTTAAACCAAGGACTGAGAGTGTCTCCTTGCAGGAAACTTCATCCTATGAGCAGATTGCTCTGTGGAAAACCCAGAGAGCTGTACTGCTAAGTATAAGACTGCTTTTTCGAAAGCAGGCAGAGGAACAAAAAAAAAAAAAAAAAAGAAAACTGGGTGATATTTTTCCAAACAATAAAGGTCTGGTTTGTTGTTAATGTTTTGGTCAGTTGGTCTAATTGGCCTCAGGGAGTATGGTTTCTGAAACCGTTGCAATCCGTAATGTAAATCAATATTTTAACATCACAGTTAAAGGGCCTCTATTGCATTAAATCTGCAACAGATTTCAGATCCAAATTGTTATACACATTTGGGAATTCCCAAAGTGTTCAGAATGGATTTTCTGTTCTTCAGATAAACATCAAGCCACATCTGTGGCTGTTTTATTGCTCTTACACAGTCCAGAGATCTAGTCCACAATAGATTGATGAATCCCACTGAAAAAAAAAGAACATTGTATTGTATACAAACTGCAGTCTCCTAGCTGATTTCTTGGCTAGGCTAATTCATGGCTAGGTTGCAGAGCAGTAGTTCAGCCTCAAACTGAGACATGGGTCATGTGAAGCAGTCAAAGTCTCCCAGTCTGACATAGATTAAAACCGACTCATTCTGATATATGTTGCTGCATGAATATCTAAGAGCATTTTTGCATCCCAAAGTATCACCAGAATGTGAAGTCTTCTGAAGGATAAATAAACTCATTTCCTCAGTCAAAGAGGCAGAGACAAACTTCACAAGGAAGTCCTGAGCTTTTTTCCCTCTGCTTTGTATGCACAGCAAGCAATCTGAAGCAGAAAAAGCATTTCTGTGGTGAAACTGAGTTTACCTTCATTCACTTGCTGAACATGAGAAAAGCTCATGTTTTTAACCCTGCCTAGGCTATACAAAATGAAATTCCCATATAATATGGAACAAGTCAGTTTTACCCAAGTCTGCAAGGTTCAGGTGCAAACAGCAGTGATGCAGTCTGTTGGAATCATCAATACCATTTAAAGAAGCAAATGCTGTAGGGAAGTACTTGATCTAAACTAATGATTGCAATTTTTATGACCAGCTACTTCTTGGAAAATTCCTATAAAACCCATAAATAAATTCTGGCAAAATTACCTGCTCAAGTGGTAAACATAAACAGACTCTTCAAAATTAAAAGTGAATATCCAATATTTTTCAAATAATTGACTAACACTGGAGATCATCCAATGATCAAACATCCACAGGCTGTAAAACATATGGTGTGGAAACATTGTTTTGAGATGTATTAAATTTGCTGTATAGTCAGTTGAATATTTCTGTCTTTGTGGCTAATGAGTGATGATGACCCTCCCAATATCTCATTAAATTTAGCCTTATTAGAGAATTTTCCTCCAAACATTCCTTTCCCTGCTACCCTATTCTCTGTAAATTATTTTCCCCGGTTCATCCCTTTGCTGCTGCAAGGCTGAGAAGAGAGAAGGGATGTACAGCAGCATTAATTTCTTGATAAGGCCCTTCTTAGTGGGCTGTAAAATGTTCACATAGAGAAGGTTGATCTCTGACATATACCATCCCCCCGTACTGTTCATGTTGTTCCAGAAGCAGGGAGGAGAATGGTTTTCAGTTCTACTTCTTTGGAAAACTGGGTTAAAAATCTCTGTGTGCATAGGTGTCCCAAGGCCAGCCCTTCACTCAAATTTGATATGCATAGTAGAAAAAAAACCCCCACAGGATCTGGGACCAGCTCAAAAGGAATTTTATCTGATATCACTTCATAATTCATACTTGGGAGTCCTAGGAAATTTCAGATAAGGTTCCTAGGAATTTAGAACTACTACAGTTTAGATTGCTTAAAGAAAATTAATTCCTTAGATGGAATTAATTCACTGAGGAGGCTGTAAAACTGTTACAGGAACACAGTCCTTTTTGCCTGATCTCTGATTGTCCAGTTGGGTTTTGAAACACAAATGCTGCAAGAGTCTTGGACCCAGTTTTTGTGGATTCAGTATTTATAGCTTCATTTATAAAAGAAAGAAAATGTGACTAAAAATTTAATATCCCCCTGAAGGAAAGGAGGGAGAACCCCCAAACATTCCTATCCATCCATGGAAGGACTCTATTTTTTTACTTTGACAGTTACTTACCCATCCCAGCACCTCCTTCAGCTCAAAGTGATATATGAGAATTAAGGTAAGGGAATAATAATATGCTGCCCTTGCTGCACATTCTTACACATAATATCTTATCAAATTATTACTGCTGTTCAACCTGTGACTTAGAAAGAGCAGCCCAGGAGTCTGTTTTGAACTGAGGACATTGCCTGCCTTTACCCTTATGTAGTTAACATTGAAGGCATCCATGATCTGAATGAAGTCACTTTGCTCCTGTGCCTTTTTCCCAAGTCCACTACTCTGTGCCTGGGAAACAGTGCATCTTGACTAGTTCCTTGTCCACTTTAAGTTCTTCGTTGTCCACTATTCAGTTGCAATTCAAAATCTGATTATTTTCAGCTTGTTATGCTTTTGGTTTTGTTTATTTTTTTCCCTACATTTTAAATATTTGCTGCTACTTTTTCATGTTTTTTGCCCTCAGTTTGACAAATATCAGGGACTAGCATTTCCCATTTCCTTGTGAGGTCTACATCTTCTATAGCTTCCACAGCTTTAAAAACAATATCCCATTTAAAGATGATGTGGAGAGTTTTATGTAATGGTTAAAGAGAGGGATGGAATTTCCCTGGTGTTCAGTTCCATCGTCTTTCCTGAAGTGAGATTCACCTTGCTTCAGCACCGGTGTATTGTTCAATTTATTCCAGAACTGCTGTGTTTCTGTGCTGTACATGTTTTTGCTTCCATTTGTCTCATTGCAAAAGCCTGTTTCAAAAACATTACAGTTACGTTTATCCAGCTGTTACATGCATGACTCTTAATTCCTGAACACTTGTGAAATATCCCCAGAACTCTCTGGATGTCAAAGTTGGAAGAAGCATCACATTTTGAAAGATTGATTTTTTAATGCAGTTGCTCAAGTGACTATTGAAATAAGCGTCAGACTACAGAAGCAGAATTCCAATGAAATATTTTTTTTAATAAGACCTATGCTTTTTCTGCTGCACAGAAATGTTATGAAAATCCTGATAATGAGTGCTGCTTTGCAAAAAATCCCGTATGTGAACATAACATTAACCAGGACATCTGAGAAAGGTTGCAGGAAAGTGATTAGAGCTCCAAGGTCAGCAGAAAGGAAAACAAATGCAAAGTTTAGCCAAGGACTTCAGTGCTGAGTAGGAGTGCATCTCAGTACGAAGTGCTGCTACTGTTTCCTTTGTGGTCTTTACTTGTTGTTGTCGTGGCTGCATTAGCTGCCACTTCTCTGAAGTGTTTGCACCCCAAATACAAACATTTGCAGTTTTCATCTGGCGTTCATTTATGTGAGTCAAGACCAAAGCTTTATGTCTCTATATAACCCTTTTTTGAGCTCTGACTCAGGCCCAGTGTGCTTCACATTTCCATAACTCTTCCTGATGTACACCTTTATAAGCACTGATAGTTATCTTATGCTCACTAACACTTTCTCTGAGAGCACACGTTCCTTTGTGATTTTGAAATTACTAAAAGCAGAATGACTTTGCATCTGAGAAATTAAAATACATCCTTAATGCATCAGAGCAGGGTCCTGGATAGGTAAAATGTGCTTTGTACGATGGATGAATATTTAATCTACCTTCTCAGTCTACTTTGTGGGTACCTCATCCAACGGGGATGCTGCTGAGCAAACTGGCTTTCATCCACCAAACCACTTAAGCTCATACTCATCTTGTGACATGTGAATCTTTTTGCTGAGATATCAGAAACAAAAGGGAGCACTGCTCTTTTGAGCCACCAGTCCTGAAATCTTCATGAGGAGAACTGGAAAAACAATCAGAATTAATATTACATATTGTTGCTTTAACAGATACCAAAGAATGTATCTCAGTGCCTGCTGAAACCGGCAGGATTTTAGGCAGCTGCTCCAGAGCTGCCCAGCATCCAAAACAGGTAGGAATGGAGAGGAACTAAGTGTTCATTACTGAGTGGAAGCTGCTGGTGTCATTATGAATGGTTAGAAACACACCCCACACACAAATCCACAGTTTCCAGAAAGGCACAACACTGCTCCTTCAGCCAGCTGCACTGGTCTCTGCCTCTGAGAAGAAGCCCCATCATCCAGCACCACTGTCTGTGGTGCACCTCATGCCAGCACCTTGTGCAAGCAGGACTGCTGTGACTCCGAGGGCAGCTTTCCCCACAGGGAGTGGGAGGCTCGGGAGGCAGCTCTTGGCAGCACGTGGGTGTAGCAAGTGCATTGCTGTAAGGAGGGAGAGGACACTGTTACGCTGCTTATGTTTCTTTTCAGTCTCATTTCCTCCGTGCTCCGTCCATAACTGTGCACTTTGTTATACTGAATTAGTAGTGGTGGTCTGGCTTTGATTGAGCAGCGTCAAAAACCTGCCATCATCTCCCTCTCCAGTCCACCCCGAACCACTCGTGGCTCTGTCTTGTTCCTAGTGCCCCTACACTGGCAAAGACCATTCGTCAAAATCAGTTTTGGAAGCAACTGCACCCACTCTCAGCTATGCAAGGAGCAGTTTCTGGAGAATGGGAAGCAAATGAAGGCAAAGAAAGAGAGAAAACCCAGGAAGAAGATGAGAGCCCACCTTTACTTCCAATGATATAGTCTTCAAGTGCTTGGCCAAATGCTGGGAGGCTGTGGGGCGAAAAGAGTTTCGTTTTCACCCGAAGCTCTGAAAAACTGAAAAAAAAAAAAATAAAGGTGTATCTTGAAACTGTGTTTGGAAAAGAGCTTTTAATACGTCGAGGAAAACGGCTTTAAATAAAGAAACTTCTGCATGGGAGGACTCTGCAGGTGTGTCAGAGTATTCTGTAATATTATAGCAAGCCACACAATGAGAATTTGCAGTATTAATCAAAAAATAGCTGGTAACACCCTCTTATAAATAGATATGGATAGGTACCTCCAGGAATTTTACTCAGCTGAATACTATTATTTTAAAGAGAACTCTTTTGTCTTTACTGATCTGCCAGAAAAATATACTCTGTGTCAGTGTAATCTGAAACGTTTTGATGCTAACCTTCAGAAAGACCTGTTAGAGATTGCTTCTGGTCCAGGCTTTCAAGGTCCTCTTGAGATTATTACTCACAGTTTGTATTCCATGATGATCTCAATCCATTTTATTGATGTTTCTCCCTTATCTATGAGGTAATTTTCTACTCCAATCTGACACATTTTACTCTTAGTAAGGTTTTGCCACTTACTATTCTGTTGCCTTTTCCATTAAATTCTTAGTCTTCCTAAGAATTATGATGGCTGAAGAAGTAGGATCTCAGTTGATGAACTTAGTAGTTCAGAAACAGGATGAATCATACCTAGACCAACCCCAATTAACATTTCTCTGATTATCTCTTAAAAATACTCAACGCTGCTTCTTTTTTGTGTGTAAAAGGGCATAGGGTAGGTGGAAACACCCCCATCCTGTGCTGGCCTGCATGGTGGGGGTCAGGAACTGGGACCCAGTTCCTGTGGCTACGGTGCTGGGAATGAATTTGTTCTCAGGGCTGCAGCTTGACAGGAAGAGACGGGGAAAATCTGGTGTCCCGACAAAACTTCAGGAAAAAAAAGCCAACATCCTTATTTTTTGTCAGAGTGCCAAGACGGCCCCTGTGCTCTGGGACTATCAAGCCAAGCTGGACATCTGGTACAGGGATTCATTTGGTGGAATGAGGATGACTACATCAGAGTTAGTCACCCCAGGCTTGCTTCAGAGCCCGCAGGGAGAAACGGGTACTTCCAAAGGGGTGATCTGTCCTACTCTAAAGAAGTTGTCCAAAACCAAATTATGTGAACTGTGCTCCAGATATGTCCAGGTTTCTCTGCTGAACTAACTAGCTCATTCACATTTTGCTGACACCAGAAAAAAAAAATTGTAACATTCATTATAAACCTCTACTGTAACAATTCAAGCTTACTCCTGGCCTTCCCCTGTGGTCACCAGAGAGCAGGAGGTCACTGGATTCTCAGCAACAAAGCTTTAAGCACCAGAAACTGTTATCATGTCCCTGTGTCTCCTACATAAAATAAATTTGGGTTTTTTTCCCCTCAACCTTTCTTTGCAGGACATGTTTCGTAATTTCTTATCACTTTTACTGTTTTGATTGGACCTTCTCCAGCTTGCCTTTAACATTTAATATATCCTATAATGATCCAATAACTCAAGCTAACATCTCCTATTGTTCACACCAAAGCCTCTAATCCAGTTATCTCCTTTCAGTTTCATACTATAAACATTGAATCTTTACAAATATTGAGTTGCATAATAGATTTTGCGATATATAAACCTTCTGGTCCTTACTCATGAATGTATATTCACACAAAAATTCAAACATGAAGACAAACTGAAAAACTCAATTATTCCTTCTGTGCTTGGCACTTGTACAGTTGCAGTGTTGACACTGCCAGTCCAGCAAAGAGGAGGCAAAATAAGATCAGCAGCATCTTTGACTTCAAATACCTTCCAGGATACTGGCTGCACTTAGGTTTAAATTTACATGTAAGCAGTAGGAAGATTTACATTACAACCATCAGATCTCTGTGAGAAACTTGTACTCCCTGTGCACCTATGATTTTTCTAGTTCTTTTTAATTGATGAATAGAGACACATTTAGCACTAGTGGTAAAGAAGACATGGAGAGCTGTAGGATGAGAAGCAGGAAGCAGTTTCACACAATTTCCGTGAATGAAAAAATGTATGTGGGTGTTTGTAGTACTCATGTGGAGCAGAAAAACATGAATCTCAGTAAAAATAAATGTTGCTGGATTATCCCTCCTAAAAAAAAAAACCCTCCTGAGAACAAACACTAGCCACAAATTCCCTAAAAAAAAAAAAAAAAAAAAAAAAAAATTCCAGGCTCAGGTCAATGCTATTTTGCTCTTCTCCTTCCCACAGACATGGTGTTGATTTCCATGAGACCAAGGCTCTGAAAGCACTTTAAAGATATGGATGGACAAAAGGGTCACTCAGGTCCTGGGCATTACTTGCTCACCTTTCTTACCTCTTTTGTGGGGCTGAGAAAGGGAAAAAAGCATCGATTAATTTCCCTCTAATTTTCCTGTATCGTAAGTAGTTCTTCGCTTTATTTTAAACTGAGGCCCTATTTCTTTGAAGTGAGCATGGGTAATTTTGTGTGTGTGTGGTCTGATTTTAGTGCTTTCTCATAGGTGCTGTTCACAAGTCTTGTTCTTCTCTATCACTACCCTGAATAAGCTTCCTCTCTGGACCAGTGCAGCATAAGGCACGAAAATGAAGTGTGAGGAAAAAAGTGAGATTTTAATTTTTGTGTCTGTGGCCCGTACCACATCACACACAATATGAGAAACATTAACCAAGGAGAACTTGTGTAGGCAAGGCTGAAACATCAAAAGAGGCAGTCAGATGATGCCTAGACCTTCCCAGGCTTGTGTGAGTTCCCGCTATTCAATGCAAATGAGGTAATTTCACATATAGAGATAGTGGTGTGATCCTTCCTCACATCTTAGTCTTCCCTCAGGGATTCGAAAGCAGACAAATATTTTGAGGAACCTAGTACCCTGAAGGCAATCCCTGGTGCAGCACTTCCAAGCTAGTCACCCACATATGCAGGCCTAGGCTAAATCATCTTTTCTGTCTTTGTAAGGAATAGAGCGTAGCCAGCAAATGTGAGTGAGGAGAAGTCTGATACCTGAGAAACAAGCATTCTCCTGCTGACTGGTGAAAGACAAGGGACACCTAGAAAATAAGACTGCAGAGAAGAACCAAAGCCAAAATAAAAAAAAAGAAGGGTAAAATTGAACCAAATTAAACTGAGTGGCTTACAACCAAATTAAACTGAGTGGCTTACAACTGAATTAACTAAGCAAAAACTGTTCCCTTTCCTACTCCCCTGCAACATGCAGCAAATAAACAAAATAAATTGAAAGCAGAGACAAACAGAACTTGTGTTTTGCTCTAGATTTCTCCTTGCAAGAAGTGTGGTGCCCAGAAGACAGCGCCTGGTCTTTGAATTTGTGTTCTCACTGACTCTTGTTACGTCAGTTTTTCTGTTCAGTCTGTTTCTTGCTCATCCTTCTCAAGGCCCATGTCATGCCTCTTCTTCCCTAGTACATGATTCCTATTCTCTTTTCCTTCTTAGCTCCCTGTTTTACTTCTTCCTGGTGACACAACTTGTACTGTGATCTCTTCACATGGCTGACAGTAGGGAGACAGATTTCCCTATGTTGCCCAAACAGACATTTTCAGTGTCTCAGGTGGAACCAATATAGTTAAAGAATAACAGAAAAATTTGAGGATTATTTATATTTTTACAGCCTTTAGCCCTGTCTCCATATGTTTCAACATCTGTTGTTTAGTAGACATCAAATGCTGCTTGAGCAATGAGATAAGTTCATGGGTTATATTTGCACTTTAACCAAAGGGCCATGTGCTTTTATATGTATTTTAGGATTCATGGATGCACTTAGTCAATAACAAACCATGTTGGACCATCTGCTATTTAAAAGCTCCACAGCTTCTTATGGTGAGGTTCTCATCAGTCTCATGTAATTTGGAAAAAAAAAAAAATCATGTGCCTAGAGAGAGAGCTTCTTCAATAAAGGTTCTTGAAGATTTCCTTAAACGCTGTTTTAAAGCAGAGATATATGGTTACCATCATAATGGCTGTCAGTGATTGCTGACTGGTAAGATAAAGGTGAGATGAGCTACTAAAACATACTTGGAAGAGCCCAACTTCCCAGGGCTTTTTTTTTTTTTTTTTTTTTCTCCAACTGGTAGAGGTGAAACTGTTAAATAATTTCCACACTATTGTATTTGTGTCTGTAACATTCACGAGTGAACTGGGAGGTCTCAGATCCAGGCACCTACTGCGAAGTACACAAAGTAAGCATAATTCAAGAGCAAAACTTCACAAGGATACATAGATACACAGATCCAGTTGATAAATGCCCGAAAGAGCACAGAATTTAACCAACCTTTCTAACAGCTGCTCTTGATATTTGCCAGTCTACTTATCTGCTGCAACGATTTGGCCTTTAATAGTATAATTTGCAAATAACTGTCATGAAGCCTTCAGCAAAACACTCAGAGATTGTCAGAGAAGATCAGTGTGGGAAGAGCTGGGGTAAGTAAGCACCAGTCAGTTCACAGATGCTTCAGCCACATCTCAGCTAAGTGGAGGTCCAGGAAGACTCCACACTTCGACAACGCCTCTCCCAGTGACTCCGCTTGGTAAGAGCTTCTCAGGACAATAGGTCTTGCAAGCATTCCAGGGACATTTTGGCACAAAAAATACACATCCAGTCTAAGCCACTCAGGCCTACCTGATGCCGATTGGTCTTGTGCATGGAGGTTTATGAAGGCTGCCCACTTCTCACTTGACTTTACAACAACTATACCAAAGGCCAGTGAGGTCCAAGAAAGACCAACTCTGAAATTTTCTATGATAAATGCATTACCACACCGAAACAGAGGTCAACATAACCAAAGTACAGCATTTAAAGTCCTGTAGATTCATTGAGGCAATATTTAGTTTTTGGTCAAGGTGACACTGTAAGTACTGCAAGATTTATGTTGTGTGAGGAATAACAATTTTCTCAGCAGGCAACAGACTGAAGTGCTCACCATCACAATGAAGAGAAGAATTTTTCAAGAGATGGAGGACTTTTTGTCCTCTAACAGCCACACAGCTTATTCCTATGTTGCTGAGAGCTGGAACATACAGTTTTTTGTATGGTGTGAGCTGGAAGCTAATTTATCATGATTTTATCATGACTTGTGATTTAGGAAAGAATGTGTTACTAACACATTATGAAAGTCTGGAAGAAATGACAATATTTAGAACATTAATATTAAAGTGAGTAGTATGGCTTTCATAAAGAAACAAAACTAAACAAATGTACTTCTTTGTCACCATAATTATGTGAGAAAGAATACTTTCCTGTTTTGAATAACTTCTTCCCATGAAATGCCGGATATGCTGAGGACTAAAAGTATGAGCTCTTCGGTAACAGAATTCAGCAGATGCTGCAGCCTGTTTTTAATTATTTCCCTGGTAAGCAAAGGCACGTATGCAGCTCTGACTGGCTTGTGTTTACGAATCAGCACAGAGTGTGTCAGTGTACAGTATAATTCACCTGGTTTTCTGAGCTCGCTTCCAGTTCTTGACAGTTTACAAGAGTTTACATATGCTTGCCAGCTGCTGCTTTTATGTCAGTGAAAACAAGGCCTGAGCTGAAGGCAGTAAAAAGAGTCATCTTGATTTCCACAGGCTTTGAGTGATTCTCTTAGAGAGCACGGATCTGTAAGAGAGGACAGAGACCCACCAGCTGCATAAATGTGTAATCTGTCACTGAAAATCTCACAGCAAGGTCTTTATGATTCCACTAGTTCAAGTAGGGCAATAGGGTTTTATTGCTCTGTATTCTCCACTCCAGACTGATTTTAAAAATTCAGTAATAAAATTCAGTTAGGTGTTTCTGTGATAATGAGATAGGCAGGCATGAGCTGTGGCTTGTAACGATCCTCCATGCTGACAGACCTGCTCCCATGCCATTAATAGGTATTTTCCATTGATACCAACAAATTTCAAGACTTTTCAGCCACCAGAGGGTATGTTGAAAAAAGTCACTTCTACCAAACATTATAAGGGTGCCAGGAAACAAAACTTGCATTATTTTGGGAAAAAAAGTGCAAGAGAAATGAGTCAGGAAGTTGTGTGGGTTTTTGTAGACTTTTTAATATGATCTGTCCAGGCGGATGTGATGAGAGAACTTCCAACACAGGTTTCACTCAAAGCAGATGTCTTCTCCTGGCTCTTCTTAGTTCTGCTGCAAACTGTAAAGGATCCCTACTTCTGTGTTCTAGACTGTCCTTTAATATTTTTTCCCATTAACATCTATGCCCTTGACCGTTCATCTTTCTTTGAATTGATTGATCCGCTTATGTGACTAACTAGTGAGTGTCAGTCACAAGTGGCTCACAAATATTCCTTTTTCCCCCTAATTTATGATCCCTTTACATCATTCCTCCATTTGGTCTCTCTGTCTGGCATGTCTTCCTCAATACCCTGCAATCAGATTGTATTGAACATGGACTGGACAAAACTGCTGAGGTTTTTCTTGAGCCTTTGCTTCCTCCCACTGATTCTGAGAGTTGATTTTAATACAATATTCATATTGCTGGACCTATAGTTCATGGTATCTCCCTGATGACTCACATCTAAACTGTTATTGTCCAGAATTAATTTTTAAAGGTCTGATCTTGCATTTTAGACAACACACTTGTAAGTCACTACCAGAACCCTGTCAAACTGTGTTCTTTCACCTCTTACTTCTGCTTTGGTTCCTCCATATGTACTTTTTTTCCTTTGCTTACACCTTCATTTAAATCAGAGCCTGGTATCTGAAGAGAGGTTGCCCCAGAAGGCAATGAGGACAGGTGCTGAAATTTGGTGTTTTGCCTCTCTCAAAACAGGAAAATAGAGAAGGGGTAGGGACAGGAGCAGAGTGAAAGCAGTGTGAACAGCTACCAAAATATCCCTGAGAGCTCATCTGTGATGTCTCACAGGGCAGATTGCTGTTCTTGGCTGTATTTCTGGGGAACTGAGCCACAATTTCAGCTCCTACCTGTTTCTTGGCAAGTTGCTTATGTGCTCAGGTGGTGTCACATCCGCTCGTGTTCACCGGTCTTGTGCCTGTTGCAACACATACGAAGCTCATTTCTAGAAGTTTAGAAATCACCTGTGAGAGAAACAGTTCACAGCAGGATCAATTAGAACTGTGACTGACTAATCAGACTGTGTTTGAATGGATCCCAGTTCCTCACAGAGACTCGCAGTTTTCAGGATTTACAGCCTTTGAGGGCAAAGCTCAACGACACATTGCTGGAAGATTTCTTTTTTGCTGCTTGCACCTCCCTGTCCCCAGAGAGTATAAGAGATTTCACAAGCATGATGGTAATGTAGGAGGGCATGTGTCATTACCCTGTCAGCAGTCCCATCCAGAAACTAACCAGAGATGGGCAAGAGAAAGCAGCAAGGCTGTGTGAAGAGAGTAGTGAGCTGATCACATATTACATTACTCCAAAATTGAAAAATTACTGCTTCTAAAAGTATAACTTGTGGAAGGCTTAATTTCCCCATATAATCCCTAATGGAAATGCAATCTGCTTGTAGAATGCTGGAGAGTACGTAATATATAGTTCATTGCTTCACAGATTTCAACAGACTGACAGTAATAAATTAAATTATTTTCTCCAAGAGATGAGTGTGGCCTTTAACAGCACGCCCAGACATTATCCTAATTGCTTGTGCAAAGCAGGCATTTACTGATAATGTGAAAGCTGCCTTGTACATAAAGGAAACGTTTTAACTCCAAAGAATAACTGATGGTAGAACAATAAAAAGCTTCTGGTATTTTGACTTTAATAAAACTTCTCTGGATTTAAACACATGAAATCCATATTGAATCAGATCTTATAATTAAGAAATAAGAGAAAGTGGTACAATTTATGCCATTATTCTTTATGTTTTTATTTTCTGTTGCTCTTAAATCTGGCCTGTAAACTTCTGTCAAAATTGTATCTGATTTCAATTTGCCTCTTATTGTTGTGTTTGGATTAGGAAAGTAAATAAGCTAATAGACAACAATCTAATTTCTTTTTAATGAGTTTCGTCAAACTAATTGGTTTAAGTAAAACATATGTGATTATAGGTGTACACAAGTGAAAGTAATGAAGTTACATGGGCAGGCTGCATGTAGTCCATAAAACATTTAGCACCACTTTGTTAAGTTTAAGAACAAATATGAAAACAGTGTTAAAAACACTAAAAAGTATGGAGGTACTGTATCTCCATATGTAGATAGAGAGTAAATTCCACTGAGGATGAAAAATACAATGCCTCTCTGTAACAGATCCAACAGCCAAGAAATAATGAATGGATTCTAGTGGACTCAACTAAGTAATGCTTTTTTGTGAACTGCCACTGTTGAACCGTGTGTTGCAGCATCAAGTTCAGTACTGTGAATCACAGGTGAGGGGCTCCACAGCAAAGGGATTTGTAATATCCATTTGTGAGTTTATATCAGGCTTATTTCTTGTTAGAGGCTTTTGGGAATCCAGTGAATCTGTACTGAATTTCAGAAACAACTGATGTATCTAAGGTGACACAAAACATTTGCAAAGGCAATGATTTGTTGTCATAAGGGAAAGTTCTTAACAATTGCAACATTCATGGTATGTCTATAAACAGAAATATGTATATTTTATTTCACTTCCCTCTGTCAGGGCCCACCAAGAATAGGTCATATGGTCCCACAGATTTTGAGTCACTCTAGTGCCTTTTCTGTCTTACTAATATGTGAGGGTGTGGAGGTGATCAAACAGACTCCACCATCCCTTTCCTTTTTCACTTCAGAAACCTTTATAACTTCAAAAATAAAGTGAGTGCATGCATATTTTTCAAAAGCAGTCCCTCATATTGGATATCATAGTGTCTATAATTTTTCGTGGGTATCTGTGATAATTTGAGAATCTTTACCACCAAAGTACAACTCATTCTGGAATACCTGTCTGCAATACTTGAAATCTCACCTATTGCCTGTGTGCCACCTTGTGACAAAGCTCCAATTGCCTATTATCCTTTTGCTGTTTTGCTGTAGGGAACAGAGGACACACAACACATGTGCTTGAGTTTTGGTTTTGTTTGCTCTGCAACATTCGAGTTTTTTTTTTTTTTTTTTTTTCTGAAATGTGAGACAAGAAAGCAGCATTTTATACTTAAATAAATCCCATGTTGGTTTCATATCTAAAGTTAAAGTAGAGCATGGTAAGAATTTCAGTTCCCTTCCAACCCTTCTGGGATACATTCGAGTTATATGGAACTAGTTAGATACTCCGCATGGCAAATACTGTCTCCTAGCCAACTGCTGCTCAAAGAAGTGTGTGTTAATGGCTTTTGCAGAAGTTGGAACACACTATGGGAATGTTATCCTAGTCAATGAGGGGTTCAAGACTTCCTCAAAAAATATTAACAGAAATCGTTGTCCGGAGATTTCCCAAAAGATTTGAAGACTTTTCCCTCCTCTAGTAAAACAGTTCTTGAAAAACTGCAGACCTTGCAGCATTCAGAATCAAGAAAATACTCAGCAGATGCTGTTTCTGTCCCAAAGTGAGAAGTCTGTGGCTTTTTTTGGCATCCCCCAGGCTGTGTTGGTGGAGTTCACACAGCCTTTCTGAGGGGATGATCCGAGGCGGAGTGGATGCCAGGGGAAGCATGCAGCATGGGGGATGACGCACACCAGCCCTGAGAGGGAGCTGAACTCGCCCTGCTGCTCCCACCAGCAACCACATGCAGCTCGGCCATGCTGCCTCTCTGAAGAAATGCTCATTTGCTCCGTGGGAGCTCTTGCTGTCGGCCGAAATTCAGGTGGAGCTTCCAGTGAAATAATGAAACTGCACCAGCCTGGTGTTGCACCTTGAGCACTCGTTTCACGCCTCCCCTCGGCCAAGAAGGTTCTGCCAGACCTCAGCAGTGTAGCAATTTGAGTGCAAATCTTTAGGCAGGTGTTGGATATACGGGTAAGGACTGACTAGTGTCAGAGGTATTCCTGGGAAGGAGACTGGCAGTCTTGGTGGGAGGGCAGAAGTGATGCAGGGCAGGTCTGCATCCTTATGTGTCAGTCAGTCCAGCTGTCTCAGTTTGCCTGTGCTCTCCTCGAGAGTTTCTTATCTGATTTGTCACAGTGCTGACAGCCATCCAAATGACTGCAGCACATACCCATATCCTTCCTCATCCCTGTGATCATGAGTTTGCCCTTCTGTGAGCCCTGGTACTCTGTCATAAAGACATACCACATGAACTCAAGGTTTTCTACATCATGTAGGGTAGACACAGAGCAATAAACTGAGATTCACCATGCCATTAAAAGGGTTCTCTTTTCTAACATTACTTTTTACTTTCCTTCATAACAGAGGAAGAGTTTGAATCCACTGAAACACTTCTGCTGCCCCATGGAAGCAAGCACCATGGCCAACAAAAAAGTCAGGTTTTACCTCTGATGTTTTCAGACTAAAGCAGACTTGTAATCGTGAGACCCAGCAGGAACGGGTGGAGGGCAACAGTAAGGGAACCACAGCTACTGCTGCCCATGGAGGTGATATTTCCTGTCCTCCCACATGTGCAGGGAGGGAGAAGACATGCCAGCCTCTGTGAAGCTTCCTGTCAAGACCTTCTTCTCAGTGCTGCCAATACATTTTTAGGTTCTGTTCCAACAAATCACTATTTTCCTAAACGCCTGACAACCAGCTATGAAAAAACCCCACAAAAACCAGTAAGTGGCTTATTTCTACACAATGTCAGGAAAAGAAACGTAGTCTTACGTGGTTTCATTTGTAGCACATCAGCAGCGCAAGCCAGCCTGTTGAACAAGACCAGCACAGGACCTGGACGCTCTGCTGAAGGTCGTAGCCCCAGCGAATGTCATGGCAGTCTCTTCCATCCATAAGCCTGATTTTCTCCTCACTTTGCTTGGCTTTTTGCAGCCAGTTTCTTATCTGTGGTCATAAACTGGTGGGTGGCTTACGACTGAGAAAGTGTTGAGTCAGAAATTTCTCACTTACCTTGGGCCAAGGTCAGAGGTCAGAGGATCTGTGCCTATGTGTACATGAGGTCATACTTGCAGTGTATATTATCACATACAGTATAACATACCCAAATAAATATGTTATTCCTCAGTCCTCTGTTCATGCCCCAGTGGGCAGGGAGCAACACAGTACAGCTATGCACAGCACTCAGCAATTCCCTTCTCCAAAAATGCCTCATGCCTTTTTTTTTACACTTTCTCATGTGGAGCAGGAATTTCTTTCATGTCCTTGTCACTTTACCACAGTACTGTTCAACTAAGACAGCTGGCACAGAGTACCCTGGGGAATTTTGCAGTATTACCTTTTAATGTGGTGGGGCTTTTTTGTTTTGGTTTTTTTTTTGTTTTTTTTTTAGTATAAACCCTGGCTGATTAAATACATGTTGATTCCATGTCTTAAAAGTACTTGTTAGTGACTACT
>JAYRBT010000093.1:31879756-31902422 GCA_036023395.1 Myiotriccus ornatus
GATCACCATCTCCCAGTGTGCCACACATCTCAGTGTGATCAGCTGCTATCTCATAGACATGATTCCCTAAGGTTATTGCTCATAATGGCACAAAAAGTCATTTGGAAATGCTGTAGTTTTCCAGCTAGCAAACTTAATATTTTTAATTAAAAAATTTAGATAACCAAATGTTTGTCTAGCTACAAGTCTTCCTGTATGCACTTCTGAAAACTGATTTTGACTTTTAGTCCAATTATATGGTGTGAAATTGCAATGTGAAATATGCCAGCAATACTTTTCTTATCTTGGCCTTACAATTATAATTATGGAGTCTAATTAAGTGACAAGGAGTGCATTTCTAGGTGGCATGAAATATTGTTTTCATCGATATGCAGTACTTGTCATCATAGAATAGTTAAGGTTGGAAGAGACCTTAAAGATCATCTAGTTCCAACTCCCCTGCCTTGGTCAGGGACACCTTCCACTAGACTAGATTGCTGCAAGCCCCATCCAACCTGGCCTTGAAAACTTCCAGGGATGGGGCATCTACAGCTTCTCCAGGCAAACTGTTTCAGTGCCTCATCACATTCAGAGTAAAGAGGTTCTTCCTGATATCTAACCAAAACCCACCCTCTTTCAGTTTGAAGTAATTTTCTCTTCTCTCATCCACCTGTGCTGTATTCCTGCTGTAGAAGGCCACCCAGTTTGTCAGGCATGATTTACCCTTAATGAAACCATGCTGGCTTGTCACCAATCACCTCCTTATATGTTGTTTTCCTTTGTGCAGTTCTGGTGTTTGCATTCCCACATCCTATGGATGCAGCACTTAGTGCCATAGGCTAATAACTGTGATGGTGGAGGATCAAGGGTTGTACTTGGTGATCTCAGAGGTCCTTTCCAACCCATCTGATTCTATGATTCTATGATTCTATGTGGATAAACTTAGGCAATGGCAGAGAGAAGACCTCAATGTGAAAACGGTCTTTGACAAAGAACTGGATACCAAGCTGTTGAAATCCCAGATTACACAGGACATATTTAGAAGTGCCTGCTCAGGATATGCACTTGAGTGAGGACTTGACACGATGGGCAAATGCAGAATTGCCATGAAGCAATCAAATACTCCCTCAGAGGTGTCTGCAGACAACCAGTTGTGGGGTAGAGCCTCAAAAGAAAAGCATGTGGCTATTTTCTCATCCCAAAGGGTGATTGTGGGTGGAGCTGGCATTGGAGATCCTTTCCCTGTGTTTTCCCCACAGGAGCTGGTGGGAAGTGCAGAGGCAGATGAGCACATGAAACTGACTGGTGATTAGGCAGATTATCTGTCTCACAAACTTACAATTCAAGAAGGCAAGGGACAGCCAGTTTGCTCCCATGGCGAGACTACATGCTCTGACCAAAAGATCAATGCAAGTTTCACCTCAAAAACTTTTGGTGAGGTTGGGTTTGTTTTAGCATCTCCTTCTTGTTGTTCTCATGGAATCTGACAGCAGTATGCCTCTGTTTCCATGACACAGGTCACAGTACATGTCATGGGGAGATAAGTATAGGACACAGTATAAAAACAGTCTTCCAGTTGCTCTTCAGGAAGATTGTGTTTGTTGTGTGAGCTTCTCAGCTCTCATAGGAAATAGCTGGGTTTTGTTGTGTGTGTCTGTTTGTTTTGGTTTGGTTTTTTTATGAGCACATCTGCCTAGCATCCAAGTTTCTAAATAACTCAAAATTAAATAAAGCACAGGGTTAACCCATGTGAGGCCATAAATCTGGGGGTCCTTAGGAAGTGAATTTGGAGTTGCCTCGTTTGTTCTGCACTACAACAATGTTTATTCCATACAGCTCTTTATATATGATCTTTATATAAGATCTGAAAACCCAGGAATGTGGAAATGAGATTGGTGCAATGCACAGCCTCATACCTCTCTGTCACAGCTGCCTGTGCCTCCCTGGCCAAGGATTTTAATCAAATGCATGGGCCAAAAGTAAGTAAAACAGCCCAGCCATTGACACGATCCTAAATTTGAGGATTGGTTTGTTTTTTAATACACCGGTAATGTCTTTTCCTTGTGGGTTTTCTGCAGGTACCTCTGCACTGGCAAATGTTGCTGAGCGTGAGCACATCACACTTCAGAGTCTAGCTAATACAAAGCTACCTTCATTTACAGTGTACAGCTTTCATAACCTTATAAACTGATGGAAGAAATGCAGAGCAGGAAGTTGACAGTGCACTACAATGCATCTACCCTTCAAAGAGTCTCTGGTTTTGAAAGTTACCAAAAGTCCCTGTTAACTCCTACCCACCCAATAAAGTTCTAAGGCAATTTGGTTCACAGCTTTTACCAGATCACAAGGTTTCACAGGGAATAGTTACCACTGGTAAGCAGCAAATATCATGATCCTTGGCATCTTTCTAGGACTCAAGCCTGTGACATACCTCACTGAGTTCTGTCACCAGACTTCAAGACCTAAGGCTTCATGACAGTTCTATGAAATAAAACATGTGACACCTCAGAGTGGACTGGGTAAAAATTCTCTCCCCCAAAATGCAACACCAGATGAGTAAAATTCTTATTAAGAAGCATCAGTGGAGAACTTTTCATGCCAATCTATGAAGCCTAATTTTGGACCAGTAACGGATGACATTAAGTAGCAGCTCCATTATGAAAAGCAATGAGAACAATAAACAAGGTACCTCAAAAGAAAAAAAAAAAAAAAAAAAACACAAACCAAGAGCAGAATCTCAGCTTATGAACAGACTTGGAAAAACCCCAAGAGGCATATTACTCAATCTTGATATCCAAGTTCTTAATACACCTCAAAATGTTGTGAGGGAAACAATTTCCTCTTACTTTCTTCTGTGTGTACACATGTAGGAGGAAGAAAGATTGATTTTAGAATTCTTTAGCAGCCCATTTAAAAAGCACAACTATACTAAAATAACAGTATGTTGTTATTCATGTAAAAGTCTGTTCTCCAGTCAGGAAGAGCTCTTATTTTGATTTCTTTGTGTACTACTTCTACTTGTGTACACACAGATTCTGATTTTTATCTTGGAGGTTGTAGAAACATTCAGCAAAGAAAACAAAGGACTTACCTATTTGCTTTATACTCTGATTTGTAAAGTCCACAGCATTCTTCAGGAGTCCCTTAGGACCTACAAGAAATGAGAAACATTTTCTTTTTACAGATGGTCTTGTAAAGCCTGTTCTTTATTGGTGAATGCTCTATAGATTCAACCACAAAAAGAGGTGCCCCTCTTTCATAATTTTTTTGATTGAACCCTAGTGAGTCATGTGTACAGGAAAATCTGCTACCACACAGTGATATAAGCTCCCTGCACTCACTTTGTGCTTTTATATGGAGACATGCTTCTTAGTGATCATCAGACTGAGGTTTGTGGGCCAGGAACAGTCCCTGAGATGGTGCTTGAGCTGATGCAATGCACCAGAGACTGCTGTGTCCCCTTCTACACCATTTACCCCCTGTACTCCAGAGAAACTGCCTTCTCTACTCGTTGAAATCTCCACTAAATTCAGCTTTCCTTTCTCTTTCCTTTCCTTTTTCTTTCCTTTCTCTCTGTCTCCTGGGTCCTGCTTTGACAGGGCATTACCCTGCAGTCACCCAAGCTCTGCTCCCTCCGAACGCTGAGCAAACGGTTCCAAGCAGCAGCCTGGCCCTCGTGCATGCTCGCTCTGCTGCAACACAAACATGAGAAAGCATCCCTGCAGATGTTCTCACTGTAGCCAGGAGACACTGGGACGTACTTTCTCAGATCCTCATATAGCCTGGCCGGACCTTTGGCTTATTGTATACACACATCTCGTTGGAGACATTTTGCCTACAGAAAGTTGTCCAGACCCCTGCCCAACAGCTGGTCCTTTGCAGCAGCCGCTGGAGGCCCCAAGGCCTGCTAAATGATGTTGAAATATTTCCACGTAGGACTGTCGCTTTGCTCGAACCATTCGGCTGATTCAGCACTGCAGCCACGGGAAGGCTGATTAATGGTTTGCTTATTTTACAGGCTAACAGCCCACAAGCTGACTGCCCACTGACATTTCCCTGATGAGCACAGCCTTGTTTCCGTGCTGCAGTAGGTTGCTGAGGGGCTAAACTCCTGCATTCCCAGACCGTCTGTGATTATGGTAGCAACTGCACGAAATGCCTATTATCGTCTTTAAACTTAGCATGTAGCTATGTTTTCATACTATAGGTCTTAAAGTTGACTGAAAAATTCCCCTGAATTTAATTCTAAGTTAAAAATAATTTTATAACGAAAGTCACGAAAATAAAAAAGATATTATCTCATGTAAGGATGAAGGAAACAGAAGTAAAACATGAGGGGAAAAAAAGAAACACAAAGGTAATTCGTTTGCTGATTGACACAAGCTGTTATTACAGTCTGTACAGCAAAATGTTAATTTCCTAAATAAATAACTTTTTTTTTGCTTCTTTTAATACAGTAGTATTAAAAACCTCTCTTTTTGCTTCCCAGGTTTTTGAAAGTGCAGACTAACCAGTACTACGGAAGATGGTTTTAAAGTTCATTCTAAGGAATGAGATAAAAACATAACAAATGTAGAGAGGTTTTTCTTTTTCATCCCTTCCAGTGCAGAAAATGAGAAGTTTTAGTCATATGCTAGTCCAAATGTTTTCAGGGTTTGAAGAAAAATATTTGACTTTCTCTTACTAAATGCAAAGAGGAATACAGTAATGCAATTTCAAACCCAATGAGAGGCACAGAAGGGGGGAATGGGTCTCATTGTTAACACTTTTGTTCTGTTTGCAGGTTCCCTTATGTGTAAAGAACTTGGAAATTCTTAGAAGTTAATAACAATCCCAAAGTTCCATTTTAAATGCATTTGTAGCTCAAAAGAGCTGGGAGGGTGTTGGTTGATTTTTGTTTGGTTGGTTCGTTTTTCAAGACCACCATGTAGGTTATATATCAAGTGTATTCCTCCTGGAACTTTGTTTTTTCAAATGTTATTTTAAATGACTGGGATGAAAAGAACCTGAAAATCTCTCTTAAGGCCTAAAGATCAGGCTTTAGTCATACCTAAACCTTCACAAACCCCTGATTATCAAAAAATAACTGGTAGAATCCTTGAACCACTCTCCCCATAATTACCACCCTCCCTCATATCTGCAGGAACCATGGAGTCAAAATCTGCAAAATTCAGTTTCCCTCTAACCTGCAGAGAACAAATTCTTCTGCAGGGTATCTCTCACTGGGTTCAGTTCCTCTGCCATAAGCTGTGTTTAGAGCACCAGTAATTCTGTAAAGGAATGGCTGGGAGCTGACTTGGGACCAAAGGCTTCCCCCTGCAGCAGTCCCTGTTGGTTTAGGTGCCTTGTGAATGCCTCATCCACCCAAAAAAGCTCCAGTTGTGATTAAAACTTTCTGTGGATTCAGGGTTGCTGCTGCACCTGGAACAGAGCTGCACCACTGAAGTCTGGAGGAGGTAAAAGTGACCAGCCTGTTCCTCACAGAGGTCAAGGTGACCCCAAAGACTTGGCTGTCCTTTGTCTCCAAGGGATGCACTTTGGTTTTGCCCTGGAGCTCTGCTATTCACATCTCAGAACAGTGATACAAGACATATGGATCTGATGTGCAGTCTTGAAAAGACAGCAGCACTGGCAGCATTATGGCTTAATGTGCTCTATTTTCATTCAGAAACATTTTTCCAGCATGTGTCCCAGAAAGGGATACTTCTCTCTATGTATTTTTGTTGAGGCTGATGAATTCAAGAGGTCCATTAATTTCAAAGCTGGCCACAGGCACATCCCAACAAGCTACTGACTGCAGTCAGCTCTTTCCACAAACTCCAGGGAACTGAGGATATTCAACACCTTGCAGAAGCAGGTGCTACAGCAGGGCCCAGATGAGTCCCACACTGAAGTCTAAGGAAATCAGCTCATGCCCCTTGATCACTGTAGCCATGGAAGAATCACTGAGACCATGAAATGCCATTTGCTTTTGACAGAAATCTTTCAATCATGCTCAAAAGTAAAGCAGAGCAGAGGGCTGAAGGTAGAGCTGCATGCAGGCAGAATACCTGATTTTTCAAAGGAGAAAAATCATAGAATCATGAAATTGTTCAGGTTGGAAAAGACCTTGCAGATCACCAAGTATATCTACTAGTTGAACTGACATATCCACCACTAAAAAATGTCCCTAGGTGCCACATCTACACTTCTTTTAAATGCCCCCAAAGATAGTGACTCAAATACTTCCCTGGGCAGTCAGTTGTAGTGCTTGGCAATCCTTCTGGTGAAGAAATTTTTCCCAACAGCTGATAGAAAACTTCTCAGTACAACTTAGAATCATAGAATAGTTTGGGTTGGAAAGGACCCTGAAAATAATGTACTTCCAATCCCCCTGCTGTGGGCAGGGATGTAATTTACCACATCAGGTTGCTCAGGACCCCTCAAACCTGGCCTTGAACATCTCAGGTTTGGGATATACACAACATCTCTGAGCAACCTCTTCCAGTGCTTCACCACCCTCTGAATGAAGAATTTCTTCCATATTTCTAACCTAAATTTCCCCTTTTTCAGTTTAAATCCATTGTTCCTTGTCCTGTCACTATCTGCCCATATAAACAGTCTCTCCCCCTCCTTTTTATAACCCCCTTTAAGTTATTGGAAGGCCACAGTGAGGTCTTCCTGAAGCCTTCTCTTCTCCAGGCTGACCAACCCCAGCTCTCTCAGCCTCTCAGCCTCCATAGGAGAGGTGCTCCACCCTCTGATCATCTTCGTGACCCTTCTCTGGACCCACTTCAACAGGTCCACGTCAGTTCTGTGCTGAGGACCCCAGAGCTGAATGCAGCACTCCAGGTGGGGTCTCACAAGGCCAGAGCAGAGAGAAGAATCACCTTCCTTGGCCTGCTGGCCACTCTTTTGATGCAGCCCAGGACACAGCTGGTCTGCAGGGTTGCAGGCACACACTGTTGGCTCGTGTCCAGCTTTCCATCCACATTAAGTGGTCCTCTCCAAGGTTGCTCTCAGTGACTACTTCTGATAGTCTGTGATCATGTCTGGGATTGCCCTGACCCAGGTGCAGCACCTTGAACTTGGACCTGGACTTGTTAAGCTTCATTAAAGCCTCGTGGGCCCACTTCTCAAGCTTGTCCAGGTCCCTCTGCATGGTATTCCTTCCTCTGTTGTGTCAGCTGTGTCACTGAGCTTTATATTATCTCCAAACTTGCTGAGGATGCCCTTGATCCCATCATCTGCGTCA
Organism: Myiotriccus ornatus; assembly: GCA_036023395.1. Lineage (NCBI taxonomy): Eukaryota > Metazoa > Chordata > Aves > Passeriformes > Tyrannidae > Myiotriccus > Myiotriccus ornatus. The sequence continues at coordinate 31,886,970 of JAYRBT010000093.1, forward strand.
CTGATGAAGATACTGAAGAGCACCAGTCCCAAGACAGAGACTGTGGACACAGAGCCACTGACCACAACTCTCTGACTGCTTCCATCCAGCCAATTCCTTGTCCACTGAATAGTCCATCCATCAAATCCATGTATCTCCATTTTGCAGATGAGGATGTCGTGTGGGACCATATCTAAAGTCTATCTGGATAAATGAGCTCTGTCGGTCTTCCTTGGCTGACCACTGATGTTACTCCATCATGGAAGGCCACCAGACTGGTCAGGCACGACTTGCACTTGGTAAAGCCATGCTGGCTGCCTCGGATCACCTTTCATGTGCCTTAGTATGTCTTCCAGGAGGACTTGCCCCATGATGTTAGCAGAGAGACTGAAATGTTAGCGGATAATTGACTTGAACAATCTGGCATTTGGAAAAGCAGGGGGTGCTTCACTGGGCCAGGTTTGCAAGGTCACAGCCTGGTGCAGAGGGGTGTGCACTCACCACGACCTGATACCAGCTGGGTGTTGAGCCAGATAAGGGAGAAAGATGACAAGAAGCAGACCCTGCAGAGATGGGGTGGTGCTTTTTATCTTGCCAATGACCTCCCTTTCACAACTGGATCAGGCATAAAACTCATCCTAACTCCCCACCTAAGGGAAATACCGGGGCATTCACACGTAATCATGGAGTTATCCATTCCTTCTGATGGGGCATAACTGGCTTAACTACACTGATGTGAGAGGCAGCTGTCATGTCTTAGAAGGCATTATAAACCATCAAAGGCCCCTGAAGTGCCCCCAGATTCATTTCAGGGGCCTTCCATCAGAGAACTGCCCATGAACCACAGTGTTGCAACAGATGGTGTAAAACTTTCCCCATTCCAGGGGAGGCACCTGGGCATTCCTACCTGAACTGAATGTATGTTAACCCACCGAACATGTTTTGGGACTTCCCCACCCTGACAGATCAAGACTGGGATCATGAGTTCGACCAGTGGACATCTATATTGCAACAATCAAGTCTTGTTAGTGGATTCGTAGTGACCTTTCCTCTCTACTGTCTGCTCTTATCCTTTCTTTCTCTTTCTTTTCCTTATAAATTTTCTTAAGTGATGTCTTCATACTTTTACATAGGTTCATTTGTATAGGTAACAATAACAAAAAAGCTACATTACCACCTTTCCACTGCAACCAAATTGTTCTAAAATGGACCTGACATGCACATAACACTGAAATCATTCAGTGTCCTTTCACTCTAATCCATCCCAAGGGATCTATTAACAAGGGCTGAGTTAGCCTGCCTTCAGGGTTGGGTTGTAACAACCGGCACAGAGGTGAGGGTCACTGGTCTGTAGCTCTCCAGCTCTTCCTTTCTCCTCTTTTTACAAGTGGGAGTGATGTTTCCTTTTTTCCAGACACAAGGGATTTTGCCTGATTACCTTGACTTTTCAAACATGATGGAGACTGACTTGGCAACAACATCAGCCAGTTCCCTCAGGACTCTGGGATGCATCCCATCAAGTCCCATAGACTTGTGGTTATTCACCTTCATCAAGGGGTCCCAAACATGCTCTTCTCTTATAGTGGGAGGGACTTCACTGCCCCCACACCCACCCAGGGGATCAGGGACTTAAGAGATGTGGAAAGCCTGACTGTCAGTGAAGACTGAGGCAAAGAACTAATTGAGTACCTCACTCTTCTCCATTACAGTTGGCCCTTCCTCGAGGTCATTTCTTGTCCAATCTCTTGTTACTTGGGAAAAGAGACTGACTTTCACCTCCCTACAACCTCCTTTCACAGAGTTGTAGAGAGAAATAAGAGACCTGGTATGCTGAAATCTGGAAGTGATGGGAGTGTGACATGTGAAGGGTCTCTGTGAAACACCACTTGGCAGCTAAATCATAGATAACCAAGGAATTACGTGGGTTAATTGAGACTGAATCATTAACTGTAAAATGGCACACTGTCAAAACCAAAGGTTGCCAAGTGGATTGAATTCCAAAAGTTGTAAATTCCTAGGAAATCAACTTCTGTGAAGTGTCAAAAGAACAGAAACTGGGGAAAATAGGGACATTCCAAACATCAAAACTTCTTGAATTGTTATCCATCTGTTCCCAGAGAAATAGATGATTCACTTATCGGTTGTCATCTACTGTAGAGCCCCACCACTATTACAGCCCTCAAGAAATGAGCTAGTTAGTAATAAATCTTGTATTTTAAACAGGAAATGATTCTTCAGCTGGGGATGTCTAAAAAAGAAACAAACCACTGTCTCAAATGGCACGCAATGAAATGACTGTGCTCCTCAGTCAACCCTAGAGAAGTTTAATGGCTTGACTCTGCTGACTTATTGCCTTTATGAGATCTATTGGTGCAGGGGCAGGTTGTGAAGTTAAGGTTATACAAGGGAGATGGAGATGAAACTGTTTATGTTTGGACTCTGGGGTGTGAAGGGAAGCAACAGGGGCACTGACCTTGCCGCTTCAGAGTTTTTTTTTCTTTCTGCCTCACTACAGCTCCAGGCAGCAGACTGCTTTGCTCTCCGCTCCTGATGCACTGAGGGACAGCAGCCCAGCCATGTGGGGCAAAGGCCACAACTACTCTTAAGTAACAGAAACCAAATCAACTTACAAAAAACTCCTTCCTCTGCCTCTCCTTCCCCTCTAAAGACTTTGTGCTTTCCTCACATACCAATTACAGAAAGACAGAAAAGGCCTACGGATACTGTCAAAGGGATGAGCAGATTGTAACAAACAAAAGTCAAGGTAGGGGATAGAGACAATAATTTTATTTATGGGATGAATAATGTTTCTGCAAACAATATGCTCTGCTGTCAGAAAGGTCAGAGCTGCAGTGAAGCGGAGCAATTTCCTTGCTCGTAAATAATGATGGCAAAAAGAATCTTGAACCTAAGCTCTCTCATCCACAAATCCTGCATGAAACCACAAGTGTTTTGAGGTAGATTGAGCATTACTCTGTTAAGTCTGCGGGGATGGGGCTTTTCTCTGCTTGTGTTAAGTTCCCTCAGGGGATGAAAGCATCAGTCATTCATCAGCTTTATAAAATGGGAGACGTGTTCTGCTGATCTTGCTTGGGGTTTGTCCTCTGTTAAGGACTTGTCACTCATCCTAGCACTTAGATGTCATCATTATGCACCTTCTGCAACTTTTCCTGCGTGGCAGCTTACAAGTAAAGTCTTTAGGGTATGCTTGTGTCTTCCCACAGTTTGATCATATTAAGTAAATATAAAATGCAGACAATAAAATATTAGCAATGGAAAATTAGCTCAAATACTTTTAGGCATTGATGAAATGTCAGTCTAGTTTAGGGTTTTTTTTAAAGCACAATACTCTCATTCAAGAAAAAGGAGCCAACAACCAAAACAACCAAGCTAAGATCCACTTTCAGAACTGACAAAATACTTGTTTCGAAATGCACTTTTTACCTGTTAGGAAGGTGTTAGAACAAACAGCATAACAACGATAAAAATCAAAATTGTAAGTAAGACACGGACCCTGTCTGACAAAGACACTGATCAATAGTGAGAACAAATCACCATGCAAAGTTTTCAGTCAACAGTACATTCAAAATATATGTTTTAATTGAATGCAAGCTGAAGGAAAAGACGCATGAAATATCACAGCTTGTGTTAGAAAGAATAGCAACCCAATGGTTGCTGGTGGCCTGGAAATCTGTAGTAGGGAACAATATTGAAAGATGTTAGTTTTATCAAAAAGACCTTTAACTAGCTTGTTTCAGCTATCTTTGCTGCCAGTAGTACAACTGACCCAGCATCTTCTGCAGACAACAGCATTTTATAATAGAGATTCTCCCACAAACTTGTCAACAACGTTTCTTTATTTTTGTTTTAATCAGTGTACTTCTCATTTTTCTCTTTTATCTTACTGCATTTAAACATGCTGTTAGAACTTCATTGCTCAATTGACATTTTGACCTATGTTTGAGGTTCTTAGGCCCAAAGTTTTTGCTCAAGTTCCAATCCTAAATTTTAATCTATTTTTAAAAACTGGCGGTATTACAAGTTTGAGCATGATTAATCTCTCTTTTCTAATAGAGATACTCTGTCAGTGGTAATAAAATTCACTATCTGAGTTTGGGAACCTTTAATCTGAATCCACTTACTCAGTCCGTTGCATTGCTTACATGAAATTCCCCCCCAGACAATTCCCTCAGTCTAAACCTCGTGTACAGAGAGCAGAGCAGAGTCCTGAATGAAGAGTCATTTTAATGGTATCTCCTTTTCATTCATTTTCTTTGTCTCAGTCTGAGAGGAAACTGCTGAGTAAACTGTGACTGGTGGCTCCTCAGAATGCTTTTATCTCATCTTGTGGGAAAATAATTTGTGGTTTCTTGTTTGGGTAGAAACGTTCCGATACGTGTTTTCAGGTTGAGATTTTTAAACACACACACACACTCACTCACACACAGAGCTTCCTGCTGTATCACTTTACTCCAACAGTTCTGAAACAACCAGCTGATCAAAGCCTGTGACAAAACACTTCATGGAGGCAGGTGAGACAGACCATAGAACAGTGTTGCAGCTCTGTGGGACTGAATCTCTCTGACATTTCCTCTGCCTCCTCACTTTTCCCAAGCAAGTTTGGAATTGCTTCGGTTTTTGTTGCTTGCAGCTGAGCTATGCAAAGTTTTTAATCTCAAATACAACTTCATTACCTGCATTTGGATTTCATTACAAGCATGACCCGAAGCCATTGCTTGTGCATTTTCCTAACTGTATAAATCACTGGAATGCAATTCTACAATATACATTTCCCAACTGCACCCTGGGAACCTCCCAGTTTCTCATGAAGTCAGCTGAGACAAAACACAACAGCTTTTGAGGAATGCTCAGGAAGCAGAAAGGAGAAATAAGTACAGGAATTAATGAATGGTTTAATGAAGACATAGCAAGAAGTTCTCACCACATTTACTTGTAATATTGATGTGGTCAGGGCAATTACCCTATGAACATAATTGAACTAACTGCAAAATTATTTTAAAAAGAGTTTGATTCAGAGTAAATTAAATCCATGAACTCTACTTTAATAAGGTGCAATGAAATAAAGAGCACAGCAGAATACAAAGCTTGAATTAGACATTCATAACATATTAAGAAAAACTAACCACAGTTTTGAAAGGGACAGAAACTCTCCTGATTCAAGAGATAAGCCAGCCTCAAACACCTGAAACTACAGAGCTCCTTGGAATGGTGGCAATTTACATGCTCAGAGTTGTGTTCTAGTTTGTAATTTTCATTTCCAAGTTTGAAGTGAAGTACAAAAATTAGTGAAAAATCTGTGTGTCCTTTGAGACACATTATCACCTGCCAGCTCCTGCCTTGGATCCCTACTGCAAAGTCTGATAATAGCTACTCCAAGAAACAGGACTGCTACTGCTAGCCAGGGTGGCATCAGTTATGTTACTATGAGGTCTAGGTATTCATTTAGACAGTTAAATTCCTTACAGTTGAATGAAACGGGTATTTACAAACTGTTTAGCATCAAAAGCCCAAATCTATTGAAGGCAAGAGAGACACGAAGGAAAAATGTATATTTTCCAAAGTCAAGATGAGCATCTTCACAACCTGTCCTTGCAACCATCAGTCTCAGACCTGTACCTCTAACACATATTTTCTCAGCCTTTTCCAGCTGACAGATAACACCTCTGCTATGAAGTTTTTCCTCTCTGGCCTTACTGCAGCAAGTCCCTGCAGAGAGGCTGGCACGTTGGCAGTCAGTGGCTGTGCTGTCACTGTGTCAGATTTCCTCACCTCTGAAGCGTGTCCCACTGGTGTTCCCATGCTTGTGGAAGCAAAAATGACATTGCTGGGCTTTTGTTGGCATCACCACCTTCTGTGTAGCTTTGTAGAAGAGCAGACAGTGACTTGGGTCACGCAGCTCTCCCTGACCACTGACCACTGATAAATTCACTGCAGAAGGAGGGCTCAGTAACACATGTGGGGCCACGGGGGCTGGAGTGAAAGCAGGAGTGGGTTTGTCAGAAGTCTTTGGGGACTGCTAGAAGTGAACAGATTTCCCTTCCATCCAGCAAGCAAATGGGAAGCAATCAATGAATCAGTGCTTTCAAACTGTGCTTCCTAGAAATCAGAGTTTGTGCCAGCTGGTATGGGGTAACTAGAATGACTGGTCACTTTGCAGTTAGCATACACCTGCTAGTGTAACTTTCATTAAATGCTTATACAATATTATTGTGGATGCAAATTAATATAGAAATGGCAGAGCAGCTGTCTCTCATTTAGTATTCACACTAGTGTTAACAATCAAAGACCAGTTTTCCTCACCACTGGTTCTATGACTGACATGTGGTTATCTTTTAAACAGGTATCTGTAACTAGAAGGCAGCATATATGTATAAAGGAACAGAGGCAGATCCCCTTGGAGATGAAATGTAATACCCTTCAAGGGAATAGTCAGATTCCATCAAGTAGAGTTTTTAATTTCCATAACTATAAACTCCGGATTCCAAACAGATAAAGCTTTTCACTGAACTATTTGGAAATTTAATGCAAGAGACAACTAAAGAAAAACACACTAGATACATCTGTCATTATTTTGTGTAGGGGGTTTCCTATGTTTTCTTCCTAGCCATTTGATAGAACCATGGCCTGGTTGTAAGGAAATTAAAGATCATCTTTAAGTCCAGACCTCTACGCTTCCTCTAGTCTTCTGAATGTAGCTCTCTGACCTTTTTTTTTTTTGCACAGTCATAGTCACACAGAGTGGATAACCAGTAATGCCAGGACTTGCATAGAAATGTTGGCCTTCTTTAGGAACTGAAAGAGGAAAATAACATCACCTATTCCCAGTCTATCACTACTGGAAGAGCTGTAATACATTTTCCAGCAAGGACATCTTTGACATGGGCAGTTTAAACTTTCTGTAAGTTGAAGAAAGAAACACCTTAGATACAGGAGGACAGTACTTCACTCTTGTTCTCCGTTCTAGTTTGCTGAATTAAACTGTGTGAGGTTTGCTGGTCTGGGGTTATTTCCAACTTTTCAGTGCTTGTGTGATCTGGAGGGAAAAGAAGAGAAATATTATCCTGAATCAAAAGTCACCTTGTAATTGTTGTGAATAGATCAAAGGGCTGCAAAGTAAAGTTGACAGGTAGCCTTGATTTGGCTGAATATATGATATTCTAATTTCGAAGGTGAATGAGAAAGCATAGAAAGTTAGCTTTAATCCTGCTTAACAAGGTATAATGAATGAACCTTGTTTTGTGCAAAGCCATTTGAGATGCAGAATGTCTGTACAATATACTAATAAGTGTAATTTTAAAGGTAGCCACAATTTAAACAGAAAGCATGTCTACAGAGGCAAGGCTTTGTATGGTTAGCCTGTACTTTTTTTTAAAAAATCATCATGATGGGCTAAAACATCTATCAGACAGATCAGTGACACAAATGTATCAAGTGTAACAGTTAATCTTATAAAAACCCATCTCCCCCAGAGGTCTTGTTTCTCTCATATGAACAAACCATTACTCTTGCAACGGGGTATCAAGAGTAAGTTATTCACAGAGGGCAAATCCAAGAGGCATTCAGAGGACAAAGCTGAAAGGGCCTTTACTGTATCGTAACACAGATGGCTTCCAAAATCGAGGCTCGTCTGCTTGATTCAAACGGCAACTTATCCCTATCTAACATATATTTTTCCATAGTGCCCATGAATTACATTTTAGTATGTGCATTATTGACACATTATTCACACTCCAGGGCCCAATAGTTGTCAGGTATTAGCCAAAAGTGGATGATATTTCTCTTGGACTCTCACTGGAGCCAGAAAGAAGAATTCTTTGAAATGGTTACAGGAGCCAACCAAAAGACACCAAGGATAGATCTTTGACTTCCACTGGCTCAGTCTCAGAGGGGAATCTTAGTGCCTGGCCCCAAAGGGAGATCCGACAGCAGAATTAGAAGTTAATCTTTTCTGGGGAGGAAATCTGTGGGAGCTGGGTAGGTGTTAAGGGGAATGTGCCCTTCAGGTGGCACGGGAGTGGTCCTGCAGGGCCTGAGGTCTGCTGGTGCACAGTGGCAGCACTGTGGTCGAGGCTGCTCACGCCACCATTTCACGGGCTGCACGTGGGGTGGTCAGATTCCAGTCTTCAGATTTAAATGTAGGACAGACATGAGAAGCGTGAGGTACATTAGCTCTTCTTGCCAGAACAGCTTCTCATTAACAAGATAATGTTTTCCCAGCCGATGTCATTCCACGTCCATTGTCCATTTTACTTAGGTTCAGAAAGTTTACAGTCTCCTGGGCAGAGTCTGTCCCTCCTCACTGTTGAAAAGTTCTCTCATTTCAAGAGAAAATGTCCTCCAAAATACACCAGTACACCATGCTTCATCTTTTTATAGGGAAAGCAAGCTTCAAAATCCATGGTGGTTAAAGTTGTTTGTGTTGCATATTATCAGACCACTGAAACAGCTTCTGAAGAAAAAAAGGTGGACTCATAAAGATATTTTATACCCTTTAAACCATTACATTAAATTAAATTATGCAAATTAAAAAATTCCTGTGGTCCTCAACAGTTATTGTTCTGGTAGATCTCAGGCTGGCCATTAAGCACACTCTTCTGCACATGTTTTTAACCAAAATATTGTTGATTTTGACATGAACTAACTCTACTTTGAAGTAATGGACAGTTTATAATGCAGCACTGTAAAAAATTGCGTATATTTAATATATTTTAGGAAAAATTACCTCCTTTTGCTTAAACATGACCAGCAGCAGTTTTAACATAATTGAGATATAAACTCTCAGCATTCAAATAATTATTTGTATATTTATGACCTTGGCTGTATGCCAGATACCAACCTCCTGCCCCTCCTTGTCCATGGGCCCTGGTGTCTGCAGAGTTGTTCACATGTTCTCGCTTCTGCTTTTTGCTGGCTGCAATTTTCATCTGTGCAGTAACCTTTCTTTCTTAAATATGTTGTCACAGAGGTGTTGCTATCACTCCTGATTGGATCCTGCTTGGCCAGAGGTGGGTCCATCCTGGAGCTGGCTGGCATTGGCTCTGCTGGACATGGAGGAAACTTCTGGCAGCTTCTCGCAGAAGCCACCGCTGTAGCCCTCCCTCTATCAAAACCTGGCCACAGAAACCCAGCACAAATGTAGCTGGTGTGTCTATGAGTGGCCTGGAAATGCTGAGAAAGAGAATACTTAGTTTGGTGAGATTGGGCGGAAACTTTCCTGATCTGTAGCAGTTCCTTTAGGGTCTCTTTCTCTCTTGCACAGGCTTTACCTTTGAGGCATTTTGAAGCCTGGCTTTCTGTTCTCCCAAGTTCTCCATTTCCCTCAGGCTACGGAAGGTTCAGCATGCCAGTCTTCACCCATCTCTTCTCCCACCACTACTGAGCAGTGGAAACCTGAAGGCTTTGCCTCTGGCTCTCTGTTACAGAGAGAGTGATGAAGGATATTTGCTTGCTTTGCTCCACCTTCCAGAGACTCAGAGAGTTTGCAGAAGTACCTGCTGCTTCACGTGGGAATAAATAACGCGCATTCAGATGTAGTGGGTTAGGACCCCAGGGAATGTAGAGAGGATCACACAGGGGAGGAGAACCATTGGTGGGAACCTGCAGCTGGAGCCACAGGAAGGGCTGGATCCCGTGGTGATGGTCACAGTGAGCTCAGGGGGGTCTGCTCCAAACTCCTCACCTGCATGTCCCAGGAGGCATCTCAACCACAGCAAAGCAGGAAGCTATGTGCAGCACTTGTAACACAGAAAGAGGAGATACTTAAACACGTTTAAAAGCACAATTAAACAAATCAGTGCAAATAGTATTCTGAAGTAAAATTTATGCATATCTGAACATTTCCCCGACAGATTAGTTCAGTTTGCAGACCAAAGAATGAGATTTTCAGTTTCAAATTACATGTGAGCTTGACAAGAAATCTACATCCTTTTTCCAGCTCATATTGTTGTCAGAAACAGTATGAGCTCAGCAGTCAGAAAGGATGGCACATTTTGGTGGCAGCTCGTGAATGGAACAAGAAACACGTAAAAATGCACTCATTCTAGGCCCTAGGCCTTTTTGCAACATGCACTTCATCTTAAATTCAATACAGACTTCCATTTCCATGATACATTGTGAGAAGTACTGACAATTCCCACTTTGCATCTCATACAGCCTCAGTTCTCCTTGCAGAGTGCCTGGGAGGCTTTGTAGATGCAGCCTTTGTGAGGCCACGTCTGCAGAACATCATCTGCACATCATTTCCTCCTCAGACCAGGAAATCCAATACTGCAAAGAATATTGCTCAAAGGAAATGAGAACTAGAACAAGAATAATATCACACTGTTTTAAAAAAAAGGGCATAATTGAACTCAGATATTTTTTGAACCATTGCCATCCTCAGAGGGGGAAAAGCAGCACAGGCCTCTGCAAAGCTCAGGCGGAGCTATTGTGTGGCAATAGATCTCCCACTGCTAAAACTGAAAGAGGAAACAGAAACCAGTCTGTGTCCAGTTGGGATCCTGGTTCTTGTGGCAGTCACCTCTTTGGCAGGTGAGCTGGTGGTAAGTTTTGCAAAAAGGGAAGGTAAGTAAACCCAGTCAGAGCAGCCTTAGGAAAACCTCCCTGGGTATCCCATTAGAAAAATGCGTCAGAGCTTCGTTCCTTGGGTTCTTTATCAGTTCAGCAATGTCCCTTAACAACTATTGTTTTCTCAGAGGCTGCTTCAAGCATCGGCCCATCCAAAGCTCATTTATTCTGTTCATTAAATGCTGAAAAGTCTTCTGTTGTGACTGAAAACCTCCTCACTAAAGGGAACAGCAGCAGGGCTATTTTCTTGACCTCACACCCATAATGGGTTTTCAGTCCTTTGTTTATCCCATTATGGAAGTTAAGTCTCCTTACTGGATCCTCACATGAGTAATCTTGTTTTGTTGTTTTGTTTGCTGTCAAGTTTAATTTACTGTGTCTTCTGTTAGGCTGATTCAGCTCTTACCTATGATGTATTCAGCCAAAAAAAAAATTACCTTTTGTTCAATAAAACCCCCCTAAATAAATTAAGAAAAACCACTGAAATCCTAATGTATCATCAAAGACTTGCCAAATGACAAAAACTGCAGCCACCATGTTTTCTGGAATGGGTTCTGATTTTACTGATTCCACCAGCACTCCATATAGATCTGTTTAATACATAATATAGTGCTGAAATTATTGTACTTCAGGTCTTGTGTTTAAATTCAATTTTGCATGTAGCTAAACAAAAAGATCTCCTGTCTCCTCTTCCATGCTCCCATTTACTCTGCTTTTTCTTGGCATTTTCAATGCAAACGTCTGCCCTAAAATGACAGGGGCATTTTCAACCAGACACAAAACAAAGTTTTGTCTTATTGGAGAAGGTAACTCCATCAGCAACATCAAGACTGACTGCATTACAGGGGAAAAAAAAAAAAAAAAAAGAAATTCACCTCTCAGGGATTTCTCTATCACTCAGTCACCACCAACACTTTTACAGCACTATTTTAAGGATCCCTTGGAACCAAATCCCACAACACCTTTCCAAGCTGCTTTGTCTGGAGGAGACAGGAAGCTGTGGAGGCAGGGAGCCTCTCCTGCTGCCCCAGGACACGGCTGATAAGAGGCAAGGTCTCCAGAGCTGCCACCTGCAAGGCACGTCCAGGAGCACCTTCTTGAGGCCCGCAATCACAGTGCCGCCTTCATCCAATGCTTTCATCCTCACTGGAGCACTCTTCATGTTCAGCAAATCTTTCCTTTGCTTCCTCTGAAGTTCTCCAGCTGTTGTTTGCAACTCCAATACCATAACAAAGCCCAGCCCTGTTTTCAGAGGCATGCAGCTCACATCCAAAGTGTTCATTCTCCTCTGTCCCTCTTACCCATACATATATATATAAATATATGTATGCAGGTGCATATGCTTCTAGATATACCCCTACACATACCCACCCCCTTCTCCTGCCCTATGATGGATCTGATCCATCTTTTGTAAATCCCTGCTTTCATTCAGCATTCTCTCTCCAATTACACAATTCAGAGCTGTGTTAGCATCAGCCTGGAAAAGCTCTCAAGCTTCCGCAGACAAATGTCACCATTCAGGAAGCTCTGTCTGCATCCCTTTCTCCACTGTCACCGCTTCAGTTCCTGCTACCCCTGCCTGCACATAGCACAAGGCTCATATTAAACATGCTGGACATTGGCCTTAAGATGCCCTAGACCTTGTTGTAATATTTTGCTGTTATCAGTCTTACGCTGATACACGAAGGTATTTTACCTTGAACAAAGAGTAAGATTTAATAGAGTGTGCAGCACATGCATTCCTAGCAGAGCGTGGCTGGATTTTGTTGTGACAACACCCCAAATTAAAATTGACATGTGCTCAGCTTCAGAACTGCTCAAGTCATCTATGCTTGCTGTTAATGCATCAGATATTTCCCAGAACACAGGATAGGAGAAGCTTCCAGGAAAAAGATAAGTGTAGGAAAGATTAAAGGCAGTTTCTCTGGGCTGCGCTGGTATTCAGGAATGACTGAGGGAGACGGTAAATCAACAGTCAGCAACTGGATTTCACACATGCATGACAATTCCCTTTACTTTTAAAGAATCAGATGAGAGAGGGGCAATTGGAGCTGAAATGTTGGCATGACACCTGTGTACAGCACATGGCCTTGTTTTCTTTGCTTGTGGCTTTGCTATTCTTTCGCTGATTTGTTGAATTACCTCGATGGTTTCCCAAAACAGGCACAAAGACTTTCAAAGACAATGTGGCATGCAGGATCTTGCAGTGAGGAGGGAATAAAAGAGCCTTTAAAGCAAAATCTTACGTATTTTCCATCTTCAAAATCTGTATTCGAATCTCAGACAAAAGCTGTGGGAAGACTGAGTTGGGAGTACATGTCACCAGTATAAGGTAAGCAAATAGTGTAAGGGTAGCAGAACTATTCCACAGCAAAAATTACAAGCCCATAAATTTCAGATAACAACTCTAATATGCAATGATACTCTATGGTTACCATCATATGGTTATGATTAAGCCAGTTTGGTCTCCAGAACCCTAAATTAGATTAAACAATTTTAAAGGCAGATTCCCCCCAACCCCTGAAATAGTGCCTAAGGCAGAATGAAAGCTGCTTCAATAACCCAAATGTATCTTTTCATAATTTAATTAAAAAAAAAAAAAAAAGAAGTTATATTTAAATTTGAGTATATCAGATTTACTGCACTTTGTCCATTTGGCAACTGTAATCTATGATGCCTCAAACTAGAACTTCAGACTTACTGTTTGCTCTTTCTGTGTCTAACCCTGTGAGACTCTAAAATTGTCTGCTTGCACACCTTAAGATACACATCCACATGGTTTCTGTGAGTTATTGCTTTAAGGAGGTCTTATGCACATGGTTATTGCACACAGAGATCATTCAGGAAAAAAAAAGAATGTTGCATTTTCTTTAATAAACATTTTTAATCTTTTTATGTGCTATAAAGGTCTGTGCACTCTTTAACATGACTGGCTTCATCAGACCTTTCAGAAAAGGAGATGTGTTGTTTCCACTCTTTTGAGGCAAGAAAGGAGCAGGCTTGGCCAAGATCAGAAATTAAATTTGTGGTAGAAAAGGGAACTGAACACAGCTCAAGAAGTCCCAGACTTAATCACTGACTTTATGGTTTTAACTCCTTATATTTACAGATTTTAATTTGTAGCATAAAGGAAAAACAAATCCTCAGAGTGAGTGTTCTGGTACTCAGAGGATGTGAAAATGTTTTTCATACATTAACATGACACCTTCTTAAGTAAAATAGAAGAGTAACTGTTTGTGTAACAATGTACAGCCAGCAACTGCGTAACACAGACAAAAGAAACAAAACCATTTTTTCACATGTACAAAAAAATAGTGCTTTTTTTCTTGTTGTTTTAGGGGTCAGAGAATATGTTGCGATTGCAGAGTTTTTGGAGCCCCTGCTTTCATAATGTTTTATAATTCTGTGTCTATAGACACCTCTGAAAGCTTGTGAGAGATTCACGTTGTAGATATCAAGTCACTTGCTTGGCACATCCATGCCACTGAAGATACATTGGCATTACTTGCTCCAGACACTGGCACTGTGGAAATATTAAACATGATAGATTTTGAAGACAGGGATAAAACAGAACCTACTTTCTCAAAACTGCAGTCAGGGCATAACTTTAAATTTTAAATCAGCTCAGGAATGTTTAAAACTTCTTTATTGCCCAATATTTTGCATAGGGGCAAGGGATGTGTCCTTCTACACCTCATAAATTTGACATATTGTAGTTTGAAATCTCATTAGCCTTCAGCATTGCCAGATGCAGCTTACAAACATTAAAGATCTTATGGACAAGTTTTTATACTGTTACTCTCTACCAGTGCTATTTTTGCAAGCATATGTTTTGTATTTGTCCTTTCCATGAACTCTCAATTTTGTTTAGCAATGATATTAAACTATTTTAGTATAAATCTAGGGGTTTAACCACCTTGGGGTTCTTGAGATGACTGGTGCATGGTCAGAAAACTTGTACACATAATTTTGTCCTCTGGAAGTACATTAAATACCCATAAATTACACTGAAGTGTCTCGTGGAAGAATGCCTGCTACTCTGCTGCAAAATCTTCATCAACTTCTTTGTGCATTGGTAACATATGGTATTTTAAAAGCCGTGTAAATTTAAAGCTCTGGCTTAACTTGGAAATGGAAATTATACAAAATCTTATCCTTAGTCCAGTGGATGCATGTATGCTGCCCAAAAGAAATTCTGCAATTACCTATTAGCACTGCTCCATTAATACAAACTACCAGCTTATCTGGTAAATTTGGTGTTGTGCTCTCTCTGCTCTGCCAAAGGGAAATGTAGTCCCTTTTGGTTTAGACAAGGCCTAAAGGAAGAGAGTTATTTTTGCATACACAGAATCTAACTTACAGATTCATGCACTTATGATGTGTTCACTGTTTTGGGTTTCACTGGCATGCATATAATAAACAGATTTTTAAATAAAACGTAAATTTTATCTCCCTGCTGTTGGTCGGTGTTGCTGTCTTGAGCACTTAGAAACAAGTAAATTAGAGAGAAGCTCTGCTGTGATCTGGCTAACACAGATGGTGGATGGAGTTAACACTGAATGGCACGAATGAGAAATGTCAAGGTGTATCATAATAATAGTCTTCATGCTAGAAAATGTCAACCATCAACGGTAAATAAAATCCGTGCTACCTATCTGCCTCAAGGAAAAATCTGTTTGAACTCTGCCCGATGATGAACCTTAAGGAACACCAAATTGTACATGTTCGCTGCAACAACCTTTGAATTTAGCAGTTATACATGGAAGGGTCCTCCTCCACCTGCCTGAAGCCTTTGATTTGAGCAGTTGTGCCTGCAAAGATGCTGACCTCCTCCTCCAAATGCCTGAGTCCTGCACTCCCTCCCAGGGTTTTGAGGCTGAGAAGGGC
>JAYRBT010000093.1:31902432-31945485 GCA_036023395.1 Myiotriccus ornatus
CCCCGCCAACGGCCACGCTCAGGTCCTGAGACACAAGGCCCACCCAAGCTGTGACAAAAACAAAGACTTATTGTTTAAAAAAATGGTGAATGCAATTTGGTAAGACAGTACCAAAAATTTTCTATCAGCTTTCACTGTAGAAGCTCTGAAACAGCTGTATTCTCTCTTTTCTGCCTAGCAGAGGGAGTTTCTCCATAGATAAACCTTATTCTAACTACTGCTGTTTCCCCTAGCATATTTTTGTCTAGCTCACTGATCTTTCTCCAGTGTTTCCAAAAAGATAAGACCATTTTCTGCACTGTAGTCAAGGACTTCGCAGATATGTGCTGCGGGAGGCAATATTAAATTCCTGAAAAAGCAGTCATTTCTCAGAACATTCTCTGTTCTGAAATTTTAATACAAAAACTTCTTTCTCTGCAGTCCAACTTATTTCCATGGGAAGAATCATATACCAAGAAAAACGCAGAGCAAAGTCCAATCTGCACACCCCCTGGGGTTAAGACTTCACCATATGTTCTTCCCTTATGCTGCTGATCCCTCTGTTTCTCAGGGAGGAAATGCATTTCCAAAGACATCTGTGAGCATGTAGCAAACACATCTCTGAAAGTAGAGGAGGAGCTTCCACTGCACAGCGACTTCTATGGGAAACACAGATTTCTTCCATTTTTAGATAACAAGCCGGCCTGTAACTGAGCAGCCACTGGTCACACCACTTCCTTTTTCAGGTAAAAGGCTATCCCATAATATCCATTTTGTTCCATTAGTACCCTAAGATTTGTGTCAAGAAGTGCAGCCAAACCTCTTCTCCGTTTATTAACCACCTTGGCCTCGGAGCCGGACAGAGCATCTGTCATTCACACGAATCATTGCACAGATTAGGATTTGGATTATTTCCCCTCTTTTCAGTGTTTTACAGATGAAATACCTCAATTAGACATTATCTCTTGCTCCACTGCCATTTATTTCCACCACTCCTGAACATGTCCCTGTTGGCAAAGTATGCTGGGTGTGAAGATGTCAGCCAGGTCCTGGTAATGGTTTCTGAAGGTGCCTGTGAGCAGCAGTGCTGCAGTTTTTGGCTCTCTCTCTATGATGAAGTAGGTCTGCTGAAACAATTAAGACAAACTGAGGACCCTCCAAGTATTGTGCACCAACGTCATCCTCAGCTATTAACCTTTTGCCCTGACACCTCAGAGGCAAAGCAGGTAAAATCATCCGAGGTTTACTGTTTAGGGAATTGTGCTTTCCCCTCTTTGTCTCTTCTTTTAACAAGATACTCTCTACTCATCCTTTTCATCTTTGCAGTACAAGACTGGTTTTGCTGTGCACAAGCAAATGTGCTCATTAACCAACCATCCTACAGATCCCTAAAGCTTACTGCTTCCCCTTGATGCTCTCATTTTCCTGAGCTCCTTCTATGCTGTGCCATTAACACAACCTTGACACAAAGCTTGCCAAGAAAATCCCCCTGCCCTACTGCAGGCTTTTTATTTTGGTTAATCAACCTGTTCAACTTAGCCACAAAAATATTTTGATGTGTGTTGGCTGACAAAGCCAGGTTGAAATTTATCCAGGCTAAACACTTATTACTAAAAATTAAAATTGCATTTTCTTCCCTTCCTCGAATTTAATTCTTTCTCACTATTTCCGAGGCAGTGGATGCGGAGCAGGCTGGATGGGAAGACACAAAACAAGGTATCCAAAATATGAAATATTGCAGGCAGCATGAAACCCCGTCCGACCGTGTGTGTGCACCCATCTTGCTATTCTTTCAAACAAAGCAAAGAGTTCTTAACTATAAGCAACCAATCTATGGTTGCGCTTCTGTTTTTGAGAAAAAACAATTGTGGTTGCTACAGTCACAAGTTTGGTGGGGTGACGAGGCAGCTTCTGCAGCTTTTATTCTGAGTACCAAACTAAGTGCTCAGCTGCCTCTACTCAGCTAGATGCGCTTGTTCCTGTGCCTGGCTGGAATATTCTCTTCTAACCAGGCTGATTTTGCACAGGGCCACCTTGTACTTTTGTGTATGCACTGCAAACTCGCTCCTGGTGGTAGCTTCACTGCAGGGGATGTTATCAAAGAACAGGAACATTAGCTGTGCTTACATTTGAGAAATACACATTTTATATACATCTGTATATGTAGCATTCTTGACCCTTGGTCTTGGCTCCAAGCTTCCCTATGTGTCGAAAACATATACATAACAGATGTTTTTTTGTCTCACACTAGCCACTGTGGACACAGCTGATACTCTTCAGTGGACATGTTTATTGAAATTTTCAGGCAAAATATCTCAGTCACCTGGTAAGCATTTTAATTTGAAATCTGCCTTTCTTCTGCACACTATGAAGTTTGCCTTTTGCTTTACTCCTTCCCACAGGTTTTGCTGGGGTTTTGAGAGTTTTTTTGCCGCTCCTGCCATGCTTGAAAGAGGTTTTTCCTGGAGTTTTCACTTTTTCCTGGACTGTGAAGCCCAGACATTTAAACTGCTTTTTAAAAAACGTTTTTTAATTATTATTATTTTATTTTTATTATTATTTTTAATTTCACCGAGCAAAATCAAAAGGGAAGTGTCCACTTCTTAACAGATTTTTATCATAAATCTTAAGGGTTCGAAACCGAAGATTTAGAAGACAAGATTAAAGACCTTTGTCTAGCTGAAAAAAAAGGCCACGACCACAGCTCTCTGTACCTTTTTCAGCTTCTTTTCCTGACCTGTTTTGCCAGCTGGTTTATTGAAGCTGAAACCACGTGGTAGATTTCCTTTGGCTATTTCTCTCCTTACTGGAATTTTGATTCCACCCCAGGTGTCACAAAAAATAAGGCATGAATAAACTTATCAGAGAAATACTGAATACAAAAGCATCATTCAGGCAAATTTCCCCCTCCTCCAAGTCTGAATAAGTCACAAATGAAACCAGGAACAACTGAAACATATGACTGAAAAACATCTTTCATTTTTCTCTTTCAGGCATCCTATCCCTATTTCATTAGAAAACACATCTGTATCTTACAAGACTTCAAGGTAACAATCGCATATCTTTAAATGTCCATTTTTAAATCTCTCTAAGTAACACTGGGATTGAGTAATGGTTTTTTTTCCTGGGTAAAATGTCTTTTCCAGCAGTCAAAAACCACTTTCAACACAGGAGAGGCAGATTTTGCCTCCCAACATCTGTTGAAAATGCTCATTAAAAACTAGTACTGGAGAGCCTGGGTTTTATTTCCACTTAACAGTACCTTAATGTTCTTTTTTGGCTTTCAGGCTTGTCAAATGTGCACATAAGTAGCCAAATTAGTGCATTTGGGCACCCTTCTGTAGTCCTGCACAAGACACAAAACTGAAACACCTTCTGCTATGAAGTCCATGGTTTAACACTTCGTTGATGTGCTGAGACAAAAATGCAGCAGAACTTGTCTTCATTCAGAGACTGAATCTTGAAAATTAGAATTCTTGAGAGGAAAGCTGACAGAGAGGTGGTAAAGGTGGTGTTGCCAAAAAAAGAGATTGTTAGTGCCCTTTATTCAGACAGAGGCCTTTCTATATTCATTCTTTGAATTTAAGAGGTGTTTTAAAAAATCCATTCTTAAACTAGAGCAGTGCTTTGAGTGTCTTTTTTCCGGGGATTTTCTCATTGCTTTGAATGTGCAGAGCTGATGTGCACCAAGCTGTTCCTCCGAAACCTCTCAGAGGAAAGACACCCTGTCCCCAGAGATTACAGCTTCGGCAACCTCCAGCTGACTACCTGGTTACCTGAGGCATTTTATTCATGCTATCTTTAATTTAAAGAACAGGCATCCAATTACCCTTACTCGTGTGAGCAGTCCCAAGAGCTGGCCTCAGTTTTACCCTTTGAAGGATGATTGATCATTAAGGCCATCTCACAGCTAGTATCCAAGCTGCTGGCATTTAGGAAAAAAAACCCCTTAAGTTACACATCCAATGTACCATTGAAAAGGTGTGAGAACAGTCTGATTCCCAGCTCATCCAGTAAGTCTTCCAAAGGGTATGGAAAGTGATTGGTGAGAACTCAAACAGATGACAATATCTTTTTTCTGCCTCATTTTAGTTACTGAGGAGTTCAAGAAACACATTGTCCTTGGTAAGAATTTACTCCGAAGACAATTCTTTTTCTGCAGATAAATACTTTTCTTTCAGTGCAGGTTGAGCTCCATATTTGTTGGGTGTTAGTGGTTATACCTAGGACTCTACAGGGAGAAAGGTGTTCAAGGTTTCAGCCCACCATGTGATAATCAGGAACCTTCCTGTTATGAAAGCACAGAACCTTGCTGGCAATTAAGGATTTTAATTGATAGTATTGCAACTTTGGATGCAATACCAACTCACTCTTTTCAGATAATACTGTCTCTTAAACCTCACTTATAACCCTCAAGTATGGAGAAGTAACTAAGGGTGCACACTCAAAGAAGGAACAGAAAAAAAGAATGAAGAAAGTCCCACTTTCCAAACATTGTGCCTCACAAAAATGGAAATACATGAGTAATTCGCTGAATTTTTAAATGGAGAATTACACATATTCAGTTTTTCTTTATGCAAAAAAATGTTGGTGAACTGTCTACAGCAGGCCCTGATCCCAAATGGGAGGGCATGTTAGATTAGAGATGATCTGCACGGCTGGAAAGGAGCCGGATTGGAATAAAATAATTATATGAAGTCACTCTTGATCCTCATCACTCCCATCTGTCTTGGATCTGCGGCCAAATGGTTTAGATCTGTGATCTTGACCTGTCTGAACAACCAACAGGCTTTTAGAAACAAATGCTGAACATCGAATAACTATCAGTTAATGTTTACATTGCAGAATTCGTTATCATTGTATTTAATGCTGTACAAATGTAAGGTACAATTATGCTAATATATGTGTCACCCACCTCAAGAGGTCTACAAGGTTGCCCAAGGTTTTATCTGGAAGCCTGTAGCTTTTATCTCCATCTGAGCACTTTAAAATGTGTTGTTCCTCTGGGTAGAGGGTTTTCCACCAAGCTTCTCACAGTGTTCTTGTTCCCTTATCAGCACGAGTGGCACTGGTGCCAGCAGTACCTGGCCTCTATGAAAATACACTTTCTACACCCACTGGAATGTATTGCATTCTTGTGAACACAGAACGCTGCCTCTGCCTCAGAAAATACAGCATTCAATTCAAAACAGATGTGGTTCCCTCCCCAGCTTTCACAGCACCACAGACTCTGACTGTGTCACTCTGCCTCTGAAAGGAAATGTGGATCACTGCGCGAAAAATGGAGCTGAAAACTGCTCATGTTACATGCAGGGTACCTCTCTGTTGTGTGTACCTAGAGAAAGAAAGGCAGAAAATCCTGTAAGCTGCACCAAAGAGCAGTTTATTCACAAGGCAACTAGAAAGCCTGTAAATTCCTGGCATTCAAGACACTGTGAATATCCTGCATATTTATTTTAAGAGAAACCATTAAAAAAAAAAAAAAAAGAGGTTAGTATCACCAAAATATATGTTGCAAAGGAGACCAGTTGCAGTGTTTAGCCTGCACTGGAGAGATTTGCCTCAAGGCTCAGTAATTGCTACAGTCTGCTGTGTTGGAAGAATGGCAATGAAACAGGTAAGTCAAATGGGAGAAACCCTCTCCATTCCCTACAAAGAAATTACACTCTTGCATAAAACCAGGGCACTCTTTCTGGACGATCTGTATATATTCATGTAGAAAGAAAGAACCAAACATAATTACTTGCAATGCATATAATTACATTCATATAATTACAGTTGTGAAACTATGTGAAATGAGACAAAACATTTGCTGGTCTGTCTTTTTTTTTTTTTTTTTTTTTTTTTTTTTAAGAAGAACCCAGAAAACAGCATAAAAATAACCCTACCAATCCAGAAAAGGACAACTTCTGCTTTGACACATGGGCATAGCTTTGAAGAAATTTTGTCTGTCCTGCCAAATGCAAAGAGACTTAGATTTTTTTTATGTTCGCTATCCTAGGTTAACATGCAGCCTGAGGAATAAAATCATGCTTGAATTGTTTCTGAAATATGTTATTAATCTTTGCTTTCTTAACTCTTTGTCTTCTATGTCAGTAGTTTTCAATATCCTTCCAACACATGAATGCCAGAAACATTCCCAGTGGGAAGATGTACCAATTTCCCATACCCTGACCGCTGTAAAGCATTTGCAGATTTTCTTTCTTTTGCCAATTTTCACTGACAGCTTAAAAGCAGGCTCCCGTCCCCCATGGTTTTGCAGTCCACAGTCTGAAAACTACTATCTAGACACTTTCAGGTTTGATGTGTTGTGGATTTGTTTCCCTGTCGCTGGGTTTTTTGAGCAGCTGCTGTTCAGAAGTAGGTCAGCATTTGCCAGCAGCTCATGATCTGGAGGAAAGGGGACACTCTGGATCATGCTTCACCATGGCTGTGGGAGTCCTAATCCACTGGGGGTCTGTTTCTCGGATCTCACAGGCGCGCAGACACACACGGAAGCAGAGAACGCTCTTTTTTAACCATGAGCAAGTATCTGCTTCCCATCTACGCACTTACAAGCTGAGTGAGCCATCAGTGTTGAGTGGGTTTTTCCAGAAGAAAGAAAGAAAAAATTTTGGGGACAGCAGGATTCAAGCCTCTCTTCTTTAATGAGGGCTGCCAGCCTCATCTGCAGTGACCTTCATGGCAGGCCTCCCACGGACTCCAGTTGCGTCAGGGTCTTGCTTTGAGAACTGCATGCTGGAACACAGCTCATTGCTCAAAGAGTGTTTACAACTTGAGGGAAATGGAACTTTCCCATTTAATGCAGAGGGCTTTAACCCCCCCCTCCCGCCCCCCCAAGCAGTTCATTTTCCAGTGTTAACTTCCCCAGCATAATGCACCGCATTGTAACCTCAGGCCCAGGGGTTCAGCCATCTGTGACCAAGACCCAGATTTGCAGAGAGTACCGGGGCTCCAGAATGACATTAAGTTATGCATCCTACAGGACCGCAAAGCCCTCGGTCCAAAGACGCATTTTTTTTTCCCCCTGGATGATGGTGAAATGTAGTTTGAGGTTGCCCAATGTTAAAATAAACAGAACAGAACAGCAAGCCCAGCTCTACAGTTTTTCAACACGCGGTTACTTTCTGTCCCTTCAAGGGACTCACTATCCATATCCTTCCTAGGCCAGCATTAGCCACATGCTTAGGGGATAAGTGGTTTGATTACTGTAAGCATCTTGCTTAATCTACTAAGTCATGCAGTTCCACCTGGTGGTAAAAATACAAAGATTTTATCTTTGCACGTTTGTTAAAAATGTGCCAGATATTTCAAGTTATCCCCACTTTGCCCATTGGAAAAGCAACCAACAAGTATAGAGAAACAAACTTGCAATCTTGAAGCCAAAGCAGGTTTGTTATATCCTATTTAATTTTCAGCAATGATAAAAAGTGTGTAAACACCCATTTGAACTCCAGAAGAATTAACTGCTACTGACACCTTTAAAACACGAGTCTGTCATCCTCCAGCAGCACCTAAAAGCATGTGAGTTTGTATGACCAGCAAACCAAATATATTTTGATGAATGGATTCTTAACCAAAAGTGAAAATTTTGTCGCTTTTTGAAAAATCCTGGAAATTGGATTTTATTATTTTCATTTTCATTCCTCTCCACTAGGATCTCTAATGACATGAATGCCATTATCCCATTTCCCACTGAGTTTGCCTGAGACTTTAATACCAGAAATTACTCACTCCTGTAGAGCAAAAAACTACAATAAGCAACACGGTACTATTGTTAGTATGATGTTCCAGATGCTCAAGTTAATCAAATAACAGGAAAAAGGTGGCTTTTAGAGAAAAATTTACTTGCTATTTTGTCAAAACCTCTGTATCCCATTAGCACCAAGCAGAATCTCAGCAAGTAGCAGTCACAATGTCATATTTTCTCCCCTTTTAGTTCTAAAGGTATGGATTCAAAGGCAAGAAAAGATCTCTTGAAAAGAACAAGGACTTCATATTTTTTAGAAATGCATTACACTTACTAACCATAACTGTAAAGATGAAAAAAACTTCTTTTTTAGTTATCTTCTATTAAAAATGCTGAGCTTTGCTTCTAGAGTAAGGATGTCTAGATTAAAACCTTAGCTTTAAGCTTGATTTTGCAGTACTGTTGCTTTCTAAAGGCTCTGTGAAAGACAAGTCTGTTCCTGAGAGCTGGGAGTTCCACTCAGCCACACAGTTACCACAGCTCTCTGTTTCTGTCTGACCACAAAGACATCTTCTACTTTGCTGGGACAGAACAAACTTAGAAATTACTCATTCCTTAGGCAGTTTAACACACTGCCTAAGTGCAGGTTTTGTACACATTACACCTTTGCCCTCCTGCACTTTAAGAGAGCTCTGTTTCCTTGGGAAATCCCAGGGTATGGATAACACTCTTTCCTAGATTACCATTGTAGGGACCCTCAGGGCACTTGGATATACTCCCAATTGCATCCTCTCAACAAATTTATCACTTGAAGCCACTGCAGTGATACAACATTACAGTTTGTGTGATGATTTGGGCATTTTCATGGGCAGCCTGGAGTTGGAATCTCCTGGAAAAGAAGCAAAGTCAGGAATCCACCAAATAACCTCTTCTAACAGATCTCTAACAATCTGCCCCATTTGAAGCTATATTTTAAAAGGATAAATAAATGTCCTGTTCAGTTTGCTGGAGCTGAAACATCTAACTCAGCAAAGATTAAAAAAAGGTGATTTGATAAAGGTAGTCTAGTCAAAAGATCATCTAATTTAGGACTACTTGTAGAGGTCACCAGGCATTTCTGAACTGCACAGGCACCTTTCTGAAAGCAGTCTCTCCTCAGCTGAATGAAAATCAAACACCGTGTGTACCTCAAAGGACAAATCAAGCCGCAACTACCCTATCCTGACAAATCATGCAAATTATTTAACAGTGAACACTCTCTTCCCTCATCTTTCGTGCATTTCCCTCACAGGTGCAACAGTCTGGATTGCTCCATCTGTGATTCCTCCTCCCCTTCGACTTTTTAAAATCCTCAGAAAGAGTCTTTAGGATTAAATATGAAAGGTAGTGTGGGGCTGGGTATCATTCCAAAGAGAAGACTGTGGAGATTAAAATGTAATGTAGTAAAACAAGTCTGTTAGAAATAATGCGCCCATGCATTTAACTATAAACAGACAATTTCTTGGCTTTTATTACACTGGGCTCCTGCCAGTAAATGAAAATCACACAGAACATGCAACTTTAACAATGAGATTTTTCCCTTATTGCATTTAACTACCACAGTCAGCAGTCACCTCCGCTGGTGCTCAGCCTTTGTCCTCCTTCTGAGATTTAGGTCATTAAATTGGTTCCACATGACAGGACTTGGAATGCTGAAAATCAATCTAACTTATGATTCTGAAGTTTAGGTTTGCTTGAAGAGTTGTATTTCAAAACTTTGCAGCTGAACCCCTTTCTCTTCTAGCTTCAAGCCAGGATCATTTAAAGCTAATTTAAACACTGTGAGAAGATTGTAACATAAGCTTTTCCTCTGCATTCATTTCTTTTTCAATGTGAATGAGTCAAGTGAATAAAAATCTTTTAGAAGGCAAAAAGCACTAATATTAAAGCAATAATGGCAGAGAATAGCAAAAGAATTAAGACTGCCTAATTGCTGTTTATTTACACAAGTCATTTACAGTACAATCTTCGAGCTCATTTTCAAGCTTTCCTCTCCTTTACAAGACACACTGATCTAGTTATGACTTTTGAGTTCATTGGCCAGTCTTCCCAAATACTTCAGGGTAAAGAAAACTAACCCTTGTTGTTTGTTTGTTTATTCCAGCCTCTCTTGCACTGAAATTTCCTTGCCTAGGAAGAAGATTATATATCAGCATGTAAGTGCTCTTGATATATTTTTTCCCAGTGGCCATGAAGTAGCTGTGTTCATTTTTTTGCTAATTATTTCTATGTGGTCATTTCACTGAAAGGACCCTTACTGTCCATTTGAAAGTTCTTTTCAGTAAGATTAAAAACAACATAAGAGATGTATAAATATTTGGATATTCTGTCGTTTATGAAACAGAATACAAGGCATTTGTTTTTTGTGGTTTTTTTCCCCCTGTCGTCCTCCTTTGCACTATCTAGACTTAATTTACGGCCTGAGGGTTAATATTGTACAAACAATCATTTATTTCAGAAGAAATGTGATCATTACTAAGCTATTCAGTTGGTTAAAGAACCTCTGCTTTCTTTGTCCCAGCTGAGTTGAGGTAATTGCTTTAGGCTGCAGGCAGGAGAATGGGAAGCAGATGAAGCATGTTGAAGATTAACCACACAAAGAAACTGCCTAGACAAAGAAAGGGCTCTGAGAGAAGGAGGAGAAGAAGTCTCTCAGCCTAAACAGGCATGCTGGGAAAGAAACTGCTTGTAGCTGCTCACTACTTTGTACCCACAAAATATGAGGAACAGAGCCATCAGCAATTCCTATGGGCTAATCTGTGCATATCTAAGCAAACTGGGCTCACAGGCACTTTCTGATAAGAACAAAAAGGTGACCATGACAGCTCACGAAGGACACCAGTCATTAAGCCAAATGCTGATACAAGGAAGGTTGTTTAAAGGTGAAACTCTTCCTCATTTTTGTCTGTTTACACTCACATTGAAGACCAGAGGAGTCTATTTAACCATGTTAGAGAGTCAAATTAAATCTGCAGAAATCCCTTCAGCCACATTACCCCTATACATTCCACTACCCCACATTTCCCAAATGCACTAATGGCTTTTGCCTCTTCTGCCTTATATGGGATTCATTTTATCCAGCTAAAGAAATTAAAGTTTCAAAAAGTTTAAACTTTGGCACTGCTCTTCCTGCCTTCTTTTGTAGTCAAATAAGAAAAATAAGAAGTGATTTACACAACTTCATAGAATCATAGAAAAGGATCATGGAATATTATGGGTTGGAAGGGACATTAACTATCAGCTAGTTGGAACACCCTTGCCACGGGCGGTGACATCTTCCACTATCCCACATTGCTTAGAGCTCCATTCAGCCTGGCCTTGAACACTCTCAGGGATGGGGCATCCACAACTTGTCTGGACAATCTGTGCCAGTGCCTTACCATCCTCACAGTAAAGTAAAGAATTTCTTCCTAAGGAAAGAATTTCTTCCTGAAGAAAACCTGTCTCAGCCATCTGTCTTGGAAAGAGGTGAGCTACTCTCGGAGATGCTCACTCTTTTCTTCTGACTGTAAAAGAAGACTATTAGTGAGTAGTACAAGCTTCAAATCTTAACCCTGAAGCACCTCACTGAAGCAGAAGACATCCTGGTATACAAGCAGGGAGTTCAATTTCTGCTAGAGAAAAGTCTCTCCCATACATTTCCAAGAGAAAGGCCACAATAGCGTGTTTCCAGCAGGCAGTCTTAATATGAATAACCACAGGAGTGGGTTTTTATTACTATTTTTCCCATGAAAAATGTCTAATGCATTGGCTGTTGTTCACTGCCAGTGATACGTAGTCAGACTGAAACCATGGTCAGTACCGGCCTCAGAGCAGCCTCTTGCAGAAGGTGTCCACTGGCAGATCCCAGGTGACATCTCTGGAAATCCTCTTGGTGGAGACAAACCTTTGGAAGTCCTCCAGACATGCCAGAGACATTCAGGCTTGTTCTTGAAACTTCACCATTCTTACTGGTTCAATCACTGTCCTTCGGTCACAAGCTACGGGATAGATCTTTATTTTTAATATCTTTACTTGCTCCACATTAAAGAACTTGCATTCAGATATTTTTTAAGAAAAGACTTTCCTGCTTTTACATATCTTCTAGCTGAAAAGCATGATCCCTCACAGAGCAAAACATCATTCTTAGAAATACAAGGCTGGTTTCACTGTATTACTTCCTTTGCTATTTTTGTGCTTAAATAAATATGAGTTAGGCTGGAATATGAGTAGGAGTGATATTCTAACACTTCATTATTAAACATACACTGTTCCCTCTTTCTTCCTGAAATTAATTAAATCTTACATCTATTCCTCAGCTATGAAAACAGAAATTTTCACAGACAAGAGAGGCAGACTTTTTGAAGTTAGGCTAAAAGTAGAGAGCATGAGTATCACGAGTTTTGCTATTTTTAACTGATAGTTAAAATAGGAAAGCTCTGTCATACCTATGTTAAGAAAGAAAATCTGAACAAAGTAGTAGTTCTACTGAAGTCCTGCAAAGCCACATGTGTCTGTTCATGGACTTTAACCACCTTTGGATCAGGCCATCATTAAGCATTTGCCCAGATGTGCTATTACACACCCTTGACTTCCAACATTATCTCCGTTTGGATGACTTCTGTGATATAACTGGGCTTGCCTCATCTTTCTTGAGGCTTTAGCCTATCTGTCTAACCATTATCCATCATCTGGATCCCACGTTAGAAGGAAGACTTTTCAGAAATTTTGCCACAGAACAGGCACATATCAAAGTCTCATAATCTGGGGATTTTTGATGATCCTGATGAGACAGTGAGTATCCTGAGATATGCTGTGGTCTGTCAAGAGTGAATAACAAATCTGTTCATAACAGTGGGATCAGAAGCATGTACCTGGATTCATTCCCCTGGGAAGGGTCTGGTTGCATAATGTTACACCACTAAATATCTAATGTGTCAGTGAAATGTTTTCTGCACTCAGGCCTTGGACTGGTGTAAGTTTCCCTTGAGCCTGTTTTAAAATGGGATTGGAAGTTTCTGTGATCAACACTTCAAAACAAGGATTACCTTCTTCATCTAAAACCAGCATTTCCTCAATAATCTTCTTTATACACTGATTAATTATGTCAAGGCATATAACAGCTTTTTCCTCTTTTGCTGCTGAAGATGTATTCTTGACTTTTATTCAAGAAAGGACTAAGGCAAATGTAAGCAGTCAGCTGACTTTTTGTTAGATCAGTGCAGTACGTTGCTTCGTGAGTTTTTCTGAGCCCAAGACCTCAAATATTTGAGCAAATGAATGAAATCACAAATCCTGCCATCTAGTAGCACTACATGTCTACTTAATTTATAAAGAATAGTTTTTTCTGTTTAGGAAGGCCAGAGGTGTACCCAGCACATAGTTACTACTGATAGTATCAGGAAAGCTGGTGGTTTGTCTGTCAGAGGTGATTATGTCACTTTGGACTGCGAGTGCTCATTTGCTTCTGTAATAAGTGTCACAAGTGTTAACATTAAATGTCAATATTAAACACTCAAAATGAAATTTTGTTTCTGTTCTCAAAGACATCCTCCATCCACTGGCATGCCTTTCCGGTCTCATAGCTGTCTTCATTTGCTTCTTTTAGGTCACACTAAACTGTAGACTTATCTTTTGGCAGGGCCAAAAAATTTCATTCATCTGTGGAATATCATTCAAATGCTGAAGTGCATTTGACCTATAATACCCAAAATGTAAGATCTGGGTGGCTGAAATGCTTCTTTTATTAAATTGCTCATGCCACAATATGCAGTTGTCCAGGGGTTTGTCTGTATCCCACTGGTGTCTATCATTTGTAGAAGAAGAATTCCGTGGCCCAACCTCTTATAGTTCTCCATAGTTATGAGGCTTCTCTCTCTTGCCACAGTGATGTTTTAAAATCTAAAAGTTGTTTCTGCTGCACATTTCCTTGCTGCGTGCCTTTCTTGCTGTTTGAGATCAGCCACTGAAGGTGACAAGTTTTTGATTCTGATCTGAGAACATACGGTGTCTATTTTTTTTTGCCTGGGGCATTGGAAGTGCCCCAGCAGATGAGTGCATGCATGCTTCTGACTCCTGGATATGAGGAGAGCTGTTTGAACAGCTACAGCCAGCTCTATTGTGTTCGTAGCAAACTCTCTGAAGTTCCTTTCAGCTACATGCCACTTCCAGTTTATGTTGTCTGAAATTTTAACAATGATAGATGGTAATAAGCTCTTTTCAAAATTCTTGCTCAGTCAGAAGCTGGTATCCAAGGCTGGCTGCACATAATTTTTTAAGTAAGTGTGATGACTTTTTCAATAAGCGTGAAATAATTTTCATGGGCAGATTCAGACAGGTTTTGGACATTCAAAATTTTTATTCTATGCTGTATATTTATCACTACTATTTACCTATGTGGAAAAATGAGTGATCTAGACAAATGTGCCATATGAAGAAGAAGCAAATGAGAGGTGCCCAGTGCTTTGCTTACAGAGAATAATACTGCTCTGTTTCATAGCATTGTCAGTTTGACTGTTCTTTACAGAGACTGTGAGTGCTTGCTCTAGCAGAGAAGCTGGCCTAACTGTTCTGCAATAACTCCCCCATGTGGGCATTCCAGTTTACTCTATATTTCATTTTCAAAACAGGAAAGCTGAATCAAATATTAGTCTTCCTTTCAACTGTAGTGGTTTCCATACACACATAAAGTTTTCTGGCACACTTTTGATGTATGGAAATCTTGGTTACTCTCCCTGTGTCAATAAAATCCAGAGCATGCAATCTGTGCCAATACCAGCATGACCAGAATGTTTTGAAGGGTGATTCCGGTGGGTGAAAATGAGCTGTGTTGCCCTTACTGGCAGAAGAAGGCTAAAAGGAAATCTTTTCCTCTGATTTAGTTGATTGACTGAGACCTCTGGAAGCTCCAGTTGACCAGACCAGCTTTAGCACTGTTTACTGAGGTTAGACAAAGCCTGTTTGCTGTCAACAGCTCCGAGCATGTCTTAATCAGCTCAATCTTTGTAGTACTGGACAGAGCTGATACCCATCCCTTGCCCGTGATGCCAGCATTGCTCATACCATGCAGATGAACTGGTAGTGCAAAATATTTGGAGGGCACGTATGACTTAAGAACTCTGGAGGATTGCAGACCCTCCAAAACTCTGTTTAGTCAGAACAGCCTGTGAAACTTCATACTGAAGGCTTTCTGGAGTTAATTAATAGCTTCTAAGCAGCCCAGTCACAATAATTCTGATTTCTTCGCTGCTTCTGATCTAGAAATTAAAAAGGTCATCTGACTTTTTCTTCACTTCAGCAAAGACTAAACTCTAACTGACAGATTACCAAAGTGTGGAAGGCTATGCCATGTTTCTACTGGCAGGAGGTTGTGTCACACATGGGCACTAAATGTGAGCTGGCTTGAAGAGGAAAAGTGATCCTCTGATTCGTTTTCCTCTTTTGAGCTGGTTGATTAACAATGGGCTGGAGGTAGACAGGAGAGAGAACATTGTCAGGCTGAGTAAACATGACAATTTCTCACCCAGGAATCTCCCCTGTGGCAGCTGTTTGACCTGTAAGGAACTTGTCCTTTGTGTAATCAGAGAGAAAATTGTGAAACAGCTTTTCTTGGGTGTTTTCCTTTCCCTTAAGCTTATTTCATCTGAGAGCTAAGGTACCAAGACGCCACAATAAAGGCAGTTTACATTCTCTTCTGGGATGGACCAGTCCCCTTAAGTCCTGCCAGCTCTCTAGGACAGTTTTTTTCATGTGATTCTAGACCATAAGCAAATGTCAATCATTTATGTTTTCTGCTCAGGGGAAAATAAATTAAACCCCCTCCCTCCCCCATTCCTTTGCATCTCTAATATTGTTCAAACTCATTCCCTAGATTTGGCCTTGGATGTGTCCATATTGGCTGTTATTTTCTTTTGTTGCTATCATTTGAATATATGTACATATCTATCGAAACATCATTTCTCTAACATAATTTTATATGTACAACTTCACCTAAAAATGAAGCTTCTTTAGAATGAAACGGACTCTCCACAAGTCCTTGTTGAAGTGAATAGAATTTTTTTTCAGGAATGTTGAAGAGGGACATTTTTTTAGCTCCCAAGGTTTTATTCATTTGGTAAATCCAAGGCAAGAATTTTTCATACTTTTCAGAGTAATGACTCTAATGCATTTACCCTTATATCAACACTAGAATTTTCCAGTAAGGTCATGAAAAGGTTGAGAAGTCCCCTTCCAGGAACTAAGAGAGTGTCTGAAATATCAAACCAAATGCCAGGGCCAGCCCCTCATGTTTGGGTGTTCAGTGATGTAAAGAAACGTGAATAATGTATCATAATAGGGGGATAACAAGGTGAACAAATCCTTAGTTTCCTAACTAGCAGATGCATGCAGCTCTCCTTTAATCTGAGCTGGATGTTACTGTCACTGGCTGAAGGACAAACACTGAAGTTTAGGGCTGATACTTAATGAAAACTTCAGCAGTATTACTGTTTCAAGTGACAGCCAAATTGTTAATTATACCTGAATCATCGCTTGTTAATTGCTGTAATTAAGTAAATAATACCCATTTCATCCCTCTGTCATTTGTCCTTTCAGGATATTGAAATATTTTCTAAAAATTTAGGGGATTCTTTAATATGGGAGTGAAATAATGGCCAAAGAAAGTGGAGTTTGTGAATATACTGAAGTTGGTGGGGGATATGTCTTCACACTAGTCTCTTTAGTAGATAAAAAGGTTCAGAGGTGAAGCTCCCTAAGTGTCCTGTGTAGTTAGTGAAGACATGCACTCCTCTGACGTCTGATTCGAAGCACTTAATTTAAACCACTGTACACAGACAGCTGTAAATCCCCCACAACATTCATTTTGCATTGTATCTGTGGGCCTGCTGTTGTGCTGTTGCACAAATATTCTTCAATGAGTTCTCCCATTTCTCACATTTGACTCATTTAATTTGTTTTTCCGCTGCCATCTGAGTTGCCTTCTATCAACATTTAAAATAATTTGGCCTAGTAAGGCTTTTAATTGATTCTTATACTTTAACATGATCCTGGAAGACACACTTATTGTGTGTCCTTATCTTTAATTTTATTGTACCCAGAGTGCTAGGCTTAGAGTTATACTAAAAGGCTTCTATATATAAGATACGTATTTATAAATAAAATATATTGGATATATAAATATATATTTATAAACACAATATATAATTGGACATTATAATATAAACATATAAATATATATGATTTATAAAGATATATTTATTAGAAATGATAAATATATAAATATTATATATAATTTAAAATATATACAAATAAAATATATATTCTATGAAAATAGAAATAAATGTAAATATAAAAATATAAGTATTTATATATATATATATATTAAAAAAATACAACTTTGCTTGTGCTACTAACAAACAGTCCTAAGAACATCTCTCATGCAGTAACAAACTCTCAGATAGGAAAGTCTGTAGGTGCTCTTCTCACTGCCTAAAAAATGTGTTCTCTCTCTAAATTCCAAGCTTCTGTGGTGTGAGAACCAACTGTGTCCTGAGGGACATTAGGTGGCAAAAACATCACCTGCAGGAGCGAGGGAGGGGATTGTCCCACTCTGCTCTGGTAGAGGCCACTGGTGTGGCCTCACCCTGAATCCTGTGTGCAGTTTTGGGCACCACAGCACATAAAAGGCATGACCAACTCCCAGATACGCTCCCTTGGATCCACAGAAAGATGCCTTAGTTGGTCTGTTACCTCGTGGCCTTGTGCTAAAAATACACGGGAAAGTGTTCTGGTTGTGCCACCCAGAAATGCGCTGGTATGCTTGGGATGTTACAGAAAGATACGATGTTTAGGGAGAGTGACAAGATTAAAAGTTTGGGGAGTGTGACAGATTTCTGAGAGCTGTGAATTAGAAAAGAGGAGAGGAAGCACTTTGTGCTGCTTCCTATGCTGTCAGAGGGAGGTCTCTGCACGCTGCAGAACAAGGCACTGACTTTCTCCTCCCGAGTTATGGGAATTTTAATTCCTTCTCTTTTGGTTTGACTGTCAGAGCCAAGTAAAACCAGACACTTCTGTCATATCAGAGTAATTTTTCTCAGTAATTTTATTTATCAATGTCATCCATGAGCAACCCAGTCGGAGTCAAGATTTCAAACTGAGAGGATAATACCCCAAACATTTGTTCTGCTCTCTTTAGTAACACAAACGGACCAACTTTATCCAGCAATCTGCAAACCAACACTGAGAACTTTTTCACAGAGCTTGTTTTTTTGTACTACCTGGTGTGATGCTTAACAAGACAGGTGATGTGAATGGCAATATTATTGACAACCAAATTTTACTTACAGATGCCTGTTTCACAGCTAAAACAAACAGCCAGAAATAGTTAAATATATACCTAGACAAGTATCACTCATTTTGTAAAGAAGACACTGATTTGATGGCCAGACAGGTGCAGAAATAAATTTGAAAGTGTCAGGAGGGAAAATAAATGGGCTAATCAGCATGCATGAAATGGGACAGAAAGCAGATGAACAAAACATGGTCACCACTCTATTTTTAACACCAACTATCATAAACATTTTCAAATTAAAAAAAAAAAAGAAAAAAATCACATTAATGTTAATGCAGTACTTTATCATCACCACAGAAAGTGTGTATGACCTTAAAGACAAGTTTACTGACAGAAAAGCATTGATTTTTTTTTTTTTTATTTTATTTTACTGCAAGTCATCTACCCTGTGGTGGACTTGGATCAGCAGATTTCAGTGGGTTTATGTCAGTGTGAAGGAATAGCTCACAGCTCTTGCTGTTTCACAGTGCACTGTTTTCCTTCACTGTTGTGAAGTCACTGGTTGAGATGAATTTCTCTGAAGAATAACTGTCGTGGGTTTTCTCTGGGCTAATTTTCTCTCATCCCCCCCAAAAATTGCTATAAGCTGAGGGAAGGTTCCTGCAGAGAAAAGAGATCTGATTGGGGAGAATAATATTAGGATTTATTACTAGCAATATAGAAACTAAAGAACTATATATACAAGTCTAACTAGGCAAAAGTGCTATGTATTTACAGAATTACACACACCTCCCCCCCTTGTATCAATTTAGGAGGAGAAGCAGTCTCTTTTCCACTTCCAGAGCTACAGGTCTTCTAAATAATTTTGCAGCACTCAAAGGTTCTTCTTCTATTATCTCTAGGATGACAGCTCCGATTCATTGCAGCTGGAACTGCTTCTCTCTCTCTCTCTCTTCTATATTGACCTCAGGGCTGGGTCTGCCCCCTTTTGGGCCAAAACCAGAGCCTGGGGGGTTACCCAGGGCCTGGGGGGTCTTCCCTGGATTGCAAGGGGACACTTGCCTTACCAAGGCCTTCACCACAGATACGAGGGGTAATGGCTTTTGAGTCCACCCCTGTTTCTTGTGGGGTCCCTCCTCACCAGAGACAGTCCTTGATGGACCTCTCTAGCCTGAGTCTGCCTTTGGGCAACAGTTCTTCCGTTCTTTGCTGTCCTTTAGGGTCACAAATTCGGCTGCACCGCCATGGATCCCGCACTGGGATCACACGTCCTGTCTGAGCTGACTTGCTCCAATGTAGGTCTCTCTCTCTCCATGGGCCGCAGGTTTCCAGCAGGACTCTGTTTCATCTTAGGCTTCCCACAGGGTCAAATCTTCTTCATGCACTCCTAACTAAACTCTAAACTATTTTTAGCCCTGCTGGGGGCTGGTCAGCAAACCCACGACAATAATGTAGCTAAAACTAGCAAGAAGAATCTATTACAGTGGATCTTAACCAGAAATCACAAACTTCATGACAAAATCTCCTTACTGTCACAGTAGGAAAAGATGACTTAGAATATGTTGAAGATCTGGTATACCATAAAAAGAACAGCTGTCGCTCCATCTGGTGGGAGACTTGCTATGCTGTCATCCTCCATACATGGATGACAAAGATTTAGTTATTTCAAAAATAAATAGGGGAGGTACAGGTGTTAATTCATATTTTTCATCTGTGTTTGTCTGGAAAGAACCAACTCAAGTGCCAAACATCAGTACTTTGCAATTCCTCCCTTCCAGATAGGTATTGTGTCTGTAGGCAGAGACAAACCATCCTGGAAGAAACTGAAGAATACAACAATTTATTTAATCAGGTTGTGCTAAATAACAAGCTTCCTCAGCTATTACGTACTTTTCATTGACCCAGTAAATTTCATTTTATTTTTTAAACTTCTGCAGTTTTTCATAAAGAGCTGTTCCACAACCAGAAATTCTTGTTGTGTTGCCCTCAGTGCAGATCAGGAAGTGATCACCAGATAATCCTGTATTATGCATCAAATTATTCACCCTATTGAAAATGTGTCTGGCAATGTGCTTTGGAAGCCCTGGACATGGCCAAGCGTCTGGTGGCATAATTTTCAGCAATCAGGTTTTGATTTTCTAGGCCTGAAAGTGCAAACACTACTGGCTATCTTGACAGGGGATCTAAGCATGTAAAGGGCATTCTTAAATGCAATGACATCAACCAAAAGCAGTCACAGAACCTGGTGCTTCTTCTGTGGTGGTGGCTTATCCTCCCAGGTCAGTGAGTCACAATTGTCTTATTTTTTTCAGAAAGTCTGCCAGAAAATACTCCCAGTGTTGTTCAGTGCCACTGTCATCATATTCTTTCTTACCTCTTTATTTTTGGTGTTTCTCCCACCCAACTGTATCGATTATCATTATATTCTTATTTCCAGTGTATAATTATTCACATACAAGGAAAACATGGGGCCACTGTTTTTTTTCACAGACAGTAGGTTGTCTGTTGCTTGCCGATGAAGTCAAGTGCCTAATAAAGTTTGCAGCTTTTATAGTGATTTCAACTTGGTGAATCATATTCTAGGTTAGAAATAATGGCATACACTGTTCATGATAAATATGCCAAAGTGAAAAACACCCCAAACAAACCAAAAACCTGTGCTCCCACTTTCAGATAGTTTGATAGCTCTACAGAGCTCCTTCAACTACTTAAAAAAGACGTGATTATATTTTCTGAATACGTAGGGTTTATTTTTGTCCTTTCAAAATTCTCTTCTCTGCTGTCCCTTGGTTCCATCCCAAAGAAATAAAATCAGCTACCTCTTCATCCCTATAGTCATCTGTTTGGAAGAATTCTAACAACTGCCATTAGAATGACAACATTCGGCAGCCATCATTTCAAAACACTGTTGTGCTGGGACAAAAACAGAATTTCTCATTTATTCTTAGTCTTCAGCAGTTGTGTGACAATCTAAGCTTTTTCTGTGGTCAACAGAGAGGGTCAAGAGCCTCTCATTGCTGCAGATAAAAGGTTTGACACCTAACTTTTGGTTAACCACTGATGCCCATATGACAAATGCCAAGCATAATATGGAGTTTGTTTAAGGGAGTTCTTGCTTATGAAATGGTCTGAAAGCAATTAAAAAACAGTTTTATGCTTGTTCATACTAACAGTCTCTCTCACCTTTTTGAAACATCTGTGGGAAACAACATAATTTTTTTCACACATTTTTTCTCTCACTACCACATTGGTACAATGAGACAAATTTTAAGCTGCCTGTAGCATGACCTTGCATTTTTTACTGTCACAGTTGTGGTGTGAGGACATTTTGTTTTATGCTAAGAAGTGTAGCAGAGACCATATGTTGCCTAAACTTTTTTGCCCCTTCCCTCTGAACCAGCTATTATGGTGCTTGAAACATCTAATTTGATTGCTTGAACTCTCTTGGTGTCCCAAATCTGTGCTCTCAGCTTCCTCTTTTCCTGAAATAGAAGTCTGGATTTTGTTAAGGCATATAAATATCTGTGAAGAATGTGGTGTTTGAATGAATTTCAGAGTGTGGGATTTTATGTGCTTTCAGAAATGGAGAGCTAGAAATGAAATAACTCACATATATTACAGCTCCCAACAGATGAAACAGGCATGTCCAACATCTGATGGTTCACAGATACATATACCTCTCTACCTAAGTGCAATAATATTTTGCTACAAGTTCTGGCTTGCTTTTCAGTTCTCGTATTTGTGCTCTTGGCAGCACCACAGCATTATCCACAGGCTTGGTCGGTGTACAGTCTGCTAATTATAACACTCATTTTCCTAGGAGTTCAAAAAAAATTAATTCAAATCCCTGTGGCTGGGAAGAGTTTGCAGTTTGGCTTTCCTGTTGCTGTAAAAGTGTTCCTGCAACTATGTAAGTGAAAGAGAGGTAAGAGTTTAAGCTCCATTTAAAGCCCCACGAGGTACCTTTGCAATTCTTCCATACTTCTGACAAAGCTGTAATAATTTCTAATTAAAAATCCTGAATATTGTGACTATTTTTCTTTTTTTTTTTTTTTAATTTTTATTTTTTCATCAGTGGTGGAAAGTACACAGGTTTGTCATGGTCTCCAGATGTGTACAGGTGACACAGGTTTTTAAAATCACTTGTAAAATCTGCTTGTGAATTTCAAAGCTGCTAACCTTTTCTCCCTGAACACTTAATCACACTACTTGGGAGACTGTAAATCATGGTCATCATGAAGTTGTGTGTTAAAAAATGCTGGTTTTTTTTTTTTTGAATGCTGCTATGATTTAACTTTTTCTTTGCCATAAATAAAATCATGCGGTTTGAATAAAGCAAAGTGGGTTTGAATCTTTATTACACTGGTTTAGTTTGTTCTTCAGGCCAGATTCTAAAGCCAGAGCAAAAAAAGACCTAATTGGCCAATTTTTTCGAGCAGTGGATACTGCATGATAACAACTTCCCCTCTTTCAGGTGTACGACTTGAAGAGCTAATTGAAAAATTTAGCCTATTTTTTGGTGTTAAAATAATTACAAAAATTACCCTTTAAGCTATCTTTACCTAAAAAAAAAAAAAAAAAAAAAGAGGACCGAGCATTCTTGGTTGCTTTTACAAGTTAAACTTACATTTCCTCATTCTTAAAGCCCACAGCACTCATGTGATGCCATTCAAAACGTGCCTCCCAAGTGCTGGGTTAGGGTTAGGATTAGGGTGGGGTCTTGTGTAGCACAGATCATTTTGATAATACACATTTGGGAGAGATGTTTTAGGAACTCGTAGGGAACTCACAGAGGGAGAATTGAGAATTGAGTTCATCTGACTAAATGACTAAATGGAAATGTCTACGTCTGCCAAGGCCTGAGTTCCCCTCTGTACAGAGGAATATAGGACCTCATGGGACATGATGCCTCTCATCCTCAAGCAGACACTAAAGTAGTACTGATAGCCATGTCCTCTTTTCCCGAGACTGGTGTGACTTAATAGATGCTCGTATAAAAATGTTTAAAATTAGGTGGGACAAAATCTAACATCTGCCTTTCCAAATAAATCCCATGCGACTGATCCGTAGTCCACCAAGGTTCATGCAAGGCTGTTTTTTCAGCTCTCTGGGTCAGAGATCATTCCTGTCTTAATGAAAGATATAATGTAATAAAGAGTAAGTGTTGGATTTCTTGAGCTCAGCTGCCAGAACTTTCTCAGAATTGTGTCCCAGCTATGGGAATACATTAGGGATGTAAAAAAAGCATTTTCTCACATTAGTCATTCAGCGTACATTTGGTTATTGGCCATTTTCATTTCAATCCTTGATTTAGTAAGAGAAAACTGACTAAATCAATCTGGTTTTAATATTATTATTTAGTTAGGGGAAACACTGTTTTAACATATGGAAGCCTTTGAAGCATTCCAGGAAAGGAAAAGTTTTGGCTGAAGTCAGGCATATGCAGGCTGGTCTTCCAAAGTATGGTTTGGGCAAGGATGTACCACTCCAACTTCTCAAAAAAAAAAAAGTACCAACCCATGAGAAAAAGCAGGTCTCACTTGT
Organism: Myiotriccus ornatus; assembly: GCA_036023395.1. Lineage (NCBI taxonomy): Eukaryota > Metazoa > Chordata > Aves > Passeriformes > Tyrannidae > Myiotriccus > Myiotriccus ornatus. The sequence continues at coordinate 31,925,952 of JAYRBT010000093.1, forward strand.
GCTATCAGCAGTGTTAAAAATGACTTTGTGTAAACATTATCCATATGGCTCTTGGGTCACACAGAGCACACAAGGTCCAGGTTTTCACGGACAGCAACAGATGTTCTCTGTCACTAAGAGAGTTCTCAGAACCTGGCATGGCCAGAGCTTTATGGAGAGATCAAGTAAATACGTGCTAGCACCAGCCAAAAAAAAAAAAAAAAATTTTCTTTTGTTCCAAGCCAATATTTTGAATGTCAAATGTTATATGCACAAAGCAAATTGTTGAGGATTTCTATACATTTCAACTGTAGGATGCGGTACCACCTGAAAGAAATATTGCAGACTTGCAGACTGTTGGGGGAACGTGATCAAAATAGCCCAGGTCACACTTCTAGCTGCTGTTTCAGCATTTAATTACCAAAGCATCTTGCTCTGGATCTGGAGAAATGAGAGGTTGTTCATACAGAACTAAAATCATGTTCCATCTTAACACTGCTTTATCCTTCTGGGACCTGGAGGTTGTATAGTTAAAGAGGATCGTCTCATGTTAGTTACAGAATTGTTTTGGGCTCCAGTCAGGGATAAAATTGCACTGTTTGTAACAGATCCCTAAGGCCTTAAATTGAGATAGGGTGTCTGATGGGGGAAAAAGAACCCAAACCTGTTTTATTTTGCTAACTGAAGATCATACATGATACAATAGCTATTAACTGTAAATAAACCTCTTTATGCAATTTTCCATACCTGATAATAGAGGTATTACACCCAACAGACCACCACAGTCAACACACAGCAATAAAATTCAGTCTCTATATGAATAATTATTACTTATTACTGAATGTCATAGGTCAAATTTTCAGCTGCCTGACTAGAAATGTGTAAGCATGTGGCTCCAATTTTAGTAAAAACTCATGGAGGATGCATAGAATTTCTGTCCATCATGAGACATGTTTTTATTAGATAATGTTGCTGCAGTGTTGAGAGAATATTTATGTGGAACAATATGACAAAACGTCACGTATCAGCTACAAATATAGACTAACAAATCATAAGTTGTCTTAGCTGTGGGATCAGTAACACTGAAGAATCTTAATGTGAAGAATGAAAATCTCATACACTGAAAAATGCTAATAGCAGAAAAAAAGCGCTGGAAAGTGTACTTTCCAGGAATAGCCTGGAGTAGCCTAAAACAAGCTCAGCAGTGTAGCAGAGTAACATGCTTTGTTTGCTTTCTTGCTTTTTGAGATCAACAGGGCCTCCAAATGTAAGACATGGGGCAAATTGCTCTGCTGAAACTCTTCTTACTTTCACCTAAAAAACTGTCTGGATACCAAATTAGCATTTAAAAGACACAACAACAATAATAAAAACCCAGAAAAAAAAAATGTGAATTTTCAGGAAACCCTAACTTTGCATCTTCATAGCCTAAATTAAGTCTTTTTAATTTTTTTTTTACTCATTATGGAGAATTATGTATTGCAGTCGCAAACAGGCAAATAGTTTTTCATTATTTTTCAGACTAATTTCTTTTTCTGGACAATTTAAGAGCAGAATGATGTAAATCTTCCTTAAATATCCAGTCGTGGTATGATCTTACAAAATCCAGTACAGTTTAACCATAATCAGAAAAACAATAAGCAATAAGGATAGTTTACACTGTCAAAGAAATGGTGCAAACTTTTACCTCACAACTGACAGTGACTGAATTTTAAAATATTTTTTTATGAGGTCCAAAGAATAGCACAAGCTGAAAAGAAGAAAACTGTAAATAATAACGAGTATTGCCCCTTTTGAGGCAACTGAGTTAAAATTCCGTGTCTTGCAGATTACTCTATGTAGGAGGAAATGTAAGTGATGAGTATCTTAGACACAAATCTGCCTGAACATGAGAATGCACAAAATCAAATTTTCTAGAGAACAGGATTTGTTAAAAATCCCAGTTTCTCCACTTTCCAGACCTCTCCCAGTCATCCAGGGCTGACTCCAATGAGACTGAGATTTCACCTGAAGAAGAGAAAGCCACAAAAGCGTTGATATATTAAACTCTTGACAATCTGAATGGCTCAAAATAATTGCTCTCCTCATTCAAAAGTAAAAGCCAGTGAAGTGTACTTCGTAAAAAAGTCCATTAGAAGGAGTAACTGATGTTTGTTATCTCCCTAAATGTTTAATTATTCATGCAAGTAGACCATCAGCATTATGTTGGTCAGAGGACCCAAGGCAGTGGTTTAAACGGGCAAGTAAAACTCTGGAATGTCTGTACTTCTGTGTGCACAGCCCGAGAAACATCACAGGTAATGTGTTCAGCCCTTTCTGAGCACCATGCACAACCAGACCTTTATGGCCATCTATCCAGGCTCTGTTCCATCTCTGTGAACAACAGCCTTGGCTACTTGGGTCAGTAATGTCATTTTCAGGGCATCTGATCTTCTCTGCTGGACAGAATTCCGCTGTGGCCTCTACTAAGCAGCATCCATTAGCTTATTATCTTTGTGTGGCTTAGCACTGTTTGGCCTTGTGATTCTGTGAACCTATATTAGAAACACTGAAGAGCACTGAGAGCCTGCATGTAACACTTGACATCCTGTTTGAATTTCTGTAGGCATTATTCTTTGAGAAACATGAAACTCCTAGGACAGTCAGGGCATTTCTGGTCTCATACCAATAATACCTCCAGCTGAGGCACAGGAAATCCAAATTGCTCTTCAAATTAAATCACGGGAAACCTTGATTCCTAGCTTGTCTCAGGCAAAGTTAATGGGAAACAGATGCACATTCCTGTCAGAACACCAAGCTATGTGTTTATCTGCTGCTGGCTTATCTTTCAGCATACTGGGTTAAAATTATAATATTTACTTTCTTTTCCCCCAGTTAGCATTATATTTGGTTAGTATACTTTTGCAAAATGTTAATGAAAATAAATTATCAATCTCTGTTAATATTGATAACTCTGATCATTACTGGCTAATTTAAACCATTAATTTGATCAAAAATTTAACTTGTGTTCTCTGTAAAACACAGTAAAAAAGCACCATTCAAGATCTAAATTGATACAAAATTATGAAAACCATAATCTTCTGATGTAGCAGAGCGTCAGTCCAGACTCAAATACGATAATTTGTTTTGACTCCAGCTAAAAACATTCTGCTAAAAAGAAATCTTCCCTGACACAAAATGGTCTATCTTTGTTTTTATCTTTGTCTGCCCCACCACCTCTGATATGCAGCCACGCCATCCACCTGTTGGAACTATCCCTTCAGTGGCAATGAAAGAGGCTCCTGGGTATCCTTTGTCAAAATTCCCTAGACAGTGTTTTGGGTTGATCAATTGGACGGTTATATGCTGTAGAACACGTGAGCAGGTGCCAGTGAAAATATCAGGAAAAAGTGCTGCTTTCAGACTGGTTTATATCCATGTGCCCAATGATCTATTTCTCCTTTGCATTTCTCAGCGCTATGAATGGACAAAACTAACGTCTTTCTCTCCCCTCTGAATAAGGGGTGCATTAAAAAAAATGCTCCTGCAATATAAAAAGCATTTTGCGAGAATTTCACTGATGATTGTTCTGCTTAGGGCACAGTAGACCGAGCAACGATCAGGAACATGATGGAGAGGAAATGCAAAATGGAAAAAAAAAGGGATTTCTTCTTAGTAAACAAAGCTAGGGTTTTTGTTTTTTCAAATTCAGAGTCTTTGTGTGATTCAGAAACATGGACTGAAATTGCTTGTAGCTGAAAACAGAGAGAAATCTGTATGTCCAGGTTAATACTATATTTTATGAGTATAATGCATATTATTCAGATCTCAGGTTCCAAATGTAAAAAACTAATAGTCTAAATTTACTGAGATTGTCCTTACCTGCAGATGTGTATTAGAAAGATAAATCAGGCTATTCATATCTCCTTAAAGACTAAATCAGGAACTGTTTATAACACTAAATGTCTCAGTTCTGTCCTTAAATGTATTTTTACTGTGATATAAAAAGCCAGTGTCTAAAATCTGTCATTTCTATAAACCTGATATTCACCCAGCTGTGTCAACTCATAATGTGTTGGTTTATGCTTCTCCTCTCATCACTGCCCCACTTCTGCCTCCCACATCCCCAGCGCCTTTGGAGTGGGTGAGTTTACAATTTACATGTCACTTACCACTGGAGGAGCCCCTTGGCAAATGATCAGCTCAGCCTTCCATCTTTGAAAGCGATATGCTCATTCTCAAGTCCTTGTTATTTCCTAGAAATTTGTGGCGTCTTAGAAGAGTGGTGCTGGTCTGGAGCCCAAGTACTGGTTTCAGCAGAGTCCAGCCCGTGGTCACTCCCGTATTCTACCATGCTCTGACTGAGGCTACTCTGAGTTTACATCTACTTTACTTCTTTGATTTCTTGAAAACACAGGCCAAGTCACCAGTGGAGACCTCATGCTTTGCAGGATGTGGAGGAGGAAATGGACTAGTGAAGCTACAGCTGCCTTGGAAGGGTAGAAGTTTCTCCACGTTCCAGTTTCCTTGAGGGCATGTTGATGGGGAAAGAATGAAAACGAAAGGCACAGCAAGGAATATTTTTGCAGTGTGGCATCCCTCTCCTGCCACCAGCCTGCACAGACTGACAGTCAGCTCCCCCAGAACACCTCCTCACCCTTCCCAGGGGCTATCTCACCCTTGGGATGTGTGACTGCCTCCTTTGTCCCTCTGTACCATGGACATCGAGGCAGTGACAGAGTTAAAAAATGAACACTTTCCTGCAATATTTTTTATATTGTTTTTTCCCTGTCTCCTTCCAGAATGTATTTTAATAATCTTCCTCTGTAATAGCCTGGCTTACTAAATGAAGTCTTTTGCTTTCATCTACAAAGTAATTTTGCACTTAAGGTAGTGAAATAAGAAGCTGCTAAGTTCAATGTCTTCACTGCCTTGCTGGAAATAGGCCTAATCTGTCGAGCAAAACACATGTCATTGGGAAATGGCATGACAGAGGTTTGAGACAACCCCCCATCATGTCACTGAGGGTGAGAACTGCTTAAGAAAGGACTGCAGCCATCATCTCGTTAGTTGCTAGCCCTCAGAGAGAAAAAGAAGTTACTTATCAGCCCAGGAGATCTCCCACCACTGGAGCACAGCATTTCAAATCATGAAGGAAAAGTAGGGAGGCAGAGAGGCAGGCAACAGCAGGAAAGTAACCATAAGAAGTGCCAGGGTTCATGATTTGGGAAGGAGTAGAAATGCCAGGAATGCACAGCATGGGGAAGTAGAGTCAGATATGCAAGCATGAAACTGGAGAGCACTTGTTGGAGGGAGGGGAATAAAAATGGGGCTGGTTTTGATTGTATTTGTATTCATGTCCTGTGCAGAGTAACTGCAAGCTCTTTAGGCTGATGATGGCTGAGGATTTATTGGTTTTTTTTCAAGATGGATATAGCTTGCCAAAGAAGTGGTTCTGGTACAGCAAAGCACACCAGGCTCATGACTTTCCGTCTGGTATAAAATCATTCACAGAATGGCTTGAACTGAATTTAGACACCTTTTCTCAGGTGTTTGAGCGTTTGCTGGGAGCAAACCTTCGGTGTTTTTTGAGGTGAGGTAAGAACATATGAGGCACAGGCAGATGTGGCTTGCCCAGAGACAGCCTGCCATGACTAACTCCCAGGCAAGCGTGCAAATTGCTGGCCTATTTTATCCCCGATTTCAAGTCTGTAGCTGTTTCTTGCCACCAAATAAAGCTGTGATCCGTGCTAATAGCTGCTGAAAGCCGTAACCTCACGGTTCATTTACATCTGCTTAAACAAATGCTGCCTGGGTTAATTTAGCACCAGTAAGTCCCAGCACGCTGAGCTGCATTGCTTCCTGTGCAGTCTTGCCCCGTCCTCCTAAGAGGCATTTTGTATCTCGTGGCTGAGGGCCAGGTCCTGCACTCAGACACTGCTGGATAGATCTGCTCTACCCACAGAATTATCCAGTCTGCCTTTTCCTCCCTTGACTAGACCTTGATTACTCAGGTGGTTGTGTATTTTGCACCATCCATTTTATCCTTTTTGTTTGATTTCAGACTTTAAGAAAAGCTATGGTGTATTTCGAAAAACACACCCCCCTTCTGTAGGCAAACTGTTGGTCTGATGTAACTCCAGCAGGATTTCTTCTTGACTACTTCTTGATTAAATCAAGGTCAGAATAAATCATTTCAAGTAGTGTGTGTGCTACAGCAACACACTGAGGCAAGTTTGTATATATTTTTCATGCCACAACAATCTTTTAACATCTAGCACAAATGACTCATCTCTGTTTCAGCAGGTTATTACTTTCTTGAAATACTAGTAAATTCAGTCCCTTTTCCTCAGTCTGTGCATGGTACTCTGTATTTCTGGCTATCTCTCATCATTAAAGAGGAGAAATCTTTAATTTCATTAAAAAAACAACACTCACAGAGGCAGGAGTGCTGTTTCACGTCTAGTACTACCCTGCTCCCTCACTGGCCTTTTTTGGTAATGTTTAGGTTAATTTCTGCATGTGAACCAAGCTGTCTGACAGAAAGTTGCCTTTCCACACAACAGTGGTGGAAAATTCCAATTCCTCATTAGTTTATTTACTGGGGACTAACCGCAGGTTTAAATGCCCATGATTATTTTTAACCATATTATTAAGAAATAGTCCTGCTGCTTGGAAACGATTGTATTTTTTTCAGAAATAAAAAGTACTTTGAAACTTCCCAATCAAAGCCTTAACTGTAAACTGGTCATGAATTGGCAGTCTGTTTCTTCTCAGAAGTGTTTCAAGCAGTAATTTACTCCTGATGTCACAACACCTCTTGCAACTCTTGCTGGAGACAATTTTGCTGACACAGACTCACTATGTCAGATACAAAAGACTTTATTAATTATCTTTAATGTCTCTTGGGCCAGGCCCGAGGGAGAGAGAAAAAATAACAGAGGGAAGAGGATTACCATTCCAGCTATGCAATGGAAAACAATCTGGCTGTGCAGAGGAAGGGGAAGGACAGAAAAGGAAAAGGGGAATACCTTCCACTCTCCCAGGGTGTCCTGAGAGGGGAAAGGAGAGAGGTGGGAGCATAAGCTGCTGCTCTAGTTTGCATATCAAATTGACTTCCTCTTGATTACACGGAAATTTTATGGGCTTGTTCCTGTTCACTTCTATTTTGAGAGCTGCTTGGAGTTTTTACCATTCTCTTCTCTAAATCTAAAAGGCCAACCAGGCCAAGGCAGGAATGGGGTTATAAGATTGCTGTAAGGAATGTAAATGTAAAATTTCTGTAGGAAATATAGTCAAGATGAAGAGGAAACTCAGGCAAGGCTGACTTACTGGAGGACACGAAGGACAGTCAGGAGAGTTTTAAAATCTCATTTTGGAGCTCTTGTGAAGAAAAAACTCAATATTTATGCTTTTTCATGACAGGGCAGGGGAAAAAGGATTCCAGACAGAGAGCTATCTTTGCCCCTAGGTCTCTTATTGAGCAAGATAATGGGGGTTTCTATCCTTACACCTAATGCTTTATGGAAAAATAACCCAGTTTTTAATAAAATGGAAGCTCAGGGATTGTCTCCTACATGTTCCTCACAGCAGCAGTTGACATCCAGGGTGTGTTGCAGCACCACTCTGGACACAGAAGGGTAACCCAAAACCCTGTAAAAGCAGTGACAGCCCCTCTCCTCCTCTCCACGGTGACCTGGAACAGGATTCTGGGACAATCATTCAGCGTGGTACCCACGAAGGGGAGCAGCAGGGTCCCCGGGCAGGTCTGCAGGAAGAGATGTCTGCCCTGGCAGGCGTGGGCAGCTCCAGACACGCCTGCAGAGACGCACAAGTGTCTGCAGGATGTCTTTGCCTGATATGTAGCCGCTGTAGGAGTGCAGGCATCTCAAGAAGTGAGTAGGCAGCCAACAGGGGCAATCCTTCTCCAAGTGCTGGGTTTGGCCAAGTAACCCCAGGTGTCTTTTGCTGGTTCAACAGCCTTTGACTGGCTAGGCAGCTCTCATTGGCTGTGATCAAAAGGTTTGAGTTTGCTGCATCCACACAGCTTGTACGAGCTTTAAACCAGGTTTGCCTTTTGCCATAGTTGCCCTGCTCTGAGCTTCACCATAGGGAACTAGTTAATGAGGATAGAAGGGGCTTGGACCATGAATGCAGGAGTGATCCTTAACTGACAAGAGAGCATAGCCAGGCTTTTTGCCTGAAGTTCTCAGAAATAGTACAGCACCAAGTGGACTTCCTTTTCCAGCTGTTTGCCTGCCTCTGTTGCTTGTCAGATTGGAAGCTTGATGGCAGAGACTAGTTCTTAACACAAACTTCCATGTTTTCTATTGAAAGAAAGTACAATGCAAAAAACAGGGGCAGAAATTAAGGCATTTAGTTCCTATTTTTGCAACAAGCTTATCTTGGAGATGGATTATGCCTGGAGGAGCTGGTGTGCACTAAAGTCAATGCCACACTACCTTAGCCGCTATGAACACAAGTTGTATCTATCCAAAGTGCTTGCACATGGTGCAACAAATCCTACCAGTAAGAGCAGGGCATGCCCTGTGTCCCTATGTCTTCTTCACAGGCCATTGCTTCATTATTATGCTAAATTGCATAAACATCATGAGTGTTTCCTCTTCATTCTTAAAAGCTGATTAGGTGGTTTTATTTTTTCCTACTCCAACAAGTCCTGCTTAGCAGGGCTGAGTGTTAGCTAATCCTGATGAAGCTACTTGGGTTTAGCCTTTCTGGTAAGAATGGAGCAGTTGTGTTATATGGAGATAGTAGATCAGTTAGAAGCTCCAGCAGAAGACTGGATGATCCACCTATGCTGTTGGCCTGTGTCTGCCAGGCAGCCACAGCTTGGTGTCCAAGTCAGGTTTTATCTCAGTAAGGAGTGGTTTTGAAGATTCATGATTAAATACAAACTTCGTCGTAGAGTTTACATTCCACAAATGGCTCAAGCAATTTAAAATGAACTCGACCTGACATTTTAACCTCCTGTGGCAGGAGGATCTAATAGTTGGGGTAAAAAAAGGGAAAGGAGAGTTAATCATCTTATCTCAGTTGAATCACTGATTCACTGTGTGACCTATGCAAAGCCTAAGATACCATTGACTTATAGATGGTGTTGGGGGTTTTTTTTATGAATAAGAGTACTCCAAGAGCCAAATATGCTACTTGAGATGTGAATTTTTTTTTTTTTTGGTCAAACCTCTATGTCTGTTTCAGAAGAATTATCCAAGTGTAGAACATTTTGTACAATGCTAAAAACAACACGGAAATATCGGAAATAAATGATTTGCCTATTGTGAGTCATCCAAAACATGCACAGAGCTATTAGTACACAAACCTTACATGTAGGCTTGCCAGCAATTCTTGAAAGTCACTACAGCTTGTGTGGGTTTGGTTGTGACTTCTATTTTTCTCAGAATCACCTGACTTCTCAAGGATTAGAATTTTCAGCCTGTTGAATTCAACTGAAGTTCTTCTTCTCAGAGCTGAACGATGAAAGTCTAGAGATTTGGGACACTTAGAGAGCCCCATCATCCCACCATTCAACAAAGGCATGTTCAGCCCCGTGGCACTTGCACCCTACCATCGCTGAGAACTGTCTGTCTCAAAAATCACAACATGAAGAAAATTATTAAATCATGCTCTGTATAGCAGAGGCAGTATCATGGTCATATTACTGATTAATGAATCCTTCAAACTCTTTCAAACAGCAGCTGCCAATTTTTATGCTGTTTCACACCTAGACCATAAGAGGATGTAGCAGAACTGTGTTTTCTGTGATGGCTTATTCTTGTCTCTGATTTGATATTGAGGTGTAACATGCATTCAGAATAAAAAAACTGCCACTGAGTCCCCTCATCCTGATTTTGCCTAGAGTATTCCCGCAGGCAGTGGTTCAATATGTATGGTACACTTTTAGTCAGAGTACATCGTCTTGGAAGTATGGCCACATCCTGCCACTGTGCTGTGGGGAAAAAAAAACATGCCACAGGTAATATTAACATGTGATAAAAATGCACTGACAATAAAGGAATGGTTGCAACATCAAGCATCACAACTGAGGAAATGAATCATAAATATTCTTTCATTCTTCCTTAAAAAACAAGCTCCAATGAAGGCATGGAGATGGTCTGAAATCATCCCTTCCATCAAGGGCACTGCTTTTTGGTTCTCCTAAGGTCTCTAGTGGAAGACTGTCTGTGTGTGCAGCTCCACGTCATATCTCCTACAGCATAGACCTGGCTGCCCTTGTCAGTCTGTAGAACACTGGAGCAGGGATAGGGGAAGGTGAGATGACAACCATGGAATGTAATAGCTGCTCAGACAGACTTTCCACCAAAGGAAGAAAGCTCTGCACCCTCTGATCAGCTAGAGAGGAAAGCCAAAAGTGTTATTACAGACTCTGCACTTTATTTGAGCCACAGATTTCTCCTTTAGAGGGTTGTCGGTGTACTCACTTAGTTGGAATTCAGAAGTGAAAAAGAAAATGGAAAGGTTTTGAAGTCAGGTAAATAGAAGTGAGAAGGTCATTGCTGTCAGCACATTCAAGCTTCTTTACAGCTACCCATGGATACTTCAGCCTGCTTGCATAGCGTGAGGGCAGGTCAGTTCACTTATCTCTGCTGATTCTGTGTGTGTAAGATCTGACAGATCCAGTAGGAATTTTTAACATGAGACGCAACTCAGATCTTTACCAGCAGCTGTGCAAGTTCCAAGTCAGCCTCAGGAGAAGACCAGATCCCTTGCCACCCCTCCATGGAACGGATCACCGAGTGGAGGAAAACACAAATCCTGTTCTTGGTGTGGGCTGGACTCACTGCTGTGGCTGTTGGCCAAGGGGGCAGCTGCCAGCAGCTGGTCATCTGCATCAGTGAGAGAGAGCAGAGAGGGGGCAGAAGGGTCAGTGTCACTCCTGCCATCAGCAGCCACCAGCACCATCCCCTCAGCCCACAGGCCACGGTTCATAACTTCCACAGAGCACAGAGTCACTTTCTCCTTGCTTTGCACGAAGGAAATCCCATTTTACCAGGGTTGGGATGACACAGCATGCCTGTGACTGACCAGGGAATCCATCTCTATGAAAAAAATTTACTGCCCAGACTCATCCTCATTTATTTCAAGCTGGAGAGAAGGCAATGAGGTACAAGTATTATTGAGTGCATTTCAAAACTGGTTTTCCTTATGTCTTTCTTATTTTAATTTTAAACTGCGGTGCCATGCCACATCTATTCCAGAAGCTTCAAAACAGGTCTGGGGGAGTGACAGGAATAAAAGGGGTTAAAGTCTGGGAAACAAAAAGAAGGAAACCCCTCAACACTCTATTATGAGTGTTTGGTAATGTAAAACTAAGGCAAAAGGTGCTGCCTACTTCTACTGCACCTACCTGAGAACAACAGGTCACCTTTGTTTCCTGAGATGATTTCCACATTTTTTGGTATCCTCTTATCTCTTATTTCAGGGCATTTTTCAGTGAAAAAACCCTTCATCCACATTCAATTCATGGGAAACAGCAGTTGGAAGGTCACAGAGCAAGGGAATTTCAGAAACTGGAAAGAAAATAAAGCACTTTGATTTTGGGTATCTTGCCCTGATCACTGGTTCACGCAGCTTTCCCTTAGGAGACAGTAACTCTCATCTTCTCTTCAGTCACAGAACAGATCTGCATATAGAGGATTAATATATATACATTATATATAATATTTATAATGGAGATTGTCTTCCATTTTAAACACACTTCCTCTACAGCTTTTAAACCCCACCTATTCTTTCCAAGATAATGTCCCTGACAGTGCCACACAGACTGCAGAACATACAATAGGATGAGCTCATTGCTCACTATAAAAAAACCTCTCTGAGAAAAAGCAGCACTTTATTGCTATAATAAAGGTCATGACACAGCTTTCTTATATTCACACTGTATTTTTAGAGAGCTCTCGCAGCCCAGATCACAAAAATAACAAATCTCCTTGAGAATGCTGAGGCTTCATCTTGCAGGCAGTTTACATTGTTAAGGTACTCTGAGTCACAGTAATCACAGTCTCAATCAACTGCTGATTTTAATTGTTAAGTGTAATCCATCTGATCAAAATCCCACAGGCTGGCAATGAAATTAGGATGGCTCATCATATCGCCTCTGCCACTGCAAGCTCGAAGCAGAGAACTGATCCTTGGTGCACGAAGCACACAACAAAGAAGTGTACTCTCCCAAACACTGACTTTTTCCATTAATTGCAACCCTACTGCACTGATGTCCTCATCAAAAAAACACCCTTAAGCACAGAGCTCCTTTACCACGCCTGATGTTGCTGGGCTTTGTTTTCCCTGGAAAGCTGATGCCTGCTCCCGCGATCCGCTCACCAAGTTCTGATATCTCTGTGGGGGAATTGCTCTGTTACACTTCACCAGCAGGAGCATTCACCAGGTAGAGAGCAGAGGAGGAGTAGCCTGTGCTCATGGTTCAAGCAAAGCTCCAGCAAATGGTAGTAACTCATAGGGGCCAAGCCACTGAAGTGAAACCTCTGGCAGCATGTGTCAGACGAACACGAGGTGACCAAACATCTCCTTGTTACTGTCAATACAAAAGTCTTTGGAAATTGCTTTTTAGTTTGCCCTTACAGGTACTGCCTGTTGTGCTCAATCCACTTTTGTCCAGTGCGGTGCTGTGACTTGTCGTTTTGAGGAATACCACCCTTTCCATCTCACACCAAGCAGAAGGGAAATACTCAGACTTGCACAATTCCAACTCCCAGTGAGGTAGGAAGACACTGCCATGTCTTCTGTATCACTGCAGAGGCAACCACTTACCAGTTACCTCTGGAAAAGAGCATCATGAAGATATCCTGCAGTGCAGTAACATCCCCGTTTTGTAAGGTGGGGAAGTGGGTAGTGGGGAAAAACAATAGGAAGGAACTGTCAGTGGTGTTCTAGGAGATGACATGATAAGACAGGCAGGGATGGGATTTGGCAAGAAAGACGAGTCTCTCTTGTCATGATAGGAAAACAGTGAGTTATGACACTATCACAAGGCTTTAATTTTTTAGCATGTTGCTTTTGAAGGATAACGGCAGCATTTGTAGGGACCATTGCACCAGTAACAACCAGCAAGTTATCACTGCGGGCTGAATGATCTGTTGTACCGACCTTTTGTCTTCTTTTTACTGCAAGTGTGTTAAAGAAATAAAACTTCTTTTATATTCTCTCCTTCTATGCACAGGTTTTCTCTCAGACAAATACTGATGTAATTTAAAGAAACATAAATTTCAAAGAGTTCAGCAACACAGAACTCTAACAGTGTGCTACATTTGCATTTTGGCCTTCTGTCAAAAGCATTTGCCTTTTTGATATGTATACCTCTCTTTTTAAATCATTATTTTCAGACTGAGTATCTCCCAGGTCACTATTGTGCTCTGTTTAAAGAACAGAACAAAGCACACATTTGAACTCCTTTGCTGAAATCCATGAAAGACAAAATGAAAACATGTCAGCTTCTATCAGCTGAGTGCAAATAAGAGTGACTGACAACTTTATCTAGATTTCTTTCCTGGCAACAGAGAGGGTAATGATTATAGGAGCCAATAAAAAAAAAAATCACCTAATTTTTCCAACTGCCTTATTTTCAACAAGGCATTTAGGGTTCATTTGAAAGGGTTCTGTTTCCAAGCATATCCAGGTGGTTTAGAAAAATGATATAGGCTTAAAAACATTTGACCAAACCACAGTGTCACTGTTGGGATTAGTCATCTGTCTTGTTTAAGTGTTTTTACTGTAGTATGACTTGCCAAATCTAGCCGAGAGGCTCTCGTAATCACGCATGTCATGGTCTATATTTTTGTGCCACTGGCAATGCAATCTAACATTTGTGAAAACAGAACCATCTAGGGGCAAAAGGAAATCTGTTCCTGATATCTCACACATCCCAAAACTCTAAGCCAGGGTCCCAAAAACTAAAGTACTGGCTCTGTGAAAACAACTCGCTCTAATCCCCAAATATGCACTTTTACAGTTAAAGTTTCAAGACTGCAAGGGGCAGTAAGTTAAGTCTTGTGAGCAACATGGTTCCTTTCAGTTGGACAAAGGAATGTACTGCCTATTCTTTCCCATCAAACTTGCTCCAAAGAGACTGTTTAGCTTGTTCAGTTGACATTTAATTGCTACTTTTTTAAGGCTGTACCTAGGCAAAACATGAAATTAATAAGCAACTGAAGAGATGCACCTAAGCGGAAAAAAATGACCTTTGCCTTTTCTATTAAATATAACCCTCAAAAGCAAAAAAAAAGCCTAAACAAAGGGGGTGATAGGAGAAAAAATGGCTCTGTAAATATGTTTGGGCTCTTTTACTGTACTGGGGAATGAAATTAACAATCTCTAGATAAAACAAGAGGGGAGATATGCAGCAATTGTATCATGAACATTATGGATGTTTATGACCCTCTTCTAATCCTTTCACACCCTCTTCTAATCCTTTCACACCATTCAGGTAGCAGAAAAGGTTTTGGACTGATGTAGATGGATGTTCAGACAATGGAAACCACAGAGCAGCCAAAAGAGACCACAGCACGTTTATTGTTCATAGTCAGGCAACAGTGCTCCTCTTGCATCACACAACAACTGAATGTTGCAGAGAGCATCACCACTGCGGCAAAGAATAACCACACCAGCCAAGGCTGCACTGAATGAACATGATCTACGATGGCAGGAGGCATCAAGGAATGCAGACACGGCATCTGCTGGGAACATTTTCAAAACACCAGCAATGTGAACTTTTCTGATCCCTGAATTACCAAACCCCAAAAATATCACAGAGGAAAAAAAAATATATTCCAATTGTAGTGTTTTCTCTGCTTTGGACAGCTATATAAAAAAATGTAACTCAAGCAGAATAATGAGAATGCTTCGACTCAAACTGGAATGCTTGCCCCCTCACCCCCTCCCTCTTGGTATTAGGATTTTAAAACTTTCAGCATGCATGTTTTGAGGAAAGAAAAGTGTTGTGTAGGCTTCACCACTTGCAATACTGAAGGCTTACCATCTGGATTGGTGTACAGTTTCCTTTTCAAACGACTGTGTCAAAACAGAAGGCCTGGAGCCAGGAAGCCCTGATACCTAGCCCTGGACATGACACACTCCTTTTGGTAATTCATGCAGAGTCAGTCCTGAAAGATATTGCAGGCCTCCTGTGAGAGAGACACAGAGATGTGGGCCTGGCGTGGATTTCTGCTGAGGTGTTTCTTCTGGAGTACCACTTATCTCTCCTGCTGCTGTGGTGAGGAGAGAATGATGTGGAGGAGTTGGATGTTGCAATATTGTGCTTGCTCTGCTGACATGCCAGATGGCAAAAAAGCTGGTATCACTGGATTGGATGATGTTGCTATCTTGTCTTGTCTGCCTATAAAGGCAAAAGGAACAAAAACCAGCTGTAAAAGCTGCACTCTTTAACCAGTGAGGTTTGGGGGGTGCGGGGAGTAAGGCACAATCAACTCACCCCGGGTTGAAAAAAGGAAACACACAATTTGCTCCTGTTACATATGGAGAACTCTTACAGCATAGTAATGAAACACGAGGTTGGTTTACAGGACAACTTATCTAAGTGTGTACCAGTGCACTGATGTCCTGTCAAATCACCGGACAACAAATCCCATCCTCCTCTTCTTGACCTTTCCCCCTCCCACCACAGCTTCCCATCAGCAAAAATTACAAGCTGGGCTCATGTTCCTTTCACCTGCTTGATAATTGTATTGCTTAAGTACAGCACTAAAGCCTGAAGCTGCTTTCTTTTTATAAGTATATATAGAAAGTAAACTACAAGATTTCAAAGGAGCTGAGTACAAGCATTAGGGCTCACATAAAGATGGACAGCTTTTGGTCTTACCATGCCTTTGCCAGTGAACAGCCTCACAGTTACTAGTGTTTCAGTGCCCTTGCCAAAAAAGGGAAGACCAGTTACTGAACATTAATAACCACAACGTTAAATAGATCTGTTTATGTGAGAACAACTCAGCACACAGAGCGTGCAGCTGCCAGTGGAGGGGGCAGTGCGTGGGGTGCCAAAGCTCTGGATGTGTTCTTGCTGCAGAAGGATGGAAAGCAGGGATGACATTGCCCTCTCGTGGGAAAACGCTGAAGCGGAAAGCTGCAAAGCTCCAGCCCCGAAGCCGGAGCGGTTTGTTAATCCTGCAGAGTCTCATCATAGCAGCCACTTCAGCCTCCTGACATTGTCATTCCGTGTGCTCAGGACATTCAGAGCTGAGAATTCGTGGCATGCTGCAGGACCGAGATTTAGTCTTGACTAAGAAATTCAGTGTGTTGGCTGGGGCTGTACCTCTGAGGCTGCGGCTCCAAAGCATCCCTGTGAATGCCAGATGTTTGAGGTCAGGATTCTCTTTACTCGAGGAACACAGGGACAAGCACCCACTTTTTAGTGTTTTGGCCTAAGAGCAACGACACAGAGCTGTGGCACTGAGAGTCAAATCTGCCTAGGACTGCTTTGCTTTAAAACTGTCCCTTCTGTTCTGTTTGTGACGAAGCATTTAACTAAGCAGTTCACATCATGTCTCCTAAAAGAGGAACTGCACCCAGTGGTGGGATGGAGGCAAGTTAGGGTTAATTTCAAAGGACTAGTTCCTGACTGTATTGAAAATGTGTTATAGAGTGGGTGACTGGCCTGCCAGTTAAAAATGGGCTGTCCTGAGGAGTTTCATTTTATAAAGAAAGCAGATTTTGATTTTTGTCTAGATATTTTCAGAGAATCTTGTTGCAAAAGATGGACTATTCAGCTTGTAATCTCGGGATGAAGATGAAGGACCAAAAAAAAAGGGGAGGACAGGTTGAGGCCAGGAAGGCTGAGGACAACTGGCTTGGTTTTGCCTTGAGGAAAGCAACGTGTTACGTGTGCCTAGATATTTTTCTGAAGTCCACATTGGTCCAGCGACAAAAATGCAGGATGATCTCAGGATATCTTTGTGAAGAAGGCACACTGGCCTACGTATGGGTCACTGTCAGTGGTGTACACAGGATTGTTGCAGTAAGCATTGCTGCTAGGATTTTAATCATTAATAAAAGTGCTCTTCTCAACACAAGAAATAATACTCTCAGCTCTTGCCATTCACTGTGAAGAGCAGGTGTTAGCAGCAAAACTACACAAGAATACATTAACCTGGAAGTGCTCTGGTTTTAGAATGGCTTGTTTTCCTCCTCTTCTCCATATATGTGTGTGCGTGTGTACGTATAAATGCTGGTAGGAAACTGCAGTGACTGAGTAAAACCTTCCTCTATCAAAGTCCTTGTTTGAACTCTCAATTTCGGGTTAATTGGGATGGAGGACACATGCTGAGAGAACAAGCCATAATTTGTTCTCTGCAAACACTCTGCAAACACATTTTAAAGAATGAAAACACTTTTTAAAAATAGCTAACTTCATTGCGCTGGATATTGCACATATAAAGTGTTTAAAGAGAGAAAAATGGTAGCAATAGTGTACTTGTATGTGAAGTCAGCTGGGATAAAGTTATGAGCAACAGACACTGTTTCAGGTCTCCACTGGCCACAGTGTCTCTTCTGGGCAGCAGAGTCCTCAGGGTACATCCAGACAGACAGAAAAATACCCTTTGTGTACTCACTGGCTGTTCCTTGGTGCCTCAGTTGCCTTGTGGCTCCTTCCTGACACATCTGCTGGTGACAGAACAGAGTTTCCAGTATCAAAAAAGAGAAGGTAGTAGCTGTCTGCCTGGCTTTATAGGGTGTTTCATCAAGTTATGGGTTTTGTTTCTGGTCCACAAACCTTAGAATGCCTAGTTGTCTGAGTGGGAATAGAGTGGAGCTGTTCCAGTGTAACCCCATCCCTCCTGGACCCTCACATAGCACAAAGCCCCCCAGCCCCTTCTGCTCCAGTCCCTGCTTGTCCTGACACTGCCTGTGTATCCCAACTCAGAATTATGTCTCTGCAAGAAAAAAATTCAATTTCTCTCACTCAAAAGTCTCTCTAGATTCCTCATCCTGAGCTACTGCTGTCTTCTCACCCCAGCCTGAGCTCTCTGTCCAAAAGTCAGTTGCCTGCTGCTCAGCTCCTCTTGCTCTGCTGGCCCAGGTGCTGCTGCTCTCCCTCCCACACAACAGCTCCGACACCCTTCTTTCACAGAGATTAAAAACCACAGGTACAAACTGCTCTTACCAGAAATCTGCCTTTTTCTTGAAGTAAATATTCTCTCTCCCTTTTTGTGTGTGTTTTTTGTTTGTTTGTTTGTTTGTTTTTACTATATGCATACACTTGGTGGTGTGAACATATAATTAACATACCTTGCTATAATGGTGGTTTTCATTCATAATCCTCTGAAGAGAAAACAAGTACAGACGTATGAAGGCACAAACTCATTTAGCAATTACAGCTACAAGGCCTTTTGGCTGTATTATGTTTCATACTCACAGGAAAAGGAGGTGCCTTTCAAATATTTCAGGCCGAGGGAGCATAAGTTTTCACAGTCCCTTAAATCAGCTTTTCTAACTGAAAACATTCTAAAGGCTGTATGGTTTTGTGAATGATCTATAGACTATTTGGCATTACTGTGCAATACGTCCATAGCCATAGTTTGGTAACCACTGGCTTAGGAATCAAATCACACAATAATTTGTGTTCAGGTCCTGGCTTTACTACAAATTTCACAGGCAACCTTTCCAGACAATCCCATTATATCTTGTTTTCTCCCTCAGTGAAATTAATATAGATCATATCAGCTGCTTCCCAGGACGCTGAGATGACCGGTGTTCTCATAATGGTGAATTCCATGTGAATGTGACCAGAGAGGCACAAAGTGTCATTATTAAACTTTGCTTTATTTATCAAATAAATCCTTCAGTTTAGCCTTGGACAGAATTTTAAAAAAAGAAGGCTAGAAAATTTAAAAAAAACAGTTAATGACCAAAGAGCAAAGAATGCTCACAGTTTTTCATTGAAATAGGTGTTTGAGAAAAAAATTACCCTGTTTAACCATCACAGAAAAGAGGTAGATTCATTTGCAAGATAAGAAAGTCAAAGCAAACAAACAGTCAAAGCAGAAGACAATAATTCTTCCTTTAGTTACTGCCTTGCCTTCCCTAAAGCTGGGTAATGACATATTTTACCACAGTGCTTTGAAGAACAGAATGCCTGAGCCACTTTTGCTCGGGACAACTTTTAAGCCAACATTTCCCTGACTAGTTTACAGCTTTATAGATTCCAATAGTTGGAAGGAAAGGCTCTTTTACAAGACTAAATTAAAAAAACAGTTGCTTCATTTTTTCTCATAACAGATCACTTTTTTCCTAGCAGTCGAATCCCATTGTTTAACTGGAGGATGGAAACCTTAAAAGTCTGACCTGGGCTCTGCTGCTTTTCTTGGGCTTACTAGTTACTACTTGTGAATCTATTTCCTGGTTTCGTAGTAAAAAACAATGCCCTTCCATTTATTTTTGCAGTTGTGAGTGTCGTGGTTTTGCTTTGGGTTAATTTGCTTTTACACTCCCTGCACAATTACTATTAGTTGAGAGAAGGTTTATGCAGACAAAAGAGACTGGATTTAGGAAAATAACATGAACATTTATT
>JAYRBT010000093.1:31945585-31965719 GCA_036023395.1 Myiotriccus ornatus
GGGTTTTGTCCGGAAATCTACTTGGGCAAAACCATTCACAGCCCCAGGGACGGGCTGGTGGGCAAAACCACGACAGTGAGTCCTAAGAGAAAAGGCATTCTGCTTTTCATTATTGCTACCCAGTTGAAGAATTCCACCTGATGCAAATTAATGCAAGAATATTGGCGATCCACACTTGTAATATTCAGTTATGAGAATCATCATTTCTGAGCATGCTGAGCAAAATGCTTAGACTGGTATATTTTACACGGGGTATAATAGTTATTTTGCTGCATAATGGGACTTATTTTACAATGTATTTTCTTCTAAAACTATGGTTAATATTTACATAAATTCTGGAAATGTTCTCGAGCAGAAACTGGGCATAAACGGAGAAAACGATGTCCCTGGAGATCAATGTAATAGTTATGGTGAGATCACTGGCAGGAGAGAAATATAATCTTCATTGCTATGCTGAAAATCTTTCTTCAGTTATTTAAATCTCACTTGAATCGTCTTTTTGGAATTAAATTTAATTTAAATGGGCAATGGGAGCATCAGGGAGAATTTATCTTCAAGAATCGGTGTGGTCTCATGCGGACATTTGTGCATCCCAGGGGTGTTTATGAATGTGGTTTAGTTTTTCTTTGGAGACTGCCACCTATCTGAGACAGAGAGGTGGTGAGCAAATTCCCTGAATACTCCGCAGTTTCTCACAGGCCTGGAGCTAACAATGTGTTACTTCACCCTCTGAACCCAAAAACAAAAGAGGGGAGAGACTAAAAAACATTGAATGTTAAATTAATCTCGAGTAGAAGCCCTGTTGTGTGGTTGGTTTTGTTTTACACACAGCAATATATTTCCCGCTATGATAAACTGGATGGCTGAGAAACCACTTGATGTATTCACACCAGTCCAGTTACCGTGTGGAGGCACTGGGTCAGTGACACTCCTCAAGTATCTATCATCCAGAGACAGAAATGAAAGACTGACAAGCGATTCTCTTGCAGCACTTTGCAGTATGATTTAGGAGAGTAGGAGGAATTTGGATCTCCGTGCAAATTTTCATGGAGTAAAGCAAAATATTTCTTTAAAGAAGTGGTATTTTATCCAGGACAATCACTGTTGGGAAAAAAGGCCTTGTGTTCCAAAGCTTTTGTGTTTAAAATCTAGTGACATAGTTTTCATGCCTTTTTAAAAGTTTGGAAAGCCATGATAGCTTTGTGAGTCCATATTCTCTTTTCAATAATATAGATTATGAAGTAAGAGTTTACTTTTTCAAGCCAAGCTCAAAGATAGAGGGATTCTTAATGTGGTGTGTGTCAGGACTAAAACCAGTAAGAGTGGAACTTTGTTAATAAAATCTTGTAAACATGGAGTCGTGAATGCACCACTAAATCAGCATGAGAGAGAGACCACCAATTTTTCTGATTTATTTTTTTTTAGTTGTGTATTTGTTAGCTACTGTCCCATCCTGGGTAACTGCTATGAACTAGAAATGCCTACCTGTCTGATTAACAGGCCTCTCTGCTTTCTTAGAGCTCTTAGTTCTTAATTATCCAGTTGTTTCATGTTTATTTTCAAGGTCCTATAGCAGCAATTTAAGTCTTAAAGAAATTCCCTGAAGTATTACAAAAGTAAAATAGAAATAACTTTGTGCAGTAGTATACTGTTGGACAGCTTAGTTTTTGTGTGCTGTAAGATGATCTCTTTCTGGGGAGGTCACTTGATATCAAGTGACATAACTCACAGTTCTGCATATTTAAATCAGACACCCAGACTTTATACTTTTAACTTAATCTTTCATCTTAACTTCCAGACTGTAACTCACTGGTCCAACTTTGTATGGTCATTAAAAAAAAAAAAAATCCATTTTTCTCCTAACAGGCATTGTAACTTACACCAAATACAAACAAAGCATATCTGCTTGAAGGCTTTCCCTTACTAATGCACAAAAATTTAGGAGCTAGTGTCCTTCAGCATAAAATGGTAATGGAAGAGCGATAAACATGGATGACAAAAACTGGAGAGACAAGTGGAAAACTGAAGGTTATATGCTGAATACCAGCAGGGGACCACTGCTCCAGGACCAACCCCTGCATCAACTGACCCTGTGTTCAGTGAGCTGTGATACTTGGTGAGATTAAAATAGCTCTGCTCTTGAGTCCTGAGGAGCTGAGAATCCTTTCCTTAGGTAAAACAGGTTCAGAGGGTTCAACCCTTAGACAAAGGGGTTCAGAGGGGAATCTGAACATCTTATGGCAGCTGAGCGGACGGGATCTCCCAGCAAGGCCATAGCACGGACCAAGGAGAGGGAGGATTTAACAAATGTGGTCTACAATTTCTTTGCTCAGTCGCCTTGACTAGAAGAGGACCAAGCCTGCCCCATTTATGACCCTTCCATGAGGACCCCAGTTTGGATTCTACTGCTGGATCTTGGCTTTGCTGTTCCACACAGAAAGCACAGCCCAAACAGAGGGGTACGACTGGCCTGTCCGTTCTTTGCCCTCATCCTTAGATTGAGCTACTCTTGAGATACTCTTGGCCTTGGGTCTACAGCAACAGATACCAGCCTGAGGCCAGGCTAATAGCAACTCCGGTTAATACACACTGCTCCTTTCCTCTCTTCCTCCTAGTCAGGAGCAGCTGCAGATGGCTGTGTCTGCTGTGTAACTCTCAAACACCCACTCCCTTACTATTTTAAGTAGAAGAGACCCACCCATGTCCCACTTCAATAATCACCCGAGCTCTATCCAGCATGGTAATTACACCAACCCTTCTGAAAGCCACAGGAACGCTTCTGAAAGCCCAGTGCCCTTGGATTATCTACGTGAAGTGCAGCTGGAGTGTAGCAACAAATTATTTGTCAACAAGTACAGTTTGTCAACAAATACAGCTGGGAGCATACTGTGACATAACTAGGCTGCACTTGATGGTCCCATCAAGTTCTTTCCTTTAAGCTCTAACAGATCAGATACTTCTAACATAGCTTCTAGAGCCTTCTGATCTTATACTGCATATTCTGTTTTGACCTCTGGCCCTTAGATAAGACACTTCTAGGATGAGATTGAAAATAAATATTTCAAACTAATACTCCTCCTTCAAAGGCCAAAACAGAGTTTTAAAACAAATCTGGTAGGCAGATTACAAAGCACAGCTTGATTTTTGAGCAAGAAGCATTCTGTGTGGATTGACAGGGTTGCCTTCGTCTGGTTAGAAATTCCCAGGCTTGAAGTACAAGAGAACACAAATTGCCAAGAAATGGTCTAAACTATTACACTTCTGTGCATTCTTACATGAAATACCTGTCATGGTGCAAATACAGAGTCTACTTCATAGAACCAGGTCAGGCAGAAGGTTATTTTATTCCTACGGCCATAGGACAGAAGGGAGAGAGAAAGAGGATCAGCCCTCTATCAATACAAACCATGACATAATCCAGCACTACTAGGCTTTATATACATTTACAGCAGATATAAACTGGTCTGTGAAGGTGTTTGATACGTCTGGGCAGCAGCATCTGTATGGAAGGGAACTGTGTCTCAGCAGATGGACCCGTTTCTTCCTGACAACCCAGAAACTACAGCCCTGCAAACTCACACACCTCTGTCCAGCTTCTCCACCTCTCACCTGTGGTGCTGCTGTGTTCTAGACATGGTTCTGATCATGGCAAGACCTGCCTCCACGTACCTGCCAGAAAGTTGTTTAGTTCTGGAAGTTTGCCAGCAGATTCAGACAAAGTTGGTGCTTGCTACCTAAGCCTGAGGGGAAACTTAAAGGTTTGGAGTTTTGTAATTTACAAACATCTAACTGAAGGGTTTGGAAGGTTTTCTTGGCCAATCTTGTTCATCTGCAAAGGAAGTCAAGCTGTCTCAAATGCAGGATGACTCAAACAACTGCAGTAGAATTTTGATCTCACAACCCCACACCTGTTGTTTCCATCAACTTCACAAGCTTCTTTCATGGCAATTACAGCTACTTCCATATCAAGTAGTTAGTTCTGTCTTTCTCCTTTCCACATGTGGGACACTTGGTGTCTGCACCTGACCTCTCCTCCTGCACTGTGCACGGTAAAACCCTCCATATACTCGAATTCTTCTGTGACCTTAAGCAGTTGTTTAAATTTCAAAACAGGTTTAGAAAGGGACCATCTCTTCCCTTGGAGGAGTGTGACAATGTGTCAGTTTCAAATCTAAAGTGAGATAACGTGAATACTATGCCAGTGCTAATTAACGTATCAATAAGAGCAGCGCTCTTCACTGCCACAAACTAGCGGCAGCACTTAATATGGATCCAGGGAATAGAGTTTTTCAGCGTTGATAAGCAAGACAGGACTGAGATACCAGGGTACAATCAAATTCTGAGCTCTTTCTTGTTGCCTGCCCTTCAGTCTCTGGTCTCTTCACCACCCAGGACTACATGTGGTAGCAGCTTTGGGACCTTGTAGAAAGAAGGTACCAAGATGCAGATGATGGAATTTTGCTTCTGTGATGCCAGCAAGATGCAGCTGCATGCCAGCATACATAAACTATAATGCATTAGCATACCTGGAGCTCCAGAGAACCCTTCAAACATCTCAATTTTCAGAGATGGCATTCATTGTGGTATTATACATTATACCATGAGAAATTAGGAACAGAGTGACAGAGTCACTTACACAGTGAAGTAGAGATTATAAGCCCCAATGCACTATTTGAGGTTGACAATATTGTTTTTAATTTCAAAGTTAAGAATAAACATAATCAGTAGATGGCTGCACAAATAAAACATGGCTAAAAATATCCGCTTGTATGTTTAAGCAGGCATGCTATCTGTTAAAGAGAGCTTGGGCCTCTGGCGGTCCTGCTAGAAACCTGACTGCCTTCCAAAACCAAACTGGAACTACTACCAAGGCACATAATCTTGCTGAGCAGCCTTGTTTTGGGACAAAGCCTTACTTACTCAAGTAAAATAAGTTCCTTTGGAAACATTTTTTATCCAAGCGTATCAATGCCTGTAAATTTTATGTTTGCATGGCAAATGTGACCTCATGTTACGCTCAGAAAAGCAGTAATCTCTGAAAAAACATGTTCTTTGATGTCCTGTGCATGCTCTTAAGGTTATTAGTGTTAGAAGGATTGAGGAGGTTTAGCTAGTGCCTATGCAAAATGGTTGTTTATTGTTCCAAGAATCTATTGATTTATCAATGTCCTGCAGTCCTAAGTAGACAGAGTAACTGGAACAGCATGGCACAAACATTTCCAGGACAGTACTTGTGTCTATTTACAGCCTGACTGCACACCTTTATCTAGCTATGTGAATTGTAAGGGCTTCCCTCTCAGTTCCTACTCAGAGAGGAAGAAGGACTTTAGGAAACCCCCCGTCCTAAATGACTTCAACTTCTGCTCCAAGTATTTCTTTGGGACTGCACCACTGTGCTTAAATGCAGGTTTTGATAGAAACAGCACTTTTCATAGCGGCTTTTTCAGCTGGCACTGGCAGCATTTCTTAATATCAGAGAGTCATGAGATGTTTTGAATGTGATATGTAAGATATTTAAACGAAATTGAGGAGGTAGAGGGCTTAAATCCATTTCTGTTTGGATTTATTCATTTCCATGTCCATCTTCATGGAAACTGATAGAAGAAAATCTAGGGTTGCCCATTTAGGGATATCACCAGCACAGAGAATACATAACAGTTAGGACTGATCATTACCTGTGTTTGGTCTTAACAAATAAAACAGCTGTACAAAAGGTAAAACCAGGTTATGCTCAGGATGGAAATGGTATGAAAAGCAAAAGAAATGCTGTCATCTATTACTTGTGTTCTGAAGAACACCCGTTTGCAGTCTAGTTTTTACTATTACTGCAAAAAGATCTACTGATATTTCATTTTGTGTGTACTCTCAGTCGAGATGCAAAGTGAAAGACTGAGTTAATATTAAAAATACATATCAAGATATGATTACAGCATTTCAAGAAAATTCCAAGTACCTTGTTTAGATCTTTATTCTTCTGCCCAAATCTCAAAATTAAACAGGTTGGGTGTGACGAAAACTTTGGCAACTTCCCTTTTTCTATTTCCAGAGAAAATGTAGGAGTTTTGACAATCATAACTGGGCATTTACCTACAGCATGAGTATTTACCTACAGCACAGGTATTTATCATGGCCATATCACATTCTGGCCTAAGACTTGCAGTTTTCTCAACAGAGCTTGCAAAAGAATCTTGTATATAGTGGATCCAGAGGCTAAAATATGTGAGTGTGAAAGCTCCTTTCATTCCAAGTTCTTGAGAAAATTACATTGATATGAGAAAGTGAACACAGATTAAGGAAAAAAAATCAAATTCATGCACATAAATTTTAATACATTCTTCAGACCCCATCTCTAAGGAATGCTTTGTGTGAGACACCCACATATGAGATAGAGAGAAGAAGACAGAAAACTTCCTGGCTATTCTATACACTTTAATGCATATTCTGTAACTGTGCTCAGTAGTGAGAGCAACCACACTCTATGCTTTACTCAAATGCTGAAATGGAAACATGACATTGTCTTAAGCACCCAAAGTGTCTGGCTTGACATATGTCAAAGACCTTCACTTTTTATTCCCAAACCTGATTTTAAGGGAACGGGAGGAGTTTCTCAGAAAAGAGACAGAGGCATTGCAGCACTCCAGAAATCATTTGGATGGAAAAGTGGCTGTCAACCACAGCAACACCTTCTGTGAGCAAGGACTGGCCTGCAGATCACACAGGAGAAAGTGGCAGCCCAGGGTGCAGCACCATGGCTTGGAACAAAAGAAACCCAACATTTTCATACTTTGCCAGAACACGTGACTCTTGTCTTGGATTTGGATAAAAACAGAAAGACAAATGCAGCTTTCTGTGAAATTCATTATTCAGATTAGTGCACCCTTTGTAATGAAATGGTTTGTGAAGGTTTCTCTGTCCTTATTTTTTAAGCGCATTCAGGCCACTCATGCTTTTAGTGGCAGATCCAGTGACAGACTATTAGTGTTGTATTACCAGGTAAATGTTTAGCACAACTGAGAAAGGCCCAGAATTCTGCAACTAGATCAGTGAACTTCTTTTACCATGTAACGCCCAGAAAAGAAGATCTTGGCATTTTCTACCTCCAGGCATGCACGGGTGTGTGGTGCTAGTTCTAGCTCGAGGTAGATGCTGGACTAACTCAGCACTTCTGCCTGGCCTGTGCTGTTCCACAAGCCAGCTGGAAGCAGCAGGGCAAGGGAGCTGCTGCCAAGCAACACCCAAGCAGCAGCAGCAGACAGACAATGACAATTCTTTCAAGTTGGTTTCGGTTTGGAGACCTTTTCTGCAAACTGCAGAAGCACATGCTTAAATTCCAGTGGCCACTGCAGTGAGATGAAAGCAAACTTAAGTGGGCCCCAAATCCCTTCATTTCAACTATTCCATTTTCTTTGTTTTGAGGGTCTCCGTAACTGCAAAGGCCACTGTTCCCAGACAAGGTAATTTCATATTTATTTCTGATTAGTGTCAGATGTTGACTTTCATATTTTAACCAATACTACTATGATGACACTGAAAGACAAATACAAGACAGAAATAAGAATACATTTAGTATAACCAGTTTGCTAATTAGAAGACACATGCATAAAATATAAGTCAGAGAAAAACAAAAGAGTTTGGTGTTGGCAAATTAAAAATATTCCCTCAGTAAAGAGTATGCAGCAGGGAGAGAGCTGTGGTGACTGAGGCTGAGAGGCTTTTTGTGACCTTAACTCAGAAAGAGTCAAAACCACAGAACTAAAAATCAATCCATAATGCCAACAGAGACAAGGTGCTTGGGGGTTTTTAAGTCAGAGACCAATAATGAAAAAAATTATCCTTGAAAGTTTTGCATCTTAAATATGTGGGACTATTCTTCCTTTTAAAACACATAGCACTGATAAGCAATCTTGCCTTTAAAAATTCTACTAATAAAAATGTTGTACTTATTGGACAGTATTGAATGGGAACAGAACCGTTAAAGTTTTCAAACAGCAGCTCTGCAGGAGGAAGAAGGAATGCCTTGTGGGTAGCAGGGCTGTATATGATGAGGAGTTACAGAAATAAATGGTTAACAAAGAGAGGTGCCCACAGCCTTTCTGATGATGATGTTTATTTCGTGACTGAATCTGCCACCAGCCTGCTTTGACTCTTCCCAGGTGATATGTTCTGTAGTCAAGGAGATCCTGCAGCAAGGGAGTCCCACAAAAATCAGAGAATCCCAGTGGATCAACTCACAACTCACAGTCCTCGCCACTTTTTTTCTAGGAAATTAATTCTCCACAAATTCTGCAAAAATAATTGAAGGCCATAGTTTCTTAAGTAATCTTATCATGCATTGACCCATAAATCATTTACTAATAATGGGCAGTATCTTGTCCAGTGGAATAAGCAAGATGTTCCTCCCCTTAACCGTACCTGGTTTTGAGTTGGTTCCCTTGCGAGTGTGCAGCATCAGTCAATATCACTCTGCTGCTGTCCACTGTTGTATTTAAAAAATGCATTTTTTTTCTTCCCTATGCTGAAAAACTACTAGCACTCTTTGGTCACAGTTATCTTGAATATGAAAGATGGAGGTTAGACAGTTGTTAGTGAGTTGAGAAAGAATTTAAGAAAGTTAAAGGGACTGTAAATTTAAACATTAGTACACTGGTAAGTTCCATTTCCATCCAACAGACACACATTCCAAGGAATAACAAGCCTGACAGTAGACCCACTGACACTTGCTCCTCTAATTCCACGAGAACATATTTACCACTACCCTGTACTTCGTCCATGTCACACATATATTATTTCAGCGCTGAGAAAAACAAATTTTCTGAGCTTCCAAACACTGATGCTCAGAAACCACACTCCTCGATTGAAGCCAAACCAAGTATTTTGTGCAGTCTATACCTTTGTTGCATCATTATGAATTTCCTAGCTGAATTTTACTTTGAATCCATGTTACTGAATTGTTGTCAGTTATTCAAAGGACCTAAGTCCACCTCAGTTGTAAAACTCTGATTCCTTCCGTGTGTGTGCATACAGACCAACAGTGAAACAAGCTAACTTGGCTGAAGTAATGCCTGAGGTCTGGTGATAGGTCACAGGAAGTGCTATAAATATATGTAAATAAATCCCACCAAAAAAAAAGAAAATAAAATAAAAGAATATTTCTTTATTACTGACAGACGTGTTCTATTTTAAAATCTTGACATTTGCTGACTATCTTTTTTAAGATGGATAAGAAAGACCCAAGAGACATTTTATAAACAGTTATTTATTAAAGCCAACAATTTCATTTTCTTAATAAAATGTGCTAATCACCTAAAAAAACTGTCATCAACAAAATAGGTCTTTTAGCATTTATTTTTAGTGTACAGATTTTGCAAAGTAAATGTATAGTTTGTAGAGTTTTCCATCACTACTGTCTAAAACAGCCTATTCTTTTGAAGTTCTTCAGTATTATCAGGAATGCTTTGGTTCATACTGAATTCCGCAGACAGAACAATACAAATAAAACCATAACTGCATTTTATGACTTACTGGAGTAGCTGATCTTCTAGCCAAAAACCAAAATTCATTTACAAGCAAAGACAAATAAGCCTTACCCTTATTCTGAGCAAGTCAAGAGCCTTTTCAGAGCTCTACCAAGTTTTCCATGATGCCTTTTCTTGCTTTCATTTGACATTTTTAGCTGGAAAAATTCTGAAAGATGTCTGCACTCTCGAGCCAGTTCCGAAAACAGGATCGCCCTTTGTCTCTGATCTGTTTTCTTCCCTTGTCAGTAATGACTTCTCCAGTTTGTTTCACAATCACCAGTTTAGGGATTGCTGTTATGTTGTATTTCTTCTTCAGATCACTGAGGGGGAAAAACAAAAAAAATTAAAAATAAATCACACCATTAGGAGCATTTTAAGAAGAGTCCTGATCTCTTCTATGAAGGCTACTGCAGTCAGGAGCCGTGGGAGAGCACAGTGGTGAGTGCCTAGGCTTCCTCAGAGCTTGGGACAGAGCACTGGGCAACTGCACGGTGGAACACAGCCCTGGGGGTTCAGAGAGCCGCAGCATCCTTCCTGTAACTGCTGTTCACTCCTGCCTGCAGTTTCCACAGGAGCAGAGACTTAAAGTCTACGTGGGAAACAGATTATTAATAGATTTCCTAATAAAAATAACATTTGCGAGGGAAAAATTTAGAGGACACAAAACATACGAAGAGAAAAAAGAAGACTTGCTGACACTGGTACATCAAAAAATAATGAGGCATGACTGGTAATTACACACGACAGAGGAGGAAGCCCCGTGTTTCTGCACTGTCAGCCACATGGTGCAGTAAAACAGAATTCATTGTTCATACAGATGAGTTGGAAGTTATCAGTAAGATGCAAACTAAAGAGTTATGAAAAACATTTTATCTGAATGCATCAGATAAAAGCAGGGTTAGTTGCTGAGAGTGCAGGTCAATAGGAGGAGTTTCAAGCATTTCCAGGAACTCCAAAACCAGCTCATGGCCCCAGCTCAGAAAGAAAACCAGATAATGAATGTCTGAAGCTTCCTTCCACGTTTACCAGGACACTGCAAAACCAAATCCTTTCAAAACACACAGCAATAGCAAACCCACTGTTTTCACTAACACTGAATGTCCAGAGAAGAAAAGCAAACCTTTGCTGAATACAAATCATCAGGCAGAGAAACAGGTTTATGGTCACAGGGTCAGAAATGCTCAGAGTGGTTTCCTCACCCCTTTCAAAGTAAGCTAAAAGATAGAAAAACTATTACCCACCTCCTTGGCACATCTAGTCATTGCAGGAGACATTCACACTAGAGAGCCACGAATGAAACAACATTGATTCTGATGAATTCCTAATATTCATTTTAGAAGTCAAAGAAAATACCTTCCAGCACATCACAAGCAATATCCCACAATTTTAGTGGCAGGAGTGCAACCTACGGTGACAGACATCTAACAGGAAAAGCAAGGAACATAAAATCTACACCTGGGACACGAGTTCTGCAGCCTAAATTGTTTCCAGAAAAAAAAAAATGTGATTAGTTTTTGAGGAAGAAGTCACATGTTTCAGAAGGGGTGTAAGAAACAGATGAAATGAACTACAATAAATCAGCTAAAAGTAAAAACCTTGCCAACACAAATGTAACCTGTTGTATGAAAAAATTACCTTCCTGCATTGCCTTATATCAATCAAAGTGAACAGAAATTAAGCAGCTTTAGAAGAAACAGAGGACAGGCACAAACCATAACAGAATAGCCAAATTCCAAAATATGAACACCTCTTTCAAAACAAAATGTAAATACTAAAAGAAAATGTAGTGCCTGAGAGCCACCACCACAAGCAAGAACATCTCCTGTGTGAGGTTCAAAGGTCAAAGAACTTTGAGTAGAAAAAAATATATGCACGTTAAAAAACACGTGGCACTAATATGAAGACATTCTCCGTGATTTCCTGGGGGCAAAAAAAAAAACCCAAAAAACAAAACAACAAAGAAGACAAAATATGAGATACAGAAAATAAGACTTAAGTTAAATGCTGATCCAGACAAGGCATTCCTGCAACATGACTTCCCTTCTGTATTTTTGCTTAAGAGAAGAAACGTCAAGAGGTGAAAGACTCTGCTCTGCCTTTACATTGGCTGTACAATAATGCAGGAAATACTCCAGAAGCAGCAATAATAAGTTATAGAAACAGGCTGACTTTCTCAATGAATTCTGAAATAAAAGCAATCAACCAAGAATCTCCATAGAACCTTTCCCAAACCTGTTAAAATGTGAGGCAAAACACAATCCAAAGCAAGTTCGTGTAGAAGCCGTGTAAAATCCTGTCACCTCATACCACTTGAATGGCAAAAAGGATGAGTGGGGTGGAAGATGCTTCCTATTGGTTCAGTGGGCAATAAATTAGCTTGGGATGCCCAACACAACTGTAGCAGTCAGAGACAGAAGAGTAAGAGGCTGAAAGTAACTCGCAGTGGAGACTGGAAACTTACACTTCTCCTTCCTGAGGGAATGCATAGACCGATGATGCACCCCAGCATAGCATCTTGTTTACACAGCCTCTTGGCTGAAGGTTGCTTGCATCAAATCAGACCAGAGAATGCACAGACTTTGCTTACATTTGCATGCAGCCTGCCAGAGAGTGGACCTGAAGGTGGCTCGGGAACAGCTCTGCAAACAATGCTTCTTAATCACTGTGTACTTGTGCTTACAAAAATTACTTTCTAAAACCTGTTAAGATGACCCTTTCACACAGGGATCTAAAATCCCATGACTCACCTGCACAAATGACATATGTGCCATGGAAGACAACTCTTAGAGTAAAATACAGTGACGTAAGTGATG
Source organism: Myiotriccus ornatus (assembly GCA_036023395.1). Taxonomy (NCBI): domain Eukaryota; kingdom Metazoa; phylum Chordata; class Aves; order Passeriformes; family Tyrannidae; genus Myiotriccus; species Myiotriccus ornatus. The sequence goes on from JAYRBT010000093.1 coordinate 31,957,917, forward strand.
ATGTTCTTACTCAGTTGTCTGGGCATCCCCAGTTAAGAGTAAAGCTGTATACTGTGTCTTACTGACTAGAAAAATCTTAACACCCAAACAGAGAAAGCAGAAGTAAAGCTACTAAAAAAATAGCTGTGGAAGACTGACTGAGTAACCTTTGGATAGACACAGGGAGTCTTTCAGCCAAAGCCTTTGTCAGAACTTGGCCATGAAGGTTTGAGCGTGAAAGGGTAACCTTCATTTCTCAGAATCACAGAATATGCTGAGTTGAAAGGGACCCACAAGGCTCATCAAGTCCAGCTCCTAGCCCCACATGTGACATTAAGATTGAGACAAACTGGAAGCCATAGCAATTGTTAGGTCTTTTGATTCTTATGAGAAGGCTGGATGAAAATTTAGAAGATGGTGAATTTTATATTTCTAGATAATACTGAAGCTGGCTGGGACAGAGCTAATTTTCTTCACAGCAGCTTGCATGGTGCTGTGTTTCAGATTTGTTAGCAAAACAGCATTGATAACACACCAGTGTTTCAGCTGTTGCTGAGCAGTGCTTACCCAACACCAGGGCATTTTCTGTTTCTCATTCTGTAGTCTGAGGGTGTGAAAGAAATTGGGAGGGGACACATCTGGGACAGCTGACCCCAACTGGCCAAAGAATATTCCATACCACATAACTCTATGATCAACAGCAAAAGCTGAAGAAAGGATGGGGAATGAACCAACATTCAGAGTCAGAACATTTGTCTTCCTAAGCAACCACTGCACGACGAGGCCCTGCTATGCTGGAAGTTGCTTAAACGTCTGTCAGCTGACAGCAAGTAGTGACTGATTTTGGTATCTTGCTTTCCTTGTGTGTTCCCCTTTGCTTTATCTATTAAGCTGTCCTTATTTCAACCCACAAGTGCTCTCACTTTCACCCTTATTGTTTCTCTCCTCCATCCCATGGAGGAAGGGAGTGACCCAGCAGGGACCTGACTGATCCAGGACTAACCAGGCTGATCCACGGCGTAAGTGAGCACTTTCATGCAAAGGTTTAGGAATCAGAGGAGGCTCTTTGGGATGTAAGCAGCATGGGGCAAATTAAATGTAATCTTGGGAATGTGAACGGTGCACGTTATACTCACGTGTAATGCGATGTATGACAACATTTGAATTTTAACAGCTTTCACTTGGAAGCACTGCCACTTGAAAGTGATGGCCACCTTGCTAATCTGCTTCTAGCATTACACCCTCTAATGCACAGCTGTAAGTGTTTTCTTTTACTTCTGAAATTTCTGCATGAAGTGAATGAAATGAAGTTTCTCCAGTGTTAAATGTGAGATGCACAAGCACACACATCACATGGCTGGGATTCAGTTTTAAAGTGTCTGTTTTGATTCTGGGAGCGCAGTCTGAAAAGACTAAGAGCTGCTCAGATACTTGACATTCTTCTTCTGCCTTCGTTTTTGGCAACTGACCCCCTCCCAGTATTCCTGCAGGTGTCAGTCCATCCTCATACCTAAAGCTTCCCGATATGAAATATACGTACAACCCTTTTATTTTCCTTTTACAGGAATTACGTGATTTTAAGTTTCACTGAGGCACACAGGTCATGGTCTTGGTAAATACCTGCTGTCTGTCTGGAAGCCTGCAAGAACTCCTGCATGTGCTAGGCACCCTCACAGGGAATGGTGCCTTTGACAACAGGGTTCAGTGCAAACACAGCAGTTCATCCTCGCGAGTCGTAATTAAAATGTCAGCCCCATTTACTAGCTCTTGTTCTTGACATGTTCTGTCCTACACCCGCTTTTCCTCTCTGGTATTCCCTTTCTCCTCCTAGAGCCCACTACTTCTTACTAGACAGCCTTCACACTCCCCTTCAGGGATCAAAATCCTGTGCTTCAGGCAGCAAAACAATTTACATTAACCTGCAGACAGTCAAAGCATCAGAAACAGTATTTCCTGTTAGTGATGCCACAGACCACATGAAGTTGTAAAGGTGCAGTCCCATCTCAGGGAAATAGTCAGGTCTGACAGCACAGAAGAGTCTTGAAATCCTGCTCTGAATTCAGAATTTTGCTTCTCTGAAAGTAGTCTTAACACTTCAGTGTTACTATGAGTAGGAATGCTGGCTATTTCTTAACAAGACAAAATTCATCACCAAGAAGCTCCCCACATCTGTTTGAAATGTATTTTAGATGGCAGGCTTAAAATTGTCTCTGTTGTGTCTAGAAGAGAGATCAGTCTCTGCTGCAGTTATGTATCTTAAACACTGAAGTAACCAGTTAGGATGTTTTAACCTCACTGAAGATACTGAAATGCTTTCTTTACACAGTCCACAAAATAACCAATTCAAATTATTTGCAACGGAACTTTTAAAGTATTAGTTAATAAGTTAATAAATACTATTAATAAAAAAATGGTGTTAGTAAATTTTAAAATTATATTCTTACTTAGAATTAGTACCTAGCCAGAATTATAATTTGATTTAGTGAATACACATCCATCTGCTCTAAGCCTGCAATGATTCACCAGTATCCCTGACACCGAAATAGCAGTTAATCCAACCTAAGCACCTTGAGCATCTCCACACAGACCTTTATTGGTGCATTCAAGAAACACAACTTTAAAAACATTGCCTTTTCCTATCCCTCTGCACTTTGTTCTTCATTAAGCCACTATAATCTCAGTTATCTGTCAGGACAAGCCATGTTTTTCCGCAGGATTCTGAAGAACATTACAGGCTGCCACAGAAAAGCCAATTAATCTATCTCTGTACCTCCATTCCACATGACTTGAGCAAGAGCAGTCAGAAATAGACCTCTAATCCACAGAGGCTGAAGCTGTAATCGCATTCTCACAGGCTACACTGAACAGCTTGCTGGGTGCAGGGACTTCAAGTGCTGCATTTCCATCAGGAAACTTGCCTGCATTCTATTATGATTAGTAGATACCAAAGACAACTACTGCCTAGGAAGACTTTGGAGTATTATGGAAGATAACATTGCCATTTTAATCTATTTTAAAGTCAGCGGAAACTGTTATTGAAAGGCTTAACATTAACTGGCAGGTGACACCCAGGAACAAGGCAAGGAAGGCTGTGGAAGTGCACTGACAAAAGAAGATTAGTAAAACTTCTCCCCATTTAGTGAGTAGCTAGGGTGTTACAGAGCTCTATCCCAGGTAACACACTGGGCTGGATCCAGAGTTAAATGAAAGCTAGAAGTTATTAGAAGCACTAAAATAGAGTTCATTATTAGAAGAGTAAATTTGGCTGGGAGTTTCATTAACCAATCTATATTTAAAATTCACTTTAACTCCTTGACTTTGATGTCATCTGCAACAATATTTTCCACAATCTACTTATTTCAGGGGGGTGGGAACACAGAATCCCTTAACCAATATCTACATTTATTTTAAGTCTCCAGTTGCAGGCATTTCAGTGGCATTAAACATCTTATCTCTGCCCCTGTAATCCCAATCTGTACTTCCTGGTAGGAGCTAAATCAGATTTCTCCAAGTCACTCAAATGAGTCTCCACCCTTGACTTGGGTCATCCAAACCGTTCTTGGTGTTATGCTTCACCCCACTACTTACACACAGACATGTCCTTTTCTTTTGTAGTTTTCATGAGCAAGCTACTTACAGGAACGTCCCTTTAGAAATCTATCAGCACAGGAATTTTACATCCGAGTGACCGTGTTCAACGTGCCACCGCTGAACTCCAGCTGTTACTGCGTCTGTCTGCAATATTTCAGTTTGCTCTGCCCCCCTCCGAGTTGTTCAGCTATGAGTTTTGCTGCTTCTTCATTTACCTTTTTTGCCAGAGCGTTAATCTAGACAACGCAGAACCACCTCAGTAACAACTACTGCCGTCCTGAAAAGCAGTCACCTGATCCTCATTCGCCACTAGCTTCTTTTTAACTCACTGTTCGTGTCATCTCGTTAATACTTGGGGTCCTCACTTACTCTTTCCCGAAGATGTTTTAGATCCTAAACTGAGTACGCAAAACCGCGCTCTTTACAGGTGGGGCGGGCTAAACCCGAGTTACTTCTCTGCAGAGGGCACGGGCTGTCACATCGTGTGTGTCACCCGGCACGGCTCCGGGGAGCGCAGGGACATCCAGGGACAGCCTGGCACGGCCGGGAGACTCCGGGCTCCCGGGACTGGGGCGGGAAGGCAGGCGCGGGTCGGTGGGGCAGAGCTGGAGGTCTCCGCATCAGAGACTGCCCCTGTTGGACACAGTCCCTCCGCCGCCCTCTCCCGGCCCCCGGGGCAGGGATGCCGGCACGGATGCTGAGGAGGGCACCGGACCGCCCCGCCGGCCGCGGGTACTCACTGCTTGTAGGGGTCGTGGAAGGGCAGGGCCAGCCAGTCTCCGTGCATGGCGTGCATGTAGCCCACCATCTCCTCGGCGCTGTGGTCGGAGGAGATGAAGACGACCTCGAAGGGGGCGGGGGGCTCGGTCTCCTCCAGCAGCTCCGTGTAGAAGTCGCAGAGCACGGGGGTGAAGTCGCGGCACGGCGAGCACCATCCGGCCGAGAAGTACAAGCCCACGACCTTGTTCTGCAGGGCCTCCTCGGGGTCCACGCTGCGGCCATCCCTGCTGACCAGGAGCCTCCCGCTGAACACATCCACCATGCTGGCAGCGCCCGGACCCCGCCGGGGCTGCCGCCCGAGCCGTGCCCGCAGCGCCTCCGCACCGGCCCTGCCAGGGCACTGTCCCCTGCCGAGCCACGGGCCAGCCCTGCCAGGACACTGTCTCGGCCGGACACCGTCCCCTGCCCAGCCAGGGGCCAGCCCTGCCATCCCCCGGCCGCCCGCGCTGCCTTTATAGCCGCCCGGCGCTCCCCGGCGGCCGAGGAGGAGCGGCCCCGCCCCGGCCCCTGCCCCTGCCCTCGTTCTTGCGAGGGCCAAATCGGCTTTCCGAGGATGCAAGGGCAGCTCAAGACACGCTGACGGCGCCGAACTTTCGATGAGTTTGAGCAGTAATAGCCTGCACAGCAGCGCCGGGCCCCTTCAGCTTACCAAGGTCTCCTCCGTCTCTCCCCTGGAGATCTCACCACGAGGCTTGGTCGGCTTCGGCACCGAATTTCTCTATTGTCGGATGTCCAGCACTGAATTTTTTCATAGCATGGAAAATCACCTGAAGAATTCTGGCTATAAAAGGGGGTTGTCTATTCTCTGTCCAAGCAGGAATTCTACACGTGCATTTATCACGTGTTTGGGTTGAATAATGGTTTTTTTCTTCCAGCCCATACCGAGTTAGAAATTAATAAAAATGACATTGTATTACAAATATGCAATCTCTTTTCTGCCTAAAGCAACCTGCAAAAAGGAAATGAAAGATGATTTGGCTGTAGGGGGATTAAATTTGCTGTTTAATTAAAGGATCGCGGTGGGGTGATAACCGCACCAGGTTACACTGTCTCCTTTTCATTGCGCAATACCCAATTAGAAGATAATTTATCTTTAAAAAATTATCAGAGTCTCCCAGAACCAGTTCTAGTGTTTATAATGGGTACTCCAAGTGTCTAATGGAGCTAGCATAAAAATAGCTGACATTCAAACTGTGGGTACAAAGAACCTTATTGCTTCATTTCATAAGCAATGAGAAAAATGTACTTTTAATGGTTGAAGGAGAAATTGGTAGGAATATCAATAGTGAACCTGTGGTAGGCTGAACTTGCATGGAAACTTTTTGCTGCTTTTTGGTGATCTTACAGGTTTCAAAGCTTCCAACTCCACCCTTTCAAAAGCAGTCTCACAGAGACAGACGATGGCAAATCAGACTCACTGAGCCTGATTTCTCATTTGTGCTATTGTAAGAAGTGCAACCTTCACAGCTCCTCTTTCTTCTACTTCTGACATCAGGTGGAAGTCTGAAGGGGGGAACAGCACAAAAGAGCACTCAAAAGTTGGAGAAAGAATTGATGGGAGATGTGAAAGATGGGAGGATTATGTTGTTTTAAATATCATTCCTGTAATGAAAGGAGAGACTCTGGTTTGAAAACAACATAGCTCAATAGTCCGTGAGAATGGAGAAAGGCTGCATTTGAATAAAAACCACATTTCAAGCACCTAAGCTTTTTCCACTAGAATATCAGAATCATAATTTATACTTGGACATAAATACAAAGGCCTGATTTGTAACGATTGGTTTGCTTATAAAATATCTCTTAGAAAATAATGATGACCGAACTATTTTCTTTTAAATATGTAAGCTTTTGCACAAGAAGAAAGCAGTCTTTTCATTAGCAATATCTGCATAATAAAAGGAAAAAGAAAACGGGTAAGAAAAGGGCAGATGAAGGCATCTCCCTATCCAATCTGACCCTACAACCAGGCGGTTAGTTTTGATGAATGCTACCAAAAAACCCCACAACATTGCTATGTTACTTTTGAATTTCTTCTTTGGGCTTTCTCTCACATTTTCAAGTATTTAAAATGATACCTTGTTTCTCTCAATTAGGACAGAAAGTGACAGTAGATAAACAAAAGTCTTGGGTCAAGTGGATAGAAGAAGAACACTTTCCAAAAAAGACCTCAAAAGGAAAGGTGTGTGTGTGGGAGGTGACCTTGTGCTCAGTTTATTCCTGTACGAAATCAGACTGTAATTTTTGACTTCAAGTATTGTTATTCTTATGTATCAGTGGATTAAAGAGTTAAATACGTAGCAATCACTGATACAACTAGATAAAATAGTTGTGTTTTTAATGCACTTTCATTAAACATAGCTATATGCTTTGCAGCAGAGAGTTATTATAATCAGAGTTATTGATGAGGAAAACAGGTAAAGTCACTTTCCACAGCGTTCACAGAGGGAAAAGAGAAAAAAAGCAAGCTTCTTTGTATCAGTCAAACATTTTAACCAACGGGCTGTGGAAAGAAGCCAGTACACAAAGAATTACTGAGCCAAAAAAAAAGATTAAATTTTACCATACACAACCTGCCAACTGAAGCAGTTATTAGATATTCAAAGCATTCCTCAGAGCTGACACATTTGGAACACTTTTACCTCAGCTGGGTTCATGAGACCCAAACACATGGGGTCATTGTGACACACTCAGCAGTGGCCAGCCAGGAGCTGGAATTAGGTGGTGCTCGTAAGTCTTTTCAAAATCAGTATGTTCTATGATTCTATGATAACAATTTTAAAACAAACATTTGAAACATAGCCCTGGGTCCCAGTTTAACATGGGTTACTGGTGTAAATAAACAATAGCACATACAGCAAGGATGAAAGAATGCCCTTACAAATGCTTACAATGTTACCTGGATTTGAGAGTTTGCAAGGAGTATTTTTCCTTTTAATCAGGAAATACTGAAACCTATTAATAGATCCTAGCTATGCCAAAAATCAGTTGTAGGAAGTGCAGCAACTGTGGGGACATTCTTTTAGTTTTCTTGATTTCAAAATTAGCAGTGCTTACCACTAGGAAAATAGCAAAGGTGTATGAATTTCTCCTTGCAGTATGAAAAGCCTGACTCAGCCATGCTTTGCATCTAACTTTATCCTGATTAGTGTACATCAAATTGTCAAATAGTGCTAGATAGTCTAAATACCAGTGCTGTAATATTTCTGACTCCCAAACAGGTACAGCAGGGAGGCAACGCAGAGTCATCTAATACAGCAGCAAGCTGCATGGCAACAGGGAACAGCATTTGTACCTGCAGAAGTGGAAGAATACCGTAGTAAAACTCTGCTCTACATCATTTGAGTTCAGACCCACTTTTCACTTTGCTCCAGCCTTTTGGCCATTTAATGTAATTAAGTGGGCATTTTTGTGTGTGTGTGTGGGGGGGGGGGTTGTTTGTTTGTTTTTGTTTTT
>JAYRBT010000093.1:31975511-31991900 GCA_036023395.1 Myiotriccus ornatus
CGCAGGCTGGAAGGTGTAAAGACCTTCCCCGGTTCTTCGTTCGCGAAGTCTGGCCATTATTATTATTATTTATTACTCCAAATCTGGAAGAGGAACTGAGGAATTCAGAGAAGTAAACTAGTAAAATTGGAAGAATAAACCCTGAAAAGAATGCTTAGAAGCTTGATAAGATCAAGTAGTTGAAAGTCCTAAGTGGGACTTGGACCAAACTGCTGCTGGATGGCAAAACTTGTGATCCTCTGGTGGTCAGGGATGCCTCCAACGTCATCTGCTTCTATCAAGGATTGAGTGACTCATATTCTTTCACATTTTTCAAGCCTAGATTATGATTGTTATATTGATATGGCAAGTCATGTATTAAGATTTGACCTGATCTGCAGAGGGGCCAGGTGATTAGAAACCATAAGCTAAGCTGTGGTACAAAATTCTGTGGTATGCTACTTATAAAATTGCGCTACACTGATTCTGCTTATTAAAACACCTGTGCTACCCTGATCATAACATTCTATGCTGGTCATAAAAGTCTGGTAAAAAAAACCTCACCCTTTAAATGTAACTACAACTTAGTTTTGTCATCATTTTGCCAAGGATTTCCAAAAGAACTTGTCTGTCCCTATAAAACCAGGTGACAACCTCTCCTCATAGGAGAGATGCTCCAGTCCTTTAATCATCTTTGTGGCTCTTTGCTGTCCAAGACTCTCTTGTGCTGAGGGGCCCAGAACTGGACATGGTACTTTAGATGCAGCCTCACCGGTGTTGAATAAAGGGGAAGGATCACCTCTCTTGACTTTCTGGCAACAATATCCCAGTGCAGCCCAGGATACTGTTAGCCTTCTTTACCACAAGGACACATTGCTGGCTCATGTTTAGCTTGCTTTCCACCAGGACACTACACACATACAGTCCTTTTCTGCAAAGCTGCTTTCCAGTTGGTGAGCCCCCCATCCTGTACTGGTGCATGGGGTTGTTCCTCCCCAGGTGTGGGACTTGGTACTTCCCCTTGCTGAAATTCATGAAGTTCCTGTCAGTCCATTTCTCCAGCCTGTCAAGGTACCTCTAGATGGCAGCACAACCCTCTGGTGTATCAGCCACTTCTCCCAGTTTTGCATCATCTGTGAATTTGCTGAGGGTACACTTCTTCCCACTGTCCAGGGTTGTTGGCAACTTGGTGCCAAAAATATATTTTGGGGTATTCATATAAGATTTTTCCCCCATAATCAGACAAGAGGGAGGAATAAGGAAAATCTCATTATTTCAGTATTCAAAGTCAGGCTTGGTAATTTACCTTTAATGACATAAAATAATTAAGTGCTCATGTAATAGTATGAAAAATTTAATGTCTCAAGGAAATTCACAGCACTGTGGTATTATTCTCTTCACTGCTCACCACATCTAGCTTTGGATAAATTCTTTTTTTTTTTTTTTTAATTCAGTGAGTAAAATAAAATTCCAATTTTAGTTAAGCACATTAGTTGAAAGCAGTCACATCTATCAGCTAAACACTGACAAACACTTCTACTGTTCCCTGCTGCTGAGCTACTGCTAACAGTGTGAGCTATAGTGTGTTCTGGAAATAAGAGGCTTCCTCACAGGCTTGCACAAACCCCTGAGGAGGAATTTTTCTGCTTTCGGTGAAATACAATTTAAGCATTATGCTTTACCTCAGTTAAATTCCATCTTATTGACATTCAGACTTACATGGGGAAAAAAAAATTTTGGCTTAGCAAGCAAACTTACTTCATAGAGGAAAGTATACACCAGCACACATGGACCAACTTTAAAATCCTAAGTCCTTTTAAATTAAAATACTGAAGAAACTGCTTATTCACAATCTGAGAATAAAATTTACAGTCATGAGTTGCACATAAAGAATTTATTTTAAATGTTTTAAGGATAGAGTTACATCATAATTATAAAAATTACTTACAGAATTAAGTAAGAGATTTAAAGTGTTCATACTTCTAAATGCAAAGAAAATAAAAATAATGAAACCAAGTTCTAAAGATGAAGTCACTACCTAATTTTAAAATGTGAACACGAAGACCTTTGAACTATACACATACCAAGAACCATCCAAATTGCACTAATGATGTAAAATACAAAATGCACAGCATTTTCAAGGAACCAGAAACTGTTTTTTACCATAATTATTTTTCCCTGAAGTAACTGTAATCTATTCTATTTGAAGATAAAGCCTCCATTTTAAATAATTAAAGAAGTTGTATACCTATTGTAATAAATAGGATTTCCCCCAAAGTATTTAAGCCTTTATGTAGTCCAACTTAGTTTAGGCTTTGGCATTCAAAAGAAAAAAAAAATCAGTGTTTATTTATCAATTGTGACTTTATTTATCCTTGAACAGAATACATGGTCCCTTCAAATGCTGTATGACATACAACTGGAAAATTACCCTCTGTTGGCAATATGTTTGCCTCACCAGTGCATTTAATCCTACTAACAACCATTCAAACAGCACAATAAGTAAATTCACAAAAAAATGAACACAAAATAAAACCAGAACAAACTCCAAACCTAAACATTATAACATGCAACTTCAGTTTGTTACATAGAATGTTCTAACCTTCTAAGCATGCAAAAAAGGATGGTCTGCATTTAAGGTGTTTTTTTTCCTTTTTAAAAGTTTTACATGACAGATTGACATCATGCACACACAATATACAACAATACTACAGCAGGTAAATGAGAGGCCAATAACTTTTATATATAGATCCATGGCTTGTGTCATCACAAGACCTATGATAAATTTGGAAAGCAATGTTGAACCCCTAGAACAAGGGACCAACATGTAGTTACTAGGGTAATGCAAGCACTGCATGCAGATCTGAAACATGAGCCTAAAATAAAGCCCAAAGCAGATGGCAGGGAGTGGAATTAGTGTCAAGTCTCAAAAAGGTGGTTTAAGCTATTAAAAAAAACCAACTACAAAATCAAAAACACTCCCCCCACAAACCTTAAGAAAAAAAGATGAAAAGAAAAAACCCATGCAACAGACAATGGGGACATCTAAAAACAACCATAAAATTTGACAGTATATACTGTATAGATTATATTCTAATTAGCAAAATATGGTGTATTAGAGTGGCTTACATAAATGCAAGCCTAATGCTAAAAATGTTCCAATAGACCTAAACCTCAAATATTTCAAAACAAACCTTGTTGTTACATCCTTAGATGTAAAGCCCAAAATTCATTGTACTAAGTTATTCATGTATTTTGTGTGTAATCAATACACTCATTGTTGTGCCACAAATATCAGCTTGGGCTCATGGAGCCAGGCTCAGCTTTGAGATTTACATGCAGGACTCTTAAGAGTCAATAGAAAACACAACAGATCTGCAGGATGAAAACACTGTGTTGCAAATCTGCTCACTTTGTTCAAACACAAGAAACGTTTACGACTCAGGTACTTACTGCATAAGGACTGCATCAAGAAGCTATTCACTGAAAGACAACAGCCTGCCTTTGGTTGCCCATGATGAAATACTGGACATAATGCAATATAGTAGCGATGGACAAAGAATTAAGGTATCATATTTATACGGAGAGTATTTATTACCATTCAACAGCATAATGAGGCACAAGCCTTAAGGCTAAAATATGAAATCAGGCAAAAAAAATGGACAGAAAGGGGCTTAAACCACTGAGTCTTCAATATCAAGAATACCCACAACAGAGGTCATCCAGATCTCTGTTCTCTGATTAACAGCACTTCTCCTGCATCCTTCCACTAACGGCACATGGTTGGATATCAGGGTATTTGTTCCTTCCACCAACAGTGTTGACTGTCTTCACACACTGTGTTTCTGTGAAGCAGTTCTCTGAAACTCGCGGAGCTCTGCCTTAATGTAACATGACAATTTTGTTGCTGTGCTGGATCGTTGTTGCGTTTCTTTTAAAAGCTGCCACACTTAAGAAACCCTAAGTTTCATTTACAGCTATCTTGCAAGATCAAAACCGTGAAAGGATTTTGCAGTTGTGGGCTGCTATTTACATCCACAATCTAATGCAGATGACTGGACCACTGAGACTGCCTACAGCTTCCATTAGATAGTACACCACTGGCATGCAGAACTCTTAGTGTTCGTAGAATGAAGTTCATGTTAACAGCACACCTCAAAGCAAGTACAATGTACACCACAAAAGGCAACGACAGGTTTAAACTGTAGATTTGTCCGGACACTCCTTACGTGGAAAAGCCAGAGAAAGAACAAACTGGGAAGATGCCTTCTCGAACCAAAACAACTGAAAGCAAACCAACACAAAGGAATGCAAGAGACTGAGCAGAAGGCAACAAAAATGCTTCTCCTTCTCTAAAGTTACATTTTCAGTGTAAGAGGACACCCCCTCCCACTCCCCTGGCGTGAGACTGTATTTATCGTGTAAAATATTAACTACTGTTAGGCTTCTAAGTCCACACACAAACATTCAGGTTGCTAGGTTTTGATATTAAATGAGACTACTGATGCCAATGCGTAGTCTAAAGTCTTCTGAAGTAGCATATATACTGTTAAAGTTGTGGCACCAAGCACTTGGGTTTTGCTAAGAAGTGTGTATAACAAAGAAAGAAGTACAACATTTAGGATTGAAGGCAGCCTTGTTGCATGTATTTTACTGGTTCCTACAACTTGTAAATATGGGCCTTAACCTGCATTTTCCTATTAACTGGCTATACAGATTAAATGTATTTTTACAGTTTAAAGCCTTTTCACTGAAAGGTGCATCATTCAAACACTTGATATCCTACTGCCCTGTGACTAGTAAAAAATGCACAAGTATTTCCATGTACTGTAACTTCTTAAAAAGCTAAATTTGAAATAAAGGGTAGAAACACAGCAGATTGATGTTACTTGAGTTAGGCACTCCTTGATGCCACACAAACTGTTTAAACCTTTCAGGAAAGTCACCTCTGTCCCAACCCTGAAAACAAGGACTGCCAGTATCCAGGAAATTAAATTTAATATTACAAAAGAAGGTGTATCAAATATTAAACTACACTTGCATGTGGCAGTTGAACAAGTGAGTGCAAGGCTGAAGAAAAAAAACTATGAAAAAATTTAGATTAATGATTACAATACTAGATCAACTTTACACAGCTTGAATTTGCAGCTGTTCTTTGCTTTTAACTCCCTCCTGCCCAAACATATTGACTTCCTTCAAGAAAAGGAGTTATTTTACACAAAATGTGTCATGTTTGTATTACTCAGAATGAAACAGTTTTGCTGGCAGAGATTGTGGGTTCGCAGGGACATTTAAGCTTTCATTAAACTGGAAAGCAGTCAAGTCTTTGTGTCTACAAATTTTACATTTAATAGTTCCACAAATTTGGCAAAAGTTCATGATGACGTCTAGGATGTCTTCACCAAATCGTAGACATAAATATGGAAATCATCATCAAACTTGATGAAATAGACAGATGGTTTGGCTTCAACTTGATGAATGACCATGCCAGTCCTTTTTGAGCCATCTTCTTTGGCATATTCCACTTGTTTGCCTACCAGGCTGTCCACAACTTCACCCGGCTCCCGTTCTGCAGGAGGTGAATCATCTGTAAAATAAATCCAGTGAGCTTTAGCAGACATTAATAAAATGCTGCAACATGGAGAACAACTGCAGAGTCTTCTTTAAAACTCATACAAACCAATTAAAAGTTGTAAATAGATTATGTAGAAAATTAATTTTGTTAAGCCAAGCTCCTAACAGTTGCCATGCTTCTAGAAAGTAGTTGCAGAAAAATACTTCAAGTAATACTGTAGGAAGACAAAACCAGCACTTTGATTGATAAGAGAAGTAAATCTTTTGACAGGAACATTTATGCAGAAGTCATAGACAATGGCTGTGGATAACTAAATTTAAGCCACTGGCAGAAAAAGACACAGCAGAAGGCAGCCAAACCAAACCTCCCTCTTCCCACACATACTACTCAAAGGTGCATGACACTGCAACAAAACCATCTCTTCTGAAACGGTGGTAGGTGCAAAGTCCTTATTAAAAGGGGCTTTTTGACTCCGTATTTGAATAATGCTGTTGGTAAAGTCTAACCATATTATTTTCCTGTGTAGCAAAACCTAACCAGAAGTATCCTTGTATTTTAGATGATCCCTCTGGTAATTTGGATAGCAGAAGGTGTGATTTGTAAAAGGCTGATTACCAAGGGACTGGCTACAAGCCAACTGCAGAAAAGGTATGAAATAAGGTAAAAAAAGTACTGTATAGAGAACCAGAAGCAAACCACACCTTCCTTCTCAGCTCCTCTTCTTTTGTTCCCTATTTAGGTAACTTGTGGTTTGAATTTCAGTGACAAACTTTCTAAAGCAGTAGTCAAGTCTGACGTGGCTTTTATTCTGGAAATCATAAGTTTTAAAATTAATAAATTTTGTTCAAAGTTTGAATTTAAAATCCCTTACAGACTCCATCCATTTTATTTTCAGTTCTGAGAGCTTCGAAAGAACTCTCAAAAGACAAAAGACCCTCATCAGGGAATGCACAGACTGCCTTGTATTCACACTGAAAATTCTTCCACAAACTTGAGAAGTTTCTCTTTCAAATTTTGTTTCAGTCCCTCTAAAAATGCACTGTCACACAGATAGGATATTTTGCTCTTAATATCAGTTTTATGTGAAGAGTCTTTCTTGGCAAAGATGTAAGCTCAACTCAAACACTTTCACTTAGGAGTGTGGACAACGTTTTAGCATCAGATCCAGCGATACATTTTCCCCTTGCCAAGAAATATTCTACAATTTGGTCTCCTAACATATGCAAAGCCTATTATTTGAGAAGAGACAGTACCCTAAAAATTTTAGTTATAATAGTATGGCAAGTTCCACGAAATTTACAGAACTACTTTCAGTCACTGACTCAAGGACACAATTCAAAATATCTGGGAAGCATTCACATTCAGGGAAGGAAGCAAATATTCAGAACTGTTTAGAAAAGAGGCAAGCATCAACAGTCAATGGTTGATGGGAAAAGTGCACTAAAAGCAGTTAGTACTTAAATGGTAAGAAAACATACAAGCTTTCCCTAACCTCACCCCAAAGGTGGAAGAAACCAAAGCAGACTTAAAATACATTTCAAGTCCTTTTTTAAAGTAAGACAAAGTTATGATATTTTAAAAGAATAAAATTAAAGGGAGCAACAAAAAAAGATGTTTGTTTGCCAGCTCTCCTATTCATAAATAAGTTGAGACAAATGTTTAAGCACAAAAAGTAACTGGCCTACTTACTTGAATCAGGCATAATGCGAAGGTCACCTTCTTTATAATCATCTAAGAGTTGGTACATGTACAAGACGGGATCTTTCTCGTAGGTAATATAAAACCATGTGTTCATAATAGGAGCTCGAGCCAAAACCATCCCCCTCCATTCATCTTTTGAGCCATCCTCTGTCTCAAACATATGTTCCACAGCTTTACCAATCATTGTGTCTGCCAGGTGGGCATCACTAATTCGAGATGAAGCTGAAATGACAGCATTTCACAAGTTCATTCAAAAGCACAGATATGCATCTTTGTCAAAAAATAATCTTTACCCTTATTCATACACAAATCTGATTGGAAGTTCATAAACAAAACAAAACAAACACTGTCCATTCCACAGAGTTTACTACTGAAGATTTACAAATCTTCAGAATGTTGCTAGAATATCAATGAATTATTGTATTCCCCCTGTGATGAAACAATCATAATGCAAGGTAAACGGAGATCAGCTGAGGCCACAGCAGCAGAGACTCTTTGTATTTTAACTAGACACTGCACAGGGAGAGGCAGATGGGAGAAGAGAAAGACAGGCCAATCACAGAACAATTAATGTTATTAACAGAACTCTGGGGTTTGGTTCCTCTTAATTTCACACTACAGACTGCTATCAGTTGCTTTGCATTTAGAAGAAGTAACAGCTTATTCTGTTTATAAACTAGTATTTACTTGAGTAAATATCAAACCTGGTGGTTTGAAAAACTGTGGTTTAACAACCCAGTGCTAATTCTGAACATCAAAAAGCATTATTACTATAAAGTTATTTCATCTAGAAAATGCCCTCCCCACATTATTAAAAGTGCCTGGGGAAAGTACATGAGGCTTCCCTCGTGAGTTTTTTTTTTTTTCCCTCATGTACTTATGTGTTATTATTACTGTTAGACACAGACAACAGACAACACAACCAAGATGTCTTACAGTTCAAATTTTAACAGAAACATCAACATCAATCAAAAAAATCCCCTACAGAATGTACTGCACACTACTTGAAGACAGCAACTGCACTCACTACTATCATCAAAACTTTGTGGAACCTGAAAAAATGTAGAGCATTTTAGATTACATGTCATGAGACATAAATGAAATTGACCAGTAACAATTAAGTGTTCAGGTGTTATCTTGAGGCAAGTCTGCAGACATTAGTGGAGAACATCAAATAACGAATGTCAGCCTATACACATATGAATTTAGGAGAAAAATCCTAAAACTCTTACCAACTCTGTCTGGAAGAACTTCAAGTGCTGAAACTCTTTCATCTTTGTGAAGTTCTAGTCCATACACACAGTCAAATCCATCATACTTTATGAGATAGAGAGAGGGATTTACAGGAACTTGATCAAGCACTGTGCCCTTCCACTGCGTTACAGGTCCACTCCCTTCCTTCCATCCATGCTGTATCCTGCAGCCTACAATGTTTCTTCGTGGCTGAGAAATAGGTTTGCTCGGTCCCACATTGTTTCTATGTTTTCTGTGCACAGATACAAACACTAATATTAAACAAGTACATACATATTCAAAATTCTACTTCAGAAAGCGGCTGTACTGCTTTTACATCACAATGTATTTTACAGCTTAGCACACCTTTATTCAAATTAGGGCGTAAAGCATAGCACACTGTTATCAGAAAAAAGAAAAACGCACTAAAAAGTAGTGAAACATTTTTTATGTGCTTCATGTGGTCAGTTTCCTAACAGTAAACTGTAAAATTAGTTTGCTTAAGCCAAAAGAACAAGTCTACCCCTTGCTACACTGATGTCCAAGGTAAAACTCACCTGATCAGGTCTCACAGCACAACGGTACCTGGCAGTATTAAAACTTTACTACCTTGTTGCTCTCTGCAGAACAGTAAACAACTCCTGTCCCAGGAGGCAAAAGTCAGTGCAAACATTACCAATGGCAGACTAAAATTCTTACAAGATGGGTTTTTTTTTCCCCCTAAAACAAACCTCTTTTCAACTGAAGGAAATTTAGCCTCCTTCATTTACAGATATTTTTGACTCAGAGTATTTAAAGACACATGGTAGCAACAACACTTCTGTGTTGTTCCTTCTTAGTATGGGAAATGAACAATTGCATGTAATGGAAATGGCCACAAAAGAGATACTCCTGTATGTGGAAAATAGATTAAATACATTTTTTTATCCTTCCTCTATTTTCATGGAATTAGCATGGAAATTCCCTCTGGTGAACAGCAGTTGCTGTTCTGATCAACTGTAGCATAAGCTATTTGACAGTTTCAAATCACTGAAACTGTTATACAAGTATTGTTCTATCCAGTTATTAGAAACTGACAATTTTGAATCCAAATGGAAGAAACTAAGGGATGTTATGACAATATCCAAAATTCTCCTGCATGTCAGCTAGTTGTAAAATCAATTTTTGGGCTACTACTTGTAGCGCACACCCTTTCAGTGGCAGTAATCTATTCACCCAACTAGCACGCCTAAAAGCAACATCCAGAAGAGTCTCAGTTGCAGAGAACAACACCCTTCCTTAGATTAGAAATAGTGACCAAAGAAAAATACCTCCAGGAACAATGAACTGCTCTCCCAGAACTCTCTGTATGATCCAAAAAAGGAAGGCAACAACCACACCACTGAAATCCTGGAAGCGCTCTTTCAGAATAATGCACCCACTATGTGATACTGGAATGCTTAATGTTAAAGATATAACCACAACTACTGAAAACAAGACACATGAGTCCGTCAGAAGCTTGTCCCATCTCCAGGCTTTAATTCACCATGAAGGTCCTAGCACGGGGGTTTGCCAAATTTCACTTCTGTGATCACTTGAGCTTTTCAAAGATGAAACTGCAGTTTTGTATTCCTAACTTTGATAGCACAGACAACTGGAACAGGAGGGAGTTTCTGCAAAGAGAGACTCTCCCACAAATATGGTTCTACTTTTATGCAGAAACTAAAGCACATTTCCAAATTGTAATTCTGCTTAAGTATACACATATATATATATGTATATATATGAATTTCTAATTGTAATAGTGTCAGTAATAGTTTACTCCTACAAAATGAGATCAGAGATCTGGTTCTTGGCACAGTAAAATTGAGGTTGTTTTTTACATAATTCACGCATGTAGTTCTAATGAATCACTGCTTCATTTTAAAGGGAATTAAAAAAACTAAAGATAAAAGTTAAAACTGACATTGCTTTATCTAGTTGAAGCAGTTTATGCTGCTAATCATCTCACCTCTGAAAAAGATTATAATACCATTCCTATTCAACCCCATAGTCAATTTTACTTTCTGCCTACAGAGCAAAATGCACTTTAAGATGGAACAATAAGGCAGTAAGTTTCACACCCATCCTAAAAAAAAATGATGGAAAAAGAGAACCTGAGTTCAAATGGGTAACTGTGTTTGAAATGCCTCATAGAGCAAAACGCACTACAAATTTAATTACAAGTCAAGTACCCAACAGGTGTACCTGCAGTTCAAATTTTTGTTTTGGAAGGTTGTATTACTGAACAGCTGCTCACTCTCTTTTGCAGTGGTTCATACTGTTACTCAAACTAGTAAATTACTAAGGAAAGCCTATTTCTTGCATCCTGAACATGTGGTAAGAAAGCAAGCATAAGTTCTTAAAGATTAATAAATAATATAGAATGTACTTCCATGTAAGACAACCAATTAACCAATATTCCTTTCCTCAGCAGTGTGTTATTTTTGTGATACATCAACTACCACAAATATTCATAACCTTCTATGATGCTACATCTAGAAGGTCCAACACAATTTCTCACAACAAGAGAAGTCCCTTCTCTTTCATTAAAATTATCTTTACAATTCCACAGAGATTTTCTCTTGAAGACTAGAGAACAACTAGACACGGAAAACAGGGAGCCAGGAGAAACAGAAATTAGCAACTCCTGGACAGACACCCTCATTGTAAATGGCCTTTTGATTCCCAAAAGTTTCAGATCCTCTTCTTTATCTTGCAGGCTGTAAGCTGTTCAGTAAAACCTAGTTACGTGGAAAAGTTTCATTACCAGAGCCAGATGGTATAGACTACACAGCCTGAAAGAAGCCTTTCCAGATTTTAAAGCTGTGTTTATATGGTCCTCACACAAACTTCTATTTGGCAGCCGCTCCCAGGGAAACCAACATAGCGCAGAACATCACAGGACTGGCAGCAGAAAAATCAACCGTTACCAGAGAGTTGTGCTTCAAAAAGGAGAATGGCAACTCCCAATAACCTATAAAGTTATCCATTTGGGTTCGATTGTTGGTTGTTTGTTTTTTTCCTGATCATCTCACCTCAGAGAAACACCATAATGGAAAAAAAAAAAAAACAACAAACAGAAGGGTGGAAGAAAACAACACCCCTCAGCTATGGAAAAAATGCACAACTGTGAAAAACTGGGAGGAAAACTGTAAGACATTATAAAGGCAGTAGAGCAGCAGTGGTCAGTACACTTTCAAGTCTTTCATGGTGCTAAGCAGAAAAGTTATTAAAAATAGGACCCAAAACTTAATGCAGTTGTGATCTTATTACAGCCTATCATTAATAGCAAGATGGTGATGAGAGACTGTTACTAACTACTTTTCATAATATTCAGACTATGAGGCACATTAGGTTAACACAGAAGTTTTAAAGTACCTTCTGTACGCCCTCAAAAACCATCATTCAGTTGTGAATTTCAGCTCCACGTGTTGCAGAAACCAAGAATTATCTTAGCTTAAAGTGAGATCAAAATCTCAAAATGCTTAAGTTCACTTGTAGTTTAATTGCAGCAGGTACAACCTGAACCTCAAAGTCTTTGAATTGCCAACTACATGAAATCTGGAAAGCCTCTGAGGAAAGGACTTTCACAGTTGTGCTGTTTCTTATATTCTTTCCTTATACACCAAGGGTGGAAAGGATGAGATCCATGAGTTTACTGACCCATCTGATGCCAGAGAGGTCAACTTCATATTAGCAGAGATCACCACTACCCACTGACAGAGCACTTGGAAGAACTGCCCTATACCCACGGGAACCATCTCCAAAAGGCTCAACAGTTCACTATCATTTAGGAAAGAAGAGTTCAGAAGGCTCATCTGCACTGCTCATTCTATCACATCCTCAGTTACTGTGTCTTGCCTTGTTCCTTCCTCTGCTGCAAACCTTCTGAAGCTGATTTAAAATCTCAATGGCCTTCGAGTGCCATTAGGCTTCTTCTTCTTTTTCTTTAAATGAGAGCAACTAAATAAACAACTAAATCAGTGACAAAGTGTGCATTACCAACTCATGGTCTTTCATATCAGCTCAGAGCAGTATCAGCACATAGCATTGCATCATCATTCATAACCTGCTCATTTGTGTTAAACTATAAATATAAATTTTGTACTACTCTGCCTCATTCTCAGACAAGTCAGAGAGCAGCACACAAGAAATCATCTTGGCTTCATACAGAAAACCTTTACTAAATAATAAACAATTCAACTAGGCTAAATTAACAGAAAACTTAGCTGGATGCTCAAGTTAAATGCCTCAAAATTATGACACTTAAGATCAAAACTTCTCATGTCCCACAAAAGCCTTTATGCTAAGAAATTTACAGCCTATTTATTTAAATAAGTGTATATTAACACAACAATAAAGACAAATCTAGCCACCCTCAAGTACGAAAGGCAACCCACCTCTGATAGTCTTCCCATCATACACTCCTTTCTCTGAGCGGTTGAAAGAGAACAAGAGAAATTAAATTTTAACCAACTCTACCTGCCCCTAGACAAATAAATGTTTCTCTTTGCCTTCTATGAAGATAGACAAGAATGGATAACGATGAGCTGGTGAAAGGGATTAGAGTAGTTTTACATCAGGTGGTGTTTCTGGGATACAGTTAACACCGTTTAGCAGTGATTAACTACGTTAATCATAGAAAATACACCTGCTGAACAAATTGCTTTTGATATACCACTACATGACTTTACACTTAAAATACAGCTAGTAACGTTTTAGTAAGTTTCACACTTACCCAGCTTAGATTTCTTCCACCAGAGATATAGCCAGATATGACATCTAAGACCAATTACACCCAGATTACCTCTATTTTCACACAGCTACTCACCAATGTTCAGCTGCTACTATTTAAAAATGTAGATGGAAAAATACATGCCATGAAAGTGTAGCACAAGCAGGTATCCTTCCTTCCCACACAGATAGCAGCCTCCTTACAGAAGTATTTCAGTATATTCTTTATTTAAAAAGAAAAAAAAAGAAAAATCTTTTCCGAAACTACAGTTATAGTGCATACATGATTAGATTTGTCTAAGATTACATCCAGACTGGGTTATCAGTAAGCCTGATTTGCAGCTTTTATTGTACCTGGTGACAATGCACGAACTCTGTGCCAGAGAAAAGACATCCTACAGTATACATGGCTGATTTTGGGCTTGCATATCCTTCTCTATGGATTCCAGAAAGGATTACAAAATTGCATTCAAGAAAAATACCATATTAACAGCCAAAACAATGTTTAAATCTTTATCTGTGGGACTTTCCTACCACTCTCCTGAACGAATTAAAAGTCTGACCCTACACACGTATACTGAGTATTATTCCATGTGATTTGCAAGAACAAAGTGAGTGGAACGATACAGATATATTTCTAGAACAGTACCTGCAGTTACTGAGAGCTATACTTTAGCAAAAATATTAACTTACTTGTGGGAAGTCCTCTTCTTCATCATGCTGGCAGACACTCCTGCATGACCTACATATAAAAGATGTTGGAATTACTGAAAAATAATTTAAAAACTGGCACAGAAGTCTTCATTTTGAATGTCAAAATGTAAAGAATACAAACACTTCATGTTGTGACTGATCAGTGACCTGCTACAATGCGAGAAGGCTGTGCAGAGATAGACATGGCTAACATGTTCATGAAGCTGTGGTGGGTTGACCCCGGCTGGATGGCAGGTGCCCACCAAAGCTGCACTATCCCTCCTCTCCCGAGCTGCACAGGGGAGAGAAAATACAACTAAAGGTTCCTGGTCAGGAGGGACAGGGAATCATTCACCAATTACCATCACAGGCAAGACGGCTTTGACTCGAGGAATATTAGTTTAATTTATTATCCATCCAGTCAAAGTAGGATAATGAGAAATAAAGCCAGATCTAAAAATGCCTTCCCCCCACCCCTCCATTATTCCTGGCCCTAACTTCACTGTCACTTTTTTCTACCTCCTTGACTCCAAGTAGCACAAGGGGACAGGTAATGAAGGTTGCAGTCAGTTAATCACATGTTGCCTCTGTCGCTCCTTTCTCCTCAGGGGAAGGACTCTTCACACTCTTCCCTTGCTCCAGTGTCGGCCGCCTCCTACAGGAGACAGTCCTCCAAACTCCCCAGTATGAATCCTTCCCACAGGCCACAGTTCTTTATGAACAGCTTCACCATGGATCCTTTCCACAGGGTGCCAGCCTTCAGGAACAGGCTGCTCTGGCGTGGGTCCCCTGCAGGGTCACAAGTCCTGCCAGCAAACCTGCTCCAGCGTGGGCTCCTCTCTCATGGGGACACAGGTCAGGAACCTGTTCCAGTGCAGATTTCCTGTAGGCTCACAGACTTCTTCAGTTGCATCCCCTTGCTCCAGTGTGGCTCCATCAGCTTTGCCATGCGCTGCAGCGGAGCCTCTGCTCAGTGCCTGGAGCACCTCATCCCTCCCTTCTGCACTGACAGTGGTGCCTGCAGGGCTGTTGCTCTCACACAGTCTCATTCCCCTCCTCTGGCTGCAATTGCTACTGTGCAGAATCTTTACCCCGTTTTAAATATATCATCCCAGAGGTGCTACTACCAAGGATGGGCTCAGCTCTGGCACTGGCTCTGCTGGAAGCAAGGGGGAGCTTCCAGTTGCTTCCCACAGGAGCCACTCTTGCACCCTCCTGGCACCTTGCCATGCAAACCCAACACAGAAGTTCAGGGACGAACATAAGGAGTGACTGACAGCAACTATTAAAATGAAAGTTGTACTGAACACAACAGGGACAATCGTTATTACAGCTGAAATCATCTATCAGCAACAGCAGGTGAGTGAATTGTTTTACGCTTTTATCCTTAATAAAAAAAAAAGATGCAAATACACATCTTCCCAAGTTAGCCAGACCAGCTCTACCTGTGCCTAACAGAGGATTATAAAAAAACCCTATGAACAAATCTATACAGATAGAAGAACACTGCACTGCTCCCAGTCATACTCTGGGATCGATATGAACAATGGAAAGGTTCTACTAAGCTGAAGTGAGGGAAAGGGAAAGGAAAGCAGGCTTCTGCTAGCTGTTAGAAAGCTACTTACGACCAGCCATGAAGAATTCAGCAGGGGAAATATGCAAGAACAAGATGACAGAAGAAGAGTTTCCAAAGATAACATTATATATAAGAGGTGATTTGCACAGCTAAAAAAAAAAATCAAAATAAGTTCTCAGAATAAAAATTGCAGGCTCAGATCATAGCCAATGACCACATGTATAGGGATAATTTACTAGGGTTGACTGAAATAGCCCCTGTTAAAAGTGATGGTTGTGATGTCAAGGGTAATAAGTATCCAGAAGATATCTGGCTTGATCCTGATTCTCCTTATTGTACTTGTTTTGACTGGGATAGAGTTGAATTTCTTCACAGTAACTTATTTTGGGCTGTTGTGGATTTTTTAGCTTGTCTGCCATATTTAAAAGAACCTGATCACAGTGTCAGACTGAGTGTAAGGCTAATGCCTCCTGTTTATGTACAAACAAGCCCAGAATTTCAACTAGGGATGCTTAAATTAACACAGAGAAATATTTTAACTTCACTATACACCTGAACAAATCGATTCTTTTAAGTTTTACACTGTGTTAAACAGCTTTGGAATTATATACATGTTCAAAACTTTCAGGATATTAAGAACATCACACAGGAGAGTCAAGCACTGGAAGTACCATTAACCTTCAAAGTCTTCATAAATATTTCAGTATTTTCATTTTTAGATGAAAAATTTAAGAGGAATATACATACAAAGTTACAAAAATTCTGGAAATAAAATAATACTGCATGTTGTTTATTATGTTCAAGCTTGTATCAGATCCTCAGGAACCTGCATTTCCATCAGTAATGACATCTGAAATGCTTGGATTTTAAAAATTAA
>JAYRBT010000093.1:31999866-32012585 GCA_036023395.1 Myiotriccus ornatus
CGAGGCCCGGACCAGGAGATATCACAAGACACAGTGACCTTCATGCCCCGAACTCTGGAGGAACTCCAAGGACTGCAAATGCTGTGAAGAAGATGAAGATGAGGAAGAAGGGATCCCAAACTCCCCCAGACTCAATTCCTGAAGGCATGTATTGAGGGGAAGAACTGGGGGTGGACAAATCTGGGACTGGATGGACCTTATAAAATCACAGAACCACTGTCTGAGGGGGGCATGTGGTATGTATTCCCCTAGGCTTTAGATGAAAGGACCTGCTCTCTTTATCTTATCTCATACACTAAATTGGCCTGGAATCTTTCTCTGAGATCTTTTAGGTAACACCTCAATATAAAAAAACACCATCATCAACACAGACAAGTATTAACCCAATCATCTTCAACAGCAAGAATTTCTCTCTCTGCCCTCACGAGCTTTTAATAGCAGTGATTGAGTGGACACCTCTCAACCCTCAGGGAAGTACCTATAAACTCACCACATGCTTCAGTAAAACCTGTGAACATTTAATTGTCCACAGCTCCACAACCACTTCTTGACTTGTAGCCTTATTTAACAACCAGGAGTAGAAGTCACTAGAGTGAAAACAACACAAAAAACACAACTGTACTCAGTCTTGTGTTGAATATAACTATCAAATTATTA
The DNA here is from genome assembly GCA_036023395.1 of Myiotriccus ornatus. Taxonomy (NCBI): domain Eukaryota; kingdom Metazoa; phylum Chordata; class Aves; order Passeriformes; family Tyrannidae; genus Myiotriccus; species Myiotriccus ornatus. The sequence continues at coordinate 32,000,524 of JAYRBT010000093.1, forward strand.
CAGTTCTCTGAACTCACAAACTTGTACAGCATCTCTAACACCTGCATGCCCGTAATACACTGAGCAATCTTTGTAGTAACACTGGAAGTGCAGATGCACAGAACTGACTCCCCTTCTGCTACCAAATAAGCAAACCAGAGGCCAGCTGAAAAGATGGACAAAGAAGGACAAAGGAGATGACTTCACTTTCAACAGAGGGTGCACTTTAATCATGCTTTATCCATTTTTCATCCTTTGTTTTCCATATAAAAGGCAGCAAGAAAGTTCTCTAGTGAAACTAGTGGAACATTCAGTCCAGTATTGCTGTGCAGGAATTAGCCCACCTCTGTCCAGAGGTTTGAATCAATCTTCCCTTGATGAACAGACACTTGCACCTGCAAGATCTACTGATCCATCTCAATAGTTCACAGATCAAGGCTTCTCCCATTATTTGGGTCTTTGAATCAACTGGAAACAGTTTGGGAACCTCTGATCAGAACTTTCCTCATTATATTTATTTATGTGCTGCTCTACATTATCCTGGAATTCAGAGAAATAAAAAGGGCCAGAAAATGTTTAAGAACTGACAGGTGCTAAATGAGCTTCATTAAATAAAAAAGACAACACCAAAAACAATGCACTCATCAACATCAAATTTAAGTTCCACGTTAATTCATGTAGCGGTTTTTAAACAAAAAAGTTTCTAAGTTGATTTTCTTTCTAAAGGCTAACATTTTATCTACACACATACCCTTGAGTCACTCTTGGGCAGAGCAAAACTAATTTTGAAAATAAGAAAAATTTTCCCACTACTGCAACAGTATGCACACCTTAGTACCAGAACAATAAAGACACATATAGTGCATTTTTAAAGACTTGTTTTAGAGCTCTAGTCTACTCTTCTCTCAAGTAGCACAGATAAGCACAACCTCTTTTACTAATGAATGATTTGCCTGCGCTAACAGAAGACAGGGCTCAATTTCAGTATTATTTTGACCTTCTACTATGGAATCATCATGAACAGCTACAGTTCAGCTGAGCACCTTAAAAGTCAGTTATTATATACTTAGTAACAAATATTTAACTTCTTTTCACCACACTGCTACAATTCTTCCTGTGACTTTACATACTGTATCAACACTCTGAAGTATAATTATTTTTTTTAAAGCATCCCCTTACAGGCAACCCAAAAATACCGACTGACTCAACCTTGTGTATATTTAACTTACTGATCGTTTCATACCTACATGGCACTACATGCTTAAAGAAATCTTATAAGACAAGGCTTTTACAAAAATCTGAAGAAGAGATCTAGTACTTACTCAAAGTCATGTAACTTCCTTGCATCACTTTGGATAAAGGTAAAGTTTAACCCACTCGTAATTGTTCAGTCTACTGCAAATTACCTTGCACTTAAACACAAGGCAAGAATCTGCACTGACACCACGGTAACAACTTGTCACAGGCTGCTGCAATTGCCTGAAGTCACATCCTTTTGCATCATGGCAAATATAGACCAGGTGAGTTTCTCAGCAGATGATCACAGGGCTGGAGAAGGAGAGGATGGAGCCCTCTCCTACTAGGCCAGGTTGAGAAGGGCTGGGCTTGTTCAGCCTGGAAGAGAGAAGGCTTTGGGACAACCTCACAGCAGCCTTCCAGTACCCGAAAGGGACCTACAAGAAGGCTGCAGAAGGACTTTTTACCAAGGCGCGAAGTGACAGGACAAGGGGGAATGGCTTCCAAGCGAAAGAGGGTAGGTTTAAATTGAATACTGCCAAGAAATTCTTTATTGTGAAGATGGTGAGGCACTGGAACAGACTGTTCAGAGAAGTTGTGGATACCCCATCCCTGGAAGTTTTGAAGGCCAGGCTGGATGAGGCTTTGAACAACCTGGCTGAGTGGAAGGTGTCCCTGCCCAAGGCTGAGGGGTTGGAACTAGATCATTTTTAAGGTCTCTTCCAATCCAAATCACTCTGTAATTCTGCAGCTTTCCTTACTGATAAGCAGCTATCTCCCCCGAACACAAAAAAATATACGCACAAAAATATCAGCTGTCCAGGATACGACAGCAGCGCCTTACTCCTGTACAATCATTATGTTTGCTACCACTCTATGGTAAACGCAAGTCAACTTTAAGTCTTATGTTGTAATTATTTTTTTTCCTACTCATGCTCTTACAGATGGGAGTTGAACCAAATAATTTGTAATAACGCTAAGCAAGTTTACTCAGTTTGGCTTGGTAACATTTACAAAGACAAGTCTCTGGAAAGTAGAGTGGGAAACGTGTATTTGAAAAGTCCAGCATTTCCCTGTTGTCTGCTTAAGTGTCTACTCATAGTAGACATACACATACTTAGGTCAGCCTTTCTTTGAAGACTAGGTTTAATTTCCATTGTGTTAGTCAAAGAAGCAATGTTCCAAAGACAAAAGGATCACTCAAAAATTGTGGAAGAGCAAGCCTAGGGCAAACATACCTAACCCTGCTGTTAGAAGGTAATGGAGTGGTAAGTTATTACACTTCACTAAGTCTGTTAGGTTCACTGATCACAACAAATCAAACTCTTGGGTTTACATTTCTTTTGGAGGCTGGCTGATCTTTCTAAGTGTCATTTTAAGTGTACAATAGCCAGTTCTCAACAATTCAGGCTAGCAGTGCTGCTGCACATACCTTCAAACATCGAGGGAATATAAGTTTCACAGAGTTTTACAGGACGGGGGGATGATCTGCCGTTTGACAGAGCACTTCAAAGCGTTTTAGCTCACTAGTGGTCTGGGCATAAGTACTAAATTATTCTTTGACACGTGCTGAGTACACGGACAAGATGCCACTGCAACACTACATTGACACTAGGCCTAATAAAAATATTTTCCGAAGCCAAACTTAGGAATTTGTGACATCAGATGGTTTTGCAAGACCAAGAATTTTGACGACTTCCTTTTATTCTTACCAGTTATGCCCAATTTCTGCAGCTCTTGACATAATCACTATTTGTCTTGAAGATGAGCTGTGGCAGCCCACCCGTTTGGATCAGAGGGCCAGAACACAACAAAAACCGTGCGCGTCAAAGTAAGCCAAGTAATTAATACATCAATAGTTGTACTATAGCAACTACCTACAAGTTTCAAAAGCAAACAAACACATAAGCATTCAAAATTCTTAGGACAAGGTACTGATTAGGCATTCACAGCACTGACTAGAAAGTCAAAATTTAGCTGTTATGAACCCCAACCTAAGTACCCAATAACAATATTGACAAGTGAGTAGCAATTCATTTTAAAAAAAAGGCAGGGCCACAAAATACTTAAAAGGGACCAAGTTAGAAAAATAAGCTCTGTACACCACTAAAACTATGACAAGATGTACTAGGAGTCAATCTGCTCCTGGATTTGAGACACATGTACTTTCCCATAATCAACATCACAGTAACTACAATCATAACAGTGTTTAATGAATCAGAGATATTAACTTGGGTCTCCACTGTACACAAACACTGACTGACTCTAATGAAAATGTAGTTCTCTTCTTTCTTAATTCAGCTGGGAGTAGGAGGAGGAATTAGAGTGAAATTATTGGTAAGCTAAGGCCTCCTCTAGTCACAACAAAACAGACAACTCTGTCAGCAATTACTTCCATGAAGGAGCAAACAATACCATTTTTGCAAACTGAAGCACGATCACACAGATATATACTGTTCAGACCCAAAGCACAGGAAGAGTTCTCTCTACACACCTGCTTTTAAGAAAAGCTGATGAACAGGATTAGACAATTCAAACCACTAGTAGTTTTCATCCTATCTTTGCAATGATCAGGGGGAAAAAAACAACACCACTGCAAAAAGGATTCAGGGAAAATGATCTCTTGCTCATAATCTACAGTTTGAAAAAGGTGAGCAGCCAGTTCTAAACTGAATTTGTCTTACCCATTTCCTTCACCTTCAACCATTTCAGCTTATATTAAATCAGCTCTCAAAGGCACTCACATAACTGTTTACACTGGAAATGCAAACCACTAAAGTGAAAACACCTGCTGTTAAGAATGGCAGGTCTCTTGACATGGCTACCAGCTAATAATGCAATCTTAGTTTTTCCAGATCAACTGCAGAACATTCACTCACTGTCTAAAACATTAATAGAAATCTCAGCCTAAAGACTTTATCACCTTTAAATGGTGAATAGCTGCAATAGACGTCAAAGTTGTAATCTACAGCAAGGCACTGAAAACAAAATTCAGCATTGTATTATGTGCTCTAGCTACTGCTAACTACATTAATTTCTACAAATATGGAGGGTCAGTGAACGAATACTACTTCAAACCAAAACCTGTTTCTTTAAAAGAGCAGTTTAGCTGTAGAGAAATTAGATCAGGTATTTTTATTATTATTAATTTAGATACTGCAGTCACCACTATTATCACCAGCAGGAACAACGATAACTTATTAAACTGCCAATCATACATTTTTCTGTAAGATGAGAACAATCAGCATTGTGACATTACATGGTATTTTCTTTGCTTGCGTACAGGTCTTTCAGATTTTTGGTGGAAAACACAACACATCCTGCTTAAAGCATGTGTGTGTGTGTTGGGAAGGAGCAAGAAAACAGTGAGGGGGGGAAAAAAAAAAAAATCAAGCTGTGAAATCAGTGACTCTCCCTAAAAGCAGTGGAGGCATCAGAACAGACCAGTCCTCATTCCACTTGTGCTTTCAAAAAAGCACAGAAGAGAAACACACAAAATATTAACTCTGAAACTGGCATAGTTCTGCATGCTCATTAAACTAATGAGAACGACAAACTGCTTCAAGTTACTCTGAGGCTTTAACACAACATCTGCATGCGTCTGAGTATATGAAAACTTTTGCTCAGAAACAGCTGACTTAAAACACTGTATTCTTCTCATTGCAGAAAGGTGACAAAATGATGGCAAGAAGGAGGCAAAGAAAGCTTTCAGAATGAGGACCACCTCTGAATAACTTGTTTCCTACCATGCCTTGCTTGACCCACAGTCAAGCTTGCCTTTCTTTAACTTTGGTCATAAGCTCTCTTCAAAAACACTGCTCTGAAATTACTCCGCTGCACGTATAGCACAAATGGAAATGAAAAAGTAAATTAATAATGATATGACTTCAGACCTAGAACTTGCAGCAGCAGCAACAGGTAGTCTTTTTTTTGGCTTCATAATCTCATTTTCTCTCCAGAAAGCTTGGTATCTGACCTGAACTAGATTCACCAACAAATATTTAACTGTATTTCCTGAAATTCTGCATCAGCCTGCGTATTGGTAACAACAACAACAATCCTCCCAGAAAACCCACACCCCTTTTGCCTTTTGAAATGCTCATGCTTATTTGCAGAGACCACTAAATTGTCCCGTGGTGCTCAAAACAAGGTTGGGCCTGTTTAACTGAGCAGCCGAGTAGGGGAGAAACAGAAATTTGCAAAGGGGAAAAACGTGGTATCTTCCAGCAAACAGGATAGCAAAAGGCAGGATATCCTTCCCCATAAAAGCAGGTGAGGCCTTCTACAAGTCTGTCCCACTGATAAGCAGAGCACACACAGGAACAACCACACCTCTGCCTTTTATGCTGATGCCTGCTTCCTAACTGCATCCATACAAATATAAAGTCTCCTAGAAGTGTGGTTTGAGGCCTAAGAATGACTGAAAACTAAGATGTTTATTCACACCATCACTTTTCCTGTTTCAATTAAATTACAAATAAGAGGAAATTAAAAAAAAAAAAAACCTGCCTCAAACAAATTCATGTAAATTACATTCTACAAGCCTCTAGCCTAAACCTACCTGTAATGCAAGGCCTACTTTACTTCACCCCCGTTAGCCACCAAGGTTACAGCATCTGAACATGTACTTTTCATCCACTGTTAATACAGCCACATATTTCTAGTGACATGAAGTAACATTAATCTGTCTCATCTCTCTCCACACAAGCCACTGGTGTACACACACAGGTGTTACTGAAGGCAGGAGTGAAATTCCCCCCAACTTGAACAGGTAGGAAAGGCTGTTTGCCCCCTTTTGAATATATTCTCATCAGAGTATGGGTTTTGGCCTATCATATCTCACAAAACCTCATCATCACAATATTTCATCTGTAGTTCCCCGGACAGCAAAACAACCATTAATGAGTTTGTGTGTCATCTTTCACCATTAAAGCAAAGAATTTCTGAAGGGGATTAGTGAAGAAAAAAGTCATTACATCCAAAGCTCTCTGCAACAGCAAGGTTTTGAGAAGCAAGTAAATTGACCTCTAACATGTTTGCCCCTATTCTGGTTTCACTGTGATGTTCAGATCATTGTCTAAAACATACATGGTTATGAGACAGGGCAGGCAAGCAATTGTCCAGAATCAGACACAGCCAACTCTCTTCCAACTATAATTATATGAGTTACACAACCTACACACTTGAAGCATTATTTTTAATATTTATCATCCCTAGACAATTTCATAAAGTACAATCTGTAGACATTTTTACAGTGCATAATTAAGACCACAGGTAAGTCACAGATATGCAGAAGAACACATGGAATACTTCCCAGTCCATGCTAAGTACTTAACCTTTGCCTACGAGAAGAAACCTAGGCACTACACTTAATTTCAGCAAGCATTAAGTTTGTCAAGGTATTTTGAAATGTCTGTCAACAAAACTTTGCAGAATTGTCGCTGGGGAACTACACTAGAACATGCCTTCTCCTATGCTACTCAGCTCACAAAACATTTTATCTGAATGCCAGAAATTTTCATATTTAAGAATCTCAGCCGAAACCACAAGATAATGCACTGAACTTAAGCTGCCTTGGTTCCACACACTAGGAAAAAATTTTGCAAATTAAACTAATACTAAATTAGTTTCATGGGGTTTATAAGCTTTACAGTCTTACCAAAAAGACTATAAAAACCTACTTGCAAGTGATTACAGTAACACTTATTCTGCAAGCAGATCTCAAAAAAAAAAAAAATTCGAAAATGTTTCAAAATATCCCAACCATCTTGCAGTAACTGCAACACTTAAATATGGTTAGGTAATAGTTAAGGCTAGTAGTCACCACAGGTAATCACAACTATTTCTACACATTTCAGCAGTTTGTGGAACCCTTACAATAGTGAAGTCTCCATATCAGTCATTCAAGACCTCATACAGCACAGATTTATGGCAGTTTCACAACATACATTACAAGAAAGAAACAGAAGAATGTAACCTGGATTTATAGAACCAGACTTCACATCCTGATAGACAAATGCATTCACCTCCTGAATTCTATATGCCATCAGCAAACTCACATTTTACACTGCAACAGAAAGTTACTGCAACCACACATGCTGAAAGCAGTTAGTTCAAAGTATTTCACCATTGTTTGACGTGGATTAGTGATGAGGCCCCCTTGTCCCTACCATCAGCTGTTCACAGATAAATACACATCAGTTACCTGCGTTGTTTCAAGGATCGCAATTTGCATTCATATGGTAGAGATGTGGATGGAAGCACTCTACACACTTAGACAAGAGCAGTTACATTCCCCATTCTTTTAAGGCATGTGGGATGTCGACATCCAGATAGCACCTGGATAGCAAATGGGACATTTTGATATATGGGAAGTACTCATTGGGAATACCCATGTGAAGAAAGATCAGCATGCACCTTCAGATCATAAAACAACCGAACTCTGAATGTGGTAAGAGAAGGAAAAGGAGAAAACCAGCAAAACAAAAAATTTTCTCACACCTGTCATGAGAAACAAGCTATCTAACCATACAACAGGAAACAACTTTCTCTCTTTTGTTTCAGCTTCAATGAACAGCTTCCGAAGACGATTTTTAAACCTCTCTGCTGAATCAGTTTTAGGCACCGACAAAAACATATTCTCATGCCACATCATCAAGGAGTCAAGTTAAATCTTTCTATTACCTGGGGAAAGAAAGGAAAGGAGACAAGGAAAACCAAAATGGAAGCATAAGAAGTTGACAGCAACAGGCTTCATTCTCAGAAAAAAAAATTTTAAATGCTGTTTTGCTTCAGTAAGTAGAATCCTACCAAAAATCTTTCATTTGTCAAACGTTAAGTAAATCATGCATTACATTAAAACACACTTTAAAACAGCTCTTGCGTCAGTAGATGTTTACAGATCTGAAAATGTCAAAGACTGCAGCCTGCCGATAGATAGCAAGGAAAGATATAGGGTAAAAAGTCAATGGAATACCTGGGCTGAGAAAATACAAAGCAAGTACTGAAGAGTAAGACCAACTACAAGTGTTTATTACCCTTAAGACTTCATCTTTTAAATGATAATTTCGTCAATATTTAGAACTACACTGAGTCATGATTTACTTGACTCAAGAGCATGCCTTCTTAAAAGAAATTCATTTCCAGCTTCTTCCAGCAAGCTGATCACTGCAATTACTTTTCTTGCAGTCTTCTTTTTCCTCAGACTCATTTGCCAATATGTAAAAGTAAACAGTTTTTGAAAAGAAGACTTTACTAGTATCAGGTTTTTTAATTTGGTTAAACACAGCCTAGAATTACTCACAATGGCAGAAACACTGGAGTGTCTTTACTTAGGCACAAAGATTTGGCAAGTTCTTCAACCATATGTGCTCCTCATGGGCCCACAATACTGATTTTTGACAAAATCAACACAACCAAGACAGAAAGAAAGATCTCCTAGGTGTCACAGAGAAGAATGCAATGGCAAGCTAAAGACGCTGTAAACAAGCAACTTACAAAGCTGATGAAGTAGAGCCAAATTTTGCAGAATAAAATTCAGTTATAGAAAAAAAACCTACAAGGTACAAGAGTTAAACATGACTACTTCTAAGTGATGAATTATTTAAGCAGATGTGTTGCTGATGGCCTATTTTTATTTTGTTTATTTTGCTCTTCGGCCTAAGAACTGGTTTAAGCATGCAAAGGCCTATTCTGAGGGAGGAGCTGAATATTTCAGTACCTCTCACATTTTCAGTACGAGAGCAATAATTTCAAAATGTGGTGGCCACCATAATGAATGACTAATTAACTACAAGTGGTAAACTATTCCAGTGGCTTCACCAATACTGCCTTCAGGCTGCAAAATGTAAAAAGAAAAAAAAAAAGTGAAGGACTGCTGCAGGAATCTACCGAGGTTACAGACTTCTGCTCAGACTTTTCCATCTAGAAGTAGCACAGTTGGCTCAGGGGCCATGACGTAGATACACATTCCAAAATGATCCTGTAACTTGGATGACACGTCTTAAGTTTTACGTTATTGTAAACTCTCTACATATTATTTTCTTCTCATCTCTGGTTAATCAACATTTGTTGATTCCATCCAGCGGGGATGGAAAAAGCAGCAGAAAGAAGTATTAATATATTATATTTAACTCCTACACTGTAGTATCTATTTCTATCTCAATAAAAGCTGTGTGATTATGCCATATCAGTGCTCCTGCACTAGAAGTTTCTAAAGCAAAGTAGAAAAACACAACATCGTTAGGACATTTACTACTTTCGGGCATGACTATCCATGCGTACATGATTCAATAAAGACCGTGTTTTAAATACAACCTTTGAAAAATGAAACATTTACTACGAGTTACAGTAACATGGCTAGAAAGCAATATAAAGCATCACTGTCTTTTCACCTTCAGCATTCACCCTTAGGTTCCAAACTAAAAAAAAAAAACAAAAACAAAAAAAAAACACAAAAAACCAAACCAAACAAACAAACAAAAACAAAAAAACCCTGTCTAATGGCAAATGACTTTAGATATGCTCAAACTACCTTCAAATGTTGTTTTGATTTCACGTCACAAGAAGCAAAAAAACCAACCAAACAAAAAAAAAAAAAACCAAAAAAACAAAAACACCAAACCAAAAACCAAACCAGATTTATCAAAGCCAGAAGGGGGTGCTCTGAATAATTAAGGGGGGGGGGTTGGTACTGAAATGAGCATTTGCCTTGCACTATTAGAGAGGTCAACAGCACGCTGTCTTGTTCCTAGTTTGGGAGCACACTTAAGTTCAGGACGCCATGCCTTTTTTACAGTCAAGAAAAAAAACCGGAAAAATTCAAACCAAACCAAAAAAAAAATAAAAAAAAAACCACCAAAGCAAAAAAAACCCACCCAGACTGAAAAGCAGGCCTGTTCCTTTTAGCATAAAGGAAATGCTTCGGTTCGTGCTATTGTCACGACAAGGGCAAATTAATCTATGACAGAAAACCAGCAACACAAAAACCTGGCAAGTGTTAATTCCAGTTTTGTATCCCATGATTTGCAAGCTGTTCAAGATACTGACAAGGAGGTACAAGGAACGCAAAGAAATCCAAAAAGCCTAAGCTACGGGTTTTACCTACACAATGCCTATTCTGACATAACTAGTTCAGGTCTTCTTCATGTGACTGTGCCGAGTTGATCCCTTATACCGAGCTATGTCCTGAAATGAAAGAAACGGCCCTAGATCATTGTGCAAGTGTAACACAGTATTTCATCTCCGCCAGCACTCTGGTGCATCAACCTCCCCCCACCCAAAACGAGAAAAAGATACGCACATTCCAATCAAGCCTCTCTCAGCGGGGATCACCCACTTCCCCCCTTCCTTCCCTCCCTTCCTCCCTCGCCCCAGGCCTTGCCAGGTTCCCAAATCGCCGCCGATTTTACGTTTCATTTTGTTGTTAAAGCGGCCAAAACGAAAGGAGAAAGCTTCCCAAAGCGAGGATCCTTACCCTTGAAATCCCGCCATGCGCGCAAATAAGGAGGGTGAATTGTTTTTCCTCCCTGTTTTTTTTTGGTTTTTTTTTTGGTGGTTTTTTTTGGGGGGTTGGTTTCTTTTTTTTTTTTTTTGGATGTGCGATGAGGGTGGTAAGAAACAAAAGCCTCCCCGGAGGAGCGGCTAAGCGGCGGAGACTGAGGGAGAAGGCGGAGACCCCGGCGGAGGAGCAGGGCGAGCGTCAGCCATGTTGTGTGTGTGTGTGCGAGTGTCGGTCCAGTATTTACAAACCTGCAGCTGCAGCAGCGTTTGGAGCCTGGGAGGGGGAGAGAGAAGGAGAGAGGAACGCGGGGAGGGAGGGGGATGGAGAGGCAGGGAGGGAGGAGAGGAGCGAGGGAGGAGGGGAAAGCGGCACGGCAGACAAAGGATGGCAGCAGCGCGGGGCGCGCACACCCTCCCGCGGCTCCGGCTCCCCCGCCGCCCTCACGGCCCCTCGTCCCGCGTTCCCGCCTCCACCTCCCCCGGGGGGGCCGCTTATCCGCCGGCAGCCCCTGGCGGGCCCCAGCCCCGGCCCGCACACAATCGCTCCGCAGCGGGGAAAGGGGGAGGGCAGCGCTGCCCTCGGGGTGAATGCGACGCGGGGCCGTGCCGGGGGAGGGCGGCAGAGCCGCGGAGCCCGGAAGGGCGGGGGGGTTGCCAGGCAGCCGGGGTGCTTTGCGGGGGGAAGGGAGGGCGCAGGCGGCAACGCCAGACCGGGGCCCCCGCGGCCCCGATGCCGCCCGCGGCTTCCGGGCGGGGAGGGCGGGGGGATGAGCGGTGGGAGCCCCGGCAGAGGCGAAGCGCGGCCGGGCTGGGACCGTCGGTCCCCCCACAGCGACTCCCTCCGGCTCTGCCCGGTACTGGGCCGGGCCAGGCCAAGGGCGGCGCGACGGGCTGCGCTCCCTCCGTCCCCTCCCTCGCCCCGCTCGCTCACCTGCCGGCGGGGCGGGCGCCCGGGGGTGCGGGCGCTGCCGCTCGGCCCCTGCCCGGCCGGCGCCGCTCAGCTCCTCGGCGGCGGCGGCAGCAGCGGCGGCGCGCCCGGCCGCTCCCCTCGCCTCGCTCGTCCCCCTCCGCCGCCGCCGCCTCCTCCTGCTCGCCTCTGCCACATTTGGATCCCCCTCTCCCTACGCCAGCTCCGACGCCAGGACTGAGGCCCTCTCACCTTCCTGCCAAATAGTGAGCCGCCCGCATCGCGCCGCTCAAAACACAGGGCCGGGCCCCGCCCTCCTCCCCCGCGCGGCCCCCCCCGCCCCGCCGCGCAGGCGCACTGCGCCGCCCCGACTGCGGCGGGCGCCGCCCGCGCCGGGCCCGCCGCGCCGCCTGAGGGGCCGGGGCCGCTCCCGCACCTC
>JAYRBT010000093.1:32024619-32047656 GCA_036023395.1 Myiotriccus ornatus
TTCCAATGTAATCTTTCTCTATGATCCAGTTAAGGATTTTCATACTATTCTGTTAAGAAAATCCTAGTTTTTTAATGTCTTCATCCTGCATCAGGGCTGAGTGTCCTTCTCTGTGGAGCAATTCTGAGCTTTCTCAAACAATTTTTGAAAGCTGCTCATATAAGAGCATGAGACAGAAGCATTATTTCCCTCTAAATCAAGAGATATCAGGGGAATGTCACAATTTTTAGTAAACTCAAAGCGGTGCTAACGTTATAAAAAAGACTTGTAAAAAGACATGAAAGCTGTTATCTATACTGTAATTAGCTAATGTGTGCTAAATATCCAGAAATATTTCAGAGGATTAAACTGGACTCCTCCTACAAATACAAACAAGATGTAACTTTAGCTTCTGTAGACAGCTGTCCCTGTCTTCTGCATCCTTCTAGGAAAGTGTTCACATCAGCAGGCTCTGGGAACAAGCATCCAACTATAGGCAGCCACACTGGTTGATGGGAAAAGCTGAGTCTTCCCTTCTTAGGGGAAAAAGGGAAGACTTTTATTTTTGAGTGTGGGAACCAGTTTTATTCTTCTGCTCTGAGCTACATAAAACTGAGGTCTTGGGTTCACTTCAGCTGATCAAGGGTCGTGAGATACCGAGGGAAATAGGAACTAATACAATTAATTATACAGGCATTTTTAAAGATACAGGGCTAGTGCAGTTAATTTGCTTATGTTACAAGTGACATATAATTTAAAAGTCATTGCACAAGCTTATTGAAGGCACAATAACTGAACTAGTAAGAGTTTGCAATTACTTGTGAATGTCATCCAGAACCTGTTATTTTTAACGTTATATAGAAGGAATTATATTCTCCCCAATTCCTTGACTTCAAAATTATTGTAATTCTGGGATAAACAGGTTTTAGTAAATACATCAAGTCAGACAATTCTCACACAGGCCTGAATAATTTCAGATTTTTATTACATACCTCTTCCCATCAGTGCAGGAAGGTTTAAATTTTTGTGGTGCTCCACTATTCGTTTAGATTCGGTGAAAGAAATGTGAATTGACCACACATCTCTAGAGTGAAAGGAGCAGAAAACAACCGGTAAATTGACACTTAGTTCTGTACTTGTGTAGTGTTTAATATTTTTAATTGTTTAATTAATGCGTCACAGTAATGAGCATGGGATGGAAGAAAGGAATGAAACATTATTTAAAGGGAGAGAGACCACTTGCATCTGTTGAGTGTTTAAACACTGGGAACAGATTTACAGCGGTCATGCGCAATGCCTTTCTGAAGGTATTGAAGAACTGAGCGCTTTTCAAAAATTTGGTGGGCGAATTTCTGGAGCCTTATATGTTTTCAGAAGCAAAACTCCCAGTTGACTTGTCGCTCCGGGGCTGGGGCCTTACAGCTTGCCTAGAAAGTGCTCCTACTCTTCCAAATCTGGGGGTGGGTAGAGCTGATGCTCATTTGTTCTCCAGGGATATTTAATGAAAAAAAATAACTTCTTTGGGGATGTGGCTGTCACTACATTCTTCCTTACTGTGCCATTCAGAATCACTGATTTTGTCTGTGAAATGTCTGTCAGACTGAGGGCAGGACCAAAAGATCCTATATCCACCTCTCGCCTGGCTTTTGGTGTTCCATGTAAGAGAGAACCAACTTCGTGAATCTGTGTTATCTTTTAGGAGTGGTAACTTACCGTTGTCTGTAATGGTTCTTGGATGGACAGCTGTGGGTCTCCCTCTTTCCCTCTCTCTTACCAAAAGCAAATCTAGCAAAGGACATAAGCTTTACAATTACGTATTGTAGGACATTTAAAAGTTCAGGTTTCAAATTACCAAACTGACATTATTACTTTAGAGTCAGTACAGTTTAGAGGTTTTTACTGTGGAGCAAACCAGGTAAAACTTCTTTGTTTTATTTTGTAAAGTCTTTCCGGACTAAATTTTGTGTCTGCATTACCTTGACGTTGATATTTGCTGTGTAAGATGCACTCGTTTTACACGGTAATGTGACTTCCTAGAGCTTTCTATCAACAATAACCTGATTGAATCTATAGCTGTTTGTATTGCTGGTTAAATGGGATGAGTGAAAAGAAAAGGCAAAGTGTGTGTGGAAACAATGGAGCCAATGGCCTGTATGCTTAAGGGAAAATGTTCTTGATAGATTAAAAACTACTATGGCTCTGCTGTTTTATTCTACACTCACTCCTCTCTCTGATTGCTGTGTCTTACAACTTGGATAGTATTATGAGTAAATTAGGCCACATGGTAGTATACAGAAAGAGTTTGTGTGTATGTTTACATTGAAAAATCATACACTTTTCCATATAAAAAATGTAAATTGAGAGCATAAAGCCACCACCTTTGGAAACGTGGTAATTAACAAATTCATTTCCATGAATAAATGGATTTATATTCACATGGATTTGCCAAAGTGAGAACTACTAGTTAAAGTGACTCAGAAGGGGATGTACAAAAAGAGCTGTTCTGTGTGCAGTATTAATACAATAAGAGATTCTTACTACAATAAGAGATTTCTTATTGTAATAATAAGTATTACTCCAATAAGATATAAAAAACAAGGACTATCCAATATAAAGGGTATTAGGAACTATATAACAAATTTAAACAGGGAATTACTCATCAGGTGCAAAAAGTGAGTACCACAGTCTCCCAAATACCCATTGCCAAAGTTGAAAAGTCCTGTAAAGCAAAGATCCTGAAAGTTTGTGCTCTTCACCTTTTTGTTTATACAACCAGAGTATACCAGAATTACAGTATGTAATACAGCTAACACAGTTAAATGAAGATCACACTATTAAATAATTAAGTGATGGAGAAAGCAAGTTTGTGATACTGTAGGAAAAATTGTTTTGAATTCACTTAACATTACAAAACAGCTGTGGTGGCCAAAATAGGTCAGTTCTGAAAACACAGTTTTGTTGTTTTATCTCTGTGTTCTGCTGTCGACAGGCTATTGATGGTTTCAGGCTGTGATTTTATGTGAACTGGTACTGTTTGCTTGCTCCAAGAAGCTGTTGCTGATTTTGAGGCATTTTTTTTTTTTTTTAAGGATTTGAGACTAACACCTTAAATGTTCATTACTTGCAGCAACAGATGAAAATGGTAGTTCTGTGTGTCTGAGAAATTTGGGTGAGTGAGTCAGCCTATGAGGGAGGTGACTCCACCAGCTATACTGAAATTGCAAGAATAAATTTTAAAGAAGGCTTGGGGCACTTGCAGATGAAAACTTCTGAAGAACTGAGTTTAATGAAAGAGAAACATCATCCCAATACCTTTTATCTACTTATTATTTACATGCAATTATATATGTATAATATATATTACAATATAATATATATTATATAAATATATATATTGAAGTACATAATGGACATTATTATCAACAAGTTAACAATCTGTGTAAGACAAACAGGTGGATTTTTTTTTTTTTGCTTTTAAGCTGTCTTCCAACTCTTCCTTTCAGAAAGCCTCAGGTTGTTTCTCAGATGCTCTTCCAGTGTCTGGTCCTCTTACTTCCAGTTACCCTAGACAAAGACAAACTGTACCTTTACAGTCTAAAGTCTTGTTGAACTTTGCAGCAGAAAGAGATATATTATCTAGCATGAACTGATACACTTAGTAGTATAAGATATTTGTATCATAGCTATTTAGTTTACCTGTGTATAAATACACGTATATAACTAATATACTAACACCTGTGCGGTAAGCTGAGGTGATTTAGTAGGTAGTTTATACATTCTGGAAGTCACAGTTATATCAGGAGAGAACTTTGACTTGAGAAGAACAAAGTACAAGGCTAAGATGACCTTGTTCTATGACAAGATGAGGGAAGGGCTGTGAAAGTTGTCTACCCGGACTTTAGTAAAGCCTTTGAAACTGTTTCTCAGGCCACTGTCCTGGAGAAGCTTGCTGCTCGTGGATTGGGTGGACATGCCCTTTACAAGGCAGAAAACTGGTTGGGTCACCACCAGGGAGTGGTGAATGGAGTTACATCCATTACATCTGGTGGCCAGCCATAAACCGTGTCGCCACTGTGAACTGGAACCAGTTGTGTTTAATATCTTCATGAATGATCTGCACAAGGGAATTGAGTTCACCCTCAGTCATTTCCCAGGTAAGACTGAGTTGGGTGGGAGTGCTGATCTGCTGGAGGGTAGGAAGGCTCTGCAGAGGATCAGGACAGGCTGGATCAATGGGCTGAGGCCAATTGTATGAGGTCCAACAAGCTGAAGTGACGGCTCCTGCCCTTGGGTCACAATAACCCCGTGCAGTGATGCAG
Organism: Myiotriccus ornatus; assembly: GCA_036023395.1. NCBI lineage: Eukaryota > Metazoa > Chordata > Aves > Passeriformes > Tyrannidae > Myiotriccus > Myiotriccus ornatus. The sequence goes on from JAYRBT010000093.1 coordinate 32,028,918, forward strand.
TCCAGGGGCAGAGTATCTGGAAAACAGTGCAGTGGAAAAGGACCTGGGGGTTCTGGTAGACAGCTGGCTGAATGTGAACCAGCAGTGTGCCTGGGTGGCCAAAAAGACCAGTAGCATGCTGGCTTGTCTCAGAAACATTGTGGACAGCAGGACCGAGGAAGTTATTATTCCTCTGTGCTCAGCACACCCTCAAACCCTGTGTCCAGTTCTCAGTACCACACTACAGAAAGGACACTGAGGTGCTGGAGAGTATCCAGAGAAGGGCAATGGAGCTGGTGATGTGCTTGCAGCACAGTTCCAGTGAGGAGCAGCTGAGGGAGCTGGGGTTGTTTAGCCTGGAGAAAAGGAAGCTGAGGGGAGATTTTATAGTTCTCTGAAAAGAGCTTGTAAGGGTGTGAAGGTCAATGTCTTCTGGCAGGTAACAAGTGACAGGACAAGAGGAAATGGCCTCAAGTTGTGCCAGGGAATGTTTAGATTGGGTATTAAGAAAAATTCCATCATTGAAAGGGTTATCAAGCACTGGAGTGGCCTGCCTGGGAAAGTGGTTGAGTCACTATCCCTGGAACTATTTAAAATACATGTACATGTGTCAGTGAGGGACATGGCTTTGTGGTGGACTTCTCAATGTTACATTAATGCTTGAGCTCCATGGTCTTAAAGATCTTTTCCAACATAGATTATTCTATGATTCTAAATTACAGATAGGAGATCCTCTCTTTGGTAACAGCTTTAAAAACAAAACCCTCAAATACACCTCTATGTCCTAAACTTACCTTCATTTGCATGCCATTTGTAATCTATCCCATGTTAATAAACAGGATACTTTATGAGCTAACAGTAGTATCTAATCCCTTCCATTAGCAGCAGATCAAAGCTTCACGTTGCAAAAAGTGGGTGTTGGCACAGACAACATCATCATTGGTGTCCTGTAACAGCACTCACTGCAAAAACTGCAAAAACTGCAAAAAATCCTCGTTTTTGCACAGATTAAATTTATGCACAAGTGTCTGCCCAGGTTTACTGGATTTTCACCCCAACAGCAGCAGAAGATATACTATTCCCATGGCTTGCACACTGAACCTCTACCTCCTTTTCAAACTAATGCAAGTTTTATATCAACATAGCTTTTAATAATTAATAGTTCTCAATCTGCAAAACTGAATAATGTTGCCAACAAATTGGTATGTTGCAGGAAAGTAATCTTAACCCTAGGAAAATAATCTTAACCCTAGAATGGAGAACTACTCTTATAACTGTACTAATGAGAAATAATTGTGTCAGTTCACAGTTATTTTTTGCACCTCTTTGTCGAAGTAAAATAATTGTAGTCTTGCACTGTTATTGAATTGTGGAGAGTTAATTTCCTGAATCAATCATCAAGATGGGAGTAATTCTAAGGAACAGTGTAGCTATAATATGGAGAGGTCTGACAAGTTTGGTTTATTTGAAAAACAAGGTCTTGATACTGCTACTTGAGTTTCATATTTGTATACAGCACTTGTCTAATGATAACATGATAAAGAGCATAATAATCACAGTAAATTTCTCAGTAAAAATGCAGTGGGAAGGACTGAGGAGGCGTTTGCATTGAGTTTATACTCCATTTTCTCAAGAAGAGAAAAGTGTTTACACAACAACCAAAGTTCATGACTAGTGAAATGGCAGAACTTCTGCACTCAGGATGTCCACAGGCTATCTGTAAACTCAGTAGATATGACAAGTCTACAGGCTGCCGCTTTGCTAGGCAGTCAAAAATTACTCTGAGCTTGAGAGGAAGTAAAGAAAGAGTGGGAAGTATCCTATTCACATCTTTCATTCTCAGGGGATGCTTCAGGACTGGTTCAAATTAAGCTGAAGCTGTGTTGTTGCCAATTGGTCCTGTCCTCTTCGCCCTTTTGATGTGCACTCCTACTGATTACGCTGTGTTGGTTCTCGTGACAAGGAAGTTGTGTGGGGATTTGGAGCTGCCTTTGCATTGAAAATGTATCTATACAAAATACAAAATAGGGGGTTTTATTTGGGTCCACTTACTGGGAAGTGGGGGAGGAGGAGGTAAGTAAAAAATGAAGGGTTGGACCATTCCTTTTTACAGCAGCTGTGCATCTGCTTCATTTAGCTCCAAACCTGCATGAAATGAAATAGAAGAAAAGATCTTTTCGGTCAGTATTTTGAATAAATACATGTTCACTGATGTGTCTTTGATTACACTGTGCTGAATTTAAAGGAAAGAACAAATTCTCGTATCCCTCAGCAGATGTTTGTAGCAGCATTAGTACCACAAAAAACGCTAAAGTAACTTGACCTGATTATGACCAGTTCACTTTGGGTAGGCTGCCTAAGAGATGAATTCAAGATGGTGACAACATGAGACATACCTTCTTCTTGGATTGGATTAACCCTGTTTATTTGTGATTAATGAACTATTAATTAGCTTTTAGACATTGAACATAATTTTGAACACTGATCTGCACAATTTGCAAATATTTGCTCCAAGACATATTCATCTCTACTTAGGCACAGTTGTATCTACCTTGGAAATAATGGTCAACCTTATTGTAGAGGTCACTTTTAATGTCATAAATAATAAGATCAAGAATTACATCTAAAATATATCTGTTCCTGACAGAATTCTAGAAAATTATATATTTTTGAATACAAAAATTCATGATTTTGATGTTTTCTACTGCTGCACTTGGATAAAAACATAATGTAAAGGAAAAGTACACAACATTTAATTATTTGTTCACTTGGGTATTTGACTTGCCAAACACAGCAATACTGCATGGTCTAATCTAATCTAATCTAAATACTATTACTATTTTGCAGTTAATATTTAGGTCAACTTACACATATTTCAAAGACAGTACATTAAGAACCTGGTATCACATTAAGAGTACGGGAATTTAGCAGAAAATAAACCCCCTTGTGTTCCAGCTGGTCTTCTGAGGTCAGAGGGCCTGTGTGTGTGGCTGGGCTTAATTTCTGGTTATACCCAATTTAACACTGGAGGTCTGGTCAGGTTCAAAAGAAGAACTTGCCGCAGGACAGGTGCCGTTTAGCAATCCATCATTGTAGTTCCGATCACACTCAATAAGATGTCTATTCAATACCCCTGGTTTCTCCAGTAAAGACAGAGAGACCAAACACGCCCAGATGTAAGTCAAAAAATAACTCTTTAAAGGACGCAAAACACAAAAGAAACCCAGAAAGGCATATTTGGAGAAAAGAGAAAAGAAAAGGTGGATACCGGAATTTTGTGTGACCCAGGTCATTACCCATCCCTGTTTCCCCCCTTTTTTTTTTCACCTTTTTGCAAATAAGCCCCGATGAACACCTTTCAACTATATATATCTATATATACTAACATACAGGTATATGTACAATGTTACAGACAGTTTTACCCAAAAATACTCACGGTGCATACACCATTTTTCTCCATCTGTCTGCACTACCCACCAAGTAAAACCTGGTCCTTGAGCAAAGGCGATCCCAGGGATGGGACAGTGTACACTGTGAAGTAGTTCTGGTTGGGCAGGCGCAGCTCGACCGACAGAGCCTCTGGTGTTGACTAACCGGGTGACCTTCTCGGAGTGCTCTCCAGGATGGCATCCCAAATTCGGAGCAGCCAAGCCTGCGTGGGGCCATCTGGTCATCGACTGAGGTCAGCCCACAGATTACACAGCATGTCCGAGGTCAGGGACTCAGTGATGTTCTGGGCCCTGATCCCTCCACTGGTCGTGAAGGCCCTGCTTCTGTACCAGCTTAGTTTTGTGCCTTCTCTTCTGCACGGGCGTGGCTGCTGGTCTGGCTGGAGGCTGGGCGGGTGTGATGTCTGTTGGTTTGTTTCCTGCTGCACTATTTCCCTTCCCCTCTGAGTGTAGGTGGTGCTGTACAGTGAAGACCTTTGTGCAATAAGCATTGGCCCGGGGTCCAGCACATTGCAAGGAGCTGGCCCTCTCTGGAACTGCTAGAGCGGTTTTCCCACAGGCACTCTGCTATCTCACTAGAGATCTGTCTTTGGTCAGGATGGAGCTTCCAAACTATTGGGGCGGAATATTAAACAGTTGGCCTTGTCTTCTCCCACATCCCCATCCAGTCAGGATGGCTCGTGTCTGGAGCAGGCTGTTGGGGAGTGTCCCAAGCCCCTAGGGCAGGCCTCTGGACAGCATCCCTAATCTCTGGGACAGATCTTGGGGTAGCTTCCCAAAGACATCCTCACCCTGTCTCTAAACACTGAGTAGACCGTAGTGAATAAATATGGAAGAATCATCAGCAAGAATATAGAATCTTCGGCAGTTAGGAGGAACTCTAAGTTCCCAAAGATTCCACTACCAGGCCTGAAAGAGAAGGTAGGGAAAGGCTGGGCAAAATCTCTGTCCCTTGTGCCCTTTTCAGGCTGAGTGGTGTTGTCAATAAACCCCTAGAGGTAGCAAGATGGGCTAGGGCAGGCAGGGAACATGGAGTACACATCCCAAATAAATTCCATTTGTCTTAAATGTCATCGGTCACAAACCCATTTCAGACAACACGTTACCAAAGCAATCCTAATCCCTCTTCCCACTTGGACAAATATAATTGCCAAAAATGAATATGGGAATATATGCATGTCTAGGTGCCACACCCACATGAACAGATTGATCAGCATTTCTTGCACAAAGGTTCTGTACAAAACACTCAAATGTTTGGGTCAATTTTAAGGGATAGGGACCTCAGACAGAAGTCTCCTTCCTTGGATTTAATACCCCTGGTTTCTCCAATGCAGAGAGAGACACCACATGCACCTGGATCTAAGTCAAAAAATAACTCTTCAAAGAAGGCAAAACATCAAAATAAAACGGAAAGGTACATTTGGAGAAAAGAGAAAAGACAAGATGGATACCAGAATTCTGTGTAACCCAGGACACTCACCTGAGTGCATCCCTTCAAGAGAGAAGAGACAATATCCTTTGACCAATCCCAAGCAAGCAGAGCTATTTCTCCCCTCCAGAGATTTTTTTCCTCCTCTGGAGATTTTTCCCCACTCCAGTATTTTCTGGCCTGAAAGCCTCCCTTTTATACTATAAATTCTGACATGTTCCAAAGGGGTGGAACAGTCATATGTAGGATTTGATGACTTTGGTCTTACATGCAATGCACAAAACATGTTCTGCTTCAATTGTATCCCTAGGGGTGTGTAGTTAATATGTTAATGGGGCTCAGTGAAGGTCTTTGTGACTTTTGGTCAGGATTTATAGTTGACAGAAGAGGTGGAATAAACACTCTGGTCCTCCTCCACATTCTGAGGCAGGATAAAGGCTGTCTGACCTTCATCAGGGAGCCTTTGTGTGCATTGTTATCTCCTTAATGAACCAGATTTATAACAAGGGTTGTTTTTCCTTTTTCTGGTGAAGGGAGTGTGTCAACTGTCTGGTACAGGGGCTGATGTTTTTCTGTGCCTCACTGAAACAACGTCGGAACAGGAGTCCTTGCTCTGCTCCAGACATCAGTCGGTCATTAAGCCTTGTTTGAGCCAGATGTAAGATAAACAAATGGCCCAGCTCCGGTTTTTCCCAACAAGCTGCATCAATTCTTCACTGTCTTAAGGCAACACTTTACAATTCTGACCATTTAGCACACCTGGGAACAGATTTTATAATCACACCAGAAATCTGTTAAGATAGAAGGGTTAACGTTTACTGCAGAACTCCTGCTTATAGTTTGTCAGTTCAAATTAATTCAGTGCTCAAAGTGAAAGATTCAGAAACTTAAAAATATATTTGATTCTGCTCAATTCCCACCATCCTACCTTGAAACCTGCCAAGGACTGCTTCTGACGCATAATTACTTTAATGACCCAGAAAATAAATACCAGTTCAAGTGATGCCATAATCTATGTATCAAATCTGTTGCTCCCTTATCTGAACAGCGTGGTATTGTATTAGCATGGTACAATATTTTTTTCAGTACATTAGTGTTAGGAGTTACAAATACAATCTCTTCCAAGGAGTGCAGAAAAAGGATAAAATGGGGTTGAATGTAATACACTGTACTTTACCTTGTGCGGTTGCCAGAAACCCTCAGATGCTTTCTCACTCCCCCGTCCTTAGCAGGACAGGAGGGGGAAATAACATGGAAAAGCTCATTGTCCGAGATAAAGGCATTTGATTTGGAATATATTGCGCTTTTTTCTTTTTTTTTTTTTTAAGTGTATATAATTTTGTGCAGTATATTTGAGCAACTGCGTGTTTTAAAATAGTGCATAAATACAGTTTACCAACGTGCAAGGTATTAAGTCTTTCGGAGTGACATCAAGGGTGAAATGAAAAGTTCAGCTGTATCAAAAAAGTTGCTTTCAGAAGAATACACAACCGAGACACCTCAGCTTCCCATTCTCTTCTCTGGCTGAAGGAACAACTTTTTTCAAAAAAAAAAAAAAATAGAGTACTTACCATGTGACTTTATTCTGCTTAGGGTGTGTTTATGTCAGCAGGATACTTATGTACCTGGTATTGAGAAATTAGCTTTGCAGTGAATATTGAATATACTTAAAGGACTGACAGACAAAAACGGCAAACAAATTATATACTTCCCAGTGTCAGACAACAATATCCATGGAATCTTAACTGATTCTGTGAACATAATACTCTGTTATTCAGGGCAAAAAACTTGTCAGTTTTTTCCTCGACTGCTGTGGCAGACTTGCTCTCCTACATCGTTACTAGTACATTCACCTCTCCATGATAATCTGAAGATAAATTTGCAAAACTCAGCTATTCATATTGCACACTCTTTGTGCCCCCTACTTCTTTTTCTGCCACAGACAAGCATGTTGGGAACAAAGTCTTGTTTCATTTCATTTCCACCGCTCGAGGAACAAGAAAGAAAGAAAGAAGACATGGAATTCAGTTGAAGTAACAAGGTTAACTAAGTGCAGCTTAAGATGGTGGACACATGATTTGTGTCTTAATGCTTTGGTAGATATGTGAATGTAAATTCCTGACGAATTTCTGGCCCTCACATAGGGCCAGAAAGGCAAAGTGCATTTTCTTAGCTTCCTGTTGTATGAGAAGACTGAGGCAGGAGGCTCTACCACTGCTTGGATGCAACGCAGCTTCAGAATAAACCACCACCTTTCTTGACTTTATGCTGCTGGAACAGCTTTTTTGACTTTAAACATACTGGGAAGATGGATAGGTGTTTTAAAAAAGTTAGGGCTTAGTATAGAAATAAAAATCCTTCTAAGTGTTTGCACAAACATTAAAAAACAGAAGAAAAGAACATAAATATATAACTTCTGTTGTTTCATATGGATTCATATGTGCATATACCCTTAAAATCAAAGTACTTTGAAGAAGAATGGGTGTTCAATGAAACGAATTCATAACAAATAGTAAAGTTTAGCAGAAAGTTAAACTTTTTTTCTCTAAAGCCATTCATAAAATAAAGTAAAAATTCAGTCCTGTTATGAATGACACCAGATCATTATATGTGGAAGACATGCCGCAGGGCAGTTAGAAGAGCACAGTAAAAGGGACAGATTGAAAAAAATAATATATCAAATATTACTTGGATTTTTTTTCCCCCTGTAAGTACAGAGAAATAAAAAAGCAGTTCAATTAGTCAGGAATAGCAAAGTTTTGTTGATATGTTAAACATTATCTGGCAGCATGGGAAAGAATCAGATCCCTCCACTAAACTTCAGTGTCAGAGTATTACTGCTGGGTCTGACTATGAGCCCTTTCCTTAGAAAAAGCCTTTTAGTGTGGGATCAAATGACCAGCCACAGTTGTACCAATAATTTTTTTAATTATTATTATATCTGTAGCAGGTGGATTTCACTTTCTTAGAAAGCTACATACTAATTTATGTGACCATTGGAAAGGAAAATTTGAGCTCATTAGAGCAATGAGTCAAAGCAGAGCTTCATTTCTAAGGCCCAGAGGAATAAATACCGCAAGGCCCCCTCAGAGAGTGGTTTTATGATTTTATAATACGGTCCATCCAATCCCAAGTTTGTCCACCCCCTGTTCTGCCCTGTTCTGACCCCCAAAATGACCCTTTGGGAACTGAGTCTGGGGGACTTTGGGATCACTTCTTCCTCATCTTCATCTTCTTCACAGCACGTACAGTGCTTGAAGTTCCTCCAGAGTTCTGGGCGTGAAGGTCACTGTGTCTGTGTGATATCTCCTGGTCCGGGCCTCGAGGTGTTTTTCTACAATTCTACCTTGAAAAGAAGAATAAACACGCTAACAGAATTTTAGAGGGATTGATACGGAATGGGGCAGCAGGCTTGGGTATGAGTAAACATCAGGCCACAGCTGATCTCCCGCTAGTAAAGAGCAGTGTGCAATGTTTCCTCAGAAAAAATGTATCAGGAGCAATTGTTTAATGTCTGCATTGTTCTCCTGTAGGATTGATCCCCAACACAATTGAAAGACATGGTCTTTTTTTCTCCTAGTGGTCTGCAGTGCCCAAGTACAGGACACTCGAAAGACTGTGAAACCCCGTAGTGAAAATCACAGCTGAAAGTTTAATGCTTCTGCCTTCGTGCCATGCCCTGGCGTTCAAGAAAGGTGAAGTTCATCAAAACCCTACTTGTCAGGTGGCTTATCACTGCAAAATGTATGTGCAAGAGATCTAGGGATCATGACAGCCTTTCTTTCCCAGCCACTTTCTGCACCGTATTGAAGAATAGGTTGGTTTGGGTTTTTGTTAATCTGGGTTGCTTGTAACTGTTCTTTCACATGCACATGTATGTGTGTGTGTGTGTTTGCAGAAATCATCCTAGAGGAAGGTTCACCTCTGAATTTATTAAATAAGAGGCAGGCTAGTCTGAATTGCTTGCTCTTTGATCGAACGGTATTGTCCTGTTTCGAAAATGTTTAGAATCTTAAAATACTCCTATTTTTTTTTCACAGATTCTATTACTTATCTGCCTTTTATGTAGTACATACATACTGTTGGACAGAATAACTCTAACAGTGCTTTTGCTTTGACTGGTCTTTAGCTCTGGTTACAGCCATGGCTGTTGTTTTACACGAGAAGAGATGGAGCACACGCTAACTCCGAAGTGCTCCAAAGCATCTGTAGGGGTAGTTGGTTTTTCGGAAGAATTTGTAAAGGGAAAGCTGGAAACTCTGTATTTGCCAGGAAGGCTTTCTGCTGAAATGGCAACTGTTTCTCAAAGGCGGTTTCAGTGTTTCCTCCCCGCCACACACAGCAAGAGAAGTTCTCAGCCTCCCTCTGGTGTGCGAGAGGACAGAGATAACCCCAACAGGCAGGCACAGGGGCCTTGGGAAGGTGGGGGAGAAACTGAGAGGATAGAGAGGCCCTGAGAGAGCAGGAACTTGCCCTTTTCTCCCTGGGGGTCGGTACATAAACTGCGCTGTTGGGCAATTTGTAAGTTCCTCCTGTTCTGGCCTTCCAAATAAACTTTTTGAATTCTTTCCACTGCCTTGGCATTTCTGGGGATACCTGTGTGTCTCACTTCACAGCATCTCTTGGGACTGTGGAGAATTTGAAAAGACCTACCAAAAGGAATCATCCCCATAAATGGCAGAAAGGCACAGAATTTAGCTGGAAATTGCTGAGGACATCTTATATGAAATATGCTGAAAGTATCAGATGTTTTGCATTGTAGTGAGAAATCAAAAGAGGTTTCAGATGCTTTTGAATATCAATCAGAGGAGCACAAAGGACTCACAGCTCACATGTACTCTATTTTAAACCTGGCAAAATAACATTTAGATTTTTTTTTTCTATAAGCATGCAGTCACAGGTAATTAGCATGCTAGCTCATTCAAATACAAGCTTTCATAGAGGTACATAGCATGAGAACAACACGGAAAAAAATATACTATGTACTACTATTAAAATGCAAAAAGTAGTCCACCAGATTTACTGAGTAAAATCCTGGCTGCATTTCAGACTTGGGAGTTTTGCCAGAAATTTTTATAGGGTGAGGATTTCAGTATTTGCATTCTATGATAGAAGAAAAAGGGAATTAAGTTTAAATATAAGGAAAGAAGGGATAGAAGGTTCATGCTCTTACTCAGCTCACATGTAAATTCACATAGCTATGGATTTACTGTATAATGCCAACTATTATTGTTTGTCAACACGGTTTAAAATTTTTAACAAAACTTTAGATTTACATCTATTTTATCCTATTTTATATCTATATTTAAGTGTGAAAATCAAGGCACATTGAGATTGCTGACTTTCCCTAGCAGCAGTTTGTTTCAAGTTTGTTTCAAGCGATAGTGAGAATCTGGAGACTGAACAAGGACTAACATTGAAAGGAAACGTAGCAGGAATTCTGATAACTACCCTTTTTGTTCAAGAATGCAATTACTGAGGAATGCCTGTGCATATGTGAATAGAGTATCATCCTCAGTAATTTTTGTCTGTGTGGATAGATATTTGTGCTTGAAGACAGTTCTAATGAAGCCTGGGAAGTTATTTATTTACACAGTCTGCCCATTATAAGACTTTGTTTTCTATGTGAATAAAGTCCCTTGGTCCCTCTGCATGACTCATGAGATGGCTACTAGTCTGCTAGCTGCAGGATGATGGCAGCATGGGCAGAACACACACACATTTTCTTTGATACATTCTTCCTTCAGATTCTTATTTCTCCAAGAGTTTATTTTTTTTTTCAATCTGCTATTGTTTTGACAGTGTGCCATTATCCTTCAACATAAAGACCTCAGAGAAGAGTGATTTATTTGCATGCACGATGATTCAGTGATCCTTGAAATACGTTGTTTAGTCTTTGGCAAAGAAAGGAATTTAGGTTCCTGGAACTATTCCAGTTTCCTGCAGCCCTGAAAGTTCCTAATGAACTGGGAAGTATTAGAAAGAAAAGGAAGCCACATCCACTGTCCTATCAGGACAGGAGACTAAAAGAGGTGGAAGCTGTGTTATCTATCTATGAGGCCCACAAAAGAGAAAAGGGAGGTGCCAGTTCCAGTTTGGCACTGACCCCCTGAGCAGTAATACAGACTCCCAAGTAGAAATACTAGAATGAGAACGTGTAGGTGCCAGTAACCTACTTACTTTCTCCCTGTTAGAAGCTCATGAACCAAGTTTAGTGTGCTTTCACCTCGGTAGAGATAGACAGCATTCTCATATCACATCTCTCCTTTGTTCAGACCTTCTAGAAAGCGTCTCAAGTGATCAGTTAATAATGGATGGCAATTTTATCCCAGCTTAGTATTCCACCATCAGTGTAAGTATGATTTCCACTTTCTTCTTTCCAAAAGCCTGCCCACAGCCATAGTTCCCATCAGTGAAGCAGACTTTACAGAGCTTTACAAAGGCAATTGTCTTTTACTTAGAAGATTAGGAGCAGTCAGAGGTAGATTCTTTGTGAAACACCAGAGAAGTTCTGACTCATGTTCCCTCTGGAATGTGTCGTGGAGGAGAAACACCTGAGATCTGCAGACTACCCTCATTTTACCTGAAGTTTACCACTGTGTGCCTCCACTGACTTGATCCAGCTCTCCCAGCTGAAGGAACAGCTATGCTTATGGCTTACAGCATCCCTTCTCTGGGAGAGAATCATCAGGCTTAAGGATTCTTCACTGTTAGACTGGGTTTGCAGTCCCTGAGAACCAGCACAACCTAGAAACAAAGAAAAAGAAAGGAAGGCTAGAAGACTTGAGTTTCCCCAGCAGACACTACATCAATGGAGAGCATACACACATAGCACGCTCATGATGTCATACAAAATTAATAAGGATTCTTTTTTAAAAAGCATCATGTTCTAGAAATCATTAAATTCAGTTTGGTTAATAAGTCATTAGTAGGCAGGGAACTGTCCAAGCTCAGGAGAAGTCTGTTTAAATGTTTATTGTTTCTTCTGCTTAAATTTATAAGAAGGTTTTGTTAGTAATAGTCATTTGTTAGCTGGAAAATTCTTTCATATATTCTATGTTTCAGCTGTGTGGAAAAACCTAAAGAGAAATAAAAATTGCATACTAAACAAGCCTGGTCCTTAACTCAGAAAATTTGTTAGTATCTTGAACAAAAAAAACATAGATTTGTTAATTTTTAACTTCCATTTACATATTTTTTCCTCATCTCTTTTACTTTTAAAGAGTTTGTGACTTTTATAGGATACAGAACAGAGGTGTTTGGATAGTAGCCCAGAGATCACTTTCCATCATCATAGTGGTATTTGATTTTTTGTGAGGTATGAAATTATCACGTTGATAAAGCTCAAATAGTGGAGTGGGGTGCTGGAGAACAGCTGACTAGAAATGAGAGGGGCAGACAAAGTTGTACCAGTAACTCACTGCTCCCAGTTCCTGGGTACAGAAGTGATGCATGTTTATGGAAAGAGAACAGTGCTGCAAGGAAAAGTGAGCATGGAGTGTCAGCAGTCAACATGAACCTCTTTACACATGGCAGCAGTAGAGGCTGTGTCTCATTTCAGCAAGACCAGGGAGAACTGCAATCTTGAAAGGCAGAGATATAAGTAATGGCAAGGATGTAACGACAACAGGCACCCAACAGGTCTGAGGAGCATATCTGATTGAAAAGTGGTCTCATTAGGCAGAGGCAAAGTTACTTCCACACAACAGTTCCTTCTCCTTCCTACCCATCTTCAGCGGGAATATTTAATTCTTCAGAATTAGTCATTTGAATATGAGGAAACACTGTGTCAAGAGCAAGAGCATGACAGCAACGTTCAGCAACAAATGCTTTTGCAGGAAAGCTGCAGTCCTGTGAACAGAGAACCCTCAGAGAGGAGGAAGAGTGTGGATTCATGGAGATGCTATTGACTCTCACGGCTGCAGCTGTGCCAGAAGTTGTTTTGTCTTGGAGGTGAAGGTGTATTGAGATTCAGTGGCTGTCAGATGATACCAGCAGTGTTCGTGTAGGAACTGTTGTTTTAACAGGACATATAGTTGAGCATTGTAACAAATGTGAGACAACACACACCACTTGAAGACATAAATCCCAGTGCTTATTACAAGATTAGATGCAGGACTCACTAGGTGAAGCCTATGGCTTGCTTTACTCAGCGATTCAGCCTAATTGGCCACTAATTCTGATCTTTTAAGTGAGTGTAGTGTTGCTCTGTGTTGCATAAAAAATAAAGAAGGAAAGAAAACACAGCCACAGTGGATTCTGCATAAAATTGTTTGCTAAAAATATGCAAATCAAAGAGCTGAGCTCTTTCTCTTCTCTGGCACACATCTGTGAGCTTCAGAAAGAGGGCTACGAACCAGGTGGAGACCTCATAGGGGAGCTGAAATTCCAAAGACAGTGAATAATTGCTGTGCACCAGTGGTTGGTTTGGTTTGGTTTGGGTTGTTGATTCGTGGGTGACAATACTGAGCCTTGTATCTTGACCACAGTGGCTTTCTGTCACTGAGAGCCAAGGAAGAGAGTTCCGTGGACAAGGTACTGGCCACTCTAGTCTGGAAATGATTCCATGACAAGTGCATTGAGATTTGAGGAAATATGGTAATCTTGTTTTTAAACAGAAAATTTGACTTAAACACAGTCTGGAAAATTTGGCTTTTGGTGGAAACAGGATTGGAGTGAAATTGTTACCGTGAACCCATAAATATCAGTTTGGGGTTTTCAAACTACAGAGCCCCAGTTTGTACTAAATCCCTATCCCAAACCGGCAACATGCCTTGAGAAAGGGTAATCAAGCAAGGAAGTCAGGAGGGTTTTTATTTGAAGATGGCAAAGGCTGAGAAAAGGAAGGTTAGAGACTTTGGGAGAAGATGTTTTGTTTCATGGTCAGTCTCTGAAGTGAGACAGGGAGAGATGACAGGTCAACATAATCCCACTTAATTCCTGAGGATTCTTCCCTGATTAGTCATGCTCCAAGCCACAGAAGTGTTTGCTGAAATTCCTGTGAAAAAAATGGAGATCATAACTGTTATCTGAAAATTGAATATGCATGTACATTCCTTCTCTTTATCTTCTAATCCATGGATGAAATGTGACTGTAAGGGTCAGTGTGAATAGAAGTAAAAAAAGACCTAAATACAGCTGACAACTACCCATACATAAGTAATATATCAGTATTGTAGCAGTTTGTCACACAGTTCAAGGATTAAAGAGAATTTCAAAATTACAGGTGGCAAGTAAAATTTCACGCCAATTCACAAATATTAAACCAATCTAACATCTTCAGCTGCTGGTGAATCCTGCACCACCACAGTCAGCCAGAGTTTTGTCAGCCCCATTACTGTCAGCAGTCTGGGACTATAGACCTACAACATGAACAAACCTGTGATAAGTACCTCTATCAGAAGTTGCTCCAAATATATTGCAGTACACTAGATGGCAGAATTTGGAAACTGATACATGCCTACATTTTCAAGATGAGTAAACATTTGCATTGAAGTTTTCAGAGGCAATGCATAGAATGTGATTAATTTCGAAACGTGTCAGTGTAAATGGAGCACGTAGAAAACAGTACTTGCTCAGAAACTGAAAATATACAGTGACTGACTCCAATCCATTTTGACTGAAGTGGCTGGTCAGATATTCGAGTCTTCACAAGCTTTGGGGGAAAATTATGTCTGAGACTGAAGACACAGGAGGCTATCTTTGATACAAAACTATTTGTTTACAAATACTGACTAAAATCTCTTCCCTGAATATGAGAGAAGTTAAATCCTTTGAGGAGGTTGTTCTTCCAAAGCTCATTAAACTTATTGGCTGATCTGATAACTCAGCAAGATTTTTTTTTCTCAAGGTTGTGTTGCCTCTGGATCTGTGACCACTGGCCAGTAAAACTCAATGTCTGTGCAATTCTGGCTCTGAACAGATTTGTACTGTATATTTTTCTGGGAGACTTAATTCTCTTTGAGACCTCTTGTAGTTTCAGCTTAAACCATAACTTTACACAAGTGGAAATATTTGAGATTGTGGTCTCACCTGTAGGAATATTTGTTCTGTCTCTCCTTCTCACGTGCTTTGAGTGGTTTTTGTTTTCCCCCTTGTTTCTCCCTTTTTTTGGTTTCCTCTTTGTGATTTTTTTTTGACCAATGTGTTTGACCCATATGCACAAAACCAGAGAAGCTGGTAGGCTGCTGAACCAGGAGGAATGGAGCTTAGAGGGATGTGACAGAAGCGAAGTTACTGCATAAAGTCATGACACAGAACTGGTGAAACTTCACTGTACCAAATATGTATATAATTATGTTGCAAACTCTTCACTACTTGACAAAGAAGCTGAAATTCATTTTTCCCTCATATGTCAATTTTTAAATTTTTCCTTTCATAAGAAAATAAATCAGTTAAAGAGTGAGAAGAATCCTCAAATTAATAGCCTTATTTCAGCAGTCTAAGTGAAACAAAACAAAATTTGTCGTTCCTTCAAATCAGCTTAATTAATCCCTTGAGAACTAAATTAGTCTTTATGTTGGCTCTGTTAAGGCCCCTCGTTATCTGACAAAATCATAAGCTCATTATATGTCTTAATATTCATAAGAAACAGAGAAATAAGTTCTCCAAGTGCAGTTCTGAAAGTAGAAATAAAACCTCTTTTTATTAAAAAAAAAACCACACCAAAAAGCATACAAAGATTTGAAAGAAAAAACATAGTCTTTTATGTTGCTATGCTTCAACATTTTTTCTCTTTATTGGTAAAAAATTGGGGAAAAGTTTTATCTTAGTTTCTGCCAAAAATTAAAATAAGCTTTCAAATATTTCATATTAGTCTAATTAAAAACAACAACAACAACAACAAAAACCAAAACCACAAACCAAAAAGCAGCATTTTTTTTTTGTTATCACTTAAAACAGTTGTATCTGAGGAATGGATGTTGGCTTTGTTGACACATGCAGATAATCAGGAGCTCTGACTGAAGTTTCATCGTCAGAACAGGAGGAAACTTTGGTCATTGAGGATTCTTTCTCTTTATTTTGGTGTAGTCTTCTTACCTGGACCAAGGACTACTAATGAACTCTTTGTGCTGTTTCCAACCATAGCTTTCACAAAATTTTTAGAAATTTAGTTTAAAAAATTTAAATAATAGTTTAACTTGAATAAACCAGCAGGTCCAGAACTTGTCTGGGGTAACAAGATAGAGAGATGAGCATGTAAAAAAGCATACTGACTTAGTTGCAGAAATGTAGTCTCCATAGACAATCACCAAAAAAAATCACCTCAGGTGTTCTCTTTTTCCCCTATGGAAAAAATGTGTTTTAGCTGAAAAAGCCACCACTTCTTCAGGAAATATTCTACTATAAATAATTGTCCAGCTCTTACTGGAACCCACAGACTTGATGTGGGGAAAAAATTCACCTGAGAAATGAATTTTTGCATTGTATTTGGGAATCACGAAATGACGATTATTTGGCTGTGTAACAATACAGACTGGGGAGTTCCTCTTCAGGTGAAAATAGATCTTTGGCTTGAGAAACAGGAGACTGCACGTTAACGCTGCTCTCACCTCTCGTGATGCTTAATGTTTTAGTAGTAGAGGGGTTTGCTCTCAGTAAAAAATGCGGCTGTTTTGGGAGGCTGCGTATCACGTGCAGCTGATAAACTGACTTACAAAACGAAACGTGCAGTAAAGAAATTGACAAGAACTTTCAGTTTCAAGAGAAGATGCCGGCTGTGGGAATATACAAATAAATAAATAAACAAATAGATAAACAAAAAAAATACAGTATTTAGAAGTCGTTTAAATTGTAATGGTAGAAACTCTGGAGCTAATCAGTCCTGATAGTTGCATCAGTCTCCTGTGGTCTGTGGCAGGACATCCCCCCAGGAATGTGACCAAGACAATGCCCTGTTTGCAAATGTATCAGTGGTGGGCTGGAGATGTTAAAACCAGTCTGGCTTCAGCCCTGAGTTAACATCCTGATGGTGAGACAACCACTGGAGTCAGAGGACTGGCAGTCAATCACTTCTAACTCCAAAGGTCCAGTCCACTTTCATAGGGTCAGGTTCTTCCAACATAACCCTTCTTGGGATGTATGAGTGGAGATTCCTCCCTTGGGTGGGGATACCCCTCGAGGTTAAGAGAAAGAGATCTCCCAGTGAATGTTGGTATGGGTAAGTTACATCCTTCTCTGATTAATAATTATTTCTTTTTGCTACTTTAATATAATTGCTCCAGTAATTGATTTAATATAGTGTACTATCCTATGTTATGCTATACTACTAGTAGTTTTAGCTTTTATACTTTTGTATATAGCTTTTATATAGCAAATAATTCTGATTAAGACCTTTAGTATGATTATTTGTAATAATAAATTATTTATTTTATATGAACATTCTCATGTTTGCAATCATTAAAACCTATGTGACAAAGTGATTCAAAAAATTTAAACCATTGACAAAACCTGAGGCTAAAACTGGATCCAGCCACACCCAGACTTCTCTCTGAGGAGTTTAGGGAATCCTTTCTGCACCTTGTGACTTAGTGGCAGGGCTTCTGTTATAAACTTTGTCTAAAAGCCTCCACTCCCACCCATGAATAATGTAAAGGACATGGAAAGGAAATTTAAAAGCTGAAGAAATATCACTTGACTGGTAAATGGCATAAAAACACTTTCAGTAAAGGACTTCATTTTTAAATGTGTTGGTTCAGTAAAAGACTTTAAGTGTCCTGGTGGTCCTAGAAGGTAACCAAAGTGCTGCTAAAACAGGCAACTGCTTGTCTGCAGAGAAGGCAAGTGAATACAAATCATGTTTAAGAATAAATGGAACTGAAAAATAGTTGTTGGAGAAGGTCATGTAGAAAGAGTTGTTATGCTGTATTTTACCACTTGGGTTTGCTGGTTGCACTGCACGACAGCAGCTGCCAATAAATGGAATTCGGCATGGCTGAATTTTGGATGGCCTTGAGGCCTGGGAAGGGGCTTCAACACAGCAAAACCATGCTCTTGCAATTAAAGATCCCCAATTAATATCTATAGTGAAAGTGCCTGATGGTGTTTTTGTGGTGAACTCATATGCTCAAGGATTCGTTATCTTTGAGAGCTATAAATTCACTTGGAAATCAGCAAACAGAGCTCTTTTGCCTTTGCTGATTTTTGAGTGCAAGGAAGCCAAATGTTTAAGATGAAATAAATTGCAGCTGAGATAGAAGACTGTCCCTTCCTATAAAGTAGGATTACATGAAAAAAAAGAGTGTAATTAATATTTACATGCCTTGAACATAGCCATAAATACACCAAAGCAGGATAAATGACAGCAACACGTAAGCGTTTCGTAACACTGTAATACTGTTAACGACATAACTGGTGCCAGCCTGTAAGCATTTTGTAATGCCATGGATCAATACACAGATAATACTAAACCACAAAGGGACAAAAAGAGACCTGTGATACAGTTGTATAGCCAAGATGCAGGAATACCCCTGTACAACAGTTCAGGCAGGAAACCTGTGAGACAAGCATTCTGGATGCAGAACACACAGGAAAAACAGAAAAATCCTGTGGAATAAGCAGGAAAGCTGCCTGGTGAGATCCAGGCCCTGAGATCCAATGGACAACCCTGGGTGAAGGTGAGAACCCCATCTTTTTATTTTTGCACTGAGGGGACCAAGGAGTGTAACGACACCAAAGGTGTTGAAACAGGCGTGAAAAATGTTGTCCCCTTTCAGATTTCAGCTTCTCTCCTGAAATAAATTAATTGTAAAATTGTAATTTTTCTATTTGTATAACTATAATTTTTCTGTTGTAATAAAAAGACCGGTATATTGTAACAAAGAGGAAAATTCTAACACCGCCTTTTTCCAGGAAAAATTGCAGGACTCCTCTACCGGGAAAA
>JAYRBT010000093.1:32070509-32092299 GCA_036023395.1 Myiotriccus ornatus
AAGGCTTGCTGTGCCTTCGGGACATTTGATAGAAGAGGAGCTGTTCCTCCTGGAAAGAGAACTTCAAATAAAGTATACAGGCCCTTGTGTAAATATCTGTTAATTTTTGTACTTCACTCTCTTTGCACTGAACAGCGCACAAATTTATTTATTCGTTGCAATGCTATTCTACCTCCAGAAGATACACGTGATCCATTTTTTGCACTCACACTGACTTCTGCGACAAAGAAAAATATTTACTCTCGTTGTCTGGATAATTGTGACTTTTCAGTTATTTTCCATCCATTTTGAGAGCATCACAGCTACCTGACATGACAGAACTAACCCCGTTCATTAAAGGCTGAGTGTATCCCTGGTGGTTTTAACCAGGTTTCTATTGTGCATGGAGGGTTAACAAAGATTAGCCAAGTTTACCTGCTCTGTGCTCCTCGGTTCAAGCTCTTGTTTTGAAAATCTAGTTTGAAAACAAAGACAGACAGGAATGAAACCACCCTTGATCCAAATGTTTTGTTGTTGCCCTCCAGTTTGATGTTTTGCCCATAGAGAAGGCTTTCAGTCTTCTCTCCAGCTGCTGCACGAAGCATCCATAACCTTCAGGGGACTTAACGCTTCTTTGAGTCTCAGAATGCACGAAATGCAAAATTGCTCTTGACCCCTGACCTCAGAAAGACGTATGAAAATGAATCTGCAGGACAAAAAGCAAAGGGTTTCATCACATGGGGTGAAGAGATGCTACTGGGGACTGGATTATGCACAGCTTAAGACCCATCGAGCTTGTTTCCTCCTGTGAGCTGCAGGGTTCTTAAATCAGGGGTTTATACATCTCTAAAAATAACAAGACCCTAATAAGAAACACTCATCAGTGCAGGGCACAGATGTCCAGGTACCATTATCCTCAGAAAAAAGACCTGCCACTGAAACAGGAGAGTTGCTCACATTACTGGAAAAACTCTATTCCTCTGTCTGGATAGAAGAGCACGAGTCTACTGGGGAGACAGAGCTATGCTAAAAGGGAAGCAGAGCTGCAGCCTGGTCAGAGGTAAGTCGTGATGTGTTACAAATGGTCCAGAGCTCAGAATTTCAGCTCCTACAGTGCTGATGTACTTGCTAAAGTTACTGCTGATTGTAAAGCATGCCAGCAAAATGGTCTGTAAAAGTGGATGGCAAAGGCAGCTGGGTCGTGTTTCCCCGCTGATATCTGAGGGGTGGCATAATGTGATGACATTCCATTACAGCTGAGAAAATTGCTCACTTCTTTATATACAGTTTCAGGCTAGAAATGCAGTGGATACTATATTCCTGAGGTGTTGGTGACTAAGCTCTGTAATCCACAAGAAGAGCCCTGTACTGTTATGATTCACCCAACCTTTTACAGATGAGACACAGAACGTACTCTCCAAGATAGTTCAGTGGTCTTTATAATGAATTAAAGTCATTTCACCACTACAAGTGTGCGTTTACAGACATAAATACTAATAATGTGTCCAACATGAGCATTATTTCAATGTGCAGAGAGTGGTTTTTAAAGCTGATTACCTTTGCATTAAATCTATGCTGTACTGTTTAGATCAGTGACAGCCAGTGGCTCGAGGAGTGAGTAGAAACTGATTTACTAAAGCTATACTTTTAATTGAAGTAAAGTTATACTTGTACAGACTCAGAGCTTAACAACAGAAGAAGATCTGAAAGCAAAGAGATTCCACTGATCACAGCATGATCTTAAAAAGATTCTAGTGGTTTTATAAAGTTAATGTTAGAGAAGCATTTGTATAGCCCTTTTTTTGATTTTTCTCTCATCTTCAGGTAAGTAGGCTTTTTCTCAACCAAAAACTACAAGAAGCATAGCAATTTTTTGCTATTTTTCCCTTAATGGAACTGCTTGACTATTTGAGAATAATCTTGTCTTGTTAAATTGCTATACAACTATTTTAAAAGGCTCTTGTGGCGAAATAATCCTGAATTGCAGGAGGATTATCACTAAGCTTTAGGCTGCCTGGAGCACTGGAAAGGAATGGTCACTTGAAGCAAGAGAAAACACCAGCCAGAGGACACAGTATTCCAGCTTTCCAGCTTTTCTGTGTGCTGCTGAATGGGCTGCAGTGGATTCTTCGTCTGTCCTTGGTTGATTTAGAACCTTAGGCACAGGCAGAGTGTCCGTGGTGTTACTGCCTTCACACAGGGTCAACACCCACGCTAGTTTAATTATGACGTGGTTTGTGCCATTAGTGATGATGATCTGCTCCTGTTAGAGTCCCAGACTGACGTCCTAGTTTTGAACAGAATGTGGCAAAGGTGACAGGATGTCTGAAACTCTGACACTTTTGATGTGGTCCTTCTTGTATGGGTCTGTAGGTGTTGAATTGATCCCCTGTTTCTACTCTCTTCAGAATGTCTGCAGGCCCTCACCAGAAGAGTGGGGATGAATGTGAAGAACATCTGTTTTTCACTAGGCTATGGTTACACTGTGGTTACCACGTCACTGTGGTCACACTGCCCATTTTGGTGTTCTGCAGGGTAAGTGGGACACTCTTAAGGCCCTCTCGATTTAAGATTGAGTATTTCAAGGCAAAGCTGCACTCCCTAGATTTCCTTCACAGCCTTTGTTCAGAGAACTTGCCAAGCTTTTACTGAGAGAGTCAGTGGTGTTTCTTTCAGCTCTTTTAAATCAAGTCCCAAATATGGACAGCAGAACTGAAGGCTTGAGCTGTCTTATGCAATAGATCTTGTGACAAAACAGACATTTCAATGCATGTCTAGCATGAAAAAACATGGGCAAGGATGTATATGCTGATCTTTTACTGTTACAGACCAATGGAACTTTGCAAAATTTTCTATCTGTATAAGAAATTGAAACCTGCAATTGTTTATGTCATTTTTCTTGGAAGGTACTGAAAAGAGAAAGAATTAGAAGATCTTTAGAGAATTTTTTTTTTTTTTTAACCAAGAATTAAGGACAACTTGATTATCCTCATGGTTGTAATCTTCACCAGTAAATAATGTTGGCTTGTTCAAGTGCTCAGCTCAGTGTACAAGTATTCTTTAATTTCAGATGAAAATCTGTATAAATGCCTTGGGTTCTATTTTGTGATTGGTCTGGGGTCTTTTTCTTCCTTTCATGGCTGTTCTAATTTTTATAGTGGGGTTCAAGAACACTCTCTAAATATGCTCTACTGTTCTTTACACTCTGTGTAAAGGCACCCAGTTCTGGTTTGAATTACAGCCTGAAGTCAGAGGCTGAGTCAGCCTTTTACTGCCTGAAGCTGTGAGGAATGCCCCCACAGAATCTAGTTTTAGAGGAGAGCAGGGAGAAAACAAAGAATCTCAACTGACTAGCTCAACCTTAAGTCAGGAATTTACCAGGTTGTCCATTGTAAGGATGTGTAAGTGTCATCCTGTACTTTCTCCTTTTGCTCTCCCAGAGGTGGGAATTTGAATGAAAGTGATAGCATATGTTAAGAGTACCTAATAAAATGTGTAATAAAAAGCATGTGTTGAGTACCTAATTACAAAAAACAAGTGAATCAAAATTTGTTGAAAACCTCTGTGTTCTTTGTACCCTTCTGATATAATATTGCTTCAAAGCCTTAGGATGAAACCCCCATGAAAATTACTAATTATGCCACAGCCCTGGAACAGGGAGGGCAGTTCTTAAAACTGATACAATGTCTATCCTGCTTAGGAAGTGCAAATGAAGGTGTGGGAGATGTCTCCAGTCTCTCCACCCCATGTCACCTTTGGTCACACAGTGTTCTTGTACACAGCTTGAAGGTTAAAATAGTTTTACATGTGTAGGAGGACCTTCAATATTTGGTATGTTCAGAGCAGTGAAACAGTGAAGTAGCAACCAAGTAGCAGAATGGATGTCAGTTCAAAGGAAAGTGACATGGAGTCAAATGGCTTAAGAAAAAGTGACCTCATGCTGGTAGCCATGTGAGACAGAAAACATGTACACCAAGCAGGTTTTGCATTCTCTGGGCAGGTCAAGGCATCAACCAAGCAGAGCAACTAAAAGTTAAACAGTACCAAAACCAGATCCCATAAGATTAAGTACTGGAAATATGTGTAGAAGCACCCTGGTAAAATAATTATGTTATCTAAAAACAGCACCAGAGATGAGTGGAAAAGATAATCCAGTCTTGGATACCATTATTAAAAGTCTTCTTACACTAGACAGATGTTAAAAATAGACACTGGGATCTGGAGGGACAATCAAGCACAGCCCACGCCTTGCAGACCCTTCCAAGTGCTCTGTTTCTGTCTGCAGATGTAAAAGATGGGGATGTTTGGAGTCTGACTGCAAAATGTCAGAAGTGGTGATAATGCTGTTAAATCAAAAGGCTGGTCATTGTTACATGCTACAGATTTGCAGCTGACTGGTAAATGAAGGGTCACAAATTGATTAGTGTTGAGTTTGGATGTTCTTTTATATAATTCCAAGAAGATACAGAGAGGAATACAACCTTGCTTTGTTGCCCAGGTGTATGTTTATCTAGGATACTTCCGTAGGGTGTATTATTCTATCCAGTAATTAAAAACCATGTGTCGTGACTAATCCATCATTACAACTGTACTCATCTAGACTCAGTTTTCTTATATCATTCCCTGGTACTTTGTTGGATCTTTGGACCCATATGTTCCTCCAAACACACAAGTAACCTGCAATAAAATGTGCATGTCACCATACACAGATCAGTATCTTATGCAAAGTCTAATGGAAGCAAGTACTTATACCACTGTAAAAATATTCCTCTCACTTATGGAGGAAAAGAAAAAATAAGTGGGTGGAAGAATGAAGGAACTCAACAGTTATTACCTCTTATTATGGATGCAAGGTAAGTGGGATTTGACAAAAGCTACTATGAACTCCCTGGGTAGATCTCAACTAGGGAACTCCTTGGGTAATATCTAATATCCCAAACTAATATCCCAAGTTAATTTCAGCGTGTCCTGAGGCATCCTAGATGTTTCCAGTGTCCTAGTGAAAGAAAAAGAAACCTCTAGCAGTTGGGAAGTGAGGAGCATTTGGGATTGCAGTTTAAAAAACTATCCCTTTCTGGCACGTGGATTACCCATCAACTTCATGGCATGTCTGGATTTTCAAAAGAACAGACCTTCCAGTCACCGCTCTCACCGACACCTCTGCAGGCTGATTACATGTGTGGCAGAAGTGGAGATCACAAAATGAACAAATGAGCAAATCATGACTTTTTTATACATGATTTGAACTTAGTGCTTTGCAACACTCTGCTGTTGGAAATTAATCTTTCACTTATACAGCCCTGAAAAGTGGTGAAATAAAGAAATATCCAAGAAATGTGACCCTTGTCTTAGTGCTTGAAGAATCCCACTACAGGGATGAAAACAGTCTTAAGTTCCTCTGTTATCCCCCCTGAAAGTCCTATAATGTTGTCGATTTTAGGAACTCTCTAAACACAGACGAAGAGTCAGGTTTCAAAAGGAAGTGTTGTTTATTCTGTGTGGGGTGCAACGTGGAAGTTTTCCACAAATCAAGCATGCCAAGGAGTAAAAGATGAGAGAATTTATGCCTATTTAGTACGTAGTTACTGCCTAACTACTGCATAATTGTTTAACTTGCACAACTTTATTTACTGGGGGCACATGGGCCTCTTCGGGGGTCTCTGATGGTCTCTGGAAGTTGTCTGGGAAGGTGTCCCCTGCTCAGTTTTGAACAAAGATCAGTTCAGAGCAGGAGGAACCCCAGGCTGAGTGCCAAAGAAGATGCGATCTGTAGCTCAGCACCACGTGTGTTCTCAGACAATTACCAGGCAGGTCATAAGTTACAAAAGCTTTCCATAAACATTGAGCAACATCTGCTTAATACACCTGATAGCATCTCCTCGCATTCAAAGGAGGGGTTAAAGGTGAGAATGATACCATCAGGTTCCATCGGCAACAGAGATCAAAGCAAGGGACAGGGACAGCAAATTCTGCTTAAAGACTCAGAGTTTAAAGATACAGAGAATTCTACGGAAAATACAGAGAATTCTGCTTAAAGGCATCAGAAAGACTTCCATCTGGAGGTTATTCGTTTATGTGGACCCCCACTCAGGCTGTTTGAACACACTGCAGTTCAGCAGCCGCAGAGTGGAAGGCTGTACAGACACCCCCACTGATGCTGCCTGGGTTAGAACTCTGCAAATGAGTGACTAATGTATCATTTCGTGCACCACAAGGAGAATAATTCTGAACAGGGTGATGAAATCGGTCCTTATCTTGTCAGGGTGTGCTGTACATGTAATGATGTGTCCTTGCAATGGGCTTTCTCCTTTGACTTTGCCTTGCTGCTGCACGGCCTGAGGGAAAATAGCTCACAATATGTATGTAATTTCCATTATTTCCTTTCCTGTCTGAAAAGTGTATTTAAAATTCTTCCTCCCCAATAAATCTCAATTCTTTGAAATGCAGCTCTCAAGAGAAAGATAACTAGAAATAAAAAATAGTACTGTCTCTAGTCTAGGGTGTGATGAAAAAATATAGAATGATCTCTTTCTGTTTCTTTCTTATGCCCCTGATTTCTGAGAAAGATTAAGACATTGTTGAAACTGCAAAGAGCAAATTGAGTTTCTGCTGTGACCCCTTGCCAGACACCTGAAAGGGCAACAGAAATTTTTTGGTAGAACAAGCTTGTTTCACTCTAAAAATGTCAACATCACATCAAAAATTACTAATTTCCAGATGAGCCACTTGAAGTGAAAGCCAGGTCAGGAGAAGGAAAACTGGGGAAGAGGAGAATGTTTCAGTAATAATCCTCGAAGGACAAACATTTCATGGGAGCATAGCACGCTGTAGGATATCAGTGTTGCCTGCAAAAGTCTTCTGCCTCTCTAGCATTGCTGAGTTGGCAGGGCTGGTTGAGAGAGCTTTAAAATAAGTTTGAAGGGGAAAGGGAAAAAGGTCATGCTCACTAGAGATGAGCCTGGGGGTGACACGCCAGTGTTGGGGGTGAAATAACAGCTCAGCTAAAGTGCATCTGCACCAGTGCACACAGCATGAGTAACAAACAGGAGGAGGAGGATGTTGGCAGGAGGAAAGCTGTGGCGCAGTTGTCATCATGGAAACGTGGTGGGATGGCTCTCATGACTGGGGAGAGTCAATGGATGGGTACAAGCTCTTCAGAAGGGACAGGTGAGGAAGGAGAGGGGATGGGGTGTCTCTGTACACTGGGGAGTGTCCCGACTGTGCAGAGCTCCAGGGCAGTGCTGACGAGGCTGAGTGCCTGTGGGTGAGGATCGGGGGAGACATCCTGCTGGGAGACCATCCGTCTGCTACAGAGCTCCCAACCAGGATGAAGAGGCAGATGAAGTGTTCTATGAGTGTCTGGGTGACGCTTCACAATTACGAGCCCTTGTTTTTGTGGGAGACTTTAACCTGCCAGACGTCTGCTGGAACCTCGGTACAGTGGGCCAGAGGCAGTCGAGTGAGTTCCTGGAGCGTGTGGAAGAATAACTTCCTGGCACAGCTGGTAAGTGAGCCTGCCAGGGGCTGCCCTGCTAGACTTGCTGTTTGTGAACAGAGAAGGGCTGGTGGGAGATGGGGTGGTCTTGGGCACACTCACCGCGAAATATTTTCAGTTCTTGGTGAAGTGAGGAAGAGGGTCAACAAAACCTCTACCCTGGGCTTCCAGAGGGTGGACTTCGGCCTGCTGAGGACACTGGTACAGAGAGTCCCTTTTGGGAAACAGTCCTTAATAACAGAGGGGTCCAGGAAGGCTGGACACACTTAAAAAGGAAATCTTAAAGGCACAGGAGCAGGCTGTCCCTCTCTGCCAAAAGATGACCTAGCTGAACAGGGAGATTTGCTGGAGCTCTGAGAAAAAAGGAGAGGTCGTGACCTTTGCAAGAAGGAGCAGACAACTCAGGAAGAGTGCAAGGATGTCATTAGTTTGTATAAAGAGAAAATTAGAAAGTCCAAAACTGAGCTTGAACTCAACCTGGCCACTGCTTTGAAAGATAATAAAAAGTGCCTTTATAAATATGCTAACAATAAAAGAAGGTATAAAGAAAATATCCATCATTTACTGATGAAGAGGAGGAAAATAGTCACCAAGAATGAGGAAGAGGCTGAGGCTCATAATGCCTTCTTTGCCTCAGACTTTAACAGAAAGATAAGTTATCACTCAGGGCAACCAACCCCCTGAGCTGGTAGACATGGATGGGGAACAAAATAGACCCCCTGACGTCCAGGAGGGAGTAGTTAATGACCACTAAGTGCCACTTAGATACTCAAATGTCTGTAGGGTTGGATGGGATTCATTCAAGGGTACTGAGGGAGCTGGCAGGAAAGCTCGCTTAAGCCACTCTCTTTTATCATCAGTCCTGGTTAACAGGGGAAGTCCCAAATGACAGGGAATTTGGCCAGTTTGATGCTCATTTACAGGAAGAGTTGGAAGGAGAATCTGGAAAACTACAAGCCTGTCAGCCCGACCTCGGTGCCGGGAAAGTTCCTGAAACAAATTATCTGGAGAGTCCTTCACACAGCACATACAGCAAACCCAGGAGGTCGGGTCCAGCTTTAGGGAAGGCGGGTTCTGCCTGAGCAACCTGACCTTTTATGACCAGGTGACTCACCTAGTGGAAGAGGGAAAGACTGTGGATACCGTCTACCTGCACCTCAACAAAGCTGAAGTCTCCCACAGCATTCTCCCGGGGAATGTGGCTGCCCCTGGCTCAGACAGTTTAATATCTTTAATTGTAAACAGGTTTAATGTCAACGATCTGGATGAGGGGATTGAGTGCACCCTCAGTAGGCTCACAGATGACACAGGAAATAACTGGACACGGCCCTTAGCGCTGTGGCTTAGTTGACCTGTTCAGTCTAAGGTTGGACTCGATGATACTGGAGTTGTTTTTCAGCCTCAGTGGTTCTGTGATTCTATGATTAGGACTTGTCAAGAAACTCTTCTTCTTTAACCTGATAAGAATGTAAGGACATTAAATGTCTGATGAATGGAATAATTTGTCACACTGAAAGTTACCCAAATTCAATACACACACATCAGTACAGTATGTATTTTTGTCAGAAAAGCCTCCAAACACAATTTGTAGCTCTGTATTAAAGGTGTGACCTGAAAAGAATGAAGTAACTGCTGATTCCAAAAATGGTTCTGGAATTAACTAAATTAGCATGATTATTAAATGCAAGGAAATCAGACTAACATCAGATGCAGCTGAGAATAATACAGCAGAAAGTATATCTTTTTTTTTTTTTAATTAAGACTTAGCACTTCTTTTCTGAAGAAGTGCTAAGTCTTAATTTCATATTTATAGTTTGCTCAGTTATCACTGAAGTATTAATTCCTCTTACCACTGAGTTTCCTTAATCCACATTTCTGCAGCTTGGAATAAATCTCCAGATGAACAGAATGGTTATGCTTTGAGGGCGGAAGGTATTGTGATTCATGCTCTGTTTCAGCTTAAAGGAGATCATGACATTCCTCCCTGAATCAAACAGATACGGAGGCATATATCCTTTGCATCCTTTGAATGAAATAACATCAATTTCCACATCACATCATTCAAAACCCGGAAGAAAACGCGTTTTATAAAATGAGCAGACCACTCATCTATTCGGACATCAATCTAACATTTTTTTAGACTTCAAAAGAACCCTTTAAGTCTGAGGTAAGACAATAACAGTACCATAGCAGGCTCTTTCATTAGTAACTTTCGATTAATAACCTAAGGTTCTAATTTTCTAAGAAAATCTACCAAATTGCATGAAGGTCTGTTCTATATCTGGTTTTTTTTAAAAAATTTTATTCAGAAGTGTGGCTTTTTTGCTTCTATAACTGAACTGGGAGAATTCATTATGGTAATATCATGATGATTATTTCTCATTTAAGTTGTGGTGCATCACTGAGGATCTTTTTTTTCATTAACCAAGACCACCTTATGCTGGGTAACACATAAAGAGGCAATGAAAAGGTACTGTTTGTCCTTCAGCATTGCAATCCATAGCATGGCAGGTTCACTAATTCCACTCTCTCGTGTGTGTGTACACTCAGCTGTCGCACATACCTGACCAAGACACATCAGCAACAGTCCTGGAGAAGCTCTGGTGCACACTAGTACCTTCAGAGTAGGATGGTGTTCACTGAAACCCTGCACACCTCCTTTCTCCAAAGCCTATTTAATCAAGGTGAGAGGATTTAAGTCTACTCACCAGCAGTGTTGCATTTGTAGTGAAGAATACTTCTTAATGGAAATGCAAATCTGGAGCCGATGTCAGAATGAGTCCTGTGAGACAACCCATTCCTCATGTACCTCTTTCATAAACCAGACCTTGCCGGTTTTTTTGCTGTGGAAAGCTTCTTATGGTAAAGGTGGGGGCATGAGAAATATTTTTCCGTGACAATTAGAGCTCTGGAGAACTGCAGCAAACAGGACAGCTAAGCAGTGTTTTGACCAGACAGCTGGAATCATAGCCATGAACAACTCTGGCCACGATGTTCTTACATTCTGCATTCCACGTGATTTCAGTAACACCAGTGCAAAGTGTTGGTAGTCTGCCCTGGTGTAAGTGGGGTGCTGCAAGAACTGTTCTGTTGCTGGCAGAGAACATGACCAAAAGCTCCTATCTGCCATTTATAAATAAAGTGCAATTATTCCGTGTTTGCTTCTTCTATTAACCATGATAGTATAACCACATTCACACCCCTTCATTAGATACTGAATTGAACTGAAGTGTAAAAGGGAGATGGGTAAGAGATATCTTTCTGTATTACTAACACTGCTGCATCATTCTAAAACTTGTTGTACCTATGGTTCTGTCAACTGTCACAAGCACATTTAACTTAAAACAGGAACAGCAAAGGACAGAGGATGACAGATGGTTATGAAAACAATTTCACAACTAAACTCCCTTGATCCTGGAAGCAAACATGCAAAGAAAGAGAGATATCCACACTTCAAATCATCTTTGTGCACATTACATGACTCGATCTTAATCATGCTGGAAAAACCTTCATTTAAAAATACTCCCAACCAAGAAAAGTTTTTTTTAGAATCAAAGCTGTTTACTTTTGCAGCCTCAAAGAGTTCCAGTGAACTTTATCTTTCAAGGAGTCTAGAGCTTTGCATCAAGAAGAAAAGACCTCTTGTTGTCATATTTCTTAATATGAGCATTTCTCTAGTACAATTCTTGTAATAGATTCTGGTATGAGACAGATAGAAAGACTGTTGTTTACCTGCACACTCACTTGCATATTTCATGGCCATATTTCATGTAGGATGACCTACAAAATAAATTAGGTTTTCAAATGTTAGGAAATATACTCATAGGTAGTAGTAATCTGATTGAACCAGAAACTTTACTTTTAGGAAGAAAATACTCCATTTGTAGTTGTCTGTAATATTTTTCAAGACTGGCTAAACATTTAGAAAGCTTGCCTAGATGTATTAGCTTATGATCCACCTCAGAGGGATTTCCTTTTTATGACAAATTTTAGGATTTTTAGGGATAAATAAAGTCAGGCTATCTATTAATAACATTTTGATTTGTTCCTATATTTTGTTTCCAATAAGTTTGCAGATTTTAGCCATCATGGTGTAAGCAGTGTCCTACTGGGGTCAGTTTTGGGTGCAGATTCCACTTTTTGTGAAACATGTAAGTCCTATAAGCTCTTTAAACCATTGTCTTTTCTTGTTGGAGGCTATGCAGGAATAAATTTGGACTTTAGGGGGTAATCCATTACAAAGACACTACTGAAGCCTCAGTTGTGTTCAGGGGTTTTTTAATAGAGCTGAGATTCAATTTCTGTGTTAAATATATGGAATTCATCATATCTTCCCGAAATGTTTAGCGCTTATTAATTAAATTCTGAATGGACTTTCTCAGAATTTACATACAAAGACATAAACTGAATAATTGATTATAAGGAACTAAACACGAGTCAGAATTTTAGCATCTGTGTAAGCAGGTCCTTCGCCCTGAATAATCCAAACAGTGGAACATAGCAACCCTTTAAGGGTCATTATGAAAAATAATTGGGATTTTGTAACCTGGCTGTATTTGAAGGCAGTTCTATTTGCTGTACCTACGTAACTGGTAAGACTAGAGAGGTCGTCGTCACAGACGAGTTTTGAGAGGAATTGCAGGAACAGTTTAAATAGTGACTATTCATCCTATGCAGCTAACTGACTGAGAAAGTTATGCTGGTTTGTGTGATGTGGAGGTAAGAATGAAGTCAGACAGTCGAGTTCTCTCAATACCAGATTACATTTTCCATCCCTGCCTGTCGCTGAAGTCCCGCGTTTGCAGCCCCGCTCCTGTGTCTGATGGACACCGGGGGGCAGCAGTGGCTTGGCTGTAAACTGGTTAAGCCTAAACGTCTTTCTTCTTTTCTTAGCATTTATGAAAACTGCCGAATTGTTCACAGTTGTTCAATTCGCAGATTGGAGTCTTACAGACTCGGTCAGCTCCCACCACTGATAGTTTTGTTCCACGTGTATGCACATTATCAGACCAAAAGGCCTTGGCAGAAACTCAGACGTGTATTTATGTGATGAGAAAAATCTGTAAGTCAGTATTTCCACACAGTTCCTGGCTTCTGCATCAAGGTTGTTAAGAAAGGTGGGTTTTGTCTGGTATGAAAATAATGGACACCACCAAACGTGTTCCTCTAATTGTGCTATAAAACGCATTGTGGGGCAGGAAAGAAGAAGTGGAAGTCTGATATTCTTTTGCAACCCACGTGATCTTTCTAGTTTCCTGTAAGCTAACATTTGTTAAAAAAAAAGGTAAAGCAAAATCAATGTTTATTTGGGGTGAGGGTAGCTCATAGTTTGTTCATGTGTTGGATTTCGGTTTTGAATGTTTGGAGAAACTCCATGAAGGGAAAGGTTTATATGAAAATTGTTAACATCCCCACCCCCAGGCCCTCAAACCACTATAAATCTACTTATTATTACCTCCAGAAATGGAGGTGCAGGTATTTATCTTTCCACCCCACCCTAGTTGCAAAGTCTGAAAATAAATGGGATTAATTTATCACTCTTGAGTTCATACTTTGATGTAGTCTGTAGCTTCATGTTTGCCTATATTTTTCTTCTCAAGATCTTTTCCCATTTCAGTGCACAGTATAAACATTACACATCTCATGGTGGAGAAAGAGAAATGGAAAAACAGAATTACCTTTGCACAAAACCATAATGTCATCTGTTGAGGTAATCAGAAAATTCTCTGCACAGACCTCTATGCCTGAACCAAGAGGCATAGAGGCATCTGACATTTTGCCAGCCTGTTTGGACAAGCCCTAAAGGAAGGTCAGATATTCCTGGGGTTTTTAGCTTCAAGTAAATACTAAACTTCCAGACAGTGAGTTACCTTGAGGTGCCTTTCTCCTTCACGACTCAAAATGTTGTGAAAGGGGAGATTAAGAACACAGAACAGATAGACAAACCTTAAATCACAGAATCCTTTATGCTGGAAAGGACCTTAAGGTCACTGAATCCCATCATAAACCTGACACTGCTAAGTCCACCCCTAAACCATGTCCCTAAGTGCCACATCTATGTGTTTTTAAATACCACCAGGAATGGTGACATGACCACTTCTCTGGGCAGCCTCTTCCAACGTTTCACAACCCTTCTGGTGAACAAATTTTTCCTGTTATCCAATCCAACCCTCCCCTGACACACCTTGAGGCTGTTTCCCCTTGTCCTGTCACTTGTCACCTGGGAGAAGAGACTGACCCCCACCTTGCTGCAAACTCCTCTCAGGTACTTGCAGAGAGCCATAAGGTGTCCCCTGAGCCACATTTTCTCCAGGCTAAGCAACCCCAGCTCCCTCCCTTGTAAGATTTGTGCCCCAGAGCCTTCCCCAGCTCCACTGCCCTTCTCTGGACTCGCTCCAACACCCCAATGTCCTTCTCGTCCTGAGGGGCCCAGAACTGGGCACAGCATTTGAGGTGTGGCCTCACCGGTGCTGAGTACAGGGGGACAATCCCTTCCCTAGTCCTGCTGGCCACACCGTTTCTGATCCAAGCCAGGATTCCATCTGCCTTCTTGTCCACCAGGCACACTGCTGGCTCGTGTTCAGCCACTGTCCAACAGCACCCCTAAGTCTTTTTCCACCAGGCAGCTTTCCAGGCACTCTGGCCCAAGCTTGTAGTGCTGCATGGGGTTGTTGTGACCCAAGGGCAGGACCCTCCACAGAATTTCCAGTAATATTCCAAACTTGAGCTTTCTAAAAAGAATCTTTACCAGAATTTTGCCAGTATTTTAAATCCTGGACAGAATAAAATAGTCTACATCAGTGGGGAGACATAAGGCTTGTAAAACTGAAGCTGTAATGTTTTCAGTTGTCAGAGCTGTAAGACAAGTTATAGTGAGAAGTGATAATTGATCTGATAGTACTAGATCTGCCATGAAATATTTATGTGTATATACATGTAGAAATGTTTTAAAATTTGTATCGTTCACTGAAAGAAACAAACATGTCAGGTATTATGGCTTTAATCATCACAGTGATGCTTAAGTTGTTTCTGTAGGGCTGCAATCCTCAAATGACAGGTCAAGATCCTGAGAAAGTCATGAGGTGTTAGGAGAGAGGAGACAGAAAGCAGTAGCAGTAGCAGTTTAGTTTCCTGTGACCTGTCCAGAAGCTCAGCTCTTTCAAGGTGGGAAAACGAGAAAAGACTGACAGCAAGCACTTTTTAGCCAAGGATCTGCCTTTCATTACTGGCAGTTGCTCAGTTTCTCCAAAGAATTGAAGGAAACATAATCACTTCCTGCCAGTTATCCCTGTTCAACACCCTGTTCTGGAGATGCCAAGTTCCTTGCCTGGGTGTACCTCCAACAGACTGTGCAAAGGACAGAGCTTGCAATGAGTTTGACCACTAATGGAATATGTAGTTATTTACCTTCATTAATATCCAAATACTACCCAAATACTAGGTAAATGAGAAAAATCACATTGCTTTCAAGTTCTCAGATTTCCTTACACAAAACTAAAAAGACTCGTGTGTGATGAAACTTTAAAAATGGTTTTCATATGTGTTCCTACCTCTACGGACAGCCCAAGAGAATTAAGCCAAAACTCAAAAGATCTTGCTGTGGCTTTGAAAAGAAAGAGTTCAAATTCCATCTTAATTTCAAATTTGCTTTAGAGCCTGAAGAATCTTGCTCAGGTCTTCAAGCATTTTCTCACGGCTGTAGGTGGTGAAAGATAATTTCCCCAGCACTTCTCCAACTGAATTGTGGGCTTTGCGGCATTAAATTGTACATGTTCTTTGGCATGCTTAATGGGATTCAGTCTTTAATTTTAAATTGTGTGAAAGCCTGACTCTGAAAGTAAACCAGCAAGGGGGCTGTTTGAGGAATGAATGAAGACTTTTACCCTTTGAAACACCACACACAGTAACCTTTAATTTGTAATTTTTTTGTTTTGTTCTATTGTCTCTACACTGGCTGCACATTTAACACTTCTGTTTTTCTTATGCTAAGAAGTGCACTGCAGAATGTCAATAGCAAAAATACAATTTCTTGTTCTCTGAGAATAAAAAATTTTGCAGCATTCCAAAATAACATTATGTATGAGCAGGCTGATCAAGGCAGCGTGATTTACATTTAGAGCAGCACTGAAAATTTCTTCTTTCAGTTTTCTGACCTTACCAAGCTTTTTTTCTGAGGACAATTATATATTTCCTATTACTTAAACTGAATAAATACTTGCAGAAGTATTTCTCACATTATGTCTTTTGCACCATGTGATAGTTCTCTGAAAGAAATTGCTGTTTTGACTTCAGTTTGTTTCATCTTATTGTCTGGAATATAAATTCCCCTGGCCAGTTAACTGGCTTTCCAAAGCAAGATCATTTAAATAGCACAGATGTACCCTATTTGTTTCCAAAGAAATACTTGTTAAGTGTGCATCTTGCAGTATCATGTCTCAGTCTAAAAATAAGAATACATTGTTTCTGGGTGCATGAATACTTAAAAAGAGACATTTTTCCAAGAATAATTTTGGAAAAGTACAGAATTGTACCATATACATGGTGCTTTGTGCTTTAACTTGAAGCTGAGATTAGTTGGTAAATTCTTCATTATTCATGAGCTCACTTTACTTCTAATCTTTGAATCAAATAATTCATCATTCTCAACTATGACAGTCTTTAAAAAGGTTCATCGTTAATCTCCTATCACACTCCAA
Organism: Myiotriccus ornatus; assembly: GCA_036023395.1. NCBI lineage: Eukaryota > Metazoa > Chordata > Aves > Passeriformes > Tyrannidae > Myiotriccus > Myiotriccus ornatus. The sequence continues at coordinate 32,086,680 of JAYRBT010000093.1, forward strand.
ACTAGTAGTTTTAACAGGGATTTAATTAAAAGATTGTGAAATACAATATGGAATTTTAAACTCCGAGTCATAGTAACAGCAGGGTAATTGGTTGTAACTTGTACCCTCTGCAGGAGTTATGAATGCTATGGGAGAATAAGAACTACATATGACAGTGCAGAAAGAATCTTAAAGATCCAAAAGGTGTTGTCATTACTTAAGCAGCATTAAGAAAGCAACATGGAACATAATTCAGTATTTTACCACACCCAAAAAGTACGCTTAAAGTTATCCAGTTGTGTAACCAGTCTCTTTGTGCTTCATGATAACACAAATCTTAATCCAACTGAATGCAACCTGTGAGTTTCAACTACAGTAAGAGCTAGGTTATTTTCTTAGGGGCATAAATGTATGTTTTTGGTAAAGAAGATGAACAGAATGGTGGTGACTTAGATGAATGTCCTTAAGTCTTATGTTGTATTGATCTCAGGGGAAACAATAAGAAACACATTAAGTAATCCATGTTTATATAACACTGGCATAAAGGTTTGTAAGCCTGATTTTTAATGGTATTCTTTTTTCCAGCACAATGCTAACGCTTGCAGATAGAGGTACCTATTTTCCAATCAGAAGTTTACCTAAAGCTGCACAGACTCAGAAACTCAAATACATTGTCTTGTACATTAGCTCAGTTCCTGAAGGGAGACTATGAGAAAGATGAAGAAATACTTTTTACAAGAGCTTATAGTGCTCTTAAACAGTGCAGTCAGTGAGCTTGTATCAAGTGAAGTCAGTGACTTCCCATAAGTCTACCTGTAATGTTTAAATCCCACAGTCCCTTTTGATTTCACAGTTCATTTTCATTTCTTCAGACACAAACATCAGAAATAAACATTTTCTCAGACACAAATAAAAAATATAAACATGGGTCTATATTTGAACTGGTCAGGCAGAAGTGTTTAACATTTGCACAGGGATAGTACTTTGGGGATCCCAGCACACGACTGTAGAGTACTGACTTACCTATCTTTCATTCCCCAGAAATGCATATTTTTGCACATACAGCTGGTGAGGTTGAGGCATTAATTTAACCCCATATTTCTTCTTCATGAACAACTGTAGTGACACAGCATGCATTAAGCTGATTGAACTTCATAATTTTTTGTCAACTCTTTGGAACTGATAGGTTTTATATATGTTGTTCATTCCCAGAATAATAATGAATTAAAGAAAATCGACAAAAGCATAACAAGGGATCTAAACAAAAAAGTGCCAGATGTCACCTTGCATGAACAATGCCAATGAAATTCTTATTTTCAGAGACTGATGTAAAAACCCAAAGGCAGCTATAGCTTAAATGGTAATAAGAAAATGCAACCTCCTAGACTTACATTAAGTTACTCATGTTCTGCCTCCCCATGTCCTGAAAGCAAAGTGAGCCCATACATTCTTTCTTATCAGTCTGAAGCACCAACTCTAATCTGGCTCATCATTAGAGAAAATAAAATCTGGAGTGAGTTCCAGTGGGCCCAGTTAGGGTTGCTGGATGAACACTCCATGGGTTGTGACTTCACTAGAAATGGCAAACACGGACAAACAAGAAGTTTGCAGAGCTCTTTCTGCAGCCTCAGAAGACGGTAAGTTGCATTCACAGCATCATAAAATTGCCCATTGTATGGGAGGTTTTCTGTCAGCCTAAGCATCCATGCTGCCCTGTTGCTGAAAAATGCATTCTCACGTTGCTCTTCTAACAAAAAATACAAACTATAAAAAGCTGAAAAGCTGTAGTGCTGCTCATGATCAGTGGAGTAAACCACAACCAACACTTGTAATACCCATGGCAACAGAAAGCAAGCTAGACGTAGTAGGTCTTATCTTGCTATGTGTAATAATAAGTCATTCATCTGTTAAGAAATAAGGAAAGTTTAGAAGAAAAAAGAGTTCTTTGTAGGGCTTAGCCTTACATTAGTTGCAAAGTTCCCATGCACTCACAAAAGGAATCATATAGGCAGCCAGATTTTGCCCTCTGGCCCTTCTCTTGCCATTCCTTCTTCACATTTGCTTCAGTGATAAATACACCACTGCCTGCCTTGTGACCACCCGCTCAGCAACAGCCTCTACAGTGACCTTTCTCTTCCTGTCTCAAGCCAGATCTGCTTTGTATGTGCCTTTCTCATATAGAAAGAGAGACCTTTAGGACAGATCTAGGGTAGATCTCTTGATCTACTATACCAGAGTTGTTCCATTTAAGTTAATTGACCTAAACTTAAACCCAGAGAATTAGTGAATAAATAGTCTAGTGGGTGAGTGGGTACCTCAGTGAGTGGGAACTCTTTATGTTCACAGCCTTATTCTGTCAGAGTATCCCATCCTGTCCCCGGATCACTTATTCTTACTTCCTCAGATTTTTCTTTTCAGGGGACCTGATGAAGGCAAGGGAAACTTCAAAATGGATTGAGTTTCTCCTGATGTTGATGGCATTACTTTGGAAATTATTAAGATATTTCTTGTACCAACCTCTACATGCAACGTCTGGGAACGCTTTTCAAGGTATATTTATTAAAGCTCCTGTTCCTACATGAACACTGAGAATGACACTACTGAAATTATGTGTTTTGAGCCTGCGTTCTCCTCACTGTTTCAAGCTGTGCTCCTCTGTGGAGCTAAGAAGTCTGAAGTGGGACCTGACATGCTGTGCACTGAGAACTGAATTTGGCATAGAATGGTTTTTTATTCATAAAGCTTACAGCAAGGAACCTTACCCACTTAGCCAGGCTGCCTCCAGAGAATGAAGACAAGAGATAGGTAAAAGAGGCATTCGTAAGCAAGCTGCATTCCAGCCATGCTTCTTGAGAAAAGGTCTAGAATTACAACAGCAGCTACACCAGTGAAGAAAGTTGACTTGTTAGTATATCCATCTACACTCAAAACACTAAGAAACACACTCTCTCTGTCAACCTGCCTAAAGTTTGAGAGCTAACTTGCCTGAAAGCATTCTCCTTACGGAAAAGCAATGTGCTTTCAGATTTCAAAATGGATTTTGTTAAGTTTTCATATTTATAAAGAAAGCATATTCTAGGGCAATTAGAATTTTTTTTTCCCTGTAGCATAACACCTACTTAATATTCTAATATGTATCAATATAATATTCATAATATAACTTTGACAGGTTAGGAGCTGATAAGGATATAGGGAGTTCTACTAGGGCACAAGCTGAATGGATCATCACCAGTGTGCATTAAAAAATCATCACTGATAAAAATGCTGTCTTTGTAAAGAAAAAAAAACCCAAAAACCACAACCCCCCAACCATTTGTATTACACTTTGCATTGAACTTTTCTGTTGCCAAAATCATAGTTGTGGATTCCTCACAATCTTCAGCATCCCACACTGGACAACCTGCACATAAGTATAGCTTTTTTTTCCTGCTGTACTGACATTGGAAAAAAGAATTGAATGACTGGTTCTTGGTGCAGTTCCTGAGCTAATAAATAGAATTTCTATAAAATCTGGCATGTTTTCAGATTTATTCTTTATAGCGAATCTGATACCTAGAATACTTAGAGGATTCAGGCTTAATAATCTGATGAAAATTCTTACCCTATCATTGCTTGCATCTAAGGGTTCTGTTTACTCTTCACTGTAATAAAAGGACCTCAGATAGCTTTACAAACTTCAGTTTTCTTCTGACTTTTTTTAGATTTAAAATATGTACTTTCAACTCATTACTGAGTAATTAAAAAAAAAAAGAAGTTTTGACATACCTTTAAGCAGTGTGCATCCCCAGTGCTGCTTGTTCGTGACAGTGCCTATTAGGAAATACATGAAGTGCATTTTCTTGATGAGTTTCTAAAGAAGCACTACAAAAAATGAAAAGTGTTTCTAAATCAAGGAAAGTAAAAGCAGTGCCTCTCAGCTAAAAATCTCTCAGTATACTCAAAGAATGTTAGGATAGATTAGAACCCTGGAAAGGAAAAGTACATCAATACAAACTTTTTTACCTGTAATTCATCGTTGCAATTGAAACAAGACCATGTTATTTTTCTTTCATTTTGTGGAGATTTTTATTCTAGCTGTACTTCCCCAGATTTTGTTCTGTTTTAATTTTTGTATTGATTTCAACATTTTTCATTTTTCAGTGGATACCAACCTGAATGTTTTAAACCATCTTCCTGGCATCAAGATTTTGTATTTGGTGCTCTGATTGCAACAGATACATCTAAGTGCATTCATGCAGACTTGCTAAGCTTTTCTTACTAAGGATGTTTGTACTACTCTTCTATGTCATGTATTACACATATCTAAGCATTGTACACTTTTTCCTGATTGATCATTGTGGAGTTTTACATAGACACATATAGTTTTAAAGATGCATATGCCATTTTAGCATAAGAATCCCTTCTACAGCTTTTGAAAATGCTAGATATAGTATTTCATATAGTTTTCTGTCTAAAGCATCTAACTCTGAAATAATGATGCACTAGTATATACATATATATAAATAAATATATAAATATATATATATGCAGAGAGAGCAAAAATCCAGATAGCTGCTTAGTTTGACAACAGAAAGTTTAATCTACGAGAGTCATACCATGTGCCTTTTCTATATCCAATACTGAAGTCTCTGCAAGAAGTGGAATCCTTACAAAGAAAGAGTACTGCTACAGGCCTAGTGTGACACTGGTATAGCGATTACATGGATTATAACTATGTGCTTCAGAAAAAGATGATTTCAAAATACAGTGATGTCAAGCTGTCTTCCTGACAGTCCTTCTGTGTGTCCCTCATGGTTAAGGACTCCCTGTTGTGGAACTGTTTGTCTCTCATGTTTTTCATTCATTTTTGTGGCTGCACCACACGAAAACATTTCCAAGCAACAAAATAAAATATTTTTGAAAGCAGAAAACAGTCACAAGTTTCATGTACTTACTACAAATCTTCCGTGTAAGAGAAAACACATTACAATAACACATAAATGCAGAGTCCAGAGGGAAGTTCTGAGAATCAAGATCAAATTTAAGTTTCTAGGCCTTACACAACCATAAACTTGCAAAAACACACACACACAAGTGCACACCTCTATTGTTAGGCAGCAGGCAAGGGACCTGAGAACTGCTTTGTAACATGCATGTAAACATAATGTAAAAATAACATGCAATGTTATTATTAGGTAAAATTGTGGTTTGTCTCAAAATTAGAAACAACTAAGTGCAGTATAAAACAACAATAACAAAACAAACAAGCAAAAAAAGGTGACATGTGCTGGTATGCGAGGGGATACCCACAGCAGTCACTGATTTATTCACAGCTTTCCTTCAGGGCACTTGCTGCTTCTCTGGTTGCAATATTTTTATAGATTATCTTCTCCTGCCTTAATATTAACCTTCGATTTATGAAAATGGGATAAATAACACTGCAGATGTACTTAATGAACTTCCAGTGAGAGGCAGAAAATGCAGTTAGTACCCAGAATTATGTGGGAGTGGGACAAGGGGTTTAAGCCTACGGGAAGGATGGAGGGCAGGGGGGACATTTATAAACAACACATGTATGCTTTAGGGGGTCCATACTGGTGTCTGCAGGCAGTCACTGAGATGTCCAGCTGACAGCACTGTTCCTCCTTAGCTTCAGGATGTG
>JAYRBT010000093.1:32092309-32102935 GCA_036023395.1 Myiotriccus ornatus
GTGCTGGCTTATGCTTCCACCAAGAGGAAGAATCGGTGTCCTCAGGGGAAGCCCTGAGGCCGCACATTGATTTTTATAAAATACCAGGTTCAGCTCTTTGGATCCCCGGGGGCCTTGGAGGCGAGCCAGGTCTAGCGCATGTACTATTGCAGCAGAGAGAGCACAGGTTTGAAATCTCTATGGGAAAAGGGAATCCTTTGCAATTTTGTATGCCGAATGGGCACAAGACTCTGTGTTTGTATTCATAGAAGCTCTTACTATAATTTTGCTCCTTTTTTGCTCAGGAAGGAAAGAAGTCATGAGTGCTGTCACCTTGGGTACTCCTTCGTTTGTTTGGAAAGGGTTATAACTGCCTGGTTTTGTTTGTTCTTCATTTCTTGCTATGGGGGACTGTGAAGAAGAATACTTTTTGAACCGAACCTTTGAAACAGCAGTTTTAGTCCTGGGAAAAAAGCATTAACATTGTTTTTGGAAGAGGAAGCAGCATGGAGCAGAGCAGTCACTTATTACATGAGTAAATGTGAACTGCAAGTACGCAAGGGGAACACGTTGTGCAAAATGCCTGCTTTTCCTTTTTCTCCCATTGTGCCTGAGCGAAATTATAGAGAACTCCAATTCTGTGTATATAGAAGAGAAAATGCTTCCAAACTGATTCTAACATATACATATACTTCAGCAGTTCTAGGACTGCTTTGGTTTTTTTTTACTCTTTTCTGAAGCTCAGAAGACAACGTCCAAGGCTGAATATTCAAAATAAACAGAAAAAAATTCAAAAGAACAGTGAAAGAGAACCAATAATCACCCAAGGGGGACTTCTGAAATCTGATACAGATCTAAACACAGCTGCAAGGGAAATAACTGACTCCACTAAAACTGAACATTCTCTGTACTTGAGTCACATGTTCTTAACTTCTAAGTTTCTCAAAAAATTCTGTAATAGGCTCTACCACTACAACTCATAGTTTCTCTGTACCTGGAACTTATATGGATATACTTACTAAGTATTCTGTGAGCCTACACATTAATTTTCATTAATTAGATTTGTTCTTTAAAATGTTACTTTTTTCATCACTAGCTCCTAGTAATAGCTTTTGTCTGGTTAATATTTTTGAAAGCTGTTTTCTTCAAAGTGAGAGGGAAGTCGAAATAATGAGTAATTTATAGAGTGGCAGTAAAATTCCAGTAGAAAACCTGAAAATATATTATTACAAGCTATTTACACGGTCATTCACTAAAACCTGAAAACTGGAGCAAGTTATTTTCCGAATGGGATATCCCCATGGAAACCGGAGTCAGGCGGTGAGCAGTGGTGGCCACTATGAGCATCCCTGCTGTGGGAAGCTAGTGAACACTGCTCTGCAGTGCATGGGAATATATGAATCTGTCATTCAAAGCAAAGTGCTGTGAATGCTTCAGCCTCTAGTCTCTTTCAAAGAAATTAACTCTCTGCGATAGTTAACACTCTATTACTTCGGCAAAAGTATAAAAAAGTGAGAATTGAATTCTTCTTCCTTACGTGACGACGTATGTGATATGTAAGTCAGGGATACAGACAAGTCAGAACATTAGGGATGGCATTTCTACTATTCTAGTAGTAAGCCTGAGGTCAAGCTGTGGCTCAATTAACTTTTGCTTTACACTAGAGAGGCAGAGTAACAGTAGCATCAGCAACATTTAACTGGATAAGAGCAATGCCAGCTGAAATTTCAATAGAGAAAATATCTGATTTGCAGCTGTATACATTGGAATTTTTGATATTCCCATTTTCTCTTTCTTGAGCAAATTCAGGTTTAAGTAAGTATGTTCTGCCACCTTGGTATTTTTCCTTACTTCAAATTGACTTTCCTATATTCTTTATTTTATCTGCTAAATTATACAAGCTGCTGCAAACTGTTGAACTGCAGATATTTGTGGTTGAATAACTGTTGTAATATAAAGCGAGTAAGCAACATCCACTGACTGACCTCTGATTTCCATCTATCATGTGTAGCCAGTAAATTAATCTTAAATGACTGGACTCAGCTTAAGTGAAGTAAGAACTGTGTGGGTAAAGGTCAAACACCACCTCCTTTTTTTTCTGTTTAGGTTTGAAATCTTGCATTTGAGTTTCTGGTGCTGGCACCGTAACTAACCTGACATTTCCTGCTGACAAGAATTCTTTAGCATTTGAGCCCGGTGGCATTTTTTTAATCATTCATTTCTACTGCTAAAACCCATAGACAACACACTGAGAGAGAGGCATATATGTATCTAGTAGAGATATTTTTAAAACAGAGAACAATGAAAATTAAAAGTGTCTCTTATTTGTTACAACCTGTATCTCACTTGAAGAAGCCATATTTTAATAATGTGCTAATTTTCACAACATTATTTTTCCTTTGATTTTCAACTGATCCCAAGATGTAAACAGAAGCAGAGGCCTAACACCGATGGACGCGTGAGTGCCTTCATAACATGGCATCAGTGTCAACCTCGCAGTGTGCCTGAAGCACTGTTGAATGTGTTATTCCCTTCCAGAGAAACCAAAGAAACAAGAACCTCAAGAAACTCTATTCTAACTCATTTCCCATAACAGATCAGCTAAATGACCCTTCTGGACCTGTAAATAGTGGCCTATTTTTTTTTTTTTTAAGCACCATTGTGAGCCAGCAAGATTTCCCATGTGGCCCAGGTATGCATTGTCCTTGACACTAACACGCCCTTCAGACTGAAAGCATATACCATTTTGACATACAAGGAGGTTTCCTGGTTCCCTTAATCCTCCTAATGGATCACTGCAAGGCTACTATAATGGCCTTACTCTCAATATTGTTCCATGGACTTGGCAGACTGCATATTATGATTGGAATTAATATGTTCATTAATAACAGGAATATTCAGCTAATCCCCATGTCTTATGATTAAGTAAATTATTTGTGACTGTGCAGAAAGTAAGTACTATTTTAATTAAATCAAGAGAAAGATAGAATTATTAATGTCTTCATGGAATAATGTCTTCGTCAATGACATAGGAGGATCTATTGCACCCTGAGCAAGTTTCCAGATGACACTGAGCTGAGGGTGCAGCTGATACACCTGAAGGACAGAATGCCATCCAGATGGACCTGGATGAATTTGAGAAGTGGCAATCACATGAGATTTAACAAGGACAAGTGCAGGGTCCTGCACCAGAGTCAGGGCAACCCCCAGTATCAACAGAGGCTGGGGGATGAACATATTGAGAGCAGCCCTGCTGAGAGGGACTTCACAGTACTGGTGGATGAGAAGGTGGACATGAGCTGGCGATGTGTGTTTGCAGCCCAGAAAGCCAGTTGCATCCTGGGCTGCATCTCAAGCAGCACGACCAGCAGGTCAAGGGAGGGGATCCTTCCTCTCTCCTTAGCACTGCTAAGAGTCCACCTGGAATACTGTGTCCAGTTCTGGAGCCCCTCAGCACAGCGAAGACATGGACCTGTAGCAGCAGGTCCAGAGTGGGGGTTGCAAAGGGGACCAGAGAGCTGGAGCACCTCTCCTACGAAGAAAGGCTGAGAGCACTGGGGCTGTTCATCCTGGAGAAGAGAAGGCACTGGGGAGACCTCAGCGTGGCTTTTCAGTACTTGAAGGAGGCTCATTAGAAAGACGGGGATAAATTTTTTAGCAGGCTGTGTTGTGATAGAAGGCTTCACAGTTTTATAGTAAAAGAGAGTAGATTTAAATAAGAAAGAAGGAAGAAATTTTTTACCATAAGGGTGCTGAGACAATGGGACAGGTTGCTCAGAAAGGTGGATGCGTCATCCTTTGAAACGCTGAAGGTAAGGTTGGACATGGGTCTGAGCAACCTGATCTAGCTGAAGATGACCCTGCTCATTGCAGAGAGGATGGAGGAGGTGACTTTTTAAAGGTCTGTTCCAACCCAAACCATTCTAACTCTTGTATTTTGAATTAATTGCAGAGACTACTTCAGTAACACTGATGACCAGTTCATGTGTCTCCAATCAACATTAATTGGAGCTATTGTGCATCCTACATCTTGTAATACAGAGTTGCTTTATCAATCAGCTGTTTTAAAATTGATAGAGGAGCTGAAATAGGCAATACTGAAAGGGAAAATGCTAATGCTCAGCTTTTAAAAGGGACTTTTCCTTAGTCCCTTCCCATTCCATGAGGTAATTTCACATGAAGCAGCAAAAAACCCCACTCAAGCCGACTAGTTATTACAATTCATCAGGAATACAATTTTAGAAAACATCTGCATGGAAATCTTCCAGGTCTTCTCTGAATACACTAATAACTCAAACAATAACTCATTGCTACTCATTAGCAATGACATTTTTACAGTTTTTAAAAGGACATTTACCTACATTTGATTAAATTAGCTTCAGTATTTCCATGTATTTAACAGTAAAGCACTTTGTAAAGAAGTGCCCCAAGACTGCTTTGAGCAGAAAACCTAAACTGATGTCTACTCCTTGATACTTTGCTCTAAAAAAGTCAGGGGTAAATTAAAATATGCTTATCACCTTCTTCATTGGATGATGCTTCATTCCTGAATGATAACTGGCTATTGCATTTTCACATAAGCTACTTTACAAGTATTAATAGAAATGATGGAAACCACATCTTCATCATTGTGCTGATAAATCTGAAGCAAACTTTTTGAATAATCATGAATATCACTCTTATGGGTGTACACAAACTAAAAACAAATTAAATTGAAATTTGTTTCCAAAACTGCTAGTAAAAAAAACAAAAAGTGACCAATATCCTCTGCAGCTGTAGATCCCAAAATTACATAGAATTGCCTTTAAGCATGTTAGCCTGAATAGCTGCAAGTTACCACTCATACGCAACAACAAATGTAGCTGCAGGTGATCTCATGGACTAGTCTTTGAATTTTTTGTCACTAATTTCTGCTGTTATGTTTTTATAAGTTGCACATCTTATTCATAACAATAGTCTGTACTACTTGATGTAATAATTTTGACCTTCTGTCTACAGAATTAAGGAGATGGTCTAACTAGTGTGTATTTCCTTTTGTAACACAAGAAATATACCCTTCTTCTCCAAAGTCATAGATGGATGGAGATAAGGAATCCAGTGTGAGGGACCCTTGACAAATAAGAATGTTAAATAAGAAATTGACATTGTATACTTCCATTATTCTTCTATAAAAATTTCACTTTACTATTATTTTTTATTTGGAAAACAGCACATATTACATCTTGTGATGTGGATGCTTCTAGTAAGATATAAATTACATATAATCCAGAAAGAAAATGTTCTTGAGCTCCTATCCTGCTGAAACGTGAATTTTCTCTGCAATATGACTGCAGAAAAATCCAGACCTCAAGTATATATTTCAAAAGGGATCATGAAAAAGTAATTTCATATGTTCTATGTCTGGCAGCAACAGCAAACTGTTCTACCTATACAGAATATTTTGACAGGCATATATGAATACAGCAGGTTAGCAAATAACAACTGTTGGATGTGTCTCTTTTCTGGGAGATCTCCTCTGACTTCACCCACCTTCACAACGAATAAGTGTTTCCTGAGGTTCAGGAGGAACCTCCTGTGTTTCAGCCCACTGATTCTTGTCCTGCCAATTAAAAGGGATGTAACAGACTGAAGAGAACCAAATAGGTGGAAGCTGGTATATTTATTTCATTGTCCAACTGAAAAAAGTAGCTCAGGAGAGTCTGGGAAAAAAACCCTTGGTTCACATCAGAAAAAGAAAGACACAAATCTTGCAGTTCATGCTGAAAAATTCTCAGCAGTGTCAGCCACTCATTTTACATGCCTTTAATTCCAAAGGTGTGAAGTATTGCCTTCAGTCAAAATAAAAAGCATTTTCCTTCCAAAATTTAACCTTCAAACACAAAAATCTCAGTATCAGGTATCACACAAAGATGTAATATTTCGCAGTGAGTAGGACCTGCCTCTTTGAATTCTCTTTCAAAGTTTATTGAGCTGCTGTTATTCAAAGGCATCTTGCAAGCACCAGATAAATTAACAAAAAGTGCCTTGGGATTGGATAATCTCCAATGACCCCTTCCGTAATCCAATTTCCACTTGCTAATGCCATCTTTGAACAATGAGGGGAAAAAAACCTACTGTCAAGTTCAGCAAGGACATTCAGAATTGTATCGATGAACTCAGTTATTTCACTTAAAAATTTTGGAAGAAACAAATCACCATTGTTTATTTCTTATGCTTGTTATTGTTTCATACGGTAAATGACAGTTCTTCTGACAGCTCCCAAGCTATAAATCTCTTTTGCTGGGAAAAAAGTTCAAATATTGAGAGCCAGTGAGCCAAAAGTGAAGTAAAAAACTTTTAAATATGATTGATTTTCCAGTACCTCTTACTGGAATTCACAACGTTTGATATAATCCCTGGATGACTCTCAGTTTCCCTGTGTTCCCGTCCTTGTCCAGTTCCAGCTCCCTCCCTTTTTTTTTTCTTCCAGAGGTTTTAAAACTTAAATTTCATTTGCAATCTTTTATGAAAGATTGTAGATAGAAGTGATTTAGTATTCATTAAATTTAATTACGTTCATTACAATAGAGATGACTCTTGAGTTTCCCATCATCATACTTAAAATGTAAAATACAAAGGCATTACCATAAATATTAATTAAACTGACATATGAATAAAAGTGTCCTAAGCATAAAAACAACAAATATGGTACAAGAATATTAATGTAAGTTTTTATATAATCACAAAACAGACAATGTAAAAAAATTAATTTTGTTAATTTGTTTTCACTGGACTTTTGTGTATGTGTTCTTCACTTTAGTTATTACTACATTTGATTGATTCTCATTTGAGAAACTTTGTTTAAAACTGAACAGTAAAAAGGATTTAGGAACATAATTATTATATATATTTAATGCAATTATTTATTATTGCTTTTAGGGAAATTCAAACCCAGTTATATAGCACTACTGTGCTAACCACTTTTCTTTTACAAAAATAAAGAAATAAACAAAAACTCTAGTCTACACAGTTCTTAGATAATGGAACAAATGATGTCACTAATGTCAAATTAAGATGATTTGTGCCATTTTTTTTTAATGTAACTGCTATATATTAGCATATGAAATGAATAGTACTGAAGTACTGAAGTAGTGCTAGGGACAGCAAAGAAAAAAACCCAAATTTCAGCCGTGAAATCTATGAACAGTGACAACAGTGCCCCAAACACTTACTCAGATGAAGCTGCAATAACTTGTGCTGAATGTCAGAATGCTAATAAAAACAAACTACCGATGAGCCAAAGAAATAAAGACAATGTGTTCTAATTTCATAGAATTATGTTGCCAGTTTGAACAACATAAGAAGCAAGAGTGATTAGCCCCAAACTAGATGAGAAAATACTCTCCCTTTGAAACTATAACCCCATCTAGTGGAACTCCCTTTCAGTAGCTGGTAGGATTTGATCTGTTCCTTACTCTGACTGAGTACTTTGTGTTGGTAAAGGCCATCAAATAACACTGGGAGATTCCCAGGTTTCCTCTACACTAGATCTCTCTCTTTGCTACTGTTATGATTACTTCATTACTTAAAAAAGAGTTGATGCATATGGGGAGCTATTTATTTTCTGGATGAGCTCTGAAAAAACTTAGCATAACACTGTGGAAAAAATATGTTATGAGATGTAATTGATTATAAGTAGAAAAGTACAATGTGCAAGTAGTGTTGTCAATACACATGCACTTAGTTTGCATAAATTTCCTTCAAAGTTGGCTGTGCTTACAGAAATGAATAAATTACAAGGGACCCCAAGACCATAAAAGAAGGTAAACTTTGGTGAATGTTTAGGACTAGGCTGTAATGAATTTGAGCAAACCAACACGGATTTCTCGCAGCGTGCACAGCTAAATTGCAGTACTGGACCACAGTCCACTGGTTTTGTTCTTTGCCTTTAATAACACAAAGAAATGAAAGAGGAAAAATGGCTTGTTGGTTCCAAACTCTTCTCACTGGGAGCTGTGACGTATGGAGAAGGAGAAAGTGGAGAGTTTTTCTGGTCTCTGATACCTACAACTCACATTATTGTAACATCTAGCTCAAACTGAATGCCGAAACCATGGCACGTGCTTGCCCTGCAGAATAAGCTGGCCCACCTCTTGCACACAGCATTGCTTCATTGGTAGGACCCTTCAAGTTGTTTATTGACAGCTCACTGAGTAAGGTGATCTCGATTAGCACCCTGCCAATACAGACCACTCTCTCAAGCTCCAGGGATTGCTTTTACAAACTGTTGGCCCAACCAACACCATCATCCTCTGTGTTCAAATGATTCTGCAACCTTTGATATTTCTTTGATCAGTAATAATGCTTGAGATACAAATTATCATCAGTTTTCTAGAGTATACACCAGTGAAATAAATGGGACAGTTACCTGTCAGACAGGCCATTTTATGCTTAGCAAGTTGGTCAGTGGTGCAATTGTATTTTCTGGGGTCTGTTAGTCTGTTAAGACTTGAGCCTTAAAATACAAGATCAGATATGTAGAGCTACACTAAACTTATGGCTATCCTGGTTCTGAAACATTAGTGTATGCTTATGCAAATCGTGGAAAATATGAGAAACAGCAGAGGGGTCTTCCAACTAACTCACACACCCTTGTGCAGCTAGCAGGCTAGGGGACTTTGTGTGGTTTAGTAGCCCTTAACAGGGTTTTATTCCATAAAAATATCTAATTGTGTTTTAAACCACTTGAAACTTTTTTAACCAAAACATTATGTGGAAATGAGTTTCATAATTTCTGACAATTTGACTGGAAAAACACTTGCTTCTGTCTGTTTTAAACTTGCTACTTGGTAATCCCATTTGATGTTCTCCAGAAGGGAAAGGGAGATTTGGCTACCCTGGACAAAGAAAAGGATGAGGTTCTCAATGGCTTCTATGCCTCATACTTCAACAGCAAGTGCTCTAGCCAAGCCTCCCAAGTTAGAAAAGGCAATTGCAGGGACTGGAAGAATGAGGACCCTAAGGCCACTGTACAAGAGGATCAAGGTCAGGACCTTCCAAGGAACCTGAATGTGCACAAGTCCATAGGACCTGATGAGGTTCATCCCGGGGTCCTGAGGGAGATAACAGATGAAATTGCTAAGCTACTACCCACCACTTTTTAAAAATGTGGCAGTCAGGTGAAGTCCATGATGACTGGAAACAGGGGAATTTTTAAAAGGAGAAAGCTTTTAAAATTTTTTAAAGGAGAAAGCAGAAGATCCGGGGAATTACAGACCAGTCAGTCTCACCTCTGTGCCAGGCAAGACTGTGGAGCAGATTCTCCTGGAAACTATGCTAAGGCAGATGGAAAACAAAGAAGCAATTGGTCACAGACAATATGGCTTTACTAAGGGAAAATAATGCCTGTCAAATTCAGTGACCTTCCATGACAGGCTGTAGCACTGGTAGATGGGGCAGAGCAACTGACATTGTCCACTTGAACTTACATAAAGCATTTGACACAGTCCTGCATGACATCCTTGTCTCTAAATTGGAGAGACATGGATTTGATGCACGGACCACCCAGTGCATAAAGAACTGGGTGGATGACTGCATGCAAATAGTTGTGACTGATGGTCCACATGGAGACCAGTGACAATTGGTGTCCCTCGGGGTCGGTGTTGGGACTGCTATTGTCCAACAACTTTATCAGCGATATGGAGAGTGGGATCGAGTACACTGGGAGGTAACTCCTATTATGAACGTGGGGGCACTGCTTATGACAACCAGCTGGCCTTGCAGTACTTCTGAGAGAGGAAACCAAGCTCACTGTTGTACCTGCCTGATGATGAAGGACCGAAGGGCCCAGCAAGGTTTAACGGAGCCATACAGTATGCGAGTTTGGTAGAGATTCGCCTTCTGTATGAGAAACAGTGCGGCCAGCAGGACCAGGGAAGTGATTGTTTCACTGAACTTGGCACTGGTAAGGCTGCACCTTAAATCCTCTTTTAATTTCTGGGCCCCTCAGTTCAGGGAGGACACTGAGGTGCTAGAGGGTGTCCAGAGAAGGGGAATGGAGCTGGGGAAGTGTCTGGAGCTCAAGCCTGATGAGGACTGGCTGAGAGAGCTGGAGAAAAGTAGACTCAGATGAGACCTTGTTTCTCTCTGAAACTACCTGAAAGGAGGGTGTGGAGAGGTGGGGATCGTCCTTTTTTTTTTTCCCCAGGCAAATAGTGACAGGACAGGAGGAAATCGCCTCAGGCTGCACCAGGGGAGGTTTAGATTGAATATTAGGAAGAACTTCTTCAGGGAAGGGCTGATTAAACATTGGAATGAGTTCCCTGAGGGGCTGGTGGAGTCAGCATCCCTGCAGGCATTCAAGGAAGGACTGGACTTGGCAACTTGTGCGTAGCCGACGCGGTGATGCTCGCCCTCAATCCGGGCTCGCCGCCCTCGGAGGGCTTTCCCAGCCCAGCCCAGCCCAGCCCAGCCGGCTCCCCTCGGGCGGCCGTGGCCGGGCTCGGGCCCGCCCCGGGGGCGGCTCCGCGGGCGGGCGGGGCCTCGGGCTCGGCACCGCGGGAGGCGCCGCGCCCGGCCCGGCCGGGCCGCACGGGCACCATGCGGGCAGCGGCATGAGCCCCGAGCCGGAGCCGCCGCCAGCCCCGGCCTGGCAGGCGGAGGAGGACG
>JAYRBT010000093.1:32114362-32147179 GCA_036023395.1 Myiotriccus ornatus
TTTTTGGTTGGTTGGTCTTCCTCCCTCAGTGGCCTCAGCCATGAAGACGGAACCAGAAATGGTGTTCATGTTTTTTACATGCCTTAGAACATTCCTGCTTCATAAGCTTATCCAGCCTAAATTTAAACAGGAATATATTCCCAGGAGGAAATATAATACAGCAAGATGTTTTAGACACCAAATGTAAATTATGTGAAGGGCCACTTATTTTCTTGTGTTTTAGTATAAGAAGGCAGGGACAATTGTTTTGCCACACCCTTCATGTCGCTCCCGGTTCAGTGAATCCCAGACGGAACTGCAGCTATTCTGACTGCACCTTGGAGGAAGCTGCTTCGGCATTCCTCCATACCTTTTGCAGCTTTCTTTTTCTTTCTGTGGGCCTCTTGTGCTTCAGTAAAATAGACATTCAATAATGTGTATTGCTTAAAGCTTCTGAACGAAACAAGCAGTCATGGGATAAGAGGAGGATCTTTTTGTAGATCTAGTAAAAATATAGATCTAATAAAAATTGTTAGAAAACGAGAAGCAGAGGGTTAGCAAGGCAGGCACATCATGTGTTTATGCAGTAATATAGTGATAATCCTTTTCCTAACGGGATATATGTTTGAATACACTTTAGTAAACCACTGAACTCATGTCTTTCACTGAACTGTTTTCTCCAGGACCACGTTCTTACATAGTAGTCATCCTATATGTGGAAATAAAATTGTTTTTTCATGCTTGGATTGCTTGAATTCAGCTACGTTAATTTCAATCTGCCATCAACTTTTGTTGCTCTTCACCATTGCCCTATAACTTTTCCAGTGTGAGTTGTGTTTTGTCATCAGTGAACTTTGTCACTTTGCTTTTGCCCTTTCTTTACAACTCAGTTATGAATGTAATGAACTACATAGCTGCTAGAACAGAGCACTGGGACTGGTCTGGTAGCTTCCTTTTGCTTATGTATTTTGTTTTTAATTCCTGTGAAGGGTTTGCTTGCTTTAAGAGCCTTTGGTGAGCGTCTTTGAGTATGCTTACTAATTTTTCGGAAAGCTTACTAATGTGATCTCGTTAACTATACATGCTCTTTTGAGAACTCCAGGACCTTTTGAGGCACAGCTTCTCTTTACAAATATCTGCACAGGCTTTTCCTCTTAGAAAGAATTGTGGCTCCAAACCTGTGTAATAAGATTTAGCTTTTTCTTGAGAGAGCACATCAGGATCTTACAGTCCAGAGAGAGATCTGCTTTTGCAAGTGAAATATAAGTTTGGGCAATGTATAACCTGAATTAGTTGTGATTTATATTGCAGTTCACAAGGCATGTCTAAAACGCTGTACTGGATTAGAAAGTACTTTCATTTGTGCTCTGTGGCTTTTTTTCCACTGAATTTTTGCCAGTTCTGACAAATGGAGCATTTGTGGGGAACAGTTGGAATTAATGTCGATCCAAAATACTTCTGTTTGAAAATTAAAGAGAATGAAACACTAGAAAAAAGTAAACATGCAGTATCCCTAGAGAGCTACCTGGCTAATAATATGTGTGGACAAAAAGAGAATCTGTAATGTAGCGGGATGGTTTGGAGCATTCTCTTTGTGCAAGAATAAGCTAAAATGATTAAATAGTCATGTAGAGAGGCCTACCGAGAAAAGTTTGCGTTTGAAATTGTTGAATTATGGAGGGAAACTAGCAAAATATTGGAAAGGGAATGCCCTTTATAATTTGGCATGAACTTCAAGATATGAATGATTCATGCATGAAATTATGTTTCTCGAGATGTTTTTCTGATTCTGTTAGTTTAGTTCTTTGTTTTCTTGAAAACATGAGAGTTGACATAGTGGACTGCAGTGCAGGTGGTAGTGTGAAAAATAAGTACTGTTACCAGTTAATTTTTGTGGGGGAAAATGTTTCTGTAGGCACTTTTTTTAAAAAAAAAAAGTACAAAAATTTGTTGTCTAAATGCATATGTTACAGAAGGAAAGTGAGTGCTGTTTGCAAAGTGTGTCTGTGCTGGAAGTATATTAGCAGCTAGCCAGGCTCTCCTGAGAGACCCTATTTCGTGGTGGGAAGGAATTTCCAGAGGGTGGTGTGTGGGGGGGAGAAGGGCAAGTTCCTGTGGTTTGTCAGTTCAGAAGTTCGGCTTTGAGTTTGGTTTTTATCTGCTTGACAGATAATAGGATTATTCGACTGTAAAGGTACTTTAGGGAGATCCCTTCCCCTTCAGGGCAGGGTCAGCTTCCAGGCCTGAGCAGGTTGCCTAGGGCTTTTCTAGGTGAATATTGAAACAAACCCTTTGAGGATGGAGGACTTGTGCCCAGCTTTGTGGACAGTGGGCTCTGCTGCTTCACGCACATGGAAGCAAAAAAGCATATTGTATTAATCCAACTGAATGTTTTGCTTAATTTGCTTGGCAAGACTGTATGGCCTTCAGCAAAATAAGAAAAGTTTGAAAGGGTGCTCTGGAGGACTTCAGGATTTTAACAGTGAGAAGTGTTTTTTTGTTTTGTTTTTTTTTTCTGAAAAAAGCATATTTCTTAAGAGACACAAACATTTAAGCATGTTTGAAATTGATGTCATGGTGCTTTTGCAGCTGTTCTAACAATATTAATAATTAAATTACAGATTTACAGATTAAATTTACAGATAGTTACCTAAAAATGTGTGAATAAATGAATACTGTCAATTCTAGCTTTGCTCCAGAGATCCAGGACTGGCTGCAAGATTGCATGTTGCTGTTGAGTATTTTTGGATGAATTGTACTAGCTATTCTTCAGAATGTCTAATATAAGGCATTCTTTCCCCCCTCTCCTATTAGCAGTTCTTGCCAGCTGTATTTATGATTTTGACATCCTCACATGGATTTATTAATGTTCAACAGCTGTTTGGCTTTGAAAAAAAAAATTATCTTGCCTCCCAGTAGTTTTCCATGTTACCTTCAAATTAGCTTTTGAGTTTATTCTGACTCAATAACGGCAGAAATAATTTTTTTTTTTTTTTTTTTTTTTTTTTTTTTTTTAGAATTAGGTAGTGAAAAGAGGCATAGAAGGAGCAAAAGTGTAAAAATGGAGAAATAATAGATGTTTTGTTAGAACTTTTAAGACTTCAGATTTTATAATGATGGCCTTAAACTTGTATTGTTAAGCATTTGAGATTAAGTAATGTTTTTCTCATTATTGATTATGCAAGTATAAAAGCCTGACCAACAGCTGCATTTGAAAGCAATTGTAATGTAATGTTTATATATAGTTTCTCTGCCAGAACACTGGTCTGTCACATGGAGATGATCCAGGTGCACAGAAAATAAAACCAGAACAGATTTTAAGGCTTTCCTGAGGGCACCTAATTTTTAACAAAACATTTTCAATTTTGAGGGTGGAGGATGAAGCAAGCAACTTGTATGTTGACCATATCTTCACTATTTCTGAAATCCTTTTAGAATCTTTTTAATCATGAGGAATTCAGTAGGTTGTTCCCATATTGTTTAGTTCAACGTTCCTCAAGCTCTTCGTGTTTCAAGTTTATAACCATTTTTTTTGCGTGCTCAAAGTTCTTTATGTAAATTGCAAGCAGTTCTGTTGCAGAGTGTTTTCTCGCTGCAGAAACGAGACACACCCACTACTTCTGATATAGCTTCATGCTAAAAGGAGATGTGAAGTGTTTTCAGAAGCCTCTTTGAGTTTGAAATGCATGAAGAGTTTTTGTTGCTTTTTTTTTAAATCTGTGAACCAGGCTGTGTACATGATCAGTCATAAACTATTTGCTTAAAAAGAATTTGATGATTGATTAAAATTTGGAAGCTTTTGTGATAAAGAGTTCTTGGGACCTACAGAAAAGATGGGCATCCAGAAGTAACTGTCTGCATGGGTCCATTACTGACAATGCCAGTAAATTTTCCTGGTTTCATGATTTTAGTTTCCCAATACGGCTGTTTGCACAACTGTTTTAATTAATCTAGATGTTTAAGATGCTGTGAAGAAAACTGTGAATCATCAATAGCAGTCTGTGTGGATCAGAGATTGGTAGCTATTAGTATATTTGACATTGAACGCTTGTCTTAATTTTGACAGGTGCATGTTCCTTTCAGGATTTAAATTCTACTTTTTCAGGTCATGCCCTGAATTCAAAAGGTGATTTCTATGTTGTTTTTGTTTTGTTTTGTTTTTTTTCTTAAGTAGTTCAATGCAACCAGCTGTAAGTTGCGTGGTTGCTGCCTGAAATGATTTGCAGACTGTTTTGATCTCCAAGAAAGATTCATTGAGGCCCAGAGCAACAAAAATACTTTTTAAAATGACTTCTGAGGAAAAAGGGATGCATGTCCTTCTCAGTGTGTGTGTGTACATCATCATTCTATTAAATCATGTAAATCTCAAATCAAATGTGCATGTAATAACATTATTAAAAAATCCACAAACAGACCAAAACTTTATTTTTAGTGGCATTAAAAATGTTTGCTGAATACAGACCAGATATTTATGGCCCAACATCATGCTTAGTGATATAAGGGTGTGAGAGAAGTAGAGACGGGAGAAAGACCAGGGAGTCCCTTACCTACTCCATACTATAAAATTTGCCTTTTCCAGAGGAAACCACTGTAGAAGGGATCTTCAGACTTCAGTGTAATCAGTGTTAAGTGCTAGTCTGACTGACATATATATTGTCAAAAAAAAACCTCTTAAAATTGTTGTCCTGCTACACTGTGTAGAGGTACTTGCAGACTTATATGAGGAAGAATTTTTTACTCTCATAATCTTTGGAATCTTTGTTATTTAGAGATTTAAAATTGCATGGTAATCTATGGAGAAATGTTAATAATGGTTGAAAGTTAGCGGCCTCTCAGAGGTAATCTTTTGTGCATGATATTACATTATTTTCCAGGAGAAAGAAAACTGTTTTCTTCAAATCCTCACAATTTGAAGCAAGCTGCAATTATTGTAGAAAATAAATTGAATCTTATTAGGTAGGATACACTGCTGCCACAGGTTTTGATAAACTCTGATAGATCTAAAAATTATTACAGATGTAGGCATTTAGACTCTTTAGGCAATAGGGATTTCTTTTAAATTTTTTTTGCTATACGCTGTTAGCTTAAATGAATCTTGTAATACAAGCATTTTCTAAACCTGTGAATTCTACCAATTTGGATAAACATTGCTGAGTAGGGCAGAAACTCCAAAGGTGTCTCTGCTCCTCCTTCATCATAGACTGTCTTGACTTCTTTGAGGTTCAGTGGAAGACCCTGAGTTTCATGCTCTCCCTACTCTCCACCTGCTGAAATGAGAGTCTAGTTGATACTTGTCACTGGATGATGTCTCTTCAACTTAATCCTGAATTATTATGTTGCACAGCAAAATACACATTCTTTTGTATTTTGAGTAAACCTCAAGTATCTGTGGGAGTACTAGCTGAGAATCTTGTGCTGCTCCTTTCAAAGAACTGCCAAATCCTGTTGGAGTGTTGTGGCTTTGGAATGGCTGGAAACACTGAAGAGGGATTTTTTGCAGTACAGGTGCTGGGGGAAAGGGAAAGAGTAATTTCAGAACACAAAACCTGTGTAAAACAGCTACTCTGGCTATGGGAAGATAGAAATGAAAGAATCACAGAATGCTTTAGGTTGGAAGGGACCTTAAGGATCATCTAATTCCAACTCCTCCACGATGGGCAGAGATTCCACCCACTAGATAGGTTGCTCAGGGCCTCGTCCAACCTGGCCTTGAACACTTTTAAGTATGAGGCATCCACAGCTTTTATGGGCAGCCTGTTCAGTGCCTCATTACTCTTTGAGTAAAGAATTTCTGCCTAACATCTAATCTCAGTCTCTCCTCCTTTGATTTAAAATCATTTGCCCTTGTCCTATCACTTTTTGCCTGTGTAAAAAGTCACTCTTCCTCTTTTTTATAAGACCCCTTCAGGTAGTGAAGGGCCACAGTGAGGTCTCTCCGGAGCCTTCTCTTTTCTTGGAGTCTGAACAACCCCAGCTCTTTCAGCCTGTAACTGTAGGAGAGATGCTCCTCATATTTGTGTCCCTCCTCTGGACCCACTTCAACAGGCTCATGTGTGTTCTGTGCTGAGGACCCCAGAGCTGGACGCAGTACTCCAGGCGGGGTCTCACGAGGGCAGAGTAGAGGGTCAGAAATCCTGCCCTTGACCTGCTGACCACTCCTCTTTTGATGCAGCCTAGAGCGCAGTTGGTCTTGTGGGCTGTGAGTGGATATTGCCAGCTCATGTCCAGCCTCTCAGCCATGAGAATCCCAAGTCCTTCCTTGCAGGGCTGCTCTCAGTGACTTCTCCAAAATGCATTCTTATCTGGGATTGCCCTGACCCAGGTGCAGCACCTTGCACCTGGAATTGATAAACTTCACGAGGTTCTTGCGGGCCCACTTCTGTGTCATTGATGAAGATATTAAAGGGTGCCGGTCCTGAGACGGAGCCCAGAGGGACACCTGTTGCTGCTGGGCTGCAGCTCTCTGGCTGCATCCATCCGTCCATCCATCCAATATCCTTATCCATGGAATAGGTCATGCCTTAAATCCATGTGTCACCGGTTTGGAGATAAGGGTGTTGTGTGGGACTGTGTCAAAAGCCTTTATAGAAGTCTAGGTAGATGACATCTGTTGGTCTCCCCTTGTCAGCTGTCGCTGTCGCTCCATTGAAGGGCACTAGATTGTTCAGCAGTTCTGCTTAAGTCGGCTTGGGAAAAAAAGAAAGAAAGCAGCAGTTCTGACTAAATGTGCTTTACCCAACGGTTCTGCCCACTTCATCTAAATAAAAAGATTCCAGATGTTTCATCTGGGATCCAGTCCTTGAGTCTTGAATGGCAGCAGCTTCACAGAATCATGAGCACTTCAACAGTTTGGTAATTCTTTCTAGGATTGTTGACCAGTAAAACAGCTCCTCAGTCTTAGGCATAAGTAGCTCTTTATTTTCGCATACTTTCTCATTTTCAAATACAAAAATTGTTGCTCTTCTGATTTTGTACATAGTCATAGTTTTGGTGAAACAGCACTTTGGTCTTCATAAAGTGGATCTGTTTTGTTGCTGCTTGTGGAGGTAGCAGGGAGAGGTGTACCATTTGTCACACTGCTGTGGAAGGGTTGTGAATGATGCTCAAGGGGAAGGAAGCCTAAAGGCATGCTGGATGTGAGAGCAGTACAGGCAGTGTCAGGAACAGAGCAAATAATTCTCTTCAGTCAGCAAGAATTTGAGGGAACAAACTTTTTCAAGTTCCCTGGAAATCTTTTATTTGTTTTGTAATAGCTTTTCTCCTTCTTTTGGCTTACTGTTGTTTCCAAGGGCGTGGTTTTTAGGTCATCCTGAAAACTGGTTATGCTCAAAATGTAGGAGATGTTTGCAAGTGTAATGAGCTGGATGTGTACAACCACTGCTTGTGTTTTTCTCCCTTAGCAAAAAGGTGTTGGCCGGCCAAGCGTATACCATGCGGTGGTGGTCATATTTCTAGAATTCTTTGCCTGGGGGCTCTTGACAACTCCAATGCTAACAGTAAGTATCATTCATCAACTATTATCTGGGCAGTAATGGCAAATGTTAATATTCCAGGTCCTAGGGGTTTGGGGTTTAATTTCTTTTGCATTTCCTGCCTGTTTCATTACCTGAATTCCAGAAGTCTTAGCATTCAACACTGTGCAGTAGTTAGTATCCTGCAGCTGAGATCTGGACTGCTGAAAGACTGAAAGGTAATGAAAAATAAATTAGCAATACACAGTACTGCTCTTTACTTGCCTTTTAGAGTAACATCAGTTTAGTTTGTTGACGAAAATATCTCTGGAAATTCTGTTTTTTTTAAGACTTCATAGTTCAATTCATCTCCCAGTTGTGACAATTGAATAAACTATGCAACCCGTAGTTAACTGTGTTCACTGTCGTGGTCTGGCTGTGTTACCAGCAAGTAACTGAAAGTAAAACGTAAAGGTATTCATGTAAGACATGGATTTAATAAGTATTTCATCTGTTCTGGAACTATATTGTTGTCCAGATAAACACATAATTTGTGTTTGGTAATAGGATATGAGCCGTTTCATCTGAAGACATGCATCTCATTCACTGAAATTGGGCCTGCCAGGGAGAAGCCATTAAAACTCTGTTAGTCCAGGTTTTCATCAGTTAATACCTGAGAGCACTTAGAATATGTGACAAGCAAAGTTTGTGAGATTGAAAGAGATAATTATTTTTCTTCCCCAAACCTCAAATAAAATTAACTGCATAACTACTGAACTGTGTTTGTCTAACCTTCCTGAAGACAATAACTGAACTTTTAAACATAGCTTGATAATAAAAAAGTCTATATAAACAGTTAACACATTTCTCTAAAGCAGATGTCTCATTAATGACCATCCTGTCACAGTGTCCTGCCAGTGTCAAAATACAGGGAAGCTTCCTGAGTGGTCTTTCTTATTTCTTTTTTTTTTTTTTTTTACTTTGCTTTTTTCTTAACCAAAATGCACAACTTCAGATTGCCCAAGCTTGACACTTCTTATTTAGAGGGATAAATACGTAAATCGTAATTCTTACAGACTCTGCAAAAAACCATCCACTTCAATAAAGCTATGTGTTAGGTGGGTTCTTCAGTAGTTCCCCAGCAGTGTGCTCCCTTTGAAATAGTTCCACAATTGAGGGTGATCATCTTTATTTCTTCGTTGGTATTCAGCTTTGCACTCACTGAAAAACTGCTGTTTGGTTTAAATAATTTCAGGCCTGGTTTGATACTTTGCACCCTCTTGTCTTCTGACATACTTGTGGTAACTTACCTTGGCCTGCTTATCAGCCAGCAGTTCCAGAAGTCATGTAGAGATTCCTTATGATCTGGGTTCAGCCTTTGAACAGTGCCAGCTGTCCACTTTTGCTCAAGCAGGTTTGTCTGATAGGGGAGGCAGAAATGGAAGTGCCTGGCCTGTTGATCAAAGCTCATGGTCACTCAAATTTTATGTGGTTTTGTCATGATTCTCCAGGTCATTGTCAACATTCAATCTTATTAAAATGTTTTGTACTATGAAAAGAAATTGCATGTATTCTACGATAGCCGAGATTATTTAGCTTCTTAAATTGCTTTGTCACTTCTTTTGACATCTGTCAGCAAAGCTGTACTGTTTGTTACATGACACTGTATTTGGAGAAGAAAAGATTTAAGATGTTTATAAAGCACACAGAGGCTCTTTTGGTCAAAAAGCTGCCCAAAGCTTATGCCCATTACATTTATTTATGTACTTGTAAGCCAATGTTAGTAAATCACCATAAGCAATATTAATCACTTACTGGCATGTTCTGTCTTAAATATTTTTTTTGTTTTTAGTATGTGTCTGTTGGTAGAACTTGAGTAAAGCAGTCCCCTCTACCGGTTTGTCAACTTGTGTTTCTCTAGTCTGTAAAATAACAGAAATTAATCTCAAAAACTCAAACCAATATCAGCAGTGGTTGCCTCCCAGGAAAAAACACCTCATAGAAAGATAATTAGATTAGGAAACTCTTGAGTTTCCTGCTTTTTTTTTTTTTTTTTTTTTTTTTTAAAGCTTAGGAGGCATCTGCTTTTGGATCTCTAATTTGAACCCTGACTTTTCTCTTCCATGCATATAATCAGATCGGTGATCTAACAGGTGAAAAATCGTTTTAAATGTCTAAACAAAAGATGACACCAGAAGGGGAAAGGAGTATAAATGAGAAGAATTATCCAAGCAGTAGTTAATATGAGAACCACCACCTTTATTAAGCATATGATTTGAGAATCCCAGTCATCCCTGGAAAACGATGCTGACACTTCACAGTGACAGGGCAGTATTCTGTTTCTTCAGGCTAATGGCTTTCTCAGTATGCATATAAATAATTTTTGTAGGTGGTGGCACTTATCTCTAAATAAAGAGCAAACGAAATTGAATTTTGTGTGCATACTTGCTTTGATCACTTCAATAATTTTTTTTAATCGACCCTGTAGCACCTGTGAGGCCCCTTAACTCTCTTGCATATTTATGGTAAATCTGTTTAGTGTAGATTAACATTCTTGCCCTTGAATTAAGACTGCTGGTAAAGCACCTTAAATGAATTTATAGCTGTATTTAAACACTCGGAACTCTTGCTAGTATTTGTCAGTATCTGCTCGTTCAGCAGAAGTGTTTCTAACTGTATGGTTACTAGTTGCAATTGCTCAGTTGTGAATATGTAGCTCTTTTTTCCTCATCAGTGTAAGTTAGCAGAATCTCCTTTTCACTCCTAAATATTGACAATTTTTGAGTCAAATCTTTTGAAGGAATTAGCTATATAAAAAATTGTATAATTTTTACTGCACGGAGAACATTTGATCCTCTTATTTTAGTAACTTCTTATGAAGATAAATAGGAAGTATAAGAATTTTCTGTGTTTTTTTGTTTGTTTGTTTTTTTAGTTTTTATTTTGGGATAAGATACAAGTTCACATAGAGCTATCCTGTTTTACAAGTCAAATTTAAACTTGGAATCAACTTTGTTCTGTCTTTCCTGATTCAAATAATGTTTGTGTTTTCTTTTTTTCCTGTCAGGTCTTACATGAAACATTTCCCCATCACACATTTTTAATGAATGGTCTTATTCAAGGTGTTAAGGTAAGATCTTTTTAGAACCTTTGATCTAAATATTGTGCATGTTCTTGTATCTTAACTTGTCTCACCTGCATTCTCCATAAGAACTTACAAACCCAAAAAACTTAAAAAATGTCTTTCTCAGTATGCATATAAATAATTTTTGTAGTTGGTGGCACTTACCTTGTAAGGACTTTGCAGAATAGGGATTTACCGCAGTTGTCTGTACACTTACGTTAAACTTGAGAGTGACTGTATTTGAATAACAGAGGTGAGCTAAAGTTAGCTGGAGTAGACTTCCAGTGTACAGAACTATATATTTACTAATATTTGGACTTACAGCACAGTTGGGTGATGAGTGAAGAATTTACTAATGTGGAGGAGAATGTTCTTCTAAGCAAGTTCTGCAGTTAACAAACTTCTGAAACTCTTCACTTATTTTAATTCTGTGTAGTGCTGAACAGATTTGAGATGAAGGCCTGGATTCTAGGTCTTCATGAAATGCTGAAAAATCTGGTATTTGATTCTTCATCAGTACATCACTCTGACCTTTGCCACTGGAATAGCATAATGGTGTCCCATAATCTCAAGTTGCCAAGCTTGCTCAAGTGATCCTCATAGTTCTTGCAGTGTACAGATGTACTGTACACAATGAATACTTAATATAAGGCAATAAGTGTTATCTTAAATTTGTTTCAGAGAACAGTTAACGTTACCCAAAACTCTCTTTTAGAACAGTCCAAAAGACCCTTCAATTAGAGAGGAATTTGGGTTTGAAATCTAGCATGAAGTCTCTTGATAGAGACTAAGAAAATGTCCTTTGTGGAACTAGACTGTATTCTGGAGGTTTTAAAGAAGGTTTTTCAGTCTGTGATACTTCTGTATTGAATTAAATGGATCTTGAAAAAAAAAAAAGCTTTTTTCTTTTTTTTTTAATTCACTGGGGTTTGATAGATTGGGAACATAAAACATCAGAATCACAGAAAACTAGATTGTAGAAAAAATTTTGTACTTTTTCAGATATTGACAACTTTATGTTTAATTTCAAATCAATTTTAAATTTTAGTCCTTCCTTATATATTGGTTAAAGGAAATGTATATATAGACATATTAATTGTTTTTCTTCTGTCCCAGGGTTTTTTGTCCTTTCTCAGTGCTCCACTAATAGGTGCTCTCTCAGATGCATGGGGAAGGAAATCTTTCCTTCTCCTTACAGTTTTCTTCACCTGTGTCCCGATTCCTTTAATGCGAATAAGCCCATGGTAAGTGGTACAGACTTGTCAGTAGAGCAGATATCCAATCAGAAGAGTAGTTTGGATAGATGGGAAAGGGGCAATAAGACAGGAAAGCAGCTTTCCTTTCAAGACATGACTACGTTATTCTGGAACTTTTCTGTTTAAGAGGTTTTTCTGTTAAAACCGAGTATCTTAAAAGAGGAAATAATGAAATGTGATTTAGTAACTGTATTCACACAAGTAAAACAGTACTGGAAAGGATTTGATAGTCCTGTCTAACTTAGTTTTAAGCTCATCTGCCAATTTTTTCCCCTTGGTGACTGACAGTAATAAACATGTTTTTAAAGCTAAATTAACCTTAACATTTATTTGCCACAGGAAAGTATAACTGCTGCAAATGAGATCTTCTATCTCTTTGATTAGGGCTTTGAAACAAAGTCAATACCCATCAGTTAAAACTTCAATTTCATTTACATTAATTGTGAAACTTGCTTGATTACAAAAGAACTTCATGTGCATGGAATGCATTCAGAGTTCAGCTTCCACAGCATAATATGATAGTTTATTCCTTAACTGGCTGGGAGAATTAGTTCTAAAATAGTTTGTTTTTCTTACCTTAAACTTGAGAGTAAAAATCCCTTCATGTCCTGTAGGGGCCACTTCTTTTAGGCTGATGTAAAGGAAACAGAAGAATATAAAAAATTAAGGTGCTGTTTTCCAATATTTAAGTGAGACTGCACAAACATTCATCTCCATTAAAGCTCTGTTTTAGTTCTCAAGGAACACTTCTCTTAAGCTTAAATACAAACTTGCTTATTAAGTAAGATAAAAAGCAAGAGATCTTAGCTCGAACTTTCTAATTGTTGCTTTTAAATTTTTAGGTGGTACTTTGCAATGATTTCGGTATCCGGAATCTTTTCTGTTACCTTTTCTGTAATATTTGCCTACGTAGCTGATGTGACACAAGAGCATGAAAGAACTACAGCCTATGGACTGGTAAGATATGCTAAACTTTGCAAAAAGGATCAGATTATGACCTTTCTATTGAGCTGCTGTTTTGGTGCACAGATTGTTTTCTGATTAATGTGAAGAGGTCGGTAAAGGAATGTGTAACAAACCATGTCTTAGGTTTCACGAGCAAAACATGCAGTGTTGTTAAAGGCAGTGCAGGTTATTTAGTGCTTCATCCAGCCATACCTTTATCACCTGTAAATTGCACTTTTAGTTCATATGACTTCTTTTTAATATAGAATGTCTTTTCCTGTAGTCAAAACAGGTAGGAAGGATGAAAGGGCATAATGGAGTATTTTTATTAACTTAGTCATGACCTTTCTTAATTAGCAAAAGATGAGGAAAATTATTCAGTTAGTACAAACTATATTACTACTTTCAGTAGTAATATAATTCCTACTTACTTTGCTTTCCTAGTATTTATATTGGTTTAGGGTTTGGAGATCTGTTGGTAGATGCCCTTAGCCTTTGAACATCTTTTATCCCTTTGTCTTCTGTGCATCTGTTTTCGCTACACAGATATTTACTGAATTGATTTTTGGCTGATTATATCCTACTTTGGGCTATTAAGGGTTCCCTTTAGTTTTAGCCTTATGGATATATGATTACTCAGATGCTGATTTAGCAGTTAAGAAAATAAAGGACTTAGTTCTCTTGGACTTGTGTATATTGTTATAGCAGAGCACAAAACAGATTTAAAAGTTCTGAAATTCCCACTTTATTTGTGCTACATATAAAGAGGACCATAGGTATATTTGGAGCATATATTTGCCTGCATTCAGACAGTTTTTCTTGACAGAAACAGTCTACGAAGTAGACTTATTCTGTAAAACAGTTATGCTTTTATTTTGGGAACTGTAAAGGAACAACAAAAAAAATCCAACAACAACAAAACACTTAGCTGCTATTTAACCTTTCTCTGGTTATTTTTACAGTGAAACTTAGTTACAACACTTGATCTTCCGTAGGTGTCTGCCACCTTTGCAGCGAGTTTGGTGACTAGTCCTGCCATTGGAGCGTACCTGTCTGCCAGCTACGGGGACAGTCTTGTCGTGCTAATGGCCACGTTGGTGGCTGTTGTGGACATCTGCTTCATCCTGCTGGCTGTACCAGAATCTCTGCCAGAAAAAATGAGACCTGCTTCTTGGGGATCTTCTATATCGTGGGAGCAGGCAGATCCTTTCGCAGTAAGATGCGCTTCAATAAGTAATTACTAAATATTTGGTGATTAATAAATAATAATAATAATAATGATTAATTGCATTTTGTAATCTTGGGAAATCTTTAATCTTATTGGTAGCTTGACTACTCAGTATACCGTAATCTTGCTTCTCTGTTCTTGCCCAAAACGATCTAGTTGCATTTAAAAACCAAAATCAAGCCAAACTTTATGCATTAAATAATTTTTGATTTGAAAATAATGTTTCATGTGAAAGCCCAAGGGAAAATGCTGTACTTTTGTCACCTATATACTTTATTTTATTGTAAGAAAAATGTTAAACTATCACACCACAAAAGTCGGTATTTTAAGATTTTCCATATTCACTTTATGTTTGTACTTTTGTCAGTATTTCTCTTGATTTCCAATTTTGGTTACATGTGATTTCTTTCTAATACAGAATGGATTTATAAAGCCTGATTTATCCACAGGCTTATATAGAAAAGGCTAAAACTTAACTGTGCAGTCTTTGTAATAACTTCTTTACTTATTCAATTTTTGTTTGTGTTACAACTTGATATCTTAAAAGAGGAAGGAGTGATTCATGAGATGCATCTTGCTAGGAACTGGTTGTGAATACTGAGAGAGGAATGGCATGCTTGAAAGACTGCAGTTACAGAATTTCTTTTCCACAATGTATTTGTTCCTCAAATTAATTAATATCATGAGTGAACAGGTAAAAGGACTGTACAATGAAAAAATGCTCTTATGATTTTTGAAAATAAACAGGCTGTATTATTTGCTAACATCTTTCAGAACAGATTATTATGGAGATCAGTTAGAAGATGCTACGCATTTCCTTAAATATCATATGATTCTGTTTTCAGGGAATAATTGTAATTTGGCACTGAACAGTGGCTTCAAAAATCTAGTGGAAGCTTTGCAGAGGAATCAGATACCACAAACCTTACATAATGAGATTGTTTTTAACTTAACATTCAGGTTAACAGTTTCCATGTATGATTTTTTTTTTTGTTTTGGTACAGTAAAATGGATGGGTAAATGCATGGGTAAAAATGGATTTGAGAAAAAGTAAATTTACCTGCTGCTTGCTTTATGCTTTCATTAGACTTTGTATAAATCTTCCAATCCTTGCTATGTTACTTTGTTTTACAGTCTCTGAAAAAGGTTAGAAAAGATTCTGCGGTTCTCCCGATCTGCATTACAGTGTTTCTCTCCTACCTGCCTGAGGCTGGCCAGTATTCCAGTTTTTTTCTGTACTTGAGACAGGTAATTGATGGTGTCTTCACAAATTCATAAGGATGTTTAAATAATTATTCCCTAAGACTTGTTTCTTGTTGAAGACTTTTCTCAGAAACCTGCTTTCTGGCAAAATACAGCTTTAAAACTAAAGGCAGGGTACTTTGCTAAGCAAAGAGCTGAATAACACTTGGCTCTTGATGATAAACCCTAAAACAGCTTAAGCAGGTGTTAACCTTAAGCAGACCTTTGCTCCCATTCAGTGCAGCAGTTTCTGGGTCTTGAGGTGAGATCTTGCCTCGTGAAGAGCTGTGGTGTTTATGGGAGGGAGACAGAGCTCAAGTTTCCGGATACATGACTTCCTCTGTCTCCTTTTTTTAAGGCTTTTTTTTTTTTTTCTTCTGTGGTCTTGGCAAGCAGTCAGGGATTATTCTCAAAAGTGGACACTTCCTGTGTGGATTCAGAGTATAAGCAGGGATCAGTGTTTTCTTTGAATATGATATCTCTCTGCTCGTGATTGTCCCGGGTTGTGCTTGGCATTTGTTTTTCATGCATTTTCTGCATCTCTACAGATTATAGGTTTCGGATCTGCTAGCATTGCGGCATTTATAGCTGTGGTAGGCATTTTGTCCATAATAGCTCAGGTAAGCTTTATTCTTTATAGTGCTTTATTAAACAGTACAAACAGTGTTGAGGCAGGCACTTCTTTAAGCTTGTCTGTAAACTTTTTACATGTTCTAATGTGCCAGCGTGTCTTGCGTTGACTAAAGGTTGTATTCATTATGTATTATGCATAAATTTCCTTCTCTTTATCAGCTTTTCTTAGAAATACAGTGTCTCGGCATCACAAAATGAAACTGTAATTTGCTAACCTTGGATCAGTAAACTCACTGGAAATCTGACTAGAAATTATTAAAGTAATGCAGGAAGTTGGTTACTTAACACAAGACTTTCTGAAAGGGAAATGTGTTATTTTAAGTGAAAGTCACGCTGCTTGCACCTACTGAGTTAGCTCATGTTATCAGACTTGGATACAAACAATGCCAATATTGGCCTGGTCTGTCCATACTTACTTGAGCTCAGCTTGGAGGCTCAGGAGCTGTGAGGCCTTGGTACGTTGCTGTCATACCTCTCATACCCCTTAGCTGGCAACAGCGAGCTGTTTTTTGAACAGGTCCTTTGTATCTTTTGGAAATCAGAGTTTTTATGATATGATCTTTGGTATCTTTATGGGTACAGTCTGCCTTCCTGTTTTGGTAACAAGGAGAGGAACGGCACATACAGCATGGTGTATCCTTGCTGCCATCTTTAGCAGAGTGAAGGTCTTCTGTTTTGATGTAAACAACATGTTCATCAGTGTTTTCCAATTTTACTGGCATCAGCTGTGGCCTTCATTATCAATTCAGGCCATTGTGGTTTGTTCTGGTGCTGTGACGTGCACTGACATTTGCCAGTCATACTTCAGGCAGACGAGTGTTTTTCCTGAAAATCTCTCAAATGGCTGCCCTCCTGGCTTATAATTTTCAGTGTTAAAATGAGGAAACTCTCTATATTTTTGAACTCTTCTAAGAAGAGTGTAGCTTGTTGAAATAATCTTTGCTTCATAAATACTCGTTTGTGTTGGCATGTTGGATATATCCAGAAAGAACTGAACGTATGTAGATAGAATTACTGTATTTTTGCTATTTAGCATTCCAGCTAGCTTTGTCTAAGAGTGAGAAAAATGAAAGCTAGGAAGAGAAAAAAGTAGAGAGGAAGTGTGCTCTGCTCTCAAGTCCTTCTGGTTCCTCTTCTCTGTCTTAACTGACGCATTGCTGGGTTTCTCATGTTGAGTGGAAATGTGTGCTCCGTTAACTGAGTCAAGTTGTCCATATGGACTTGCTTTTCTAGGAACAGACGGCTTCTTACCACGAGTGTCTTGCTGTTGTACCTGAATTGAGACCTCCTTCCCCCTCAGCAGTAACACTTCTAACAGCTGAGAAACACTGTTCTTCCGTTAGGATTAGCTTCCATGTGTGAATAAGAAGGTTGTGTCAGTGGTGTAAATGGTCAGCAGAAAATACAGTTAGTGATGCCTAGGAATTGGCCTTGGCCAAATTTCAGTGCGTGTGATGAACTTGAAAAAGCAGCAGGATTTCCTTGTTGGTTTTAGTTGTAAATTTGGATAATAATTAACCTGACCGAAAAAGTTTGATTTCTTTTTCCCCCCCTGTCTTCTTTAACAGTCTTTTTTTCTCTACTATTTGTAGATATTGGTAAATTCAACTCATGTCCAGCCTCTACTGTGTTAACTTGGTACCAGTTTTTATTTTGTGGAACTTTCTAGAATGTAATGAAACAGCATTGTAGAGGTGGACATGAAAGCCTGTTTACAGCAGAAATAGACACTAAGATCTAATATCCATAGAGAAGGCAATACATATGCTTATTGATGTCCTGAGCCAGAAACCCCTTTAGAGTTAAGAGTATTTGTACATTAATATTGATATGACTCATCTGTGTTTTGGACTTAATACAAGGGAAGTAAGAGCACAAATAATATGAATTTTGTCATCAGTTGAAAGATCTACTGAATTACTTTGTGTAGCAGAAATAACTTCAACAATCTGGCTTTTTAAAGCAACTTTTGGGTGAACTGATTTCTCTTGCAGACTGTGTTTCTCAGTATCTTGATGAGGTCTATAGGGAACAAAAACACAGTTCTCCTTGGCCTTGGCTTTCAGATCCTTCAGCTGGCTTGGTATGGTTTTGGATCTCAGTCTTGGTAAGTTCGCATTTTCATAGGGTACATTCCTGTTAAAGAACAGAAAGTTTTTTTCCCAGGAAATGCTACAATTTAATTCTGTTGTCATGAGTATTTAAAAGTTCTGTGGACTAGGCATTCTCATTTTGATTACACTACCAAAATTTGGTCTGTATTTTGCATATGTAGGAATGATAGAGTTTTACATATCTGTGGTGCACTAACAGCCCTTTTGAAAAGAGAGTCTTTGCACCACTTTGGTTCACTGAGTGTTAAATCTAAGAATGTGGTTAAAACTTCTTTTAAAAAGCCAATTAGTAGCATGTTCTCTCTTGTAATGCCACTAGGTCCTGGACCTATTCTTTATTCTGTTTTTTTAACATGCTGTATTTACTATAATTATATTTGGTCTTGGAAGCTATCTAGAGCTTCTTTTGTAGGAGAAACTGTCTGTAAGTAAAGACAACTAGAACCATAAGCTAGAACAGCTTCTTCTTTACCAGGTTTGTCCTACTGACAGCAGTGAATGCTGTTCCTTTATCAGAGCACTTCTAGTAAGTTATAGGAGCCTCACTGGGACACCCTGGGGAAGTGTTCGTTTGTGCAGTGTTTGGAGAGGGAAAGCCCATTTCACTCCCCTTCCCCTCCTTTTCTCTGCTGTAATAGCTAGTGCAGAAGCAAATCAAGTGGTCTTCTGCTCTAACAGCTTCAGGATAATTTATGGGAGGGGAGCAGGAAGAGGGTTCTAACCAGATAATGTCTAGTCTTTAGGTATTTTGATAGGAGTATTTTGAAATTACATTAATCCTTAAATAAGGGCGCCCTAGTGGTCCTTTTGCGGGTGTGGGGAGTAATTACAGTCTCATTTCTAATTCAAATTATGTACTTAACACAGGATGATGTGGGCAGCAGGAGCTATAGCAGCGATGTCAAGCATCACATTCCCGGCTATCAGTGCTCTGGTTTCACAAAATGCAGAGGCAGATCAACAAGGTGAGTATTGAACAAATTCCTGTTTAGGCATCATACTGCTTTTTCTGTTTAGAAAGCAGAAGAGTTATCTAGCTGTACTTTCAGTTATCTTGGTGAGTAATATTTTTACTTGGTAGTAGTTGTGGAAGTCTGCCAAGCTACGTAGAGAGGGATTTTGCATTGCAAAGTACACAGTTCGTGTCTGACCAGCTCTTTTTTTAGCTTTCTTTAAAAGTACAACAAAAGCAACAAAAACTTTTTCTCTTTTATGTCTTTCCTTTCTTTTTTAAAAATGGTATTCTCTTAGTAGACAGTGAGGATTAATGTAACAATACCGCCTTTAAAATAGGAACTAAAAGCACATTTTACCAGCTTAAAATAAGTGTATGCAAGAAGCCTTATTCTTTGTGGAAAAGTTCTCCCTGTTTAATATAACACTTCAGATCTTCTAGGAATAAAAAAGGAAACCGAAGTAACTAGTTGATCTGAGAAGACAGAAAATTTATTGATCTGAAGAGGAATGTACAGTCAGAAAGAACTTCTTCACTTAAAATGAAGTAAAGTCGTCACTGGTGTATAATAACTAAATTCGGTGTTCTCATAGAAAAATATCCTGTATATGTACATTGTAAGTTTCAGTTTTGCTTTAACACTGTACAACGTGAAGCTAGGTAAGTGCAGTTGACATGAGTGGTACCAAGTAGGTGCTGTTCCAGAAGGCAGATTTCTGTTGAGTTTGAAAGGTGCAAAAGACAGTATTTTACGTGGAATTTTTAAATTAGTCCTCTCTCCCCTATTTTTTTTTTTTTCTGATAGAGACGTATAAAAGATTTTTAAAGACTTGTTTTCTGTTTATGTCAGGGAATGAATAGTTCAGCTGAGCTGACACAAGCCGCTGAACCTTCATTTCACAGAGAGGGAACTGGTGTCAATAGCTGAGGCTTTCGGTGGTTCCAGGGGTGAGGTTTCGCCACCTGGTGGCTTGAGGATTTTAGACTAACATGTCAACCTAGGAAGTAAAAACTTCGATAGCTGTCGTTTAGGCATGTTTTCTTTGCTTCCATTTTACAAGTTACTGCCTTAAGGAGGCAGCAGATACACAGGCTATTAATGTAGTAAAAATGGCTCTTTGTAGTGTCTTAATATGTAACGTTATCAGAAAAGTTTTTGCACTGTTGTCAAAATCACTGAAGTTGAAACAGAAATATACTTATAACATTTTGTTTAATCAAGCTTTTAAAACAATTCAGTGTAAAACTGCAGCCAATCAAGTATTGTGAATTTACTGCAGTACACTTGAATTTACTGCCCCGAATCCTGGTCACGGTTTTTTAGATATTTTACCAATTGTGGTCCTTAACAATTAGATACGTTACTCTAAATTTCACTTGGAAATAAATTGAATGGGTACCACACTCAAGCTCTCCTGTCATCATTGTAGGCTTTGGGTGAGGGTGGATGAACTCTAGTATAAAATGAAACCTGTACATAAATTTCATCTCTGTTATTGCTTCCAGTAGCCTGCAAGTTAAGTGACAGAACTATGGTTATGCAGAGGACTGTTTTAATCCAACAGAGTTGTCTTCAGTGTATTTCTTTAGATCTTAGAATGCACAAGTAATTATGAATTGAGCTTTTTTGGTACAGCCATTAGAATGCACTCAGAACTCTTGGCTCTGAGTGTTTCTTTCTTCATTAAAAAAAAAGTAAAATATTTTTTTTTTTTTAAATTCATTAGGTGTTGTCCAAGGAATAATAACTGGAATAAGAGGACTGTGCAATGGCCTGGGACCAGCACTGTATGGCTTTATTTTCTTTCTCTTTCACGTGGAACTGAATGAATTACTACCTGATCATACTTCTGGAAAAAAAGCAGTGCAAGCACCCAGTGACAAGGCAAGTTCAAAATCTGGTGTGCAGTTTGCAGCGTATAACACATGAGGGTAGGAATCTGTCTCTTTTGGTTGATTTAAAATCTTATTCTTGAACTACTTAATTCTCACCGATCAGATTTATTAAACTATTAAGATAGCTCATAATTTAAATGTGATAGTAAATATTTAGATTGGTTAGCAGGATTGGTTTCAGTATTGTAACAGAAGCAGGGAACTTTTGATGTAAATTTACTGGAGGTAACAGTGCAGTTGTAGGCTGTGTTTGGAGAGTAATAATAACACTTGGCAATGCAATGAGCAAAGAACTACTTTTCAAAACTTCTTACCCTCAACAGTGTAATATTCAAAAGCTGCTCAGATAAATTAGCGAATGGGGGTAATAATTTATGGAAGTTTCTCATATCTTTAAGTACGTGTGTGCACAGCACCTCTTGAAGATTTAAGTAATACCATTAGTATAAACTCTGTTGATGTGGTTATACTCTATACATGTTGAGACCATTAACTGAAAATTCAGGCCTCTGATTGTAACAGGAGTTGAAGGAAGGGAATATCCTGTTGCTCTATGCTCAACTGCAGCTACTTTCCTCCTCCATATTAGAGTGGCTTCCTACATTTCATTTTGTGGAGTAAAAGTAGACTGGGTTGACAAGTTTCATCTTCTGATTTTTATTTAATTGACTTGGATGCAGAAAATTGTTTTAGATTAGAAAAAAAAAAAAAAGCTGCGTTGCCGACCTTTTCTTTTGTAGAAGTTTGCATCAAACTTGGCTGATTTAAAATTTGTCTTACAACCTTTCTGGTGTTTGATTTTAATGTGGTTATGAAATGTGGATAAGTTGTGGTTTAAATTTTAAAATAAACTGCATAGAA
This sequence comes from Myiotriccus ornatus, assembly GCA_036023395.1. Classification (NCBI taxonomy): domain Eukaryota; kingdom Metazoa; phylum Chordata; class Aves; order Passeriformes; family Tyrannidae; genus Myiotriccus; species Myiotriccus ornatus. The sequence continues at coordinate 32,136,047 of JAYRBT010000093.1, forward strand.
GCAAGAGAGAATAAGTCCCAATACCACGTTATCATACATGCCCACAGCCTTTCTCCGTGGTGAGAATGGTCTGTAGTGCACAGCCTGCTGTTACTTTCCTCACTCATGTACTAGTTTTTGGGTATGCTTGTTTATTTGGATAACTTGATTCTAAAGTATGTCAGCCATTGAAAAGTGAATTTCAATTAAGGATCTGTTGAGTATTTGTACTTCTGGATGTTGAAACCTTATTCTGGTAGTCTTCAGAGGAGTCTTGCTGATTTAACAGGCGTAGTGCCTAAAGTAAAAAGAAATTACAAAGAAGCATCAGTCAACATCTGTTTCATCTGCTAGGCAATCCTATTACCAATTGATAGTTTTGTGTGTTTCTGGTTTTTAGATCAGTGTGCAAGATCGGGTGAGGAGTTCATGGGCATTGTGGATGCAGAAAATTCGTGTTGCAATGCACATATGAACCTGTTTGCAAAAACCTCACAGTCATCGTAAATGCATTGCCCATGGTCTCCTGCCTTCGTGGTGTAATTCATAATGCAGAACTCAATGTCTGAAACTTCATGAATTCTTTAATATGCTTGTTTTGCCACAGAGAGCCATCGTTCCTGGTCCACCCTTCCTGGTTGGAGCGTGTGTTGTTCTTCTGGCTCTCCTCGTCGCCTTATTCATTCCTGAGAACAGCAAAGCTAGCAGTACCAAAAAACACAGCAACAGCTTTGGCAGCAGTCTGAGCAGCAACCTAGACCAAAGTAATGGAGAGGACATTGAACCACTGCTGCAAGACAGCAGCGTCTGAAGGCTGACCTCGAGGGGGACTGCGGAACAAATTCGTGTGCTGAACTCCAGCTCTGGGAGCTTGGTGGGAGGTGCAGAGTGTCTGCGCTCTGAGGGGAAGGCAGCTGGGTACAGCAGAAGGTCCCGTGCCATAGGACGCTTGAGGTTGATGTCACACTTGCAGGAGGGGTTTTTTGGGGTGGCAGGTCACAGCTTGATGTGGTTCTGCTCAATATCGGACTGCAGATGCAGTGTCAAGTTGTGGTATTAGGTAGAAACCTGAGTATTCAGAGATAACGGGGTTTTTTAACAGTTTGAATGTTCAATTCCCAAAGTTGCATCGTAATGCAAAATAAATAGGTTTGAGCCAGAATAGTTTCTGCCATCACTATTAAAGTTTGTTTTGCATTTCTTATGCCTTTTGTCTGCATCTATGCCACATGTAGTCTCCACGATCTAGGAGGGACTGATCTCCATACAGTTCTGGTATCTGAAATATTGGTTATCAGTAACATTCTCTAATATTACTTACTAACAAGAAGTCCAGTAGTTACCAGAAGGCAGTGATAAAACTGAGATGACAGAATTCTGAGTGTGTGTGACAGTCATTACCTGTAAATGGGGGTCATATGGAAGTCTTAAACCCACATTCCAGAACGCTCAGTTCTGAGCAGTTAAAGCAAATCCAGATGGCACCAGAGAGCCAGATCACAGTAATGCTTTACCTATAAAAGGTCGGATTTTAATTTTAAAATGAACAGTGTCAGAAAAACAGACACTCCTGACTTGAGAGTGGGAGCCAGAGTGGTTTACATCAAGAAATACGTGTATTTATTGCATTTTGTCACTTTATCTGCCATGTGAAGTAATCTTTCCTACTAATTCCTTTCACCTCTGCCTTAACTGCTACTTAGGATTTAGTTATTAATCATATTTAGCCTTCATATAACTGTCTTACCTGCTGAATATCATGGATATGTTCATATCAAATTTCCTTTCTAAATGATGCTTTAAAGGAGTTATGGATGGCTACAAATATGCTAATTTTTAGAGACATTTTTTGAAGAATACACAGATTTATATGAATTTTGCTGCAGTGGAAATGGACTATTAAACCCAACTTTAATGAAGTACTCCTATGAATGTTTTATATGTATGCAATATATGTAGATATTTGTAAGGAGTTTTAATTTTTACACATGAGGTGCTGTGTAAATCATGTATTTATAAATGTAATGAGGGTACAGACAGATATACAGTTTTTTAAAAGGATTGTGTATTGACTGGACAAATTTTAAAAATATATATTTTGAAACTCGTTCCACATTGAGCACAGATAACAAACCTTTTGTACTATGTGGTTTGGTTTTTAAATTAATAAGCTTCGTAATGCATAATAAATCTACATTTTAAGCTTTCTAGGTTTCATGAGTAAGTGCGTGTTCTTCCAGGCTCACTGTTGTACCTCGCTGCTTCAGAACAGAAGTGGGTTAATGTCAGCGCTGGATGAGAGTACCTGAATTCCTGCTCTTTTGTGTTGTGTCAGTGTCATCCAGCCTGGTGAAAAGCTAGCTTTGCGTAGAAGGTCCTTTGGTGTCTGACATGGTGTCCACTGGGGTAGAGAGGTGGAAAGAGTGAAAGGAAGTCGGTTAAACAGAAAAAGGGTAATTTTGGATCTGAACAGTGCTCCTGAATTAAGATGCTTTTTTTCTGATGAGGCTTAGGTGTTGGTTTTTTTTTTTTTTTTTCTTTCCTTTTTTAATTTCTTGGAATTCAAGCCTGGGCTTTTATGCTGGATATTTTATGTTTGCTGCAGGCCAGACTGCAGTTAGGTAGGTTTTGCATGATCCCAATACAGAATGTCTTAACCTTGATACAGAACTGAAGAGATCATACAGTTGTGTTAATGTTAAAAGTAGCAGGTGTCAAAATTAACGCTTCTAATAGTATTCCAGCAATGGATCAGGTTTTTGGAGTAGAATCTCAGTCACACAATGGTTCAAGAGACCTTTAAAGGGACATCTTTCATTAGAACAGGTTGCTCAAAGCCACCCTGTCCAACCTGACCTAGAACGCTTCCAGCGATGGGGCATCCACAGCTTCCTTCTCTACTAATAGAGCTCATGATGAAAGTGAAAAAAAAGGTGAGCTATAGATTAGATAAACAATTTAAAAATATTTTTATTAGTGTTACAAAATGTTTTGATGTTCTCGGTAAATTAATAAATGATGCTCTCGAATACTCTTCATTGTTTTTGGAATTTTTGGTTTGACACTGTGGTACAGAGATTCAGTGATTTGGTTCTGGGTTCAATTTGTTTTGATACTTAGTTTTAATGTCTGTCACAAAGATACCTCACAAAAAGACATAGATCCAAGTGGAAGAAGTTTGTTGCTGACTGTGCCCAGTGAGTCATGATGCTCATTTTTCAGTCCTCCCCTCTAGTTATGCAGAGGGCTGTGTTAATATTCAGCTGGTGGGTTTCCAACTTCCCTGATGGCTGTCAGTTGTTCCTGCAAACTAACGGAAAGGTCTTGGCTTTTTACGTCGCGCAATGAGGGAAACATTTTCAAACCTGCTTTCAAAATGCACCCTCCGTGCAGATTTTTTCTTTAAAGAGAAAAATTTTCTTTCTCATTGTTAAAACATCTTCTTTATCTCAAAGGGGCACATTAAATGATTTCATTTTTCCAAAATATTAGCATAGTACTGACAGGCCCTTTTCATCAAAGAAAAGGTCAGGAAATTTGGAACAATCGCTTGTCTTTCTGTGGAAGAAAAATGTAAGTTTGACAGCATTCTTAAGCACTTTGCCATGATATAACCAGTGAACCTCTGTGGTACGAAAGACATTCATGATCACCCCCCATCTGTTTCCAAAGTATTGTAAAGATTCTAAGATTGAAAGGTCTTGTTGTTACAAAATTAACTGCATTGATGACATCTTGTAGCACTTTTTGCTCTTCTGGCTCCAATTTATTTGATTTTTCACTATTGCTGTAACCTTCTCCTGTGATCCCTTTATTTTTTTTTTAATTTTATTCCCTGCAAAGCAGCCACTTCATCAGTGATTAGACTTGTACATTTTTTCATAAGACATCATTTTTAATTAGTGGTTTACTGTTGAGAAGCTATCTTTCCCATAACATCTTTTCTTTAGTGATTTGACAAAATAACTCTTTATGTGCTCCATCGTGTAAAAACTGAGACAGATTAGGAACACCTGTAGTTTCAAACCTCCCACAACTTTCATTTTCTTCGTGCACCCCGGTGGATTGCCTTGTTGTTTGGGTAACTTAGAGCTGGATGGGTCGGATTTTGCGAAGTTGTGTGGGGTAGCACGTGCTAAATCAATGCTTTGTGAAATGCTTTGGTTGAATGTTGCCCTTTAAACTTTTGCCAAGTTCCTTTATTTTCTGAAGTTTGCCAGTAAAAGTGTGTTATTTGACCTCCTGAGGAACGTGTGCTTGTCTTCTCCCATGCACTCTCTCGAGGTCTAAAAAGAACTGCAGGGCAGATTTTTGGAGCCTTTTGTATTTTTAATGTAAACCCCCTTCAGTCAGCTCACAGTGTGAGCCTGGGGTCTTACACCAGTGCTCCAGAGCATGTTTTGCTGTGATGTAAGGACTTGGAATAATTGCAGTTAAGACAGTGCCTCCCTCCCTCAGGATGATTAAGGGCAGGTGGTGGTCTTCATGTTGAGGTGTGCTTCTGATCCAGGGGAACAGAGGCCTAGCTCTGATGCAATTTACTACTACTATTATTATTAATTTATTTTTTCAGGAGAAATCAAAGATAGTCTTGCTACCCTGAAAGTAGGGTAAGAGAGCAGGGATAACAGTTGAAAGATCTGGAAAACAATACTTAGGAAACTTGCTTCCTTTTCTGCTGTTATCAGAGATTTTGCTCTGCTGCGTACATGCATTTATCACAAAAATATGAAGTTACTGTACTTTGATTATAACATACTAGAAGATTATATTAAGTCCTATGATAAATAAACCTATGATTTAGTTTGGACAAGTGTGTTAACCAATCTGTTGTATATACTGGCATTAAGATTTCTTTAACCAAGAAGAGAATTTTATTTTAAAAGTTTTTTAAAAAATTCTGCAAAAACTTTTCCATTGTGGTCCAAAAGCTTTCACTTACAGGATCTTCCAAGCTCAGCTGACTAAGCTTAGATACTTCCTGGTCAATCTGAAATAATTTGGGAACAAAGAAGAGTAGGTAAGCCAAATAGCCTATTTTTTATGGGATTGAGGAAAAAGCATGATTTCTAGTCCTCTGTTTAGTGGCATGCTGTCTCATGTTGCATTTCAGGAGTATGGTGGTGAGATTAATCTAAGAGTAGAGGTAAAATCTTGAATCCCATGTGTTTAAAGATAGGAATTAAATCAGTTTTTTATTTTCGAGGCAATTTCTCTTGAATAAGTGTTGCAGAAAAGAAGGTACTATTTGTCTGCTCCCATTAGTGTTAGTCTTGCTCTGTTTCCCAAAAGAATACTGCAACAAGAGCATGGAGGATGTTGGGCAAGGCACACTCCCAGGCCTAGCACTGCTACTCTGCTGCCCTTGCAGCCTGTCTGGTTTGTGTTGGTTGTAAAGGTGCCTTTATGTATTGCATTTTCAGCACTAGCACCTTAAAGGGAGTGTGTTAAAATCCTTCCTTAATTTGAAAGTAAATGCTGGATCACTTGCTGAATCCCTGGGAAGTGTGGAGCTGGTTAATGGACTGCATTAGCTGTTAACAATTTGGAAGTCAGAATATTTTTTTATAGCCCCTGTTTTTTATTGTCAGGAAATGATGGCCACTTCTGATTGCATACCCCAATGAGAATTTAGGCTTATGGATCTCACAAAGTTGCTTGTATCTGAAATGTGCCTTAACTGCTGCCTGATGTATCCCTTAATGTTTAGGTGTCAATATAATTGTGTGAGAAACAGGCTGTAAAGAAGACTGTGCTGCTAACTCCTCCATCTGAACAAAGGCAAAAATCTGCTCAGCAGGACCTTGTTTAATGATGATGCAATAAAAAGTGATGGTAAACAACGGGCAAGCAACATCAGCCATGACAAATGACTCTCCTACACATGTGGAAAGTGTTACTCTTGAAAACTTTGCTGTGCTTTTATTTTGTCCAGAAAATCTGTCTTATAGACAGATTTTGTTTATGGGCAACTATTTTTCTTTCCCTTCTCCTCCTCCTAGTTTTAATGAAGGGTATTTTTAAGCATATTTTACACTTTGCAGCAAAATACTGCAGTCTCTTCTGAAAGTGGCTCTAAGATTTTACTTTTAAAAATGTGCAAGACGCCAGAAGTTCTCCCACCAAACCTTTGCAGAGCCTTCGGTTCCTTGATACCTTGGAACAGCGTCAAGAGAGAGAACTCTGCACGCATGTTCTCAGGAGATACTTTTACTCAAGAAATATGGCAGAAAAGAAGGATCTTGGCAAAAACTTAAAAGGGTAACATACAATCAAAACAAAGCACTGACCTAGCACATGCTAACCCACACAACTTAGCAAAACCCAACCATTGGTTTTAAGTTAACCACAATATTGAGAAAGCAGAAAAGAAAGAGATTAAGAGAAGAAGGGGTAAAGATAGAGAAGAAAAGAGCGATGAGAATAAGAGGAAAAATAGATTATTAAAAAGCTACCTCCAAAGAGTCCTGTGGAGGTCCAGCTTAGCGTGGTGGAGGTAGGTCCTAGGAAAGAGAGAGCGAGCCAACAGAGACTCACAGTGATGAGTTCTCTTCTGTTGGGGAAACTGAAATCACATATGGAGGTGTCTACTTTATGGTATGCAGATAAAACTTTTGACAACTTGATGTCTTTTCTCAGAGAGGTGATTCAAACATCCTCTGAAAAGCAGTGAAGAAAAAAAGAAAAAGAAAACCATGACGAAATTGTTCTAGTAACAGACTGAAGCGTGAAGCACTGAAGGAAAAATGAAACATACAGGTCCAGGCATCCCTTCATGTTGTCTAAAGCCCAAAGCCGTTTTTTTTTCCCCTTGCTGTCTTACTTCTTTATGCCTGTATAATAAACAGAATGTGTTTTTTTTCATCATTGGCATAATCTGTAACTGGCTTATAAGTAGCTGAAACATCAAACCTTTGTAGGCTTGTCCAGCTGTCTAACCTGTACTGCTTGTACTCGTGCTTAAATGCATTGGGAGTTTTAATTCAATACAGGTAGTGGTTCCAGAAACTTTGAAACATACATTTGAGTAGAACAGCAGAATAATTTAAATACAATATTTAATACAATATAAAAGGTGTGCATTTTATATTTTTGCTAACGCTGTGAGAGAAATAAAACTGAAAAGGAAGATTGAGAAATACAAATATTCACTAGACTATGCCACTTCAAGCCAATTGTATTCTGCATATCCTTGTCAGGCACACGTTTTGGCCTCAGGGAGAGGTTGCAGGTTTCTGTACAGTCCTTGGGGGAAAAAGAGGTTTCAGGGCTGATAATCTGTGACTTTAACTGAGTGGTTAAAGGATTTAATCTTCCTGGAGAATGGATTTCCATTCTTCCTCAAGAAGCAAGCTTTTCCTGCTGGTGAGTTAGCTTTCATTTCTCAAACATGAAGGCATGTTTGGGAAAACGCCTTGGGAAATACAGAGCACTGGAACCAAGTAATCCAAAATAAATCTATTTTTGTTTTAATTTTTTTTTTACTGCAAATCGCACAGAAAGAGAAGATGTGGCAAGACCAAGCGAGGAATTCAATTTTTAGCAGTTTAGAATAATTCTGAAATTATTTATCTGTGTGTGAAATACATCAGCAGCACCACAGCCACCCTCCTTGAAGGTGAAAGGAAAGAAAAATGTGATAAAGGTCAGACTGTTAGGCAGTCTATTATGAGCAAAACACTTTCCTGGGGTAGAACCTCACCAGGAGTGGGCTGGTGCCACCTTGACATTACAGCATCTGTCAAACGGAAAAACAACTCATGACTCCAGGTAATAACTGAAGGTAGTAAAAACAACTCATTTGCCCTATTTCTTCCATCTCTAGGGGAACAAAAAACATCAAGCTACCATGTAGCAATAATATTAAAAGTTCTGCACAGTTGCCTCAAGCAACTGGTTGACGTCTTGGTCTTTTATTTTATTACAAAATGCACAAAAGTAAAAGCTTATCTCTAAGTTCATGGAAGGAGCCCAGGGCAAATATATGTGAATTTATTTGCTTTTATTCAGTGTTAAACTTAGTAATATTTGGAGAATGGCCAATGAAAATGGAACAGGAAAGATGCCACATGTGCCTTTTGAGGTAACTTTAAAGAATTTTCTTTTAAATTAGGATGTTTATTTTTCCTTATATGCAGAGACTCCAAACTCAACCTAGGAGTTTCAGCTTGTGCTATTATATTTCTAACACATTTGCCAGAATTGCTGACCCACCTAAGGTACAGGGTAAGGTTATTAAAAGTGCATTTGAGATAGCGTGGTATTACTGAAGACAGAGATGGAAAGAAAACAGCGTGACTTTATGAACTAGCTGAATTTTCAAACCTGATAAAAACCTCATGAGGTGACCAAGCTTTATCTGGATAAAGCTACGCTAAGGATTAGTACTGGTGGCAAAAACTTTTGTTAATATAATTTTCTCATAAAGTGTTTTACTTCCAGCAAGACCCAGCTTTGAAATGAAATATTTTTTGACATCCCGTTGATCAATGATTTTGGCCAGGGTTATATCTGAGGTATAGCTAGATTTTTTAATTTAATCCCGTGAATCAAAAGCTAGTAGGAAAATCTGCACATTAAACTTGTTCTCTGAAAACTGAGGAACTTAACCTTCAAAGAAGAGAATTCAACCCCATCTCACAGATCCTTTTTCCTTTGATATCCTGCTTGCCACTTTTCCAGCACTCATTTGTCATCTCAGAGGAGAACTTACAGCTCCAGGTACCTTGTTTTTACAGCTGGAAGACTCCAACTGTTGCAATCTCAGGTGTCCGCTTTGCAGCTGATTCCAGTCGGATGCACTTCCTTAACTCCAGTGCCATAAAAATGTCTTTTATTTATTCCTTCGTGCTCCAGTATTGTTTTCTGCCTGAGCTGACAATTCTTTTCTGCCCCTGTGAAGACTTCTGAGAAGTCTTTTGCAGCAGTCGGTACGTGACGGCGTTTAGCAGCAAACAACCGTGCTGGAGTTGGAGTGCTCAGCTGCCTGTGGCCAGAAGAACACCAGCTCAGGCATTTCCGGTGTGGCTTTTGACCTGCACAAAAAAAAAAACAACCCAAAAGCCTAAGGAAAGGGTGACACAGCAGCCCTATTTAGACCATTGTATGTGCTGGTCACTTAAGACTTAACTGCATTGTTTATTTGCTGCCTAAGTTGCAGAGGATTAATCCCACTGGCAGCGGGGACTGAGAGTGCCTGACACTGCTAGTTGCAGCTGTTTAGAAAGTCTACTGTTAGTAGTAAAACATCTCAGAAAATCTTGACTTTTGTGTTCACAGTGTTAGCTTTCACATCATGGTCTCAGGAGTACTTTAAGGTACAGGTGTCCTTGTAAAAAAGATGGTACCACTTTACTCCTAAGTGGAATTAGTCATAGAAGAAAATCTTAGCTGAGGAAGTCGTACATCCATCCACAAACCCCAGAGTGTTGTTTGAGGTTGAAAGTGCCTTAAGGCACTGAGCTTCAAAAGCTTGGGTAAAATCATCATACACACTCCTCGGATGTTAGCTGAGACCTTGTCAGCTCTTTTAGAAAATACAACACCTGCACTATGTCAAAGGGGTGTTGAACTATCCGATAAAATTATATCTGGCATCAGCCTGAAACTCAAAGGACCACAAAGAGCTTTACCAACTGGAAGAAAACTGTATTTCTAATACTACATAAGACAACCCCCAGTACAGACAGATTGAGGGAGTGAAGAGTCCTTGTGGTGTCTTTCTGTGAGATCTGTTTCATTAATGCATTCTGTGGATAGATTAAAAATCCTCATCTAGTCATGCACAATCCTGTATAGTCCGTTGTTCAAGTCTGGTGGAAGTTTTAGAAAGCTTGAAGGGTTGTCTTCTGTTTGTCCATGTACAGATTAAGCTGGATTTCACTAAACTGAGAAAGAAATCTAATTTAATAGTTTTCCAAAAATAATCACCCTCTGTGCAGTAGAAATGTGTTTGCCAAAGCAGATGATGGAAAGTAGGACACAATCCTGTTTTATAATTAAACATGGCAAATAGCGAGATACCTTTGGCGAGAGTCAGCTGTTGTGTTAAATGAACTTGCAAGTGAATGTACTCACACACTGGGGGATTTGTGCCTCTGTGAGGTCAGATGGCTAAATCACTGAAAAACAAATGGAAACAAATGAAGATAATTGATCTAAAAAAATATAGGGAGAGGTTTGTACCAAAAATATTAAGACTGGTGTGGCTGAAATTTTAACAGAAGATTGTGTTAAAGGCATAGAAACAGCCAGACAAGGGCATGGTATGTCTTAATTGCTATGGAATGCTGTACATAGTTTCATTCATATGACTTGATAGCAAGAAGGAAACACCTGAAATATCAATGCTGTCAAGGCGACAGATCTGGATTCGTAAAATACTCATATGGGAAGTCTAAAGAGCCACGAGTCTTGGTCATTCCGCTCCAGGTTTACAAGTGGTGAAGCAAGTTACAGAGGGGAAAGATCCCAAGCAGTGTCCATGTGGGAGGATTATGTTAACCACATGTGCCAGCTGGTGTACAGTAATCAACCCAAAAGAAATCAAGATGTGTGAGAGTTGAGTAGGCAGCAGTGCTGGTCCTCCATAGCATGCCCAAGTGATTCTGGTAAGACTGCTTGAGTGTATTGAGTCATACAATCATACAAGGTCTTGAGTTGGAAGGGACCTTAAAGATCAGCAAGTTCCAACACACCTTCCAGTAGACCAAGTTGCTCAGACCCCCCATCCAACCTCCCCTTGAACACCTCCAGGGATGGGACATCCACAGCTTCTCTGGGCAACCTGTACCTCACCATGCTCAGAGTAAAGAATCTCTTCCTAGTATCTAATCTAAACCTACTCTGTCTCAGTTTTAATCCATTCTCCCCTTGTCCTATTGTTACATACCCTTGCAAATTCTACCTTTCTTGTTGGCTCCCTTCAGGTACTGGAAGGTCACCCTGAAGCCTTTTCCTCTCCAGTCTGAAAAATTCCAGTTCTCTCAGCCTTCCCTCTCTAATCATCTTGGTGGCCTTCCCTGGACTAATTTCAGCTGATCCCACCCTGTGCTGAGCACCCAGAGCTGGATGCAGTGCTCAAGGTGGGGTCTCACCAGAGCAGAGCAGAGGGGCAGAATCCCCTCCCTCGCCCTGCTGGCCACGCTGCTTTGG
>JAYRBT010000093.1:32154974-32171634 GCA_036023395.1 Myiotriccus ornatus
GGTATTTCTGTAAATACATAGTACTTTTACCTAATTAGAATTGTTGTAGATATAGTTCTTTAGTTTTTATCTTGCTAATAATAAATCCTAATATTCTTCTCCCCAGTCAGCTCTCTTTTGTCTGCATAAACCTTCTCTCAACTTACAGCAGTTGTGGGGGGAGTGAGAAGAAATTGACCCAGAGCAAACCCATGACAATCTTATTAGCGCTGACAACTGTGGTTGTATTTCCCTAATTTTTCAAACTAAACTGTAGGGTGTATCACTGAGTTATAAATAGAAAAGCAGAAGATAAATTCCTTTTGTATTTGGCCTTAGAGAAGTTTTTCTCAGAACTGTGGATCATTTACTAACTGTCCAAAATTCAAGATAGAATTTTCTGAGAAGACTCAGAAGAGTCAAGAGAGTAAGGACTTTGCTGTAAGTTGAGAGACTCCAGGAAATATTTGGTGAATCAAAGAGAAAGAGAAGGAAACATGATTTACAAGCATCTGAGAAGGGACAGGCATCTACTAAGAAATATGTGAGAAGAAGAGTCTGAAGTTTTAAAAGGAGACCTGGAATTTGGAATTTAAAAATACAAATGTTTGGATTTGAAATGAAGACTGTCACCCATGGCCATAAAGCACTTGAACAATGGCAATAAAGCACTTGAACAACGCAGTTCAGTGTATTTTCTGTTCAATTGGTTTGAGATTTGGATTTTTTGATGTTCTTTAATTAAAGTAAGCCCTCAGGTTCATGGCCTGTGCTGTGGTGTAGGAGGTGGGAGCATAGTAATAACTTCTTGGTAGTTCCTTCCACCCTTCTACTCTAAAATTCTCATGAATAAAGGCACTACTCTAGTCCTTGGAGATAAGATTTAATATGCCATTATCTTATGAATTTTTTTGCTATAATACTGCTGATTAGAGCTAAATTTTAAAGGACTGGTATCGACTGCGCTTTCAAAAATACATTTCCACACAGTGTGATATACAAGGATAAAGAGCCTATAATCTGGGCTATGCAGAGACAGGATGTATTTTACCGAGCTGGGTAGTCTTTTTTTTTTTCGCAGCTTAATTACCAATCCTCTGTCAGCAGATTGAGAGATTTGTTGTTAAAGGTAAGGGTCAGGATTTTCAGCACCTGTGCCGTCATCAGCTCTGAGCTGTGGAGGAACTCCTTGAGGGGATGAGCACAGACCTGCAGTGTGCAGGAACAGGTTTCCCTGAAGCTGTGTCCAACCTAGCAGCTGTGGAGCAGTGGAAGCACCAGACAACGTATTTCCTTTTAGGTAACTTTTTGGCTTGACTGATGTGTCCTGTGTGGGAGATGAAAGCAGCTTTTAAGCGGGAGAGTTTTCCCTCTGTGACCTCCCTCAAGGGTAGAAAATTGCTGAATTCACAAGATACTTCGCATCGATTGAAGTCTGGTTCCTGGGTTGGATTCTGTGGCAAAGGCATCCTATTTTAGGGGCAGATATCCTTGTATAACACAAAACCACAGTTAATAAAACATTAGTACATTCATATCTTTTCCGTTGTGACAAACCATATCCGAGGACTAGGGCTTCCTGACAGCCCTGAGGTAAAATTCTGAAGGGACAAGTGGTGGGGAGGGGCCTCAAAAGTGTTTCACATTGGTAAGGTAAAGAAACAATTCTATGCTGATAACAAGGGAAAAAGAACCTTTTTTCTCCTTCTGGAAGCGTTGGCTCTTTTGGCAGAATTTTTGAAGGTCTGGAAGTGCTTTGCTTATTTCATACTTAATAGTTGCTTGCACCTGCATTACTGGTCAAAATTTATTTGCTGAATTTATTGAAATAGTCAAAAGTAGAGTAATTTATGACTGAAAAAAGTTGATCGTTATTGCTGGCAAAATTGTTTTGGGTTTGTTTTGTATTTTTCTTGTGCTACTAGTCTGTCAAGGATTTCCTGTACTTATTTAAGGGTTATGTGGAATTCGAATTTTCGGAAGCAGTCGTTTTAAATTAACACTCTTTTTTGTGGAATTCAGTGGTGGTGACAGCACTGATTTGTTTGGTAGCAACGGAGGAGATATTCTGTACTTTTCATAATCCCAGTTAAGTTTGTAATTACGAAACCCCGGTGGGGGGTGTGTGAAATTTGTGCTTGCAAAATACCTGGTACACTTCACAGCTTGTTTTTGAAAGCTGGCTCTTCACTGTGCCTGGAGAAATGTGGGCCCTGCCTTCACAGCTGAAATCAAATGCCAGAGGTCACAACTATTTACCTAATTATTTACTTAAGTGTAAATTTTTTTGCCAACAGTGCTTTATTGAACTCATAAACTCTCAGAGTCATTAAAGTATGAATATTTTAGGACTCCTGCCTGCCAGTGAACATCTTTATCTGTTCCAGATGAAAGTTTTATATTGTTCCTTCTAATGCATGAGATGTAGTAAAAAGAGAGCAAGGTGGAATTCATCTTGAAATAAAATTTTTCATAGCTTTGTGTGTATTGATGCATTTTGGCTTTTATTATAGCTATGAATACTAAATCTCTGATTCTGCATTGCAAAAATAGTAATTGTTTTGCTTTTGATCTTGTCTTAGGTATTTTTGGTAGTTAGAGGGAAAATTAATTCTTTGCCTATAGTGCCCTGTTTTTTGACACTTCTACTGGAAGATAGATTTTAAAACTGACACAGTCACCACATTTGCTCCTCCTGAGATTTCAGTGAAATTAGGAACAAATTTGGTCATAGCAATATGAATTTTTATGGCAAAATATAAGCAATAACAAGTGTCTTTGTCCCTTCTAATTTTCTTTTTAAATAGGGAAAAATATTCTTTTCTTTCCTCACTGAAGAAAGATTTTCTGTTGAATTTAGAATTGCACTTCCAGAAATTGTTGTGACATTTGTGAGATATCTTTGCCAACCTTTAGGATCACAGGAGCGGCAAGATAGCTCTTTTTGTCTACAATAACATCTGTTTTGTTCATCCTACCCATCATCAAAAATTAGGAGAGCCAGTCATTCTTTGTGCTTTTCTGCTCAACCTGGGATCTTTGAAATAACTTGAGACAAGGTAACTGAAAAGACAATAAAATGAAAGGAAATTTTCTCATGTTGCTAATAATGAGACCTGCATTTTTCATATGAGCAGTATGTTTTCATGAAATCAGAAAACAATTAGCCACTGATATAAAATGCTAATATAAAGCATGTAAGTATTTTTCCATCTGTTTTCAAAATTAGATCTTTTTTTTTTCCTATGAGCTGTTCTTTGCATGGTATTAAATCAACTACACAGTGATAGAAAGCCGAGATAACAATTATTGTTTCCTGCATATACTGTAGAGAGTGATAATTTGACTGACAGTGAGAACGACATCGAGATATCTGAGATTTTTCCAGGCCCAAACAGAACGTCTTACAAAGTGACCAGTGCAGTATACACAGTAATTTGCAAGCTTTTCAACTGTATTTCTTTAGTGCCTGTTTTATTCTTGAACAAGAGATAATACACTTGTGAATAAATCTCCCACCGAGCCATCAACCTGCACAGTCTTTTGCAGACTGCGGTGGTTTCTTTTATATTGATTATTCTGTGCCTGTGTTTTTACTGTAGCTGTGAGAAAAAACAAAACTGGTATGTTTCCCTGTTTGTCTTTGAGAGAATTCTGTGGTATTTTTCTTTTTCTGAGAACACATACAAACCTGGGGGGAGATTTTCTTCTCTTACCTGGAGGATGAGGATCCCAGATGTGTAACAATTAAAGGCAAAAGAGACCTTTGGTCAGTGTGCTGTTACAGTGCTCTTTCTGGAGGGCCATGGATTTGGGAAACAGTTGATGCTGGTAAAATCTTCCATTTTGGGATTGATGTGGCTGCTCTCTCTGGAGCTGTTAGAGACTGGGAGACCAAATGTTTTCCTCACTGACTGAAAGTGGACAGCTTCTCCAACCACATCCATCCCACCCTTGCCCTGTAGGGCCACAGTGCCAGTTCCTTTGTGAAAAAGGGAGGTCATGATCACTTAGCTCTCTGGAGAGACCCACTCCAAGCAGCTACTGACTTTGTGGGCAGAGCCTGCTCTGTCATCTGTAATGTGTGGATGAATACTTTCCATGAATTCCAGTTCTGCCAGCTAAGGAAGAGCTTAAGGAAAGCAGTCAGCATTTATCTCTCATCAGAAGGAAAAATATGAGATTAGCCTTAATTCTTAACACCCATATTAGCAAGACAATTTAGTTACTTCTAATTAGTGTTTTAACTTTAATCAAAGGGAAATACTCAGTTTAATAAACTTTTCTTTCCTGCTGTGAATTTCCTTAGGCACACTGTTCTTGCATACTTCCCTTTATTTGCCAGTACCATTGGTTTTCATGGGTGGGTCTCACATCACTTTTGTGCAAGACTTTCAACCTGATATCCTGGAACTGGGTTTTGGTGAGATCACAACAATCATGGAATCACAGAGTGGGTGAGGTTGGAAGGGACCGCAGTGGATCATCTGATCCAGCCTCCCTTGTCAAGCAGGGTTATCCTGGAGCACATGGCACAGGACTGCAGACTAATGGTTCTTGAATATCACCACTGAGGAGACTTCACAACCTCTCTGGGCAATCCCTTCCAGTGCTTGGTCTGCACAGCAAAGAAGTTCTTCCTTGTGTTCAGATGGAAGTTCCTGTGCATCAGTTTCTGGCCATTGCCTCTTGTCCTTTAGCTCAGGAACACTGAGAAGAACACAAGATCAATTACTTATATATGTTGATGAGGTCCCTTCCTTCTGTTTTCCAGCAGGCTGGCCCCAGCCTGTGCTGGTAGGGTACACAACTAAGGTTATTCCTCCCCACGTGCAGGGCACTGCATTTGCCTTTCTTGGGTTTCAGAAGGTTCCTCTCTGTCTATCCCTCCACCCCTTCGAGCTCCTTCTGAGGGGCTGCCCAGCACTCTGGGCTATCAGCCACTCCTCCCAGCGTTGTGCTGTCAGCAAACCTGCTGAGGAGGCACCTGCCCCTTTGTTCAATCAGTGATGAATAAGCTGAACAGTACAGGGGACAGACCTCCACCAGTGACAGACCTCCAACTACACCCTGTGTCACTGATTACAACCCTCTGGGATCTACCATTCAGTCAGGTCTCAGTCCGTCTTTCTTTCCACTCATCCAGCCCACCCTTCCTGAGTTTGCCCATGAGGATGTTGCAAGAGACAGTGACAAAAGCCTTGCTGAAGTCGAGGTAGACAGTATCCACTTCTCTACCTTCATCTATCCAGGTGTCTGTTTCATTGTAAAAGTCTATCAGGTTGGTCAAGCATGACTTTTGGTGAATGCCTATTGACTACTCCTGATCACCTTCTTATCTTCCCTGTGCGTAAAGACGGCCTCCAGAGTGAGGTACTCCGTCACCTTTCCAGGGATTGAGGTGAGGCTGACTGGCCAGCAGTTCCCTGGGTCTCCCTTCTTGCCCCTTTCAAAGACTGGGATGACATTTGCATTTTTGCAGTCCTCAGGCAGCTCTCCCGATCACTGCAGCCTTTCAAACGTGATCAAGAGCTGCCTTGCTATGGTAGCCACCCACTGCCTCAGCACTTAGGGATGCATCCCTTCAGGGAAGATGGACTTGTGGATGTCAGGTTTGCCTAGGTGTTCTCCAACCCAGTCCTCTTTGACCAAAGTCTTTCCACATTCCTTTGCTCCTGTCTCCTTGGTCAGAGATTTCTGAGGGCTAGACTTTTCAGTGCAGACCAATACAGAGAAGTCATTCAGTAACTCTGACTCCTCTGTGTCCCCTCTTACCAGGGTCCCTGCTCCATTTAGTAACAGTCCCATACTATCCTTTGCTTTCCTTTTGTTGCTGATGTATTTATAGAAACTGTTCTCGTTCTTGACATCCTTGGCCAGATTTAACTCCAGATGGGCCCTGTGCCTTCCTCATCTCATTTCCACTTACCCTGCAACCTCTCTGTGTTTATTCCAAGTGGCCTGGCTGCTTCCATCTCCTGTGTATTTTCTGCTTAACGATTGAGTAATAACAGGAGTTCCTTGTTCATCTGCACAGGTTGCTTGCCTCATTTGCCCCAGTTTCTTGCTTGTGCAGTCAAGAAGGAAACGTCTTCTTCTTGCCTCAGCATATTTTCTTTTTCTGGCCAGAATTACCCTGTAGGGTATGGACACTGACATCTTTCAGTTGAAACAGACTTTCTAGAAACTGCCTTGAAACAACCTTAAAAGAGACTGGAACCTGAAAAGTTCTATCTCCTGATCCTCAAGAGATAGAAATAGGGAAATGTTTTCCATGTGTTAGGTTTTTATGTGTGTCTTCTGACAAAAGTGTTGGTCAACTGGACTTCACAGCTTTATTGGAAAAATCACAGGGAACCCCAGTGAATGAAGAACTTGCTGTGGCCTTTTATGACAACACCTTTCAGAGTCAGTTGAAAACATTTCTTCATTTTGGGAATACTTTGGTGTTCCTAGACTTAATTTACACTTCTATTCATAGTGTAAATTCCAGTATAATAACACATTTGCTCCTCACGTCTGTTTTGTGTTGTTTGACATCTGCTAAAGTTCCCTCTTCCGGCTTTCAAATTTCCTTTCTAGAACTTCCAATTTTATTCAAAGGTTGCTTTATACTAGCAAAAGATGCTAAATTTAGAGCTTGAAGAACACTTTAGGGAATGAGCATGGACCATTTGTAAGGAAATCATCTGCACTTCAGCAGCATGTTGAAGAGGTTTAGATAATTAACTTGTTTCTAAGGTTTTGACCCTAATCAGGAAAAGAATGTAGGAATCCCTTTCTGCTTCTTTTCCAGGGCTGTGGGGCTCTAATATCACAGGGATTGTTATTGCTTAGCACGACTTTCCAAAATCACCATGAAGTACCTTATATAAGTTTCTCTCACAGTGAAAACCTTCATACAGTTATCTTTCATAAGCGAAAAGAGAGACTCATTCCCAGAGGTCTCTTCCATATTTCTTTAGCTCTCTAAGAAGAAGCAATCAGCAATACCTAAGTATGTCTTCAAGGCACTGAAGGGACAAAAGTATCCACATTTTTGACCCCATCTTTTAAGTGGAAAATAGAGAAGATGGAATTACTGTAAAGGAATCAGAGAACACCATGCTGGATTTTTCTCTTTTTCCTTCAGTATTTTCTCTTCGTTTCAAGTCTTGTTCCCATCGTGCATCTTAGACAGCTTTGAGAGGCACAGCTTAACTGGAGTGTGAGTTGGGCAGGAGTGTTTTTGACAAAATGTGTTTCCACCGGACTTTACCAGGTGTGACCAAACTTTCAGAAAGGAAATTCAGTCTGACGGATGCAGTCTCCTATCACAATCACAAAGGAAGATGCAACGGTACTTACTTCGTATGCAGCGTGCGAGTTCAAACCTCACCTCATTAAATAACTGCCTGCAGAAACTGAAATGTCTCTAACAGGAAAATATTAAACAAAGCTCACTCCAGGACAGACAGAATGAGAGAGAATTTGGAGGCCAAACTTGAATGGCCGTGTCCTAAAGGCTACGTGATTGCTCTCACTGCTGCGATCTGGGCTGTTCTGGATTGCTCTTTAAGAAAGGTTTGAAAGGTCAGTTTGTTCCACTGCTGGACAGAACAGGAAAACATTTGAATTCAAATCTCACAGTTGGGGTGGGCAGATGAATGGTTTCCAGGGAGATATTTTGCCAGAAATTTGCTGGGTACTTTCGGAATTTGCAGAGAAGTATGTGTGGAGATTCCTCCCTTGAGCAGGTGTCACCCCTTAAGGATACTCCTTGAAGCTGAGTGAAAGAGATATGCCTATGGTGTTGGTATGGTTGGGTTACATGAGCCTTTACTTGATAGTCATTTATTTCTTTTTTTGTTAGCTTTAATATAATTGTTTTGATACAGTGGTCTTTCACTTTTCAGGCACACCGAGTTTTGAAACAGTTCTCAGTTTCCATTATTCAGTGCATGAATGTTAGTGATCTGTTTCTCAGGAATTTTCTACTTACACCTCATTTTGGGACTTGTCTCCTTCTGGCCACTAGACTACCGAGCTGTCTGACTGCCCAGCCAAGTGTTTGGTATGCACTGAGTCCAACTGTTTTGCTGGAATATAGTTTTATTCCTCTTCATATTATTGCACATGGAACAACCCCATGAAGCAGCTGATAGCAACATCTCTTCCATCTCTTCTCGCTGTGCTCACCCTGTGCTTTATCCAGCTCAGTTTTTATTTCTGGAGCTTTGCTGAACCTTAGCAGAAATGTGCACTGCAGAGTAAGTCGGAACAGTCCAGTTCAAACCCACTTTTACTTGTAGTTGGTACCCACAAATTGAGGTCACAGCTCCTCAGACTGTGGAGTTTGTGGCTCCAGCTCACAGTGCTTAATCCTGACAGGTGGGATCAAAGCTGCTTCTGGAGCACTTCTTATGCTCCTGCTTCTGGAGCTGCAATAGTGCAGAGAAAACTAATACTAAAACTAAGCCTTAAGAGCTTATAAATTAAATTATTTTTTGTAATCTGTGCTTTTGGAGCCGAACACTATCCCTGGGGTTTGTACTGTCAGGCAAGTTATGCACATACAAATAATGTGTTTACTTTCTGCATATAAAAGCATGTGTGTGGAACAAGTTTGGAAATCTGGAGTGGTTGAAATTGAGTGGGATTGTTTTGAATAATTCAGATTATTTTACTTTCATTGAATTCACAACTACTGTTCCTTGGGAGACTTGCCAGCTTCAAAGGAAATACAAATTACTATAAACTCATCTTGAGATGAAGCATCTAAGAGACTGACTCATCAGTATGAAAGCAATTCAGGCCAATAAATCTTGAGGTTCTCCAGCCAATATGAAACAATAAACTGATCCTAGAAAACCTTCCAAACAGGTTGTTTTTTTTTTTTTTTTTTTCTGAAAGACTGAAACACTTTCATGATGCCCCAGGGAAAGTATATCACCTTTTACAAAACCTAGACAGTAATTTTTTTTTTCTCCATAAAAATCTTGAAATCTGGGATTATAGTCATTTTACACTGAGATAAACCCTTGGTCTTCCAAGATTTCTTTTTCTGCAGGAAAAACAAAATAAAAGACTTCTGGAAGAGAGCACTAAAGTAACATGTGAGAAACCCAGGTGTTATCCTGCTCTTCTTGACTGAGGCCAGGAATTCATACCCTGTTCTGCCAAGTCCAGGTAGATGCTCTGACCAGCTGCCTGTTCTGGACCCAGTAGCTGCTGCTTTGACTACCCAATCCATCTTGGATATGGGAGGTGTTTTGGTCTGCATCCTCTATTTGTATTTCCTCATGAAAGAGCAGATAAAAGAATTCCCTAACAGCTCGGTGTTTGACTGTGATGCTGTTCCAGCAAAGAACTTAACCATGTGTTCAAAATTTAAACCTCGGAGAGTCTGGAGTTCTACAGTCCACCGGGAATGTGGCACTGTCATATGGAATACAGGTACTGCAGAATGTATTGCAGATATTTTACAAACAATATAGTTTAGTTTATGTGCTAAACAATTTGGAATATAGGAGCACCGGGGTTGGTGATGCTCTGACAATATGATAACTGCTGCGACAAATATGACAACTATTCTTTGGGTTTGAAGACTTCAGCTACCAAAGTTCTGTCCTATAATTCATTAGCTGACATGTTAGGGGTGTAAAGACCAGTTTGTCATTACAATATCAGCTGATTCAGTACTGGGTTTAGTCATGGATGAAATGGCTTCCAGAGGGTGGGGAAAGAGTGCAGAGTTTCCCAGTTAATGGCCTGCCATCACCGTCTGAAGACTGGGACGGTACTGGATGCCTGGCTTGGGCTTGTTGCTCACAACCATGCTGCTGCTAGCAGTACTGGGGTTTAAAATTTTTAAGTCTTGCTGTTTAAAACAGGATAAAAGATCAATTGACTCAATTCTTTGTTTTATTCCTGAACACGAAAACATAGAATTGTTTGAGTTGGAAGAGATCTTAAAAATCATCTGGTTCAACCCCCCTGCCATGATCAGGGCACAGCTTCTCTGGGCAACCTGTTCCAGGGTCTCACTACCCACACAGTAAAGAATTTCTTCCCAATAATTAATCCTAATTTACTCTCTTCCACTTTGAAGCCATTACCCTTCATCCTATCACTCCAGGCCTTCGTAAAACATCCCTCTCCATCTTTTTTGTAGGCTTGTTTTAAGTACTGGAAGGCTGCCATTTGGTATCCCTGGGGCCTTCTCTTCTCCAGGCAGAACAACTCCATCTCTCTCAGCCTACCCTCGTAAGAGGGGTGCTCCATCTCTCTGAACATCTCTATGGCCCTCCTCTGGACTCACTCCAAAAGGTACAAATCCTTATGAGAGGTGGGTGGGGTCTCATCAGAGCAGGGCAGGGCAGAGCAGAGCAGGGAGGGGGAGAACCTCCTCCCTTGCCCTGCTGGCAGCACTGCTTTTGGTGTGGAACAGGATGTAGTTGGTTTTCTGGGCTGCAAGTGCACTTTGCTGGGTCATGTTCAGCTTTTCATCCACCAGTACCCCTAATTCCTTGTTCTTAGAGCTGCTCTCCCTCCATTCTCCATCCAGCCTGCATTTGTGCATGAGATTTGTGCATGTTCCAGGAGCAGGACCTTACGCTTGGCCTGTTGAACTTCGTGAGGTTTGCATTGACCCACCTATCAAGCTTGATGACTGTAATTGAGTGTTATGAGAAAGAAAAATGCTTGGTGAACCATTACATTATGCTTAAATAAGCCTACAAATGGAAAATGTTCTGTATTGGCTTTTTCACACTGGTGAAAGGAGACACCTCCATGGGTGAGAGCTAGCTGCCTAGCTCTTCTTCCTATTATGGAGAGCAAACCTTGGTTTATTAAATACTACAACAAGTTGTCATGATGGGATCGCAGCTCTTTCTTGGGATGGTTTGGACACAAACTTAGCCCACTCAGATTAAGTGCTGGTGTCAAAACTGACAGCTGTGCTGATGCAGTGACTGTGTATGCCAGGGATGACATTGGCCTTTCGACTCTGTCAAGCCTACTCGCTGACTTAAAGAATGTGGACAGGGGTTGGAAAATCTGCTATGGGGGGAGAATAAATTCTGAATTAGCATGAATAAAACCTAGGCAGAACCTCTCTGCTAGGCAGAACGGAAGAAAAAAACGAAAACTGGCCTGAGAAAGACTCAGAATGTTGAAAGGTTTACTGTTCTCACTTTTACTTGCCAAAATGCCTCTCTTCTAACAGTGATTTTAACACTGCAGACATGAGAAAGAAATAATCAGGTACAAAGTGACATCTCCCACTGGAGATCCTCCTTATGCAGATATTTTTTGTGCATTTAAGACAGGCCAGATATATGGGAGAAGAAGGTGTTGAGAAAAATAAAACCGAAGAACAATTCTACTACGAAACTTGGTGGCAGCCACTATTTCTTGTTTATTCCTAATTTCCATATGCAATACTTTCAATTCACAAGTAAAAAGTTTTATTTTCTTCTGGGACAGCAGGACACGTTTATCCTGGATACAAAGTTAATTTTTTTGTACCCCAGCCATCAGTGCCTCTTGTACCCTGCAAGTAGTAAGGGTAACACAGAATACTCAGTTACTGCATCTGGGGTCTTCAATATGATCTTTATGGGACATATTCAGCCCTCTACTGAGCATGCAAGCATAATTCCCTGGATTGAGTAATGCTCAGAGAGGAGTGAATGCTAATGAATGCAGCTAGTCTGTCCCTGTGGAGCCTGGTAGAATGAAATGCTTGTTGCCAAACTCAGCACACGCTGCCGGCTTCAGCAAAATGCAAAGCTGAAACATGTATTTTATATTGCATAATTAACTCCTTTCCCCCCCACACACACCATTTTTCACCCATATCTGAAATGCAGATTGAATGTGTTCTGGGAGATTTTACTTTTTCCTGTATCTGTTTGTTTTAAACCCTTAATTTAACTGTGCTGGCCAGCTCCTGAAGGCTTGGGCACTATATTGTAAGTTTTTCAGAGTTTTACCTGTCTTTGTGCAACTTTGCTGCCAGGTAGCTGTAGAGGCTACTCTGTAGTGTGCAATTACTCGTTTGCTTCCTACTTTTTATGCCCAGCTGGTGCTGGCAGGGTGGTGTGAGCTGCTGTCTGAACTCGTTATGTTATGCAAAAGGAGTGGTGTTTAACAGCTGAACTTGTGCTGCACCACTTCTTGTTTGAAAGCCTTGTGCTCACTGCAGGGACAGGTCGGACTCAGGCGTTTAAACTGTTTGCATGTTTCTTCCTGTCTCCGTCTTCTCCCTCGAGTATTTCCTCTTGCTAAATGCCCTTCTCAGTCGTTGCTTTTGAACCTTAGAATGCAGCTCCCCAGACCTGGTTTGGCATCCCCAGGGCCAGCTGACAAATTCTCTCTCAGTGATACCATCCCCAGTCCTTCTCCCACAAGCAATTTGCCTTTTGTGCCAAGGAAAAGTGGCTTGAGTCAGAATATTCACATATCTCAAATTTTTGAGATATGTGATGCGATGTGGATCCTTTTTCTTGGAACTGTAGGGTGGTTTATTCTGTCAGTGTGGTATGTGAGCCTTTAATTTATTTCTCAAATGGATACGGTTTGTCATCAAAGGGTTTGCACACACTTCCCAACTCCCCGTCTTTCTAGGCAAGCTGAACCTAAACTGCTACCATGACAAAAATGGGAAAGCTTTTGAGTGTGAAATCCCTACTCTGATGTGCAAGCAGGTGTACAACTGAATCCTCAATTTGCAGTTTTAACTGAGTAATTTGGACAGCAGCCTCACATGGAATTTTTAAATTTTTACCTTGAACTCATTATGATACAAACTGAAATGTACTGCTCTGCAGAATGTTGCTTAAAAGCCTGATTCTAAACATGCACCTCGTCATAGCAGGCACACAATCACTAGTGTTGCACAATATTTTGCATATGAACAGCTATATAAATTAAATTATCCCCTTTATTAAATTTGGATTAAAGGTTAATTACAGCTATTTTAGCAATGCTGAGTGGAGCTGCTTGATTTGGGCAAAGCTACGCAAAAGTACTGTCTGCTGTGGTATTTACTTACCCTTGCTTCGATTTTACATCAACTTCTTAAATATTGTACCGAAACATATCTGACACACAAATATTTTCCAACTAAATGTGCTCAGGAATGAAATGATTTGTTTGAAGTGTTGTGACACTGTCATTAGGATCTTTCAGTCTTTGCTTGTTATTTTGACACAATTCCCAATCCCTGGGCAATTCTTCTTCATTATAGTCAACTATTAGAGCAGCTCGTGTATGCCTTTTCTACCATCAGTCTTAGTTTGAATAGTGAATGGTTTCTGCATCAAAGATGGGAGATTTTGATGCCAAAGCAGAACATTCACTGGATCCAGCTATGTGAGCAAAGAACTGTCTTATGTAAGCGGTAGAGAATGCCAAGGAGGGGAATAAAACTGTGAGTCCTGTTCTCCGCAGTTAATTAGATAGTTAGGCCTAAAATAGAAAGCACCATCTAACACTGCTCAGCAGTAAACTCTATCCTAAAGCCGGGATCAGTCCTATGTAATGAGAAAAAAAAAATAGAGGAGTCATTTCCTTTAAATTAGTGTCTAGGACATTCAGTAGGATACATCCTAAAGTACCATTCCTGTCTTATCTGGAGAAGAGATCTAGTCCAACGCACTCTCATTAGGTACTCCAGGCTTTTGTTTCTCCTTCTGTGAAGTCATTTAATTTTCTATGAATATTTTTATGGAGTTGTGAGTTTGACTATCCAGGCCAGTGCTCTAACAATTGTATTATCTCTTCTACTTCTTCCTGCCAATTTTCCTGGGAAATTCTCATCCGCTGTGTCTCAGGTAAAGAAACTGGGAAATGGAGTAATAGTAAATGCATGTTATTGCGTAATTCAGGAACTATCCAAAGGCGTGGAAAATTTATACAAGATCCTGATCCAAATCAGGCCAAATGTTGGATCAGATTCACGCTCTGATCTACTGGATTGTGCCAGAGAGCACTTCCTTTCAAAAAGGCTTGCCAGTCACAGCCTTTTGCACAAGATCTAATTCACATTCACACACTAAACCCACCCTTATATCAAGGTAAACACGGTGGAGGAACACCTACTAACGTTAACTGCGAGTTAAGACTCCTGGTAGATCAATGTCATCAGGCTGTAGATGATAACATGCACAGCCACTTGTTTTGGCATGCTGAAATTTTACTAGATGTAGAAGTGGTTAAATGGGAGTAGCAAGGCTTGCAAATGGTGGAGTCCTTTTGCTGAAAGGTATTTTGCATTTTTCCAGATGTAATGAGAGTTTTTCCTGAGGATGAAAGATGTATCTGCAGGTTGGAAGACTCTAAAACTGACACTTCCTTAAATTGGAATCCTTTAAAATGAGAATGGTATTCCTCATCCTAAAATTACTTCCTGTAACTCATGCTGCAAGTTCAAAATCTGTCTCCAGTCATGCTTATATATTTCTGCTTTCTCTCATTTCTTCACTTTCACTAATTTACCACTAGGCAAGACACTTAATCACATGCATAGCAAATGATAAAGGGAGCTAAGGACATCAGTGCAAAATGTCCTAGGACAATAATTTATTTAACACTCATGAAAAGTAGACAGAACCTTGTATTCCTAAACAGTGGCCACAGTTTTTTAGCTGATGGAGCCGATACTATAGTTCCTGACATTCAGAAAATAATTTATTTAATTGATATTTATAAGGGACTTCAAAATTATTTGAAATGAGGTTGCAGGCTTGCAGAATCAAACTAGATTTGAAGATGTAAATTATTTCCATGAGAAGTCTTAAGTCATCATAGTGAGACTAGCAAAAAATGTGTTCTCTATTAAAAAGAAAATAAAATTTCCTTCTTTAAAGTTACATGCATTTCTCCTTTTTTTTTCCTCTTCTGAGCCTTAAGTAAAGCTTTTTGGTGCAGATTTGAGTATCACCAGATTGTAGGGTGATATATGAATAGACAAACACACATGCTACATAGATTTACATCTTTGTGTTTGTCTAGCCTGTTAGTACCTAGATAACGCAAATCCATCTGAAGCAAGGAGAGTAGCTCTTGACTCAGGGACAGTTTAGCACAAGTTTAGGGAGCAGTTCACGGTTTTGCTGCTAGTGTCCTCTGATATTTCTGAAAGAGTGGGTACTGATACTGGTTTTTGCATCAAATTATGAACTCTCTGGATTCTCAGTTTACCTTAAATTAAATGTGCTTACCCAGCATCTAGAATCATGTGTCCTGACCTTCTCTGGAATCTTTAGGTGCTTCTGTCATTACTGTAAATAATACACAGTCATAACCATAAACAGAAATAGATTTACAGTCTACTCAGGCTGAAGGTTTATTTATAAAGTAAAATGTGCATACCAGGAAGACAGAAGTACCTTCTCTTTCCTGGGCTGTAATGGGTTTCTTGCCTTCTGGAGCCTATTGCTCTAATAAACCCTAGAAGAGTTTTCCTGCATTGCTCTGGAAATTGGATGATTTTGACAAGCTGAGACTGCTGTTTCATGTTAGTATTTCCTATAATGTTACCCTAAACAACACATTAGCTTCTTGCTAAGATATAAAATAAAGTGCATTATTCTCATTACTCTTCTTAGCACATCTTCTAAGCAGCTATAGAAAGGAATTACTCTAACTACCTTCAGTGAAAACTGAAGGATGTTTGGAGTTACAAAGTTTTTCTGAATTTCTTCTCAAAACAAAATTCAACAAAATTTAATCTTTTGTTGATCTGGTCTGCTGCTTCCCGGGAGCAAATGACATCTTAGCTAAAGGCTCAAGCAAAAGCTTTCAGAAGAGCTCAGTGGATCATAACAGCCTGTGATTTCTTGTTGCAGGATGATGGTTGCTACATAATCTTTCCTTTTGATTATTGTCACAGATACACTAAGCCATCCAGAAGTAATTTAGTTAGCTGGAAAACTCTTCTTTTCCTCTGTATGGAGGAAAAGTATGGAGGGAAGAGTTTGTTTACGTTCCAGCCTCTGAAGATGAAGCACAAAATGCTCATTGTCAGCATTTTTCCCACTAGTTTTTAGCACCTCTGTGTTCAGCCCTTTATTTCCCTCAGTGGAGTTCTGATTCAGAGATGTATCTCCGTGCCTTGATGTAGCACGGTGGGATACCATGACCCACAGAATAGAGGGCACTGCTCCAGTTTATGGCCTTGAAGTGGGGATGGAGCTGGACAATGAGGGCACCCAGAAGGCTTGATGTGGGCTGGCTGGGTGGTGGGGGGAAGCAGGCAGCTTTTACAACACAAGCAATGACTTTGGAGGCTCTGTTGTCTGCACATCTCTATTTATTGCATCGATATACTTATCCCTATGTGTTCAGGATTGTTTTTTATCGAAAGCAAGAGAAGTTAATGGGCAGTTAATGGGCAAATAGTGAAGATCATAGTGCTTAAACACTTTTTTAGAGGCTTGAAAGCAGGCAGCTTTAAAAGACTTGGCTCATTATTCCTCTAAAGCAGCAGAGAGACCGTGGTCTGCTTTTCTCCTGGCACAAGTGGCTGGATTGGTGTGACTTTGAAACAGACTCCAAGCTGGGTTTTGTTCTGAGTAATTCATATATCAGATAACAAAACCGCGTCTAGCTTTTAATGTCGTTTTATAATTCCACCTCCTTTTTTTTCTTTTTTTTTTTTTTTTTTCCTTTCCAGTGGGCGCTGCTGAAACGC
>JAYRBT010000093.1:32176197-32190690 GCA_036023395.1 Myiotriccus ornatus
TTTGATTGGGTTTTGTCCGGAAATCTACTTGGACAAAACCATTCACAGCCCCAGGGATGGGCTGGTGGGCAAAACCATGACACCCTCATCCTAATAAGGCCCTGTGATTACTTTGCACTGTTAGTTGTTCAAACTGGCAGCAGTGAAACAACAAAGAGAAGTCTGAGGGCAATCAAAAGAGACTTCAGGGCCCTGGGACAATTGGCAGAGGGATTGGGAGCACAGCTAGTGATTTCCTTGATCCTTCTGGTAACAAGGAATAATATTGATAGGAATAGGAAGATTCACCAGGTCAATGAGTGGCTCTGAGGCTGGTGCAATTGAAACCAAAATTTGGGGGTTTTTGACCATGGGATGATCTACTCAACAACTGGTTACTGAAACAAGGTGGGATGCACCTTTCTCAGAGGAGTAAGACAGTTCTAGCACAGGAGCTAGTGGAGTTCATTCACAGAGCCTTAACGTAAGTTTGGAAGGGAGAAAGAGAGCAAACCAGGCTTGCCAGTGATGAGTGATGGGCTGGTGTGTCAAAACTTGAAGAAATCAGCACTCATGCAATCCCTCAATTGGCTGCAGGAGGTGCTGTCGAAAATGTACCACACCTGAAATGTTCCTACACCAATGAATTCAGCAGAGGAACAATCAAGAGGAGCTCCAAGCTTTGGCCAGTCCCAAAGATTTGACATCACTGGCGTAAGGGAAACCTGGTGGGATGAGTCCTGTGGCTGGAGTGTCCTGTTGGATGGTTCCAGGCTCTTCAGGAGGGACAGGCAGGGCAGAAGAGGCAGAGGGGTGGCACTGTGTGCAGTAGAAGGGTTAGGATGTCTGGAGCTCACAGCTGGTGATGGCACAGTTGGGAGCTCTGGGTAAGAATGAAGGACAAACAAATAATGAAGATATCACTGTGAGAGTCTGTGACAGACCTCCCAGCCAGGATGATGATGATGATCAATCATACTTAGAGGAACTAAGGGACACTTCCAAGGCAACTGCCCCTGTCCTTAGGGGGGATTTCAACTTGCCAGAATTTAGCTGGGAGCATCACACAGCTGGTACAACCTGGGCCAGGAGATCCCTAAAAAACCTGGATGACAACTTTATGGAACAGGCCCTAAGTGAGCCAGCTTGGAAAGATGCCCTCCTTGATCTGCTGCTTGTCCACAGAGTGGATCTCGTGAGCAAAGTGGAGATTGGGGCCCTCTTGGCCACAGTGACCATGAAGTGATCGAGTTTAAAATGTCTGCTGACAGGAGGAACAGTGCCAGCAAATCTCAGCTCTGGACATGAGAGCAGAATTCAGTCTGCTCAGGGAATTACTAAGTGAGGTCCCCTGGGGAAAAGTTTTTGCAGGTGCTGGGGTCCATCAGTGCTGGCCACTTTTCAAACATCACCTCCTAAGGGCACAGGAGCCAAATGTCAGAAGGTGTATCTGGAAGTGTTTTTCACTTAATATGATAAACTTTGAATTTGTCATTTGCATTTAATGTGCTTTTGGTGGATTTATAAGTGCTGAAGATGAATCTTTTATGCCTTTCACCCTGCTCAGGTGATCTCTGGGACTCCAACAGCAAGAGTTTGGGAGGTCATGAAATGGATGATCTATCTTTTTATTTGCTCATGTACCGAAAGGAAGTCAATATAACCCACACTGAGTTAATATGTGTTTCTTCTTCCCCTCAGTATTGGCTTCACTTTTTCTTCTTACAGTCTTCTAAAGACAACAGATGAAAGCAGTTAATGGAATTGTACGCCACTGTGGGTGGGAAAGTTGGCCACACAGAAATATCTGTTGGTAAGGGGATCCACAAACTAAGCAACAGGATAGGGAAAAATAAATTATTACAGTTTAGTGCAAAAGAAATACTGAATTTCTGGATAATCCTTTTCTTTTTAAGGCAAAATTCTTATCCTTTACAGGGGCAAATTCCTTCCTCAAGCCTTCAGGCAAGGCTTGTTTCAGCTAAGAGGCACTGGCATTGGTATCTGGGGAAACATTAGAAAGTATTTTTCTTGCAGAGCTATTGAGTGAGACTTGCAAGTGCTCCACTCTTTCTTCAGGTTTAGGACTAAATTAATGCATTGTAAAATGGGCACACTGCATGACAATAAGCTGGGGCTGCTAGTAGAAGCCTTAAACTAATACAAAATGAGTATGTTGGATTTTTCCTGTTAATATCTATTTTGTTTATCAAATTATTATTTGTTTATTTATTTGAATCATAAGGTGGTTTTCAGGAGTGCACTTACTGCCCTCAAATAAAAAGCAATTATTTCAAGTGTTTTTCTTGTATTGCACTTGTTAAATAAATTTAAGGGAGTAGGAAATATGCTAGGGAGTTTAAGGACATAAATTAAGATAATAAAGTAGGTAACATGTTAAGATGAAAATGCAGATATGTCTGATATCTACAAAGTAACAGACCCTTGACTGTCTTGTTGTCACTTTTTTAAATCTTCAGTGTAAAGGTTTATCTCGTATGATATAAATTAAGGGTATGTTTTTAATACAGAAAATCTCTTACGTAAAACAATGGTATAGATAGAATTATTATATCAACGTTTCCCAATTCCATTTTCACTCTACACTGCAAAATTACAAAACAGGAGGATTGTGTCTTCACCTTTGTCAAGAGCCGTATGTTACAATAGTTTCAACATGTCAAACCGAAATGTATCAGGAGACTAATCTGATCAAGACACCAAAAATATCTTTCCTTACCTCTGAAGGGGAGCATTTTCCAGGTGAGCTGGTTACAGGACACTGTTTTCTCCTTGCTTCTTGTGTGGAAATAGGATGTGGCGCACGATACCAAGCAAGGCTGTCTCTTTTACCACCTCTTACAGTGTTTTACCAGAATATCTATCTTTCCTGATTTTTGTTGTGTTGAGTAATTGAAGCTAAACATCCAAATAAAACATGGAAGTATTCATTACTTCTGTTCTTTTGATCCCATATGCTCTGGATAAGAAAGATGAACAGGAGAATGTGAAACATGAACATGAGCTCTACTAAATGTTTTCTCTCAAATAATATTTTTTTTTTTTTGAGTAATATGAAACTCAGTAGCCAAGATGAAATGAAATCTCAATTGACAATTAGTTTACAAGGAGATTCAAAGTTTCAGATTCCAAGTATGGCCAAGGTGTGTGGAGGCTCCGTCAAATTTTCCACATGTTGGTAAAAGTTTCAATGATGGCACTTAGTCTGCAGTTAAACTGAGCTCAGAACTCGAGCTTATACCAGAACAGTTCTCCAGCCAGCATCTATTTCCCTCTGTAGGTTGTACAAATCTGGAAGTGTAAAAAATGTTTAAGTTCTGTGACAGAGACAATCTGAATTTCAAAGGGCACCATAAATAGCTGGCATACAGGCTCCCAAGTCCTGTGGACAATGTGAATACTGAGATAACACCCAAGAGAAATTAAGCTCTTTGATGTTCTTGAACTGAATGATTTTGACCTCTTTTCTTGCATAAGCAGCCTTACTACCTGTTATTTTATAAAATCTGGAAACTACATTTCTTTTGGCACTAGATTGTTTACAAAAATGATTATTCTAAGATTCTATGTTTCTATAATGTTTAGATCTTGCAGAACATACTACAGGTGGTATTTGAGAGCTGTTTTAAGCATGACTTTGCGACAAATACAAGTAGATAACCTGCCTATGGTAACAAATGATAACACAGCAATGATAACAAAGAGTACCCTGGTTAGCTTGTGGTGGACATCTTGGAGTATATGTGCCTGGTAATGCTGGAATAATTAATTTTGAGTTGCCAGTGGAAATGCTACAGTAGGAACACTTCATTAATGTATAGGTGGAACAATTAAGCAGAAATTTATACAAAGTAGAAATTCACTCAGGTGACTGGCTGCTGAGAAAAAGCATAAGAAGGCTAAAATACTGTGATATTATTTAAAGTTAAATGAAAAATTGAGACAACCTGGCAGGAAAAAAAGAGTTCAGGAGGTAGCCCACCTGAATTAAAACTTCACGGATTACAGAAACCTTGGAGGTATTTGAGACAGGATTCATCCATTCACACTGTTATTGGAACCATACAGTGGTGGGTCTCAGCCTAACCCTTTGAATTTTTGCACTTGTGAAGGAGACAAATGCTTGAAAACATAGTGCACATCAAAGAGAAAAAAGGTGTGAGAAGGACTATAATCTTTGAAGAATAGGCACTGTTTGGAAGCATCCTGTCACAGCTTGAAAGGTAGCTCATACTGTGGGTAATGAGAGCAGACACTTCAGTATCTTCACAAAGCTGAAGATGTATGTGTGTAGAAGGTGTGTGGTGCTCAGCGTGTGCATTCTGTGGAGACTGTTAGAAAACTGAATGAAGGATTTTTGTACTGAAAGCATGCCATGTATGGGAGCTCGATCACGTGAGCCACACTCATGGAGAATTAAACTGCATTCCTCCTGCATGAGCATTATTTGAAAACTTTTCTGCCATTGTTAAGTGCCCTGATGTCACTCAGCATATTCCAGTAGAATTTAAGTTCATCTATGCAACTGTAATGGCAGAGTGACACTTTTCACAGGTAGTGCTGCTTAATTTGTGCAGAGATATAAGCCCAGTGCCAACTGCCCATGTGGAAACTCTGGAGTGGGTGGTGGTGTTGCAGTGGTCCCCTAGAGGTTTATGACAGACAGACAAGTGCTAGTGGATCATTTAGGAAGGTATTAGTGTCACCTGAATCAGGCTGAAAATGGGGCTTCTTATCACATGACGTTGTCCCAACTCCCTCTTCAGTCCATGGAGTAAGTCAGACCCCCTCTGAATGTAGTTCATCACATCTCTTTTAGAACCCCGTTTTAAAATTGGATAAATTGCCTGCTGAAGAGGGCTCTTTTTCTTCATTGACTAGAGACTAGATGGTGAAAGTGGACCAGACACTGAAGTTTTAGGTGATTAGTAGTGTGGCAAATCTGGTTAGCCACGAGGTCTTATTTAACCTGAGATGCTGATCTCACCTGAGCATAGGAAAGTTTAAGGAGAGCTCAGGAATTAGAAGTGGTCGCTGATGGTCTCCCTCGTTTCCTTGTCTAAATGAATTTCAGTGGAACACAGAAACTGTCTGTGTTTGTGATGAAGTTGCTATTCCATATAATCTACTAATTTAGTGTAGTCTTAGCAAACCATTCCTTGCCACCAAGCAGCACAACATTTCTTAGGTGCAATAGGTAGTTAAGCAACTTGCAGTTAAAATGAGCCTCAAAACTGTGAGTATATCAAAACATTTCCAGTGCTGCTCCTGTGATTTTACTCTGCTTTATATTGTGTAAGAATCATTTGCAGTGTACCTTTAGTCTGAATTACTTTAATGGGCTCCAAGTCCAGATTGCATGTAGTAGTATCCAGAGGAAAACATAGGCTATTTAAGATTATAGTGTCAAGAAGTATATTTTATACTATTTGAGAAATAATGTGTTGCCTTGCAATTATGGTGTGTGTAAAAGGCAGAGATAATTTCACACCCTACAACTAAACTTTATGTACCCTTGCTTTGGAGTAGAGTTGATACAATTTTTTTTTTTTGATGTTATTGGTTTCACAAACAATAATTGTTTTAAAATTTGCAAGCTGATTATCAATTTGATTCTCCAGCAATGTGAGACATGTTCAGGTGTAGACTGCAGTGATGTCTGCCCACTGCATTTTCTCTTTCTTATCCTGCCTTTTTTTTTTTTCTCCCAACCCCCTTGAAAGAACTGATCAGTTGGACTGGATGGTCCAAAGGCACTAACAGAGGAATAGGAAGAACATATATGTATATATATATATATATATGTATAGTTCAGTGATTTTGATGGGATCAGGGAGAGGCTGAAAATTGGAGCAGAGGAAGTACATTTTATTTGTAAGGGAAATTGAAGCTTGAAAACAGTAACTGTCTTTCTAAACTTTTTTTTTGTTAGTTTTATTTTTAATCTTATAGTTGTACTAAGACTGATTATGAGCTGAAGATCACAATTTCAGGTGCTTTGACACATGTCCTTCTTAAACCACAAAACTACCTTCAAAGCAAACCCTTGGCAAGAAGGACAGTTTTAGATTTGACCATAAAGATTGACGTGATATTTCTTTGCCTTAGATATTTTAAATGATTTAACTTATTTGGGGAGCTACTATTTGGAATTGTCATCAAACATCGTGGGGAAATCTTTCTGTTTATTTTCTCTCATGAAGAATGACTTGGGAAGTTCCCTTCTTTTACACTTGAGAGAGAACATGGAATAGATGGAGACCAGGAAAGAGAGCCCCATTGTGTTCCCTGAGTTCAGGTAAGCAGTGGTTTTGGTTGTTTCCAACAGCACAAGTAAAGAATGGCAGTGAAGGTGGTCTTGTACGAGGAAGTGTCTTACCAGTTAGTCTGAAATGCAAGATGCCTGAAATGCAAGAAGCACAAGGGTATATGCTTAAAACTGCTCACTGGAGTGTTACTTTTTGTCCACCAAATTAAGCTCTATACTTTTCTGGTGTCATGTAAATTAAGTACTGTGAAATGACTGTTCCCACTCTTTCCCATGTCATGCATTTTACCTCTGTCCTTGCATTTCTTTTTTATCCTTGGAGAAGGCTTGTAATGCTATAAATTACTACAATTACAAGTGATGCCTGGAGCTGGCAAACTCCCCATCAGAGTTCTGAAGCAGCAATTATCCCCATACTACAAAGCCATTTCTCATTAAAAAAAAAAAAAAAAGAAGGCACCATATTAATTAACAGCCTCTGTCCAGTCTCCTCTTCTAAAAAAGGTTATATTTATTTTTGCAGAACCCACCTGTGTGAAAAATTTCAACCATTTCTTGGGCTGTGTCAGGAGGTTCAGATTATTTTTGCTAATGCTTAAATTGGACCAACTGTGTGTTACATGAATGACACGTTGTCAATGAGCATCCACTGTTGTCTTCCAGATTTATAATTTCTAAAATTGCACTTTGAGCTTTTAAGTACTACAAAACAAATTCAGCATGTTTCAGTGAAGTATGAGAGGGACCAAAGTAACAGATTTTCCCATCAAAGTTTCTCCAGCTATATCAGGATTTTGGACTTTTGAATCTGGACTCCAAATCTGAAATTCAGCTTGACTTCTAGGTTTTTGTGTGTGTGGTTTTTTTTTTCTGTCCTTACTTTTATCTCATAAAATTTTCACTCTTGCTTGTTGCAGTGTGAGGGAATGTACTTCTTTTCTGGGTTAACCCTTAAACCCAACCATCACAAACCTATATTCCTTTTTTTTGTTTCTTGGGAAGAGGAAGTTGGTCCTTAACGTTTCTCTGCCACCATTGTCAGTTTCAAGAACCTCTCAGAGCAAGGGGCTGTAGGCAGAGAAGGTGAAAGAAAACAGGCTATTATATTAGTCTGATGTGTTATATTTCTTTCAACAAATTTTGGCGGAGTTGTCAATTACAGCTGTTACTGAAGTGTGGAAAACAGGGAATTTGTTGTTGTGAAAACATGTTTATGTACCTGACAAGGCCTTTCCCCTCACCCCCACTGTTAATTTGATTGTTTAACTATTTTAATGATATCCCCTTTCCTAGAGGGGAGGGGGAGGAAGTGCTTTCTCAGACTTACCTGAGAAGAAAAACATAAACACGTACAAATTTGCATATTTGCATGCAAATATGTTCAGGGCAGGTGTCAAGAAGACAGGGCCAGACTCTTTTTAGGGGTTCCCAGTGATATAATAAGAGGCAGTGGGCACAAACTAAAACCTAAGAAATTCCAGTTGAATATGAGGAAAACCTTACTTTGGGGGTGACAGCACTGGAATAGGCTGTCCTAACTCTCCGTGGAACTTCCTGCTTTGGAAATATTCAAAACCCCCCTGGATGTGATCCTGTGCAATCTTTTCTAGGTGAACCTGATTTAGAGGCGGGCTCTGAGTATGTGATCTCCAGAGGTCCCTTCCAACCCCAACCATTCTGTGATTCTGTGAAAATGGAAGATTCTTTCTTCAGGCGGGTAAGGTTGGTGGAATTAACCTTGCAGGATGTAAATGTTTAGAAACACCTTTGGAGATAAAGAAAGAGAAGTAGGAAGCTACAAAAACTTTTATGCAAAAAGGCACCTAACTCTGATTTAAGTGATGAACTAACCCAAGTTTTATTTTAGGTATCTTAGAATGGATTTGTGACTAGCTATGTGAGAGAAATGTTGCTTGGCAGAGGCTAACTTTGGAGGGATAAATGCTTGGTTTTGCTGTTAAGGAAGTGTGTGAATGGAAACAATTAGTGTTGGAATTAGTGACCTGGTCAAGAGTTTGTTAATTCTTGAAGTTGAGTTCAGCCCAAGTTATAATTAATTTAACTGGTAAAGCTTGTAGAACCCTTTCAGTACTGCATTCAACTTTCTCTGGAAGCAGAACAGATAGTTTAGAGTGAAGGGGAATCTCATATTACCAAAAGAGCGGATAAGAGTAATTTATCTTTTCCATACATTCCATGTTTTAATGTGGACAGCATAGAAAGGCAAGGAAAGACTGATCTTGTCTTTGAGGGAAATTACACACTTCCATTTCTGTATAGTGGCAGTACTTGCTAGGAAGAAGGACATTACAGAGCTGTGTACTGTAACTGTGATGGAAATTCCACAGCACGTATTACTCACACTTTCTGAAACACCTGAACTGAAGTGTCTGAATAATACTACACCATAACTCACAAAAATGCACAGGGGAAAAATTTCCACCCTTGTGGAAATTAGACCCTAAAAAGGTCTAAGTACAGACAGAACAACTCATCTTATTTATCAAATTTTGTCAATGTTACTGCGCAGTAGAGGACACACACTCATCTTTCATGGGACTCTATAGCTACAAAACAAGAAAAGGATTTTTATTTAATTGTGCTTTAGAGATAAACCCAGAAGGACCTTACATCTGAATGGCAGGGTTCATAAATTCTGATTAATGTTAATTCTGAGACCCCAGATGCCCAGGCTGAAGATAATAATGGAGCCCATTTTTTTTATAATTCTCTGAAGAAACACAAGGAACATCAACTGTCAAAAAAAAACCCATTTAGAGCAAAGCTTGTATTACAGAAGACACTAAATTTGATTGCAGCTAATTTAATCAAAGGAACAGATTTTAAAATCTGCAGGTAATCTCTACAGATCTTGTAAAATAATAAAAAATTATAGGAGATAAAAATTAAGAGATAACAGTGGGTGATCAGAAAGCTGTGATTACCTCATTAGTCACAAAAGTCAGGCACCTGTGGTTTGTAGCAGTCGTGCCACACACATTTCTTCCCTTAATCCCAGATATAACCTGTGCAAATGTCTTCAGGAACTGGGAACCATTTCCAGAAGTCCTAACTAAAAGCTGTTAGGAATAATTTCTGAAATGGGGGTCGTAGGTATTGGAACAGTCTCTGTTTCTTGTACAACTGCCAGAATTGCTCTACTGAAAAGCGTATTGAGTTGAGATTAAAACGTTCCCCTGGAACATATGTACTTGACAAAACTTCAAACAGGATTAAAGACATAGAACGAGTCTTTTCAGTGAAGTCCACTGTGAGTTTACTGAAATGTTTTCCAGTTTTTCAGTTGACTGTTTATTGATGCTAAAGGAGACTGCTAACAGAAATTTGCTATGGCCTTTTTATAATTAGATTAATGACTAAACCTCTGAAATAATTTAAAATTAAAAATATTTAAAATAAAACTAAAACAGACAATGCAACATTTCTATGGGGAACACTGTCTCTGCATTCTCACATTAAATTAAATTTAAGAAAAGTTTAAGGAGAATCCAGTTTGATGAATTATATTTGATTAAATAAGCAGTGAAAAGCATGCCAGACACATCTTAAAAGCGGGAAGAGTTAAAATTCTACTATTTAAATACATGGAAGTAATACTTCAAATATTTGTTGCTAAGTAAAAGATGCTAGCTTAAATGGTAGCCTACAAATTGTAAACAGTCTTAGCGTTTTTCAGGTTGCCTTACACCAAAGAATAATGCAGCCCTTCCTATTGTAACTTGCAGCTGGTGAATTAAGCTGACATAGTGCTGTCACACACACAGGACACTTCCAGTTACAAAAAGATTTAAGCAGAGATGATGATGACATTATGCCAATATTTTCCATGGGCTTGCAGCTGAGTGCCAGTCTGTGATTCTTGGAGCATTAGAGAGAGATTTGATGGATTCTGAAGCCGAGGAGAGTCTGAATACAACAGAAGTGACAAGAGAATGTGTCAATATTATGGCTGTATTCACCTTTTGCTACATAAATGTCTGGGTTAGACAAACATGTTTCTTGAGAAATGGCTTGGAGCTACCAAAGACACAGCAATACAAAAGGAATACCTAAAAGCAAATGCTGCACAGGACAGGAGAGAGACAGTCCTGAAATATTAAATGTTTAAGAGAAGGTGGTTTAATGCTTAAAATGGCACTCAGACCTCACTAAACCAGAAAGTAACTGAATAAATTTCATCTTGTACAAGAAAGTACTCTGCAGCACCACTAAACAGACTTTTAAATAATAGGAGACTTGTATGCCATTCGTGGACTGAAGCACTAAATAATGAATATTTTGAAAACAGACCCTTGGTGACACAGAAGGCTGCCATTAACTTTTAACTAGCAAGTAATCTTAACCCCACAGTCCCTGTCATCCAGGGCATCTCTTGGAGATGAAAGCAGCTTTCTGCACCAAAGGAAAAAAGCAATGAGGACTTGGGTGCTATGAGCTTGAGATCCAGTGAGGAATGTTTAAAGAGACTTGATGACTGAAAAGACAGTCAATACTAATTTTGTGTAAAAATTCTTATTTCACAATAATAACATCCTGTTTAGAGATATTTGCTGATCAGTGCTGGCAAAAGGAAAGTTACTGAGAAGGGTTATCTGAGAAGTGGTTAGTCTTGATGGATTTCACTTAAGGAATATTCTAGAAACACTTTTTTTTTAAAATAAATTCATATTGCTGATTCTTTTTGCAACTTAACCACAACACTGGCACGATATAAAAGCCCTACTTTCTTTAAGTTACCACATACAAACATAGTTATTGAAGGGGACTAGTAAAAATGTATAGGAGTGGTTTAATTATTAGACCACTTTTTGCCTGGCTTATTTAGGATTTTACATTGAAAAACTATTTATTGGAAGGCCCCATTCTCCACAGATTGAGCTCACTGTGTACATCAAGTGCTATGCATCTTTCTTTCATGGAAATTTATTTCAAGAATGCTTTGTAAAATCAGTACTGTGCTTTTATAATATCCTTCTCCCATCTCCTGCTAAAGTACTATCCCTAGCATATAAGTCAGAATTTAACTCATTGCTTCCAGCCGCAAAACATTAAATGAGTTTTCTTATTGCTTCACCTCCCCAGGTTTAAAGTAAAAGAAAATAACTGCACTGTAAGCAGGGACTTTGTTTCAAGGGAGTGAAAAGACCATTTTGTAGGGCAAAAAAATGAATTGATCCAGTTATAACAGACCGGGGATGAACTTCAGCCTCTACTTACTAACTGTAGTGACTGGATAATTATGACTCTCTGTCTTTTCTACTATTTTGTGTGTCTTTGTACAGAAGCAAGACATGCATAGCTCACTGAAATATTTCTCATTATCTCCTGTACATGAAGAATAAAGGAAGGTTTGCCTGAAGTTCCTTGACTCATTAGTGACTTTGCAGATTTTTCGGTGTTCAGCATCCTCACAGACAGTCTGCCTTAGGGCTTCAACCCAGATGGGCCCAGAGTGAGACCCAGTGATGGAAGAAGAAATTCCTTCTTTCCTCATGGCTCATAAAATAAATGAACTGAGCTTCAGAACTGCAACAATTTCATATTACCTTTTCAAATAGTGCTAAACGACTCCACCGTCACACTTCTCTCCACGGGCAGGTCAAGGTACAATTTGAATGATCTTTTCATCTACAGAAGGCCTTAATCCCAGTCCAGACTGAGACCAGGTTGCTGCTAACTTGGATTTTTAAAGCACTTTAGTTTGGTACCTTTCAAAGCTAGACAACGTCTTTGTATCAGTCTAGTACAGAAAATACATTTTTCTGACTCTTCAGTTGGGAATTTTACCATTTACTTCTTTGGAATAATAATAATATCTCTTTACTCCTGTATTTAATAAAGACTGTAGAACAGATTGTGTTTTATAGATATTCCTGTAGCCTGGACACCCTACTAAAAATACACTGGAGGATTCCTGAGGAACAATAAATATATCCTTACCATCTGTTTTCTTTTATGGATGCATCTATAGCTTAGGATTATTATTTTTATGCTTGAAATTGCTGATATTGTGTGTGTTATACATTTATATTGTATATGTTATACATTTATATATAATTATATTTAGAAAGATATATTTGTTGTAACATATTTATATAAAATATAATGCAATAAGTAATTTTTAAACTGGAAAGACTTAGGTTAAATATAGTATCTTCACATTAAAATTTTCTGCAACAGCAAACAGATTTTGGGATTGTATTCTGAACTGGGTTTGATACAAGTTTGCCAGTAGATCTTACTATAAATAAGAGGCTATTCTAAAGTTGATGATATATAAGAAGTTTTCTACAGAATTTGAACTGAACTTTAAATGTGATTTTATTTTGCAAGTGACTGTTAAATATTTATTATATTAAAATGCAAAAACACTCTCATAGGTTGTATTTTGAGAACATTCTGTGTAATGAAAATTTGGGACTAAACATATTGTCATACAGGAGTTAAAATATGGACTGTTAATCGGCTGTGATTTTATTTTACTGTTTGCACTAACTCCAGCCTGGGCTGCAAAACAGAAACTGCAGAACTGCTTTATGTCCTTGTTCATTCCTACTGTTTTTCTGTGTCAGGAATGTTCCAAGGGATGGAAGGGAATCTGTTCCATTCCTCTCTGGCAGTATTTCCACATGCTTTATGGGGTGGAGATCAAATATGCCATTCTTCCATGCTGAGGTTTGTAATTAGTTTTTTCAACAAGTATCCACATTTCTGCACAAGTTCCTTTTTGGCAGACTTGTGTGGGATCAGGATATATACCTGAATAGCTGCCCCACAAACATTCAAAATTTCCCTCTGATACTAAAGGTAAGAGGTTTTTCTTTTTTTTTTTCCAGGGGTACAGCAGTGTTTTTGCCAAGTGGCAGTTTTTTGAATAATTTATTCTCAAATGCTTTCTTTTTTTTTTTTCCCCCCCACTAGCATTACCTTTTGAGCATTCCTATTCTGCTCTGTAGTTACAGTGCTTTCTCTCCTAAATATTGCTATGGCCTTGATGTGAGGCCTCTCTGATCTCTGCTATTACTACTGACTTTATAGGCTTGGAAAGGCTTATTAGCATAACACCATGATAATTTCATAAGGTAACATTAGTTGCCCCTGGATTTCAAGGGCACTTGTTTGGCCATGGCCAAGTTTGAAACAGGTGTGTCATACTAATTTAACGGATTATTTGGTGTTTTGTGAAAGTGTTGCTCAGTGCTGCAGCATTTAACTCTCCTGGAATGATGATCTGGAATAGCACTGAGGTGTTTTGCTGACACGATCTTTTGAACTATGGGGCCAAAAAGGGGTAGAAAGAATGTACAGCAGTTTTTCAAGTCCAATATACATATCCACCTAATTTGGTTTTCTCTTTAGCATTACAAAACTCTTTGTTTATCTTTTGGGTGGCATTAGCAATATTTGTTGCTAGACAGGGTGAATCGTACTCTCTCTTGGACACTTTTTTTAATCTACTGTTGCAGTTTCCCTTCACTTTCTTTTCTCTGTGATAGACTTAAACTGTGCTTTTCAGTTCAAATATGAATTTACGTCTTTTTTTTTCTTTTTTTTTTTTTTTCTTTCTCAATTTTCTGCATTGATTTCTACTTCACTGACTGTTCAAGGGTTTTTTTTGGTTGGTTGGTTGGTTGGTTGATTTGCTTTCTCTTTACATTGCCAGCACAAGAACTGTGGATTGTGAGCTAGTGGTATAGGTTTCTTCATGTATCTCAGATTTTTTAGAAACTAAATGAGTTTTACCTTTTTATATTTATTTCCTGAGAGACTGGGTGATGCCCATGCCCCTCTGTGCAAATTTCGTAGATAATTTGTGAAAAGGCTGCTTCAGACACCAGACATACTCCTATGGCTCTTGCTCAACCTGTATGAGCTTCGGGTTCCTTATCTTTGTTCTTTCCCTTTATCAG
Source organism: Myiotriccus ornatus (assembly GCA_036023395.1). NCBI lineage: Eukaryota > Metazoa > Chordata > Aves > Passeriformes > Tyrannidae > Myiotriccus > Myiotriccus ornatus. The sequence goes on from JAYRBT010000093.1 coordinate 32,190,397, forward strand.
TCATGTTATGGTTTGCATTTTTTGCCCTTGAAAGCAGATGTCTATCTTTTCCCTGTCACTATATTGTTTTGTTTCTTCAAAGCACTATGTGACTGTTGCACACTGCTAACAGACTATGTTGGCATTTGGGTATGCCCTACATCTGTTGAAACAGATTTTCAGTCAGTGCTGTGAATTTCCACCAAGTGTGCCATGGTGAGGGCTCTTCACCCTACATGCTCATTATCCCCAGTGCCTGAGTAGACCTTTATTTAGTCTTGATATACTTCTAATTAGCATGCTTCAAATTACTCT
>JAYRBT010000093.1:32213885-32237460 GCA_036023395.1 Myiotriccus ornatus
TCTGTTATAGTGTATGTATGAACGACTAGAGATTTGATGGAAAACATTTACTATTCTAATACAGATCTGTCTATTAGTCCTCTAGTTCTGGGCCTCATTGAAGTTATTGCTGTCAAAGACACACAAAGACAGTTGTGCTGGGTTTTGGTGAGCCTGTTCCCAAGGTGCTGTCAGGCTTCTAACAGAGCAGAACTAGAGTGTTCAAAGCATAGGGTCTCAATCCCCTACCTCAGTAATCTCTTCTCTGGAGATTGCAGGACACAGATATGCAGCCTTTTTTTTCCTTCTTCTTCTTTTTTTCTTTCCTTCTTTCTTTTTTTCTTTCTTTCTTTCTTTTTTTTATGTTTCAGAAGGCAGGTTGAATTTTTCTCAGCTGGTGAGCCACACAGATTAGGACAATATTCTTTAAATTATAGTCTGTGTGTGCTTTTTCATGGCTGGATGATCCAGGGTATGAAGAGGAATGTTTGCTAAGACAAATGCTGCTGTCAGATTCATCAGCTCAATATGGCAATACTCTTGTTGAACTGCATGTTATAGAGAGCAGCTCTTGCATGGTCCATTGACTGTTCATCTCCCTCTTCTCATCTTTTACCATTTCTTGCAGTTTACGCTTGTGTGAAGAGGTTTCTAGATACTCGTCACAGTCACAATAACTTCCCTTGAAAGGTCTGTGAAAATGCTGCAGATGGAAGAAAAATTGTGAGACACTTCTCCTACCCAGCAACCTCCTCACATGAAGTCAAGAGTTCTGCTGCGACCAGTGTGGCAGCATTTCATTGCTCTGTTGTACTCAACAATAAGGGGTGTTTAAAATCCTTAAAAAACACTGAGATTCCCCCAGTTCATACCTGCAGCAGACTCTAACTTGGAACTTCTTGCTCAGGGGAAACACTGAACTCTGATCTGGGCCTGAGTGTACAAAGAGCTCTGAATTAATTTTCTGGTAGGACTGATTAGTTGAATTTTAGCAACCTGTCACTGGTGAAATTGCACAATGGGAGAAGATGTCTCCCTCTTTTCTCTCTGTGCTACATTCTATGCAAGAGATGAACTAGGTACTTGTTAACAGAAGAGATAAAAATTAACAGAAAAAATCACAATCCTTCATTTTTTATAAAATACTTAAAACTGAGGAATGGATCACTATAAATCTAACTTGGAAAATACTTGCTGAAATAAATTGGGCTGTGCTTTCTTAAATGTCTTAAATTCGGCTTTTGCAGTAGAACTTGATTTTCTAGACTTCAGACATTGTAAAAAAATAATCTGAGAGTGCCAGGCTGCTATCTCTCTCTCTTTGGTCTGCGAAAATGTAGTACTTAACAGTGATTAAGTGATCCTGTCTTTAAAATGAAGTGTGAATTTGCTGAGAGCATTTCACTGGAATGGAAGAGCTGAGGGCAACTTAGAGGAGACTCAGAAATGAGACGGATAACAGCAGTTACTGCAACCATCCTAAAATGAGTTTTAGGGGTGAAAAAGGTAAAAGAAGATGTAATATTGTCTGTTAAGGTCTTGAAATGAAAATGTCCTTTGGGAAAAGACTGAATAATGAAAGACGTTTTCTCTTTAAATAAGGAGGTGAAACTGTGGGCGGAACTGGCAGAACAATGGTGAAGTGTCATTAAGGCAGCAGGCTTTCTTCTGATTCATCCAAGCCCTCGGTAGAACAGCCTGTTTTGTGTCCCAGGTGTGTCTCATTTAGCAGTGAGATTTTGTGATCTATGTATAGATACACTTAAGAAAAATTAAAAGCCCATAACGATAATTATTGGCGACCCACCCTGGCATCTAATGCTGACAAACGACTTATTGGAACAAGAAACCAGGATTCCTGAGGAGACAATTATGGAATTTAAATGTTTATTTTGATTTTCAGATGGTTTGTAAGAATGAACAGAGCTACAAATGCAAAATAGTCTTCTTTTTTTTTTTTTTGGCTGGTATAAGCCCATATGTCAAAGCCCGGGCTGCCTAAGCGTGGAATCAGTCCAGTGGTCACCTTGCATTTGTGAGGGTCCAAATTCTAATCACTTGTCTTGCATGTGTAGAGTCTCTTGTTAACAATACTGTGGTGATTATGTTCCATTTTCTAGTGGAGTATGGTCAAGAAAACCCACGTGCATAAAAAGGGAGAGGCGACTGCAGCCTCCAAATCAAACTCTCTGCCGTTTCTGCTGAAGCAACAGTTCTACTCTTTCGTGCCAATAGCAGCTCACTTACACTTCACAGAGACTGTAAGTCCTCTCAGATTCACTGTACCCTTTACAGAAATAGTTCTGAATTAGTAACATTATTTGTGCATTGAGATGTGCAGTATTAGGCCCTACATATCAAAATAATTCCATGTTGTTTTCAGTGCTCTTCCAACAGTGAAGTCAATTTTTTAAGATGTGTGTTAATTGTAATAAATTACTGACTACTTAAGTGTGTGGGTGAAGAAAGTCATACATATATAATGTGTATGCACAGAATACCAGAAAGGTATTGAAGTCTCAATAGAGTATTTTAGAAGAAATTACATGAATTCAGCACTGTAACTGCATTTGAAAGAAAATTCTATATCAAGTGAAAGGAATATTAGTTTTGTGGATTTTTTTTAGTGAATTAAATATTCACTGCAGGGGAAACAGAAGAACTAACAGATTTTATACCTATGCACAGTCATATGCTATAAACCTGCCTTTGTAGCTAGATCTGAATCAGAGTGAAATTAGAGAAGCTCCTCGAAGGGGAGATAGAGGAAATTTGTTGAAGACAGAGGAGGAACAGTACAAGGCTGATGATGGGCAGAGGAGAGGATAAAGCAGAAGAAAGGGATACCATATTTTCTTAGTCTTGATTTCTTTCTTCTTAGTGTAAAAATCTACTTTATGATAATTTAATTTTCATTCTTTGTTGACACCTCATGCCATTGTGCTGGCAGTCTTCTTTCTCAGAGTTCAGAGTCTGTAAAAAGGTTAGTTCCTCTGATAAGTATTTGTCTGTTGCTCTGAATCCCTGGCTGTGGCAGTAATTCAGTTTAGACCTACATGCAGTGTGGGACATGGTACTTTTTGTGTGGTTAGCTACTAGCACTTTCCAATATTTTAACTATTTTTTAGCCTGAAGTCTTGTTTTGTCCAACCTAGTGTCTGAGTCCAACTCTGTTTACTGTTTTGCTGCTCAGCAGCTGTAACTTTCCTACCAGACTCTCTATTCCTGTGTGAGGTTTTCTTAGTATGCAGATGATGAAAGTTCACTTTCTGTGTCCATACAGTGTATATGTTTTTTTTCTTGGTGACATTCTCAGACTAACTGACAAGACTGTTGCTAAGCTAGGACTTTTGTATTTATCAGAAAGCTTAATATGAATAGTGTGGTACACATCAGCTAATGATCCATCTTACGGTTACCAAAACACAGACGTAAAATTACTATTACCTTCAATTAAACATGCTAAAATTTTCAAGAGCATTTTCTTTCTTATGCCATAAATATAAAACATATGGCTTTTATCTAAGTCCTTTTCAACAGTCTTGTGAGTGAGCAAAAGGTGTTTGCCTCTTCCACTATGCATACAAGTAATGTTTATGGGCTCAATATGGTACCCCTGGAGAGCTGTGGCATCTCTTATTATTTCACGTACATATTGTATTAGAATTTCTCAGGCTGAGCAAAAATAATATGGATTTTCCAAAAAGATCAAGGAGTCAAGTATTTAGAAACTACTGTAATGGGTATGCAAGAAGGAATGGAATTACTAAACCTGAACCTGAACACTAAACATTTCTGTGGAGATTTCCTGATTTCTGGCTCTGTGCTCAGTGCTTTTCTGTGCTTTTGTAGCCCTAAAGTGATAGCAGAAAAATAATGTCAGTATTGTTGTTAATATCTGCATTATACATATTTGCAGACAGTGGTTTACTTTATATCTTACAGGAATAATATTATTTGGCTCAGACCTTCATGCAATGACATGTAAAACTAATAGGGAACCAATATGTTTTGGAGATGAGGAAATGTTTGATTCCTGGAGTAGCAGGATTTTTATGCCTTGTAAGAGCTGATTACCGAGTTTAACCATGCATCTTACGAAATTTGAGTTCTGCCTTTCCCATTATTTAAATCACCTTGAGAGCAATTGCAAAGAAAATGTTGACCATTTTAAAAATATATTTGAATTCAGAAGGTGGCATATATTTCCTCCTAAATATTATCAGTTGAGCAGAAAGGCAAATGAGACATTTCATATCAATCAAAAAAGTAATTTTTGAGCCCAAACTATTAAATTGTGGCATGAAAAGGGAAATGGATAGTGGGACAGGTATACTTGGGCAACTTTTCATCATTAGCATCCTGTGACAAACTCATTTAAATGGAGTCTTGCTTTTCAGTGAATTCTGAGTGGACCCTGCAAAAAAAGGCAGAAGGAGAACTGAAGGAACCTATTCAAAATGAAGGATATCACAGGAAGGCCATGATGATCTCCGTGGGATTTTTGAAAAGCAAACTGTAGAGAATCTGCATATCTGTTTTTCCTTTTGCTGAGACACGTATGTAGCCCCTAGACTTTCACAAGGAATATGTTTACATCCAGTACCTGTATTCTTTTCCTAGAATTAATTAATCAATGAAATGGATTTACTTCGCCTCATGGTCAAACTTATCGAGTTATTGATGACATATTGATTTGCTGAGCTTGTTTCTCAAATACATTTTTAATGGCTCTCTTACTTTTATGTTTTTATTGACTTGCTCTCCATTTAAGTTATGTTTCTCTTTAATTCACAAAGGAGTTTGCCTGCTGTTTATCCACATTTTGAGAACATGTTGGTGCATATTTCTTCAATTTAATTGCTATTGAAAAAACATGCAGGCCAGTGTATACCTTCCTCATATTTCTTGTTTGCTTGTTCATTTACACTGTTTCTAGTCTAAAAGGTCCTGGACTGTTTGTGCAAAAACCTTCCACAGGAAATCTGAAAGAAGTGAAGGCTGATTTTAAATACCCTTGTTGCTAATTGCGTAGCATCATACTAGCTCAAGCCCTATCCAAACTTTATGATGTTGTGGAGGTTTAGATGCATCTACCATCAAAAATGAGTTTACTTTAGCTTTTAATGCTGCATTTACTGCCTGCAGAGTTGGTTTGTTTTTTTTTTTCCTCCTCCAATCGTGAGTAGATGACATAAAGTCTAAGTATTAACAGAAAAAATTATTTATTTCATTATTTGACCTTGAATTCAGTTAAAAGCAGGATGGGGAAGTAATGCTTTTGAGTGTATTGATGTGTCATTTAAATGTCTACCTTTGCAGCACAGAGGCAAAGAAGGTATCTGAGAATGGGAATGACCTTTTCACGTGGTACAGGTTCAATTCACTAACAGGTTCAGGTGGTGGAGAAGGTGGAAAAGCCTCTCTCTTGCCCATAAAACCAGATACCTGAGCTTTTGCCTGGCATTTGTACCAACCTAAGTTATTATTTGTTCAAGTGCACCAGGGTGCATTTCACTGGGCTAAACAAGGAAATAACCTACTTTTATTCCAAAAACAAAACAAGAGAAAGAAAGAACGAAATGAGGACACATCATCACTTATACAGTGTAGAGAGAGCACCCTCTTCTTCTGGATTTGAGAATGTCCTACCTTACTTTTCAGTTGGATAAATTTTTCTTATCCCAAAAAGTAACATAAAATACAAGACAGGAATTCATAGGTTAAGTTTTAATCCATTGAGGAACTCATCCCAATTATGGGCAAAATATTGAGCCAAATCTTCGTGTCCTGACAGTGCAGCTGTTCGTGGCTGTGCACAGGGCACTGCTCCCAGAGAAATGCATTTAGAGATCTCAAACACATGTCGTGTCATGCATAAGAAGGCTCCTGTCAGGTGAGAAATACAAAGTGAAATGACGGTTTTCTAACAAGCATATTCTCCAGTTCTCTGTGGAGTTAAAAATGAAGTTTATGTTGCCCTGAATGAGCTTCTCCCCTCACCCTCCAATGACGCATTTAATCAGATATAACATCTTGTATGCAATTTCTGTTTACTGGCTCATGTATTATTGCTTCTACAGTATTCTAGGATTTTCTACCTTTTTTGTAACCCAGTCACATTATCTTACAAAACCTTAATTTTCTTCTACTGAAAAGCTTGGTCTCTGATGCTTTCAGATTTGACCCTACTTTTGCCAATCCTCCTCTTTCATTTGCAGAGGTATTTATAATAGTTTGGGAAAAAATTTACTTCTTCAGGTATAAAAGCCAGTGCTAGCTGTGTTACCATGGTAACTGACTCCTCTTTCTTGGAAATTAATGAGATTCTTCATCATTTGGCCCTGCAGGAACACTGGTTCCACTAACAAAATTTGACTTTATCTGCCTTTGGATACCAGTGGCCTGGTTCTCAACTTGATATGCAAGCCCAGTGATTTAACTTAGTTCAACTTCATCTGACTTACCTCTGGTTTACAGTGGTGAGAGAAAAGAAAAACAAAAATGTTCAACTATGCACACTTTGGTACAGTTTTAGTGGTTGTTACTGATGCAGGATTTGATCATAAATTTGATCAGAGTCAAATCACACACAGATTTGGGTCCATAAGAAAACAGAAATCTCATATAGTTTAAAAGATTTAATCTGATAACTCTTGAACAGATTACTTCTCTAAAGACTCGGATTATTTTCTTCTCTGCCATTTTCTTTACAGATGTTTGGCATCGTGAGTTGGAGAGGTTGAGAGTAGGAAAATACGTAAGAAATACTTTGCTCGGACTTTTATATCAAATCTAATCAAGCATTTTCGCAAGCAAGTTTGAAGCTTCCCGTGACCCTTCTGTGTAAGAAGTATCATAGATTCCTAGCATCATATAGGCTGGAAAACACCCTTAAGATCATCGAGTCCAACCATTAGCCCAGCACTGCCAAGTTCACCCTTAACCTAAGCATGACATATACACGTCTTTTAAATACTTCCAGGGATGGTGATTCCACCACTTCCCCAGGCAGCCTGTCCCAGTCTTTGATATCCAGTTAAACGAAGGAAGTTTTGCTAAAATCCAATCTAAATCTCCCCTGGTGCAACCTAAAACCATTTCCCTTTGTCTTGTCCCTTGTTTCTTGGGAGAAGAGACCAACCTCACTGCAAATTCCTTTCAGGTGGTTGTAGAGAGCAACAAGGACCCCCCTGAACCTCCTCTTCCTCCAGGCTGAACAACCTCAGTTTTGCAAATAGAGAACCCTTCTTACCGCGTTAGAAATCCCTGTCTGTCGAAACTCTTAACAAAGCATCTTAGAAAACTGGTACCAAGTTACTATTAATATAGGTTTTAGGCTACAGGACACAGAAATATATTGATATTCTTTTCCTCATTCCCTGCTTTCACTGATTGACTTATTTAACAGCCAGCAGGAATCCTTTTTTAATAGCATTCAACTGCACAACATTATTTTTATGCTTGCCATATTGATAAGAATACAGACTGAAAACACATCCTGAGTTTTCAGACGGTTTACAGTACTTTTATCACCTAATCTTGTCAATACTGCATTTCAAAATTGCACTGATGTAGATTAAAAGCCACTTATGTCTTGAGGGACTTTCTCCCTTCCTAACACTAACCTTAGAAATGTTGGTTAACAAATCTGTTGTGTTTCTTCTCGAAAAGCTGGAGTATTGAGAAATACTGTCCCCTTTCTGTTATTACAGAAGAGGAAGAAAAAGATAGGCATGGTCTTTTCAATAATCATACCTTCTTTTAGAAAACACTATCATGCTCCATGCATCACTGAAGAATTTCACTTATAAAAACAGTACATTTGGCCAGGCTAAGGTTCACTGCTTTAGAAAAGGTTGTCAGTATAATACTAATATTGTTCTTAACTATATGATGAGTTACAGAGGATTTATCAAGAAAGGATGTTTTAATTAAAATGAAAACCCTTGTCAAGAAAATAGCTAAAGGACGTATTCATCCTTCAGCATCATTCACTCATATGTCATAAGGTGCAAAAAGGTTCTGTGTTTTTTATGCTCTGCATTGAAATTCCTGCTGGTATTGAGGCTGCAACTAGTTATCCATGATCATGAGAGTGGCATTTGTTGAGTCGTGAATGTACACTTCCAGTTTGTTCCCAGTGAACTCTAGAAGCTATGGTTGGTGGAGAAAATCTGTTGACACTGATCTTTAGAACCCTGCTGCCCATGCTGTGAACAAGTCTTGCTGTTGCAGCACAACAGGACATACTCCCCTGGTTTTATTTTTTTCTCCTATTTGTATGTGTGTGTGTGTTTTCTTACAGAATTGCCAACAAATCCTGTGTTATGATGCTTCCTAATTGCTTTCGCTATGTCTTAAAGCACATCTAGCTCCAGCAAGCTCGCCGTGGGCAGGGACACCTTCCACTAGAGCGGGTTGCTCAGAGCCTCACCCAATGTGCCACTGAACACCTCCAGGGATGGGGCAGCCACAGCTCCCTCATAGGAAAGAATTTCTTCGTAATTACTAATATTAACCTGCTGTCTTTCAGTTTTAAGTGAGAAGGACTTTCTCCTTGTCAAAAGTCCCTCTCCAGCTTTCTTATAGGCCCCCCTTCAAGTACTGGGAATCTGCAATGAGGTCACCCCAGAACCTTCCCTTTTCTATGCTGAATTATCCCAGTTCTCTCAGCCTTTCCTTGTAAGACAGGTGTTTCAATCCTCTGATTCAATTCTCTATGTCCCTCCTCTGGACTCACTCCAACAGGTCAACATTATTCCAGAGCTGGATGCAGCCGTCCAGGTGGGGTCTCACCAGAGCACGGGGCAGAATCCCCTCCCTCTCTGGGCTCACCGAAACAACACCTGCTTCACTCCAGACATCATTCAGTTTTTAGGCATTGCTCCAGCCAGATGCAAGATAAGCAAGAGGCTCAGCTCATGTTTTTCTCAACCAGCCTCATCAATTTGTCACCATCTTAAATGAACACTGTACAATTCTGACTATTTACCACAGCATTTCCTGCTTAGCCTGAGAGATTCCATAGCTCAGTCCCATGTGAAGCAGATATAAGAGAAATAGTTTTATGATGATAAAGGCACGGAATACTTTAGCAGGCTCTGCATCATAAAGAAAAGCTCAGTATTTTCTCATGAGAATGTGAAATAAATTCCTTTACGTAGAATTCTTTCCATTGGTGTCATGGGCCTTTATCAAAATCTTAGGGGAAAAATAATATCCTTTTTGACTATGTATGTATTCATGTTACCTGCATTCCCAGAAACAGCCTGTGGTGCTGTTAAAGCACTCCATCTGTTTACAAATTGCAGCAATTTTTAAAAACATAGATATAAATACATCTGTTTGCAGACTGGATAGGTCAGCCCATCAGTACTACCCGCCTTTCTCCCACTGTAATTCATTCCGTGTCAAGTTTGTATTCATACTACTCAAAGATCCTCTTTCTGCATTTGGGTTATAGCTGATGCCCTCTCAGTCAGTGACTGCTCTGTTCTAGTTTTAAGCAGAATCACCCAGTCTGAAGTGTGTAATACTAGAGTTTCGTAACCTTCAAAACTTATTTGTGGGCTTCTGGATGAAATTCAAGGTACTGGCTTGACATTTACATTGTGCATGGCACGTAGAAGGCACTTTCTTGAAACACCTAACCTATTCCAGCATGTGGAAGTGTTTAAATTGTCCCTGTGTCCCTCAGTTTTGAGATGTTGTCTTTTTTTTTTTAAAAATACATAATTTGTAATTTAGGGCACTGACTTTTAATATCAGATGTACTTTGTGATGTAGATTTTTGTATTTTCTGTATATCTATACAAAGTTACATATTTTTGGCTGAATTTTAAACTAATGCTTTAAGAACTGAATTTCAGCCTCTTCTGCAGAACAAGGGAGAATAATTACTGTTAGAAATTTGTTTACAGCGCTGAAAAGCTCCATTTCGACACTTCTTTCTTGTTCTGCTGAGTTAATTAGGTATACCATCTGCTAATGATCTACAGCTTGTATCATGGTAACACTGAATTTTGAATTTTCATGCTGGCATGAAAAAACTAGCATGTGCATTCACACCCTGTCTGGTACTCCAGCAGTGCCTGCTCTGATCCCTGTCGTGTGTCACTGAAAGCTTCTTTGGAGATCTTCCCTTAATTTCCTTCTCCTTTATTCGTTACAAGTTAACAGGGAAGAAACCGCACATCTCATTTTTATACAAATCCTGCCAATAAGCAAAGAAGTGTCAGAGCAGTAGCTGTTAACCCAGTTCGCTGCTGTGCTGTTCTTTTCAGGTCACGGCTGTCGGGTTGTTGTGGTTATATTAGCAATGCTATTTGGGGACTGCATGAGAGATCCTGACATCGAACTTCGCTGCAGTGAATGGGACTGTGTGTTGTGGGGGGAATGTTTTATGACGTTTGAGAGTCCCTCCTCCAGCATGAAACACAGCACACCCCGTTCTGAACAGTCCACTAGGCCTCAGCCACAAGCTGTAGGATGTATGATGCAAAGGAGACTCAGTGCCTGTGACATGTTCAGTGCTCTGCCCATAAATCTGGAGTGTTACTCTGGGTGTTATGTACTGAGGGGCAGAACCACAGGAATAAGCCTATATGTGTGCTTAGTTTTATGAAAATAACAAAAAATAGTAGGAGCTGGCAAAGAAAAAAAAATAAGAATCTAAATGTAAAATCCGGTATATTTGGCTTGGAGATGTTGGTTTGAGGTCTTAAAACGCCGAAAGGATGTTAAATAAGCATCCAAGTACCCATATATAGGAAACAAAGTAATTTTCTGTTTGTTCTTTAGCTCTTTCCTTGCTCTTAGAGCTCTTTTATAAATGACGTTTTGGCTTATAAATAGTGTTTTACTAAAATGCATTGTCTGAGGACTCAAAGGAAGTCAACAGCAGGTTGGTATTGGACTTACCAAGGTATAATTACCAGCATCAAATTACTGTCACTACATTGCACACTTATGTTTTAAATGTAGCTCATATTTTGCTGTTCAGCTGCTTTATACAGCTTGCTCTTTAGCTTGTTGCAGATGCTTTCCAGGAGAAAATTGCAATTCTGCTATTGTTACTAAGTTCCAGTATTGTTCCTTGGCCATTGTAAAGCTAACTATAATTTTCGGCAAATAAGTCACCTGATGTCTTTCATTAGGCAACCTGGAAATCTCATATTCACAGGGACATCATGTCCTGATGGAAAGGCCGACAGCACAGATCACTGTAGCTTTTTGTCTCCCATTTCAATAATGAATTTGATGTCATCAATGCTCATTCTTTTTTATAACTATCATCACCATCTTAAAAAAAAATGCTTTCACTTGATCTCCAAACAGAATTGGATCTGTATAATAGCTGTAATTTTAAAACAGTGAAATGTGATTGTAATGACACCTCTCAATTATATTTTTTTCTTCTAGTACGCCTTATTTTTTGTTTAAACCTCTTACATAGGACATGGGGCACTGCACTGGTTTTGGCTGGGGTAGAGCTAATTTCCTTCACAGTATTTAGCATGGGGGGCTGTGTTTTGGGTTTGCGCTGAACACAGGGCTGATAACACAGAGATGCTTTTGCTACTGCTGGGCAGGGCTCACACAGAGCCAAGGCCTTTTCTCTTGTACTGCCACACTGGGGAGGAGTCTGGAGATACGTGGGAGGTTGGGAAGGGACACAGCCAGGACTGGTGACCCAAACTGACCCAAGAGATATCCCAGGGAGGGACATTTGGGGTGATGCTGTTGGTTTTCATGAGTAACCATTACAGGTGATGGGACCCTGCTCCCCTTGGTGGGGGGCTGAACACCTGCCTGCCCACGGGGAGCAGTGGGTTTCCTTGGGAGTGCAGCTTTTGCTTTCCTTAACTGTCTTTATTTCAAGTGGTGAGTTTTCTGCCTTTTGCCCTTCTGATTTTCTCCCCAGTCCTGATGGTGGGGAAGAGAACGAGCACCTGCATGGGGTTTGGTCGCTGGCGGGGGTTAAACCACAACAGTAGTTTTTCTTTTCAGCTGCCTTGTTGATAGAAAACTAAGATGATGAAATTATAACATTGTCTGGACAGCAAAGCCTGTTTTGTTTTCTTTCACTTAGAGCAAGTGAGGAAAAGATTGTAAAATCCCTTTATGTTTTAAACAGGGAAATTTCATCAAAAACAAACATAAGAAAACCTACTTCTTGAAGTTAAGGACTTTTTGAAGTCTTTACATTTTCAGTCAAATATAGATACTTACAAAAGAGGGTGTATTCTGTGGCTGGCCTATCATCACATGTTCCTGAAGTGTTAGTTTATGACTTTCTCATTTTTCATCCTAGAATGTAAAGGGGTCTAGAATGGAAGTCTGAAGAAGTGCTTCTTCTCATTCCCTCACTGTTTACTGACTTGATTGATATGTGGGAGAGTCTTTACTGTTTTTGAAGTCAATTGCAAAGATAAAAGGGCTTAGCTTACGAATCTCAGAAACGCTGGAGAAGCAAAAACAATACATGCTGCACAAATGGATTTTGTTGTTTGACTTCATCTTTGATAAAATAACGTGTCAGTGAGACACTTCTTAGGAAGTGCTCAGAACTCACAAGAAATTTGAGTAGCAGACTGCCAGAAAGGTCTGCACAACCTAAATAATTTAGGTTAATACTAAGTCCACTATGGAAAGGGAAAATAAATGGGTTTTACCTATTTGTCTGGTTTAGAGGATGGATTTATTTTAATATGCTCAAAATGTTCAACTTCAAGTTGGTTTTGTAACTGCCAAGCAATGCAAACCAATATTTGCCTTTTGTTCTCTCATACTGATATCTGCAATATATTGTAAAAGTTATCATTAGTCTATTAAGACAAATTCACCAAACATGGATGATCCGTCATAGGCATAAGGCCAAGAGAAAATGTATCGTATACCTTTAGAAGCAGGCTACAAAATGTTATTCTAGAATTTTAACAATTTAGTCAGTTTTGCAGTTTTTAACGATAAAATTGGTATTACAGTGCATGTGTTATACTGTGTGCAAGACCGAAATCAGTCTGGAATTTAAAGAAAATTAATTTATCACAACAATTTTTCTTCAGTGGGTGTAATAGATTTTTCTTTCCACACAGCTTCTGCAACTCAACAGAATTGATTTTCCCTGCATATAAAAGTATAAAAATATTACTGTAGATTGGTATAACAACTTTGTTCTTTTAAGTATAGAAGTGAATAGGCACATGACAAATGATTGACAATGCTTCCAAAAGTACAGCTTGAGAAAGCTAATGAGAACAGGTCTAACTGAATGTGAACTATGTGCCAGCAGCTCTCTTTTGAATCATAGTCTCTGAACTATTTTTTCACAGACTCAGCTGCCAGATGAAACTGGCTGTCCAGATCACTAGTTAAGACGGCAAACTGCTCCTTTTTTAGGGTAATGTGGGCTCCTGGAAACAGTCATAAGGAAGTGGATGCAATTATATGGAATCCTTATGTTAAACATTTTTTGCAGAAGTTTGCAGGGGTATTGATTTGTTTGCCTCTGCACAAACTGAGTTGGCAAGTGCCACTGCAGAGGTCCCTCTGCAGCACTGAGTAGTAATGTCTTTATTTATAAGAAAACCACTGTTGAGCAAGACTGTTCATTAGGGACAAAACAAAAGAAAAAAAAAAAAGAGAGTCCTTTCCTTGTTTGTATAACTGTTAAAGTACTTCCTTCAAATCTAGAGTGCATCACCACATGGCATTTCTGAGCATTGCTACACACCTGGCTCTACTTTTGTATTGATGGTGCTGGGTGTAAGGAGAAATCCTGGATGTCTGTATGGACATACTGTCTTTGCAGTATGCTGCAAAAGGGCTCTGGAACAGTTCTAGGTTTTGTCTTTTTCCTTCACCTCTATCTTATACACTGGGTAGACTGTGAAAGATCTGAAAAAAGGGATAGTTTTCTAACTCATGAGCATATCCAAGTATGCCACACTCAGTCTTTCCAGCTTTCTGTAATGAGCAGGTTGACCCAGAATGAAATTCTGCAGTGTGCATATTTTTGGACTGTGGAACTCCAAAGGCGTCATAGTGTTAAGATCACTAGGAGAATAATGGGCCAGTGCTACAGACTTGCAGGCATATCATGAAGCAAACGGTAGCACCCGCCGAGATGGGAGAATCACATGGAAAACACTGTTACCAAATTTTCTGTGCTATTAGGAAATGAAAGTTCTGTTCCTCAGTACATCATGGAAAAACAGACATTCAGTGAGCAAAATTCTATTTCAGAGCTTTCATGCGAGAGAGGAAATCAGAAGAAACACTGTTTATTTCTTGTAGTTGCAAGAAATTTATTACTTACACTGTTTAGTCTCAATGGGTTTCTGAGTCTTCAAAGAAAACATAATATGAAGGAATAGAACTCTTGAGAAATCTAGCGGAATGTACGGAAAATCATTTTCTTGTTCATGAGCTTGATTGAGACATTTAGGTACAACACAAAACAAAAAATATAATGACAGCAAAAAGTCTGAAGAGCACTCTGGTATGGCAGTTCTTTCAGGAGTGTGGATGGAGCTGGTTGACACCAGTGTTGTGTTATGCAATGGAGGAAGGAAAACAGCGATCCCATCTCCTGTTAAGAGTGGTTGACACCTGATGTATCACTACAAAAACTCCTGAACAGTTTTTTTATTCTTGGGTTTCTTTGGGCAAGCAAAGATCTCAACAACGTTCTTTTCCCAGCTGACAAGCCTGGCTGGGTGTTACAAGAGAGGGAGACAGAGATTCTCTCACTATCAGAAGACAGCAGCAACAGCTTGATATGTCCCATGTTTTTCTTGTTATGCAGATCTCTAAGCTTGATGTGATCTCTGTGGGAATGACTAGCAGGTCACAGATAAAGATATAGAAGTAAAAAAACTCAGCTCAGGAGAGAAGGAAATAGCAGTAAATAAACGCTTAAGACTAGACTGGCAGAAGTTAAAGACTGATATCTTAGTTTTCCTGTACTACAGTACAAATTAGTGGTTTTTTGACAGCCTGAAAAATGCAGATGCTGGTTAGATAGAATGTTTTACAGCCACATATGAGATTCATAAGACAGTTTCATCTGAATGCTTATCCTTTCCCCAAATTCTGACCTGTTAGAAAACTTTATTTAGAAAATTTCCAGCTTAAAAATTTGTACTTTTATTAGTAAAAATGCGTTAAGATTGAGAAATTTGCCTAATTTTTATTTTAAAATAATAAATGCCCTCTTAGCCACTTAGATGAAATGAAACATTTTGGTTTGACTTGGGCATGCTTCCTTCAGTTTTTAAGACGATGATTTCACTGGGCATCAAAGCACACATATTTTTTCAATTTCATATCAATATATATTTTATTTTAAAAAAGGTGTGTTTTTTTAATGCATTTATTTTAAGACAGTAGGTAATCTCACACTTTGCCTGGAATAAACCCATTGTGTTCCTTTCAACTGAAAAAAATACCAAGCACACTTGTACTGGAGAAACACAAAAGGAGCAGTTTAGTTGGTCAAATCTGGAATTCACTAGGTGTGTTGGTTAATTAACATGTGCTCATATGTTATCATTTTGGAAGGAGAAACCTATAAGTATGTGATACTTGAACAGAGATATGTGATAGGGTTTACTAAGCACACAGGTAAATAAACACAATCTAACACTTAGGATTTTAGAGACTGATTTTTTTAACGTCTCTTGAGATGATATTTTTGCTCCCAGGAGTACTGATCGTCCCCCAGATGACTGCTGTAAACAAGGCCTTTTCCTCAAGAGTGCCTCATTTCAGAATGGTGCTGTTGTACTTTCATAATGACACAATGCTCACATTTCATGGAGCTTGCCTTTGCCAGCAGAAACATAAGAATTAGGGAATGACTTTAGATTTCTTGTTTAAAGATTTTGAAAAGATCCCCGGCAACTTAAATTTAAATTCTCACTATATGGAAATTAGTATGTTGAATCACATATGATTAATATATTTTTACTTTTTATAGATTTAATGTATTTATATAGAATTGTATTTCAAAGCCTATTTAACTACATTAGTTTCCCTGCATATAGTTTATTAAGACTTTTTGTTTTACATACTCCGTCTACACTTCTCTGTGTTAAATACATCACATGTACATATTTTTTTTTTATGTGACTGTGAAACTAACTCTTTCCAGTCCCCTTAGCAGAATAAATCCAGTGAACTGAAGACCCTTGGGTCCTGTATAGAAGTCTGAAATGCAAAAGACAGTGAGGGCTTTTACTTTTTTGGAAATTTTATAAAGCTATTGAAAATGAAGTTTGGGGCTGCTGTGAAGGTCTCAAACCATTTGTTCTAGAACCTGGGCATTTGTCATTGTCCTAAGGTACCTAAATCAGTCTTGCAAAGCCTTATCAATCAGAATTTCTCTATAACCCAGTGCAGAATGCTGACCCTGAGTTGTCACAAGGAGTTAGGATATACTATGGTATGAGGTGTCCTTCTTTTAAAGCCACTTATTCTTGTTTCTGCCTGGATAAAGGTACATTAAAATCGGATAAAATATGGACTCTGTGCCATAAATGCCACAAAAGAATTAGATGATGATATATATTTGCATATTTTAAAAAGACAGTGGGTTTTTACTTGATTATGGTGGAAGAAAAGACTCTAAGAACTGGGCCCCACAAATACTACATAACACCCAAGTGTATGCAAACAGTTAGAGAGTGGCACAGTATTTAGTATCCAAAGCAGGACACTGCTCTGATTAGGAAGATGCTGTTGATTTTTTCCCCTGCCAGCTTAAAATACTCTGTTGTAGTTTAACCTCAGCCAGCAACTAAGAACCAGACAGATGCTCACTCACTGCCCCCAGCCCCAACAGTGCTATCAGGAGGAGAATCAAACAAACAAACAAAACCAAAAGCCGTGGGCTGAGATAAGATAAAATTAAATTAAAATAAAATTTGGTACTAACAGTGACAACAACAATAATAATATTGTGATGAAAAGAGAGTCAGCAGAAAGACAGAGAGAAATAAAACCCAAGAAAGGCAAGTGATGCACAACACAACTGCTCACCAGCTACTGACCAGTGCCCAGCCCGCCTTCCAACAGAAATAAGCATCTCTCAGCCAGCTCCCCCATTTTATATGCTGAGCATGATGTTCCATGGGATGAAATAACCCCCTGGTCAGTTGGGATCAGCAGTTCTGGCCATGCTCCCTCCCAGCTTCTCGTGCACCTGCGAAGTGCTTGACTTCGGGTAAGCTCTGCTGAGCACCCGCCAAAACATCAGTGTGTGGTCGACACTGTTCTCATACTGGACCCACAGAACAGCACTGTACTAGAAGGAAAACTAACTCAGTCCCAGCTGAAACCAGGGCAGGCACCCTTAAGTCATGCCAGTTACGCAAGTGATAGAGCTGCTTTATACGCAACAGATTTTGCAGCTACACAGAGGATGTCTCTAAAAATTTAAACTCTGGCACTGTGCTCACAATGTTTTTTGAAAGATTTAACATAAATACTAATGAACAGACTGCAGTGATGTATGCTGTAGTCTTGCACCTGTTTCAGATATAATTACATTTACATTACACGGAATATGTTTAAAAAAGACGACATTATGTTTACAAGATAGCATTTTATCCAGTCTCTTTTAGTTGTTGATGTTGTCAGTCTAAACACAATTAATCTCAGTCTAAGAAAGAGCAAGGTGGGGTTTTTTTAAAAAAAGATTATTTAGCATTTTAGAAAATGCTGATTATAACTTCACATCTGTCATAGCAGGATGTTTTTCCTGTTGTTTAGCTTTTCAGATTAATCTTTCAGGTTTAGTAAGTAGAGATAATTGTGCTCTTTTGGGGAATTTTTCTCCTGCCAGTTTCCTGTGCATAAAGACTGCAATTTCATCTCAGCTGTAACATTTAAAAATTCAAATTGTCTGCACTCATTCTAGGAAGTATTGTCTCCTTGTCTGGGTCAGACCTGTCTTGCAGAGAGATCAAAATCAATAATCTTTTTTCATTAGACTGCTGACAACTACACGCAAAAATAGACAGCAAATTATTACTTTTTTTACGAAGACTTTGGCCATAAAGGCTTATAGTCCAGGGCAGAAGCAAATGGAGCAAACAGCAGTGTAATAGATTCATGAAGTCAAAGAGAAAATAATTTGTGAAGGAGTGGCTTTGGAGTAGATATAGAACAAAAATGGTTCATACAGTGATGCAGGGCACACTAAGGAGACATAGTTTGTGATCATGACAGATCTGATTGAACAGCAGAATGTGACAATCATTAAGAAATATTGAAAAATGGAGATTTTAAGAGGCATTTATTATTGCAGGTACATTATTTATGGATACTGATCAGAGCTGAGCAAGCAAAAAATGTACAGGAGGATAAATGCAAAATTTTCCACTTTGTATATACTTTCACAAACCAAATGATAACTTATCCTCAAACTAGCCTAGATCTTCTAATTTTTTCTCCCTTAAAGCTATGACAGGCTACCTACCCTAAAACAATATGATTATTATCTACCCCGTTTCCAAAATAATGTATTTTTCATTTTTAAATCCTCTTTGTTGAAGCCTTCCTTCAAAAAACCATAGCTTCAGATGCTAAAATTAAAAGCAGTGAGGAACAAACTCAGTTTACAACTCCATGTACCATGCTGGGCAAACCTTGATTCTAGACAGAGAGCAGGAGGAGATCTAGAAACCAGGATTTTCATCTGTATAAATGGAGATATTTAATCTAGGGTAGACTATGCAAGAGAAATAGAGAGAGAGAACTGCTGGAGAGAGGACTTCCTGAACATCCTGAAAAGTACCTCAACTTAATAAAGGAGGGAATGGAAGCTGAATGCTATATTTGTAGAAGTCAGTGGAACAGGGGAAGTTTTGGGCCATCTGAGCAAAGAATGCAACAAGAAAGGAAGCAAATATAAAGACAAACCCTGTCTTCTAGGACTGAGACTGAGTGACAGTTCTTCCTGATTTGTGCTCAGAGGTTCCTTGTGAAGTGCTCAGATTCACAGTGAATCACACCTTGGTTTTGGTCTCAGTTTGAGTGTAAAATCTTATTTGCAACTTTGAATAGAAAGTATTCATCACTTTGTTTTGCATCACTTTTAGAATTCCATATATAGTCCAAATATTTTTTGTTACTTCTGAAATTTCAGCAGAGACTGAGCTTGTTGAATCCCTCTCTGAACTGGCGTGAAGGCTTTGCAGTTGTGACCTTCAATTTGTTTATGTGCATGGGGAGGGTTTGCTTCGTACATGTTTTCATCTCCTCTTTACGGTGTGGAATTCTGTGAGACTCCATGAGCAGTACATTTGCATTAATAATGCAGGGCGTATAGCTAAGTGAAAAATGATCAGGACTTTTATGTTTTGGTGAGCCTGTCACGAACTGTAAGAAGTTTAAGAGGCAACAATGCCTGGTGTGATATTCCTAGTGGAGATATGGTTGATAATGTGGCATTATTTAACTTAGATTTGCTTATTAATTAGTATCGCTTTGCTGAGTGCCTTACACAATAAACAATTGCAAGTCATGTGTCATTATTAACGTCTTTCAAGTCAGAAAAAGAGTGTGTTAAGTCACTTGTATTCCTCATCTGACCTTAAATATTATATTAAAGACTTTCCTTGACTAGTAAGTGAGCCTTTGCTAATGCAAGAGTCACAGTGCTGCTGTGACACTTCTATTCTAGCAACAACACTAGATCATTACAGTAAAAATGCTTTTTTTTTGTTGTACTTAGCAGTAAATATTATAAACACATTGAACAGGCAAAAGCAGACATTTGTTTCCTTGGCAAATTCACACCACATCCCGCCAAAGCTACATATTCTTCACCAGTATGTTGCTTAAATCTTTTAACTGCTATGTCATTGAAATTCAAGAGTATCTTGAGCAACATATGTCCTCGTCATGGTAAGTATGAAGTGTCTTGCAAGAAAAGAAAATTGTTTCCCTGTAAAATTGTTGCACTTCTAATTTAAAACTTTATATGAAACAGGGCAAGGAGAATCTGATAAGCCAGTGGAAGAAAGGTTGGGAATGTAAAATATCTGAAAGGTAGGATAGGGATGTGTTCCTATGTAGAAGGTACTTAGTGGTGGATTTATTTTAAGTCAAACTGCAGTTTTAGGTTGTGGATTAGTTGCATTGCCAGAATCGTAAATAACTGCTTACTTCACAGTTGTCTGTGTGATTTTAAGGTGCAGACCCAGGTTCTGCTAGGATATATATATATATATATATGTATATTTAAATCAAATGATAAAATATGACATTTACTCATGGGATAATTTTTTAAAACCTTTTTTTTTTTTTTTTGCCATTGGCGATTGCATATTTATAAAGTCATCTAATTCTGCACAAGGAATCAGGTCTTCTTTTGTTTTTCAGTCATGAGCAACCTGAGCAGCCTCGTTGTAAAATACAAGACATTTAAATTTTCAAGTATGGATTTGTCCACAAAGGCATTGTATGTAAGAAAAGCATGTTATTTTCAGTCGCAAAGCATCACTAGGATAACTCACCCCCAACTTTCCTTAAAGATTACCTTGATTGTAACTGTCACGGTGCTTCATTTCAAGGGAAGCAGCATAATTTTTGTACCTGTGAGCTTTTCTGCAAAGAGCAGTTTTGGATCTTTTACCCTGGTTGTAGGCTTTGAAAACTGTTGATGGAGGATATATTAAAGGCTTTAGGAGACAGTAAAATGATACTCTTATGTTCACAGAACAATGATTCATTCTAAAAGGCGTGTTTCAACTCTGGGCTGATCATTACATATAGTGACATAAACCTGCAGCTCTTTAACTTTCTCACACTGAAAAAGAACTTTCAAAATGTCTTCTCTCTGTTCTGTTTTTATCAGCAGTGGTTCATACCATTATTTTCCTTCTGTATTTAACCACACTGTAAGACAAAGTAGGTTTAAAAGTTATTGATACATTGGGAGAGAATGCAGAATTTATAATCATTGTACATTTAAGGATAAGAGTGTATCTTGTGTAGTTTACCAAAAGTGTTTCAAGCATGGCTCAGCAGAGTCATAAATATGCATTAAACACCGAATTAAGCTAGATATAAATTATGCCTGTTCAACAGAAAATTAGGAGTTAGCCCATTTGTCCCCTGTACAGCTTCACTAACAAGGTGATTCTGGTCTTCCCTGTGCTGGTTTCCAATTAAAATGTTTTATGTCAAAAGGACGCTATTAAAAGACAACTATAGTCTTGTTAATTATGGATGCTGTGTTAGGACTCACGTTATGCATCTGTTAAAGCTTAAAGAAAATTGCAGCACAAACAGTTCCATTTGTTTGGTTTGATTCTTGTACAAATAAGAAAATTTATTTCCCAGACTCCTACTTTGCTGCGTGCAATGTTGCAACACTCATTTAGAGACCCTCAGGTGATTCAGGATAAATGAGGGAAGAGGTTAAAGACAGTGGACTTTAAAATTCAGACCATCTGTTGTCTGTGAGCATTGGAGAACCATGCAAACTAGTTCAATAGAGAGGAGAAGGTCAGTTCTAAGATACTCTTGCACTGAGTGTTTTGTTTTGGGTTATACCTTTGGGTTATGTTGTGGTTATATATATATATTTTTTTAATGTCTTATGGAAAAAATGTTCTGGAGACCACCAGCCTTGCTGTGATGTGCTGTTGGCACCTGTGTGAATGTGTGGAATGTACATCTCTGCTTTTGATTTCCCAGCAGGAAGTTGCTCATGGAAGTTCTCTCATGGAAACATCATGAGATGTTAAAGACGTGGGAGATAGCTGTGCTTGACAGTAGGTTTTTTTTGCTTTCCTTTTTTTTTTTTTAATGTGTTACCATCCTAGAGGAATCACTATGGTTACAGTTGGTGGAAGTTGCATTAAGGAAGCAAACCTACAGCTGGAAACACATTCAGAGATGTTTTTTAACTATTGAGTTGAAGAGGGATGAACAAAGGAAATTTTCTGAAAGGTGAGGTTATGTTACAAAATAGAAATAGCTAAAAAGTGCTGTTTGGATGAAAGATGGGTAATTTCAAAGGGATTTTTCTGTATCTTTGAACATCAGCCCCCAAAGTCTGTCTTTGTAACAGGCTCTGACTTACAATGAGGGCAACGCAAGGCTTCACTTTGTCAGAGAAAGATGATCACTACTCAGACCTCATTATGCCTGTGGGAGAATTGTAGCAATGTTTAGCATTTACAAGTATGTTCAAAGTGCAGGCTAACTTTGCAATACCCGAGGATATACCATTTCTCTATCAGTACAGTTGGCCTATTTGTTAACCATGAATCTGGGGTACATTTGTGTTGCAGTGACTGCAGGTTCCCCCCTAAGACAACTCTGAACTAGTGTGGCTACTGCTAAATGCAGTGTTTCCCTGTGGCTCTGGCCAACCTCATAGCCAGGATTTTTAGCCATGTTTTTGGGCAGATTTTCTGTGTTCTGTGCTGAGCAGTGTGCCCCTCAGCTGGGAGAGGTATATTGGCATGAACTGAAGGGACTGCACTGGACGCATGCTCTGAAACACGATGCAGAGGGATTTGGCCAAGTGAGACCGTAAGCTGCAGGCTGCATCAGGTCTTGGATACAAGAACAGAATATATCATCTTCTGGGTCCAGAAAGTAATTGATAAGCAGACACCAGTATCCACTCTTTGAACTGAGATAAACTGTCCTCATATGAGAATCTATCCCTTCCTAGTTTAGGATAATTTTATCCTAGGAGCAGCAATCAGTTCACCTGGTCTTGAGTTCCCAGTGCAGCGCTTGTTCCTTCAGTATCAGTGCCCTCCAGGGCAGACTGCTTTATCTTCTGTTTCTAGTAATTTGTCTTAGTCAGTGAAGAAACTGCTAGAGGTAGTATGGAAACTGGAGGCCTGTAGTCCTGCCCTCCTCTTATCTGCTGTTCAACTTCTTTACCTCTCAGAAGTGTGAACTTTTTCTGTGGTCCTTTGGTTAGAGGTTGATAGGGTATATTTCTGTGCAGCAAGAGATATTCTGTAAGAAGGTACTTTGTGCCTTCCTTTTTCTTCAGTTTTACTGTTTCTACGTTTTCAGGCTGCCAGCATAATCCAATCAGAAATAGCCTGAGCTCTCTTCTTGGCTCTGCCTATCAGTATAGTCCCAGAGAACTTAAATACAGAAATAAACTGACTTGCTGTTCTCATTTCCATTAGGAACTTGGTAGCTCATTTGGTCCCACTTGCATATCCCTTCCCAGTTTTAGAATTATTATTTTTTTTGTTTAAAAGCCATTATAACTGATTTTCCACAGAGAACAAGTCACAAACGTAATTACACTGAAGCGTTGTTCATTGCTCAGGCGCTTTCTGGAAAGAGCTAGAAAGTTTACATTCTCAAAGAACACAGCGAATAAAGGGAAACAGTACATAACCACAGTGCTGAAAATGATTTTTTAAAATGATACTTGGACAAGCATGCTGCACAGAATATGTTGTCAGACTGTTGCTGAAATTTTTATGATGTCTAAGTACTAGAAATTGTTTAACCCATTACAAAACTAGATGGTTTGGGTTGTGCTGTGGAGTACTTGCTCCAATTACTTCCATAACATGCTCAGACTCAGTATCTCAGT
>JAYRBT010000093.1:32237470-32264650 GCA_036023395.1 Myiotriccus ornatus
TTTTGATCGCACACTCCACCTTATCTTTGGCTTGACAAAGGATAGTATAAGATATCTTAAGTAGTGAAGATTATCAGCTGTAACAGACTGTCATTTTAGCTCTTTTAACTTTTCAGTTAAATTCTCACTGTGTTATCCAAGGTGGTGGCAACTGTGCTTCTGTTCCAAATGACAGATGTGCAAAACTTTTATTCCCTGGAGATGTAAAGCTGACTTAAAGTTTGAGATAGCTTTAATTGTCTCCATATTTACATGTTCTTCAGTTTATCTGAGTATGCTGTGAGTATGTGATGTGCAAGGACAGTGTAGTAGCAAATGTGGTAAAAAGGAAAGGAAGGGAAGAAAATTTAGGACTAGGGTGGAGAAAGCAAGAGAATTAGATAGCATAAGGCAGATAAGAAGAATTTACTATATTAGGATTTAAATAATTCAGTGTCTTGATAACTAGTTATGAAATCAAGTAACTCCAACATGCCTGTAGTATGTTCTTAGAGCTGGTCTAAAGCTGGCATGTGCTGATATGAAATTATATGTTCACAAATGTATTTTTACTTCAACATACAGATGTTGACAAGTAATACTATCATGGAAAAGTATGGCATTCAGAACAAGCCAAAGATATTGCCCTAGATATTGCATGCATATGTTACAAAAGTACATAAATATATTGCACAATATTTTCAATGTAAACATTATCTTAGTGCTTGGCATTCATAAAATCTGGTAGATAGATATCTGAAATTACATTAGGTTTCATATGGTCTTAAGGAGTGCTGGAGGGTGGAAAAAAAATCCAGTTACTGAAAAATAACCCTTACAATTAATACAGCAACTGTCATTTCACATGGTACACAAGCCTGCTTTCACAGCATAATGACCTGCAATAATAACCCTGTAAACTAGTAAATCTTACAAGCTTTTTGACATAAACTTTACAGACTGCAGTTTACTGGAGATGAAGTTCCACTTGACCTTTCAGTGATTTGTACAATATAACACTTGAGTCTCTCTGGGGACTAAAGTCTTTTATTATAGGATATGGTTTAGCAAACATGAAAGGAAAAAACTTAAGCATATGTTAAGATAAACAGAGCTGATTAAAATGTGTATCTTAAGCTTTACTTTTCTACCACTTTTGACTAAAAGCTGAAAAAGCATCAGATTGAAAACTTTTATGATGCTAAATTAATTAGCCATAGAGAGGCATGAACGAGACTAATTGCTAACAACAGGAAGATAGAGAATATTAAAAAGCTTTTAATTTTTAATAAAATAATTGAAGGAACTTTCAACCCTCATATACATATTTGTAGTGATCAGTACATTCCTCCTAATGAAAAGGCTTTATGTTACTGAGGTGGAATATGGAGAGAGTTGGCAATAAAAATAAAGGAAAATGATGGCATACTTTCATCATGAAAGATATTTAAATTTGGACATGTACTAGGGTAGACGTGCATGATTCATCATTACTTAATTACTTATGAGAGCTACAAATTGTATACCTATAAATGGTATCATGATACAGCCCTTTTATGCCAATAATTGATAAAAAATACGTCAGGCTCCCATCCAGGAAAACAGACTGTGTTCTTGCAGTACTCAATGGGAAATGATGGTAGATTTCCTCACCAAGGAAACAAACAAATAAAAATCATGTGTGAAAGAGACACAGAGCTCTTCCACTGTGGTTAATCTTCATCACAGGGGTGACAAAATGCTTTGCAAGATATAACTGCATCACATGAAAAGAAAGGAACAGATCTTTTAAAAATCAGCAGAAGAGAGACCATAAGAAAGCCCACAGAGTGGTAACTCTTACAGATTCTGATGGTGGAATGCAACCGAAAACCAGTGGGTGGAATTTCTAATTTAAAAAACAAAACAAAAAAACCAACCAACCAACCAATCAAAAACAACAACAAAAAATCCCCCCAAAAACCCTGAACATAAATGAGTTGTTTTGAAAATTAGCTTAAAGTTAAGAGGACAAAGAGAGAATTTATGGGAGGTGAGAAAAGAGAGAAACTGCAAAAAAAATCCTGTCAAAATAAAACAAGATACCTTTCTGTTTACCAGGCTTCTGTTTCTCTGTCACCTTAACTTCAATCTTTTTGTCATATCTTTTTTCTCCTTCATCAGCTTGAACAATTGACTCTACTAATTTTCCACCCCTCTATCAATGTTACAAACCACTGACCATTAGATTTTGTTCAAATATAAAAGGCAACAGAATCCTTCCACCTCTCCTGAAGGAAAGCTGAAGAAAGCAAAAAGCTCAGATATTTTATCCTCTGTAGGCCCTGGTTAGTCCTCCAGCAACATAAGGCTGATCTTCTGGAATCACAGAATGGTTTGGGTTGAAATTGACCTTTAAAGGCCTTCTAGACAAATCCTCCCTCAATGATTAGGGATGACTTCAACTGGGTCAGGTTGCTCAGGGCCCCGTCCAATCTGACTTTGAATGTTTCCAGGCATCCATCACCTCTCTGGGCAACATGTTCCAATGTCTTACCACCCTCACTGTGGTACCACCTTGTCTTTCATTGTTAAATGTCCTGATGTCTGTACCTTGTAGGACAAATGTGCAAGAGTCACACTGTTAAAATTAGTTCCAAAAAGAAATGTGGGCAAGCAGCAACTCTCGTAAACTTGTGTTCAAGTTGTATCTTAAGCCCAAAGCAAAGAACTTCAAAATCTTTATCCAGCTGCTGAATTCCAAGCCCATTAAATCCATACTTAACCTTAACCAAAGGCATCCACATTCCTGCTTCCTGACATTGCCTGGAATAGCTAAACATGAACCCATCCTGGTCCTGGAGCTCTGGTTGTTTGACCCTGACAGCACTCATGTACCCACCCAGCCACTTCCTCACTCCCTTTTCCTAGAGAATGGAGAGAAATACAGAACAAAGGTGAAGAGTCTCGTAGACCAATAGAATGGCAGTTTAACAAGAAAAGTAAATGCTGCAACCAAAGCAAAATGAGAAATTCATCCACCACTTCCCAGCAGAGGCCAGATGTCCAGCTACGTGTTGGAAAACACAGCCTCAACAAACACAAATATTGCTTAGGAAGAGAGGTGCTGTAACTCTGAACATTGTCCCTTTTTCCTCCTTCCCCTCAGATTACACAGGTGAGCACAATATCAGGTGGTGTGGAATGCATCTGTAGTCACTTGGGATTGGCTGTGCTCCCTGACAGCCTGTAGTCCATGCCCTGGCTGCTGGCTTTCGTGGGAAATTGAAGAGAAAGATTTGATAATTTGATAGCCCTTTTCAGGGACAGGCGAAACACTGCTGTGTTATCAACACTGTTTAAGCCACAAATACAAACCACAACATTCTATGGACAGCTCTGAATGAAGTTAACTTTGCAGCTTCGTTCCAGCCAGAGAAGTTCCAGTGTAGAGACTTGAAGCTGAGACCCCCAGTCACTCACAGCACAAAGTTCAGCTTCATCTTACACTATTTTAGGCACAATTAATAGTGGTGATGGGGTATGGAATTTAACAGATCAGGCTCAGTCATGACAAAGAATCTAATGTTTTAAAAGCATGGAAAAAAACCAAGGCATCTTCAAACAAATGTTCTAATTACCCAGTGCAATTGGAATAGTTTCTTCTCAGCTTTGATCGAGTGTGGACAGCCAGGCCCCTTCTCCGTTCTGTGCACAATGCCCTGCAGCCTGACACTTCTTTTGGCATGTCTGACCTTCATTAAGCAGCAGAGAAGGGAACTGAATCTGCCTCCCCTGCTCTGTGTGTGCACTGGAAGGTGCTGTTCTGGCTTGCATATGAAACACTCATTGAATTGACAATGGAGGGTAAAAATCAAAAATCCAGGATGTTCATTTTTAACCAGGGAAAAGTACCCAAAAATTTTGTGTAGAAATGCAAAATATTTGGCAGCTCCACTCTTGATCTTAGTTTTTGGCACTTTAGTTTTACACAGTGTGTTTTGTTGAAGTTCAGATGAAAGGAGAATGGTTTTCTTGCGAAAGATATTTAGTTTAATCTGTATTTTCATTCTTTCAGTCATCTTCAACCAAAAAAAACCCAACAGCCTCCCATTTCTTTTGTATGATTAAAGATTTAAAATCAGCATCCTTTAAGTGCTTTCTATTCATGTGTTTTGGATATTTTCTAAGCCAAATTGACTGCTTCATTCAGATTTTTTAAAAAAATGAATTATGAGAATGAGCTGCTTTAAAATGCTACATGAAAGTGGGAGGGAAAGCTCCTCATAGTTAGTTGTCTACTCTTCTTAGCATCTGTAGCAATCTTAACCTAGTCATTAGATGTGTTTGATCAGAAACTGGATAAATTCTATTTGTATTGAAACAAATAAAGATTTTGGTAGAGGAGTGAAATATAAAGGATAGAAAGTGGAAACTAAATGTAAACACTTGTAATGGTGCAGTTGAATTTATTTCATAAATATAGAAATTAAAATTATAGATTTTTTAAAATTCATTATTAGGACAAAAAAATTCTGAAAAGAAACAATGGACAAAATGTGCTTTGAAATTCTTTCTCATCTTGAAATTTGAAAGCTTAAAGTAACATGTATATAAACCTCACTATTGGTAAAACATTTTGATTCAAATAAACCAGTATTTTTCCTGCACAACATCTGTGTGTTTCAAAACCTGTAAGAATTAGGATGGACTATGCAAATTATTTCCTGACTTAATAAGTTTAGAATTCATAACTCACTTCCCAGAAAAATAAACCTTTGAATTGTATATGCACACAACATATGCAGAAAACTGAATACATTGAATAGGCAACCTGTTTTGAACAGATAGGATGTTTTCATCCCAGCAGATGAGAGCACCAAAACAGCATCTTGATCCGGGGAGAAAAAATAAAGAAGCCAATTTATTATTTATCTCATGTTTTAATTCTTGCAACGATAGTGATTGTTACAAAAATATTTATGCAATTATGACACTCTGCCTCGTAAGTGTCTAGTTATACTATACACGTCCATAAGTGTTATACTCAGTCTTCCACAAGTGTATAGTTATACTCAAATTTGTATGCTTATTTACTACACTTGCTTACGGTGCCATGAGTTCTTTGCATGCAAATTAGACACGCAGTTGTGTATTTACCACTCTGAAAACCTATTCTTAGCTGCCATTGCACAAAATTAGAGTGTTAGGATGCAAAAATGCCAGTAGATGTACAATCTGCAATGGCAAAATCAGATACATATCCGGTTGTGGCAGCTGCTAGTCACTATATTTAAATGCTGAGGTTAATTCCTTTTTTCCTTTAGGCAACATACATTGTATGCTTCTTGAGGAAAGACTTCAATATTGTATTAATTTGCTGTTTGGCAACATAGCAATCTTTAGGGTATGCATTCTTTTTAATGTGCATTTCAGTAGCTTTGAAGTAGTAAATATGACTAGCCCTTGATGAAGTATGATGGTGCTGAAAGCAAGTAGCTCTCTATCCTCTGACACCCCTTTTGGTAAATTACATCACTGGCCACTTGTGATGGAATTGGTTGTGCCTGCAAGGCTGTAGATGACTTTAGGGAGAATCACAGGACCCTGTGATCTGAGTCACTGCTTTGTTAAAATGTTGTTGTGGCCTCTTGCTTAGGGAGAAGTGTCACCTCTCATTCAGCACCCCTGGCTTGACAGCACAGCCACCATTCCCAGCCTTCTGTAGCACTCACGTCAGGAATACCTCTCACTCCTTCAACCTTCCTCCTCAGGCCACTCTCTGGGGATGCATCTCAACCCCCAGTAGATTCTGTGTTTAATAGATCAGTTTAAATACTTGTTCCTTACTGCTACTTTAATTTCTGTGGGTCAAGAGCTTTAGCTTAGGCACAGACTTCAGGCAGGAGCAAATCTTGTCACTGGTGTTTCATCAGGGGAGGATGAGAATAAAAACTGCTTTTATCTTAGCACTATTTCAGGTGAAATTTGGTCTGGATAAAATCAAACCTCCTGTCTTCTGCAAAGGAGATATTTTGGTGTACGAATGTATGGGATGGACAGACACTTAAGGGGAAAAGTAAAACTACTGTAATTTTGTTTGGAATTCCATTTGTGGTAACTTATTTTAATATTCTGATTAGAATAATGACATGGACAAATGTAATGGCATAATATTAAGGGCTATCACCATCCATCTTAACAGCTGGAAGAGATTGCAGCAGTGTCTCAAGTCAAAAAAGCACTGAAGTGCATAGTGAGAAACTAATCCTGGCTCAGCCTGACAAACTCAGAATTTAATGATAGGGGATAGGAAGAAGATGCCCAGTGGTCACCAGAGTGAGATTTTTCTTCTATATCTAATATTTAATAAGAATGGGGAAAAAAAAAAAGAGTGGCAGGAAGAGCAAAGTAAATTAGGAAGGAGTAGTTGCTATTGGTTCTACAACACCTGGGATCTGAAACAATACAAATTGTTTTGTATGAGATGCTAAAGGATTTGCTTTAAGAAATACCTGTGTGATGCAACTCTTTTTCTAGCTTTATACACAGTTTCACTTTGTTTTCTCTTATTTGCATTTGTCACTTTGTGCCATAAGCAAGGCAAAAAACATAAAGGGATGCATAAGCTTAACATTTTCATGTTAAACATTTGAATGCATCTAACTGTGGAACATGCTGCCCAGGAAACTCTTTCAGTCACCGTCCCTGGATGTATTTAAGCAATGTGTAGATGTGGCATCCAGGGACATGGTTCAACAGTGGACTTGGAAGCGCTCATTTAACAGTCAGACCTGATGAGCTTAGAGGTCTTTTCCAACCTAAACGAGTCTATGATTTTGATTCTGATTATTCCAGCTCATTCTCTGAAGTCTGTGTTACCTTTTCTTTTAAAAAAATTTTTTTTTGCAGATGATTGATTTTGTATAGTTTTGTCCTTTGACTGAGTCATAACATCACTTTTTGGTCTGGATATGAGACCTGGTGCTTTTCCAGTTTCATTCTTTGCAGGGAACCAAGCAATCATATCAACATCTATATTTACATGTGAGAAGGATGGTAACTTGCCCTTCATTTCTTCTGTGTACTTCTGTATCTATTTGACTTAATAAAATTACAGTACTGTAAGTGACCAGAACGGCAACAGAAAGTAAGACTCTGTACAGCTTCAAATGGCATTCCCTCCTTATTTAGACATGGGGATCCACTGAATCAAAAGTGCTGTCCCTCCACATCTTTTTGGGAGGTAACTTGAGACTTATCTGCTTTGCACAAGATATCTCTAGGCCTTTACAGCAGGATACTGAATTGGCCTACAAAGGAAAAATATTCCTCTTGCATCATCTTATAGGATTCCACAATTTGGCTTGTAGGCAAAACTGTGCAAACATTTCAAATAAAATCTACTAATTGTTAGCAAATGTCACTTTATCCTGGAGCAAGTTCTAATATTTGCTGATCTTTGTTTTCAAGTGAATCTCTCATCTCATTATAACCTCAGGGATTGGAAACAGCCATGTTTCATGAAGCTTTATATTTCTGTGCTTGAACTATTTAGATTTTTAGATAATAAAGAATAATGCATCAATAATAGCAAGTCTCTGAAAGGGAAAAAAAGAGAATGGACAGCTATATGACACAAATATTAAAAGTAGAACTGCTTTGGTCAGCTTTTTCTAAACAAAATGTTTTGCAAAGTCCTTCTCTTCCTCTCGCTCTCTCTCCCGTTTTTTTTTTTTTTTTTTTTAAATAGACATCTGTCCTTATTTCTAGGATTCTTGTCCTTCATTTTGTGCATAAGTGTGATTATAAATCCCATTAAGTATCTTTAGTACACAGATTTATTAAGAAGAGTGTAGTGTGCAAGTTGCTTATGACATAAAGAATCTTTGTCCCCTTTTCAGTATTCTGCAGATATAATTTGAGTTGCTCTTGTTGGTCCTTGTCTAGCATTATGTTCCCCATACAAATTTTGACAGGTTGAAGTGTTTGTTTACAAATGGTGTTGATGTTCTTCTCAGAGAAAAGAACAGAGAAAAGTTCTCCATTTCAGTTCAAATAATTCTTAGACTATTAACATCTTTGAAGAGATAAAAGGGGTGGGCCTATTTAGTCATCAGTACTGAGGGGAACCACATGAACATTCCTGTGCTGCAGGTGGGATTTGTTTTTCATTCAGCAAGAATCCCATCTCTGAATTTTCTGGAACTGACACATAGCAAACCTGGGAAAAAAAAAAAAGCAAATACATAAGTTTAAGTTCTAATGAAGAATAACTTAGAATCTTGATGTGGAAAAAAAAAGTTTGTACTTTTAATGGTCCCCGTGTAATCATAGTAAATGGTATTTTAAACTTGTTTTAGAATGGTAATGTATATCTCGTGTAATAAACTTTCATTTGGAGTTAGACACATGAAACCACTGCTTCCTTAAAATAAAGGTGAACTGTAGGAAACACAAGAAACACAGGTCATCAAAAAGGAACACTACTGTGTTCCTTTTCTTTTGAAGAATTTGTCTTTAAAATAAAACTCCTGCCCTTGATCCCTACAAATTACCCTTCAGAGCAGCCTCTCACAGCATCTCATCTACCTGAGCAAGTTGCTCTTCAAAAAGCCAAGGTCTTAATTTTTCTGCACGTCATTCTCGTACCTTTCAGTCAATGCAGCCAAGGCTACAGTCGGCTTTCATGATCCCCACCTGGTTCTACCTTGTTTTTGAATCCAGGTCCAGGACTGTTAAAATTTGCTCAGAAGAATTAGGACCCACAGACAGCAAGCTGTCTCAGGATACTTGTAAGGTTTTGTTCAATTCCTCTTATTACGGTAAAACAATAAATTAAAAAAAAAAAAACATGCAGAGAAATTATAAATCTGACTTTGTATCATTCAGTGATGAAGTATCAGTAAGGAAATAATTGTCATGAATGAGAATATAGCCTGAAACCAGTATTTTGTGGAAGGACTGACTCATATTCACCAATGATATGAACAATGCTGATTGACTTAATGACTTCTATGGAACTGCAAATTGCTTCTGAAAGTAGCCCCTAGGATATTAAAGCGATGCCTGTATCAAGCAACTCCCAATTCCAAGATGTCCCAAGCAGAGAAAAGCATCACTAACCGGAAGTTACTACGCTACGTGAATAGTCCTGTATTCAAGTATTTTCTACTGCTGCATCTTCACATGTGAAGTGACCTCTAGGAAAGATTTTACTAGAAAAAGTATCAAAAATCCACACATCAGGGAAAAGTGCTTTCCTGAGTAAAAGAATGAAACATCACTCCTGCAGACCCTTTTCCAGCAGAGAAAATCGTTGCTGTATACATTCTTGGTCTGGCAGTGAACTATTCCCAGTACCTGCAGAGAATATTTTCCCTAACTTCAGAGAGCTTGTAAAACCTGGAAAGCAAGGACATTGATGGATAGAGGCCTTTTGGAGGCTTGACATTCAGTTAGGGTGAAGCAGCGGAGAATGCAAGCAGACTGCTGCACATGGGAAGAACTTTCTCGCCAAAGTGCCAGGAGTTATTTAAGAGCCAGAAAGTTCATTCCAGAGTCCTAATCGTGGATGAGGGCATAAAATCATCGAAACGAGATGTTGTTGATTTTACCTGATACATCCCTCTGTGTGAAAGTGGTTGTTGATAACTTAGTTTCTTCTCCATTCTCTGACTAATGTTATACGGATGTGCAGTTTTAGAGCAAAACGGTGGTCATTGGAAGTTCGAGTTAGAATTACACAATTGCTTTTGTTCTAATGCTGTGCTTTTTTTCAGAAAACTATGACCTTGTTAAACTTTCATCTTTTGGAAGCAAAACGTTTCCAGGAAGATTAAGGGAAATGATTTTTGCTGTAACTCTTGGAGAGTCTAATAGCGTAAATGTGAAATTTGTAGCAGGAATGTCTGCTGAGAACTTGCTTGCTCTTGTGGCAAAAGAATGTTATTGTGTTGTGTCAGCTAATGTAATGTGTACCATACCTTTATGTGTAGGAATTAACCAGTTTCAGTGAGATGGTGTGACCTGAGGAAGGCTTGCATGAGTTCTGCCCAAAGGTAATGCTTAAATACGTTTTTGAATAGAAAGTGTCAGTTGTTGGTAATGTCTGGGCATGAAGGAAGTACAGGAGAATAGAGTTAACATCAGAAGCTGAATTTTTCAGGCACTGTCATACGAGGATAGAATGTCAGAATCATAGAATACTTTGTGTTGGAAGGACTTTTAAGGTCATCTAATCCAACCTTCCTGCAAGGAGCAGGGAAGTTTTCAATTAGATCAGGTTGCTTAGAGCCCCACCCAATCTGACCTTGAATGTTTCCAAGGAAGGGAATCTACCACCTCTCTCCACAGCCTGTTCTAGTATTTTACCACACACATAATGAAAAACATCTTCCCTATGTTTAGGTTGAATCCACTGATCTTTTACTTTAAACCCACTACCCTTTGTAGTATATACTCTTTCTTATAGGCCCCTTTTAGGTACTGGAAGGATGCTGCAAGATCTCCCCAGGGACTTCCCTTCTCAAGGCTGAACAACCCTAGGTCCCAGCCCATTTTCATGGGAGAGGTGCTCCAGCCCTTGAATCCTCTTCATGGCCTCTTCTGGACTCACTCCAAGAGGTTCATGTCCTTCTTTTATTGCCCACCCAACTCAAAGATTTCATGAGTTATGATACACTTCAAGCTCAGGTGGAAATGCCTTGTAGCTCCCTTGGGGTGGGAAGTTTTACAATGGACAGTGTCAGGGGACATCTCATGAGTCTCTGACACCTCTTCAGACCCTGCCTATTGAGGCAGCTGCCTGTTATGTCAGCATCAATCATGGCCCATCATGGTCCAACATCTGAGATGAGTAGCCCAGGCTAGGTGTGAAATGTCTCCGGATGGATTTTCACAGCAAAGTCATCATGTAAGGGAGAACACTGGCATGATAAGAAGGATTATCCCAAGAAGGATTTATATCCTATCAGCCTCTTCCCTTATCTGGAAATCCACTTTGTGGCTTCAGGTGTGCACAGCCTTCTGCGGGGGATAGCTGGGCAGTGGCACCCACTTACCTTATCTGAAGGTCCATTTGCAGGAGGCATATTCGGGGAGGGGTGGGCTTTGCTGGGTCAGCAGCTGTTTCTTTGCAGTCTGGCAGAAGTCTTTTGGTGATCTTAACCATGTTTAAGCTGTTGACCATTTCAGTCTCTGACACCCATGCACCTAATTCTCAAGCTTTTCCAGGTCCGTCCGGGTGGCATCCCAACACCTCAGGCATGTCAGCCACACCATTCACCTGCAAACTTTCTGACTGTGCACTCAGTTCTGTTGTGCAGGTCATCTGTCAAGATGTCAAACACTCTGGGCCCCTCTGGAGACCCTTGAGAGACTCACT
Organism: Myiotriccus ornatus; assembly: GCA_036023395.1. Lineage (NCBI taxonomy): Eukaryota > Metazoa > Chordata > Aves > Passeriformes > Tyrannidae > Myiotriccus > Myiotriccus ornatus. The sequence goes on from JAYRBT010000093.1 coordinate 32,248,815, forward strand.
GACCTCCATCTGGTCTTTGAGCCATAGACCACTACCCTCTGGATGTTACTCCACTCTGCAGGTGTGGGAAGAGAGGTAGCCAGTGAAGACTGAGGTAAAAAGTCATTGAGCACCTCAGCCTTCTCCTTGTCCATTGTTAACAGCTTTCCAGTCATCACCTTAGGCTTGTTTGGAGGCATATGTGTTTTAATAGAAGCTACGCTGGACCAAGCAATAGTAATCCAAAACTTGGGAAAAAAAAAAAAAACACAAACAAACCTAAAGAGACCAAAACTGTCTTCAAGTCTAGAAAAATTTGGGGCTGAAATTTGAAATTTAGAAAATTACTTTGAGGAAACTAGCTGGCATCATGCCGAACATGATTGATGCCTACTTATATTATTTGCAAACTCACATCAGAAAGTGCTAATTTAGCATCATTTTCCCCTGCAGGAAGGCTAACCCAGGTAGAGCCTCACCCCTGACCTGTTAGAATTGAAGGAATAAAAATCATACATGAAACTAATTAGTCACACTTAAGGAATGGAATGTGCGTTCAATGCTCGGCATTTTAAATTGATTAACTGTGGGTTTGCCTATTTTTATGTTCTCCTGCCATTCTAACATCTGCTTTTAATGAGAGATTTTGTGTAGTTTGCTGAAATGTAGAGGGCAGAAATGAGATCTTTCTACAACCCAGATATATTAAACACAAACTCTGTGAGAAAGGAAGAGTGCTAAACTCCCCTTAACTCAGAGTTTTCTTCAGAAATATGTTACTTATTAAATGTCTCAGCTAACAAAAATTCTTTCAACTTCACTGCCATTTGCAACCACAAGAAAATCTGTGGGGCTAAATGTATCAATCAGTTGTTGGATCTCATTTGCCCCATTTCCATATTTTCCTACTCAAATACTGTATGTCTACAAAAGAGAATGAGTTTGGATTTGACTTAGTGGGGAAAAAAAAAAGAAAAAAAGAAAGGATTGTTTACATAGCGCTCACAAAGGCAGGCTGGAGGGAATAAAATATCAAGAGCTAATAAGAAGGGTGGTTGCCTTGTAGAAAAGGAAAATATAAAGCTTATTTTGGTCTTGGCAGAAGCATAATTCTTAACGGATATAACCAATCCCACATGATTTGCTGCTGACATGCTAAGTTATTCCATTTCAGAACGGAGACCAAAAAAAACTTTCTTGTTTTTTTTTTTTTTATTATTTTTAACTTCGACATGTTAAGCAGCTTCAGAATTTTTGATCACTTGTTTACAAGATATAAGCTGAAAATAACACCTTTTTTAAAAAGTCTTTTCTTTGAAAGCCATGTTCAATAATTGTGAATTGCATAGTAAATAGGACTTAATTGCTATGCTTTGGAGAATGGGTCTCCTAAATAATGAGATAGGGTGTTTTGTAACCACCTTGACAAGTTATCCTTAACTGTGCTAGTTAATAGGGGGAATGTTGTGCCCATACAGATGAGAGACTCTGCAATCCTAGTGCTAGGAAGCTTAAGAAATTAACTTTCTCACTTTAAACATACATATGGAGTCCTAAGTCATCTAAGAGCAAGATCCTGAAAGTTGTGAATCTTTGACCCAGATAGAACCATAACACAAAAGTATGAATTTAAAACCAGATTTGACCAAAGAACACATATCAACACAGAATAATGAAAAAATTTAAATACCTTTTCTTGAAAAAATACTTCTTAAAAGCATTTTTTTTTTCCTTTTCCCTGAAAGCTAGAGATTACCATTTTCTGTCTGCTTTCTTCCTCTGTAAATTTCAAACAGCAGTGAAGAAAAGACAATCTTTTGCTTTGGCCACTTATCTGGTGAAGAGTACTGCAGCACAGGGAAATATATTTAAGATTGTTTTCATCTTAAATAATGTTCTTTTTAACAGGCTGAGCTTCTTTGGATGTCTTTTCAAAGAACAATCTTCCAGACATCCTATCTGCAGGATGGGACTTCAAGAGTGACCAAGGAACCTTTGAAGTTTGGGCTGTCACAGCTTTATGTGAACCAACAAGGTAACTGGTGAAATCCGAGGATTAGAGATAATGACGAGAACTAGTGAGAGAGATTTACTGTATGGCAGGGAGGAAAATGGATCAAATATTCAACACCATTCAGATATCTGAAGACTGGTGGTGTGTTCTGGAGGGACAGTCAGATAAAGACCCTTTTGCAGCCCATCATTTGTTACCGACCTGGGGCCTCAAACAGGAGCCTGTCACAAATGCATGAGTGCCCCTGTGCACATCACACACATTCAGCAACCCTTTCACTGTATGTTGGTATTTATGCACGTTCTGGAAAGAGACATATATATAATATGTGTTTAGCACTTGTTTTAAAGAAAAAACACCACTCAATTAAATGAACCTAAGCACAAACCTTTAAATATCAGTTGCAAAGTTCAGACCTAAATTTAAGGCAAAGTGGGGTATTAGATTCCCTTTAATTTTTTTTTTTTGTAGCTTTTCATAGATGAAGTGAACTCCCCTTAGAGAAAAGACACCATCTTCTTGCTGTTAAGTAGCCATAGATCCAAACATTGTAAAACTCCTGGTGTACTGAGAATTGGGATCTTGTTTTGTATCCTCGGAGTAACGGTAAATCTTCAACTGCTTTCGTGTTGCCATCTCAGCAAGCTTGCTCTCCATTTCTGTGTGACTGCTGTCGTGAACTGCAGCAGTAGAATCCTTTACAAACACTTGAGCCTCAGAAAATAGAGTGATGATGTATTTAATTTAATGCCATGGCAAGAGGAAGAGGTGGTTTCCATTCTTCTTGCCAGAAAAGGGCAGTGTTGAGGTATGGAGCTTCGAAACACACTGGTGAGTCTGTGTGGGTGTTGCACTGACCTGTGAGTCAAAAAATCTGTGGTAGGACTTAGGGCAGGTAAACTTTTCCTCAGGTGGCACTCCTGTCTGCCAGGAAATGTGATGGCAGTCCTTTCACTCACTGATAAGGTCTGCAGTCCTGGAGTGCAAGGGGCCACCCTGCAGCCTCCCAGCCTTGGAGGGGAAGCTCTTTCTTTGAGTACTGCCTGCTTCCTTGAAAAACTGTACTTTATCCCTGTGTAAAACTGATGGACCCTTCTGACTTGATAGTATGCTTGGCTCTACCACTTGGCTATGCAGAGGAGGGTGCACTGACCTGTGCTTCAGCCAGTCTGTTGTGTGGAGCTGCAGCTGCAGGGTGCGCTTTTCCAGCTTGTCTGACAGTAAATGCCAGGCCATTGAAAAGACTTCTGTCCTCCTGAACCTCCTCTCTGACTCTCATTTTTAACTGTTGAGTTCTGCATCTGTCAAAACAGGCAGTGAAGGGAGCTCGAGGGTGAGGATGCAGGCTTTAGCGCAGTGAGTGTGCCTATCTGAGTTTTTTTTGGCTAATTAAAGAAATCCTCTGGGTTGCATGAAGGAACTGTGGGTTGGCTGTATCTGTGAAACAAACCTATGCTTGGAGATTGACAGATGGCTCCTTGGTATGACAGAACTGACTTTCCAGACTGCTGATTGTACTCCCTAGCCCACAGTGTGGGAAGTGTAGTTCTAGCTCACCAGTCAGTAGGCTTTATTGTAATTCCTCCTTTTTTCTCTCATGCCTGTACAACTCCAGCTGGCATCTGGGAGCTCCACGTACTAGCTCCTGGTCCCTAATATTAATCTATGGAACTGGAGATATTTTTATTTACTTTTCATTAAAAAGGATGATTGCAGTGCTTTAAGGCTTTTCTTCTGCATGCTGTTATTTCTAAGTATATGAATGGTAGCTACATGAAAAAAAAAATTTCTTTTAACCTGTGCTCAAAGCAAAAACTGACAGATGTAGGCAATAGTTCTTTGTATTTTTCAGTCTGTATCTTTACAAGGGGAGAATTGGCTTATGCTTAAAAGACTGGACTGAGAATCAGAATTTGGGTATCAAATTCAGCCTCATATTTTCCATGTAATCTTGGGCAAGTTGCACAGTAAGATGCAGAAGTCCTTAACTTTGGGGTTTCCTGTTGCCATAGTGAATGAAGTCTGGAATGAAGTGTTGAATCTCTCTGTAGAGTAATACCAAGCACATTAGGCACCCTCTGGCAGGTTTTGAAATAACATGCTAAGCAAATCTAGAGATACTAGCACATATCTGCCTGGAGAAAACCAACAGGAAAATAAGAAGCAAGGACCTATGGACCTTTGTCTGCTCCACATCAAGAGCCTGAAATCCTATCCACGTGCAAACTTTCTTTCAAAAACCCACAGGCTGAAAAGAGTGGACACGTTCTTTTCTGTTATACCATATTCTTGTATTACAGAGCTCAGGAAATAAGTTGTTTTCCAGATAAGGGATTTAAAGCCTCTCTAGAGAGAATGCCATAGCCCTGGATGCTGTCCACATCACTGGCTGAAGATATGCAACTATGTTTGAGGAGCAAAAGGGGGACTTTTGTGTAAGGGGGATGCTGGCTTTCAGCAAGTGATGAAATTTATGTGTTTGTAACCTGTGACTGCTTTGCAATCAATTTTATATTGCCTTTAAATGTTGTGCTCCTCTATTACAAGTTGAGCAGTATCAACGTTTCCCGTTGCTACTGACCTGTTTCTAAAGGAAGATAGCTGGCTGGTGAGGGGTTTGTCCCTGGCATGCCAAGGGTCCAGCAAATACAGATTTGAGTAGCAATTATGAATAAGGACCATTCTTCAGTGTGAAATAAATTCAGAACTGTCCACACCTGTGAGGTATGTTTCTAGACTTATGGATTGGTTACATACACTGTGGAGATTTCAAAGTTGAAGAGTAAGACAGTGTTTGACTTATGTCAGAAAAGTGAGCAGCTCAGCAAAACTTTCAGGATTATCTTGCTTCTAGGTGTTTAATTGCTGCTAAAATTGTTCTTTAAATTCTCAGCTTCCTGATGGATATTGTCCCTTAGATAATGAATGACAAACAAACCACAGAACATGAATATGTATACATTAAAAAATATTCTTTTAAAGCTTGCAGTTGACATGCATATGCACCTATCAAGATGTTAGAACTGGCAGATAAATTTGTGTTCAAGATTCGTGCTTGCCTTTGGACAATGATTTATTTATTTTAGTGACAGTAACAACAACACACCCCCACTGGATAAAGAGGTCATCGTGGTAATGTCATCATCATCATCATCAATAATAACGATAAAGTGTTACTGCATTAGCTGAACTATGATTTACTTGCATTAACATAGCTAATAAAATTCAAGATCCCAGATTTTATTGCAGTCTGCCTTGCTAATGCTTTGACACTGTGTATATAAGGTAGGTATTGTACTATTTATTACTTATTAGATCCTATGAGGAATTTGCATTTTTCAAGAGAAAACCACAAAGCACTGTCTGATAATTAGCTCACTGTAATTGTTCTGAAATATATTGAAGACACAAACCCTTCACCTTGTGTTCAGCTGATAGTCTTGCCCTCAGTGATGCTCGCTGGTATTGGCTGCTACCCAGGTACATTTGCATTTGCTGTGGCATCAGTTAGTGTGGTCTCCTTTATAATATTAATTTCTTTTGCACTGTATAAAACAGTAAAAAAATGGAATCACAAGAAGAACAGACTCAGAATGTTGTTATACATAACCTTATCACTAACCTGTCTGAGCAACAGGATAACAAAATTTGGGTGTTTTGTCTGTTCCGTTTGAATAGTATTCAGAGGGGTACAAGTGCCCCCTCTGTCAGTTTGCAGCTGACATCATGCTGGGCAGGAGTCTTGGTCTGCTGGAAGGCAGGAGAGCTCTTCTCCCAGGCAACCAGCAGTGGGACGAGAGAACATAATCTCATGCTGCACCAGGGGAGGTTTAGATTGGACATCAGGAATGATTTCTTTACAGAAAGGGTGGACAACACTGGAATGGGCTGGCCAGGGAGGTGGTGGCTTCACTGTCCCCGGAGTTAAGAGAAGATTGGATATGGCACTTAGTGCCGTGGTCTAATTGCAATGGAGGTGTTTGATCAAAGGGTGGACTTGATGATCTCAGAGGTCTTTTGCAACCTAATTGCTTCTGTAATTCTGTGATCTCTGACAATGGGCTCAGCTGTAGCAAACTTCAAATTAAATTCCTTTCAGGTAATTTAGGCTTTCCATATTATTTCCTCATGTTCTTTCTCTTAAGTCCTATGTGTAGGATAGCATTCAAGATAAACTTGAAGCAGAACAATCATGGTTTTCTGTGACACTCATTTTATTTCTGTGATGGCAATAAAAATGTGAGTAAGCAAACATATTACTAGTAGGTGTTGTTTTCCAGCAATCTTCAGTTTCATTCAATGATCAGTAAGTTGTTGACTTCAACAGCAATTGCTCTCTCCTAAAAAAAAGGAAATTTTTAGGTTTTCTTCTTTATTTTTTCTGCTTTTAATATACACTTATACTGCAATATTTTATTTATAACAAGGTATTAGGGTATCTCGAAACACCACCAGAAATCAAACACATTCTAAGTAATAAAACCAAAACACCATTTTTTCTCAGGTACACTGATTCAAAAGAAATTTGGTTTAGGCTACCTAAGGTGAAGTTAACAACATTTTGATGAAAAGGAATCAAGACAAAGAAAGCACACTAATACATGAAACCATCAAATCATACACCCTCAAGGAGTTTGTGTTTCCTTTTTTTTCAGTGTTTCATTTGTTAGTTATAGTGTATGGACTGCCATACAAGCAAAACAAGTATAACAACATAATTTTGCTCATGTCCCAGAGCAGCACAAAGTAGGTCAGAACCTACCTTGCCAACAACCACAGGTGGAAGTTTAGGATGTTCTTGAATTGTTAGGAATTAATGGCCTGATGAGTTGTAAAAGCTGTTATCATTTCTGACAAATACTGTTCTCCCTATGCTGCCTCTTTTCATATTGTGAAGTAAGTTTTTAAAACTAATGTATTCCTTCTTTTTTTTTTTCTTTTTTTTTTTTTAAATTTTAATTTTTCCCCAAAGAGAAAATACATATGGAATGTCAAAGGGAAGGGTGAAATGCATGAAACAAGCTGTAGGAGAAAACAAACTAAGCTTTCAATATAATAATTTTTTTCTTCAACAGTGTGAAGAAATCCAAATGCTTGTTCAAAAACATTTAATTCTGACAAAGTAAAGTAGTCATGAACTGATTTACAAGGAATACTTTCTCCCTCAAACGCAACATTATCTTCAAGAGCAAGTGCCTCCTACTTGCTACGTAATGACTTATCTTTTTAAGACCCATAGGCTTCATTCATGGATCAGAAGTACCTTGGAAGTGAACAGCTGATACTTAATGAAAGTCTTGGTTATTGCTGGAGAGAAGCTGTCTAGTGGTCTTCTAGAATTGGTTTGGAGTGCAAATGGGTATTTCTACTATGCAGATTTCATTATACTGTAATCTTTTTCTTTTTTCCCCAATAAACTGTGTCTTAAATAGCCCAGATTAATGAGTGACAGTCCCTTAATGAGTGACAGTCCCTCAAGGGTAGCAGAACCAGGAATTGTTCTGTTTTAAGCAGTATTACAAAATTTATGGTCTTCATAGAAAGCGACATTTCTGAGGTGCCTGAGAAAGGAAAATCAGGTGTTCAATCACATCTCCTGAACACTATTAGGAGTTCAGCTGGGTCTAGGTTTGACTGGCATCAAGTAAAATCTGCATACCAGGTCTGTAAATTCCATAATTACATCCTTTTGGTTCTCAGTAGGGTTGCAACTGAGTCACTTTTTTCCTCATACTGAGATGCCTGTCACAGCTGAAGAACCTAAGATGCTCATTGTTCCAAAGGTCGAGTCAGTCTACATGTAATACTTAGGCCTCTGAAAACCTTGGATTTATGGAAGTAAGTAACAAAAAATCATGGGCTTATCTTTGTAATGCTTAAAAAACTTAGCACTGGTTGCCTTCATTGTCTTGAATAATCCACATATTAGTTTATTAATCTACAAGAGTCTGTAGGCCATTATTAGGCAAGTGACAGGATTACTACCCCAGACAAAATACGTTTAAGTAAATGACTTCCTTTTTCCTGGATCCCATCATATTGGTCTTTACTTTGGGTTAGACTGTTCCAGAATTCAATTATAATATTTATGGAGCTCCAGGGTTAGTAGCTCAATTCTTTTTCATTTCAGAAAGGTCTTGTAAAAAATACTGCGGCTGATTAAAAAGGAAATGTTGAAACATTGTAGGAAAGACTGGCTCTGAAGTTTTATTCCAAACACATTGAAAATGTTAGGCATATAATTTACACACAGCAGGTTGGACTTTTGGGGGATTATTAGTCTGCTTGTTTATTTTTTTTTCTCACTTTATTTTCCTGATTTTGAAATTCAGTAGTTGTTTGCATGACACTCATTTAGCCTCCTTAGTGTCCATGGTGTATGTAAATTACTTATCACTTCTGAAAGTCAGCCTTTCTGACAAACAGTTAGCTTTGCTGTCTAGAACAAGAGATATGCCTTAGTTTTATACACTAAGAATTACCTCTTTGCTTGAGCATGGTCTAACAGGGTAGGTATGTGCTAGTCTAGTTATTTAAAAGCTTCAGATGGCACAAGTCTCTTTAATTACCTCAGTTTTTTTTTTTTTTTAAAAATATGTACAGACAATACATTTCTGAGAATGGGATTTCAACAAAAAGAAGGAGCTGATATATGTGCCTTTTCTTATATTTTGGACAAGCTAACAAAGTATGTGAGTAGGTTTTGAAAATTCAGAAACAAATTCTTCAGTGTAATATCACAGGACTTAGAAAAGCTTGTTTGCACAAACAAAAACAGTTGCACATCTGTGCCATCAGAAGCTGAATTCTGATGTTTCAGAAGACAGGAAAACTAACCGTGTCTTTAGGCAAAGAGAGCTTTTTCCAGAGCATGGGAGTGGGTAGGGAGAATTATAGAATCATAGAAAGACTTGAGTTGGAAGGGACCTTAAAGATCAGCTGGTTCCAACCCCCCTGACACGGGCAGGGACACCTTCCACCAGATGAAGTTGCACAGACCCCCCAAGCCTGACCTTGGACACTTCCAGGGATGGGGCATCCACAGCTCCTCTGGGCAACCTGTGCCAGTGTCTCACCATCCTCACAGCAAGGAATTTCTTCCTAATATCTAAACCTGATCTCTCTCACTTTAAAGCCTTTCCCCCTTGTCCTCTTGCTATATGCTCTTGTGAAAAGTCTCTCTCCATCTCTCTTGCTCCCTTCAGGTACTGCAAGGCCTCAGTTAGGTCATCCCTAACCCTTCTCTTTTCCTGGTTGAAAAATCCCCAGTCTCTCAACCTGTCCGAATAGGAGAGGTGCTCCATCCCTCTAATCATCTTGATGTCCTTCTCTGACCTCGCTCCCGTGTCAGTGTCCCTCCTGTGCTGTGGAACCCACAGCTGGATGCTTCAGGTGGGTCTCACTAGAGCAGAGGGGCAAAATCATCTTTGTCATGCTGGCCATGCTGCTTTTGATGCAGCACAGATGAGTAATGTATCTGGTATTAAACATGCTTAGGTAGAGAAAAATCACTTAGTCTAAACTAATTTCTCTAAGAGAATATTTTCAGCCTGAGTGATTCCAAATATTAGTGTACAGTTTACATTAAAAATTATATTTTATAATAGAGAGATTATAATTACGTGGAATAACTGACTGATTAGCTGAAAACTTCAGATTTTTGGTAGTTTGCTGGCCATGAGGTTGCTATGACAGAAAATGTGTAATGAAGCAATGAAGCAAAAGATCACAAAAAGGTGATTGTGGAAACATAATTCAATGCTTGTGCAATTACACTGCAAGCATTTTGACTTGTTTATCCTCTTTACTATCAACTGTGATGGACAGTAGGATAGTACAAACCTTGTGTTGAAAGAAATGTATGTACTTTTGTGCCCATTGCTCTCAATACTGCAGGAATGTAATTATAGTCACAATGTAATGTGAGATAAGTAGAATTCCTGCATAATGATGAAAAAGAGCTCTTGTAGGAAAAATTGCAGACTGCTTGAAACATTAAAAAAAAAAGAGGGGGGAGAAAAAAGAAAAAAAAAGGTGTACCAGGTCATTATTGTAGGTTTTCTGAACTGACAGATACGTAACAGACACTTTCTGGAATGCATTGGGAGTATAAATCTTTTAGCTTCTTGTGTACAATCTTGTAGTATTTTACTGACTAGAAATGCACATAGCTGTGCAGTTGAAATTCTCAGAATTCATAACTTCCCCAAGCTTACTGAGGCATTAAACAAAATATTGCATACTTCTGAAAGTGTCCTTTAACTTTGCTCATTTCTTCAGAGAATTTAAATGATTAAGTGCTCACTTGGGTTTTCAGAGACTCAGAAACAACAGGCAAGGGACATATTCTCCAATTTGTTTCTCAGGTTGATTTCTGTAGAGATGGGTCTCTTTCTGGAGACAGCATTAGAAAAAAAGGCTTATTGAAAAGTGTAAGAAAGGAAGGAATTAGATTGGCTCAAAATACCACATTTTAAGGAGTGTCAATAATGTGTGTATATTGACTAACTGTCTAACAGTTCTGCATCTTAGAAAGAAGATAACTTTGATTCTGATAGGAGCATAATGTCAAAAATTATTTTGGTTATAATACAGTGAATAGCACTGTGCTTGTTCTTACTTTCTTCCTATGTGGTCCTCCTTTACAAACAGCAGGGCTTCTTTGTCTTCTTTCTTCCTTATACTTAAATCATATGGATAAAAATAAGAAAGAAGAATTTGGGTATACATTCAATTTTGAAAAAGATTAATAAGTAAAGGAAAAGACCCCAAAAATGAGGCAAAGAAAGGAGGCTAAGAACCATATTTGCAAGTCTTTTGAAGGATTCTAATTACAAAAAATATTTTTGGAAACATTTTCCAGGATACTCCTATGACTCTAGGCATTGCTCTTTTTATAATGTTGAGTGTACAAATCATGATGCTGTAAGAGCCGTTTACAAAGTGAAAGCAAAGTCAAATTCACCTGAACTAGCTGTGTCTAATACAATGGCAGCATTTAAAATAAATTATGATCATTATTCATGTTAGGTCTAAAAAAAAATCTCTCAAAGTAATGTGTTTTATCAAAACCAGTAATTCTGCTGCTTTGTAGATTATTTTGAGTTTTCTGAATAGCAAAAAATGTTTATCTGGAATAAAACATTTTGAAATGCCAGAAGCCCTCACCAGGTTTCTGAAATGAGTCCCAGCTCTTCAGAGGTTTTTGATTTGTTCTGGTTCTGAAAGTACATATTCTCATAGTCTGGGGAGCACAGAGATTTATCATTTCCATGAAAACATCTCAGAACAAAGTCTCAGAACGCGCTCTGCGACAGGGTTCACTTATTTACACTTCAGTGTTTTAATGGTACCCACAAATAAGAAATATCCAACTTAACAGAAAGAGTGCAGGTTAACCAGGTTCTGCACAGTTTGAGGTGGATGGGGCATCTGAAATAGCATCTCTGATACCAGTGATACAGTAGGGAAGAAAGCAAAAAATAGTGTAATGCTAGATGTATAACAGCACTGTAGTCTTTATTTAGCCAAGTGTTTTTCTGCATTTTCAGCCCTTGAAGCACTATCAGACCAGGACCTCATCTTCTAAAACCACAATATGATGTAGCAGTAGTGAAGAGAATATTTTATAGTGTAATTACAAGAAGATGCACTAAAACAAGATTGCATTTAAGATTTTATCTCCGTAAGAATTTAAGGATGTGTAGATAACTTGATAAAAGTCTTATTCTTTTTATCACTTTTTTTTTTTTTCAATTGATGATTCTTTGCTTCCCCTATAATTTCTTCTTTCAGACTCTACAGATGTGGTGCATTGGCATGGAGCTAAAGTGGGATGCTTGGGCAAATTCAGCTTGTCAGGGTCAATTGCCATATTTCCATTTCTGGTCAAACACCACAATTTAACAGCATATTTCAGATTCCCTATACTTAGTATCAATATAAGATTTCTAAGGAAACTCTGGCTACTAAATTTTATATCTGATTTCCCAGTCAGAGCTGTATCTTGAAATTCTGGCTTTGTTGAGAGTCAGTACTGTAGGTTATTGATGCTCGTTGGTTATGTATTCAGTACATTTGACTTTAGCTTAGGTGCAGGGAAACCTGTACTCTCCTTATTCCATTAATTCCACAGCACTAGAATGGGATGTTTCTTGAATTGCTGAAGAACCTCTCTATTTGGTTACAATTTACTGCAGGTGAACTTTGCATTAGACTTGAATCCAAGCCTTAAAGATTTCTTGCATTATGTGTCATCAGGCGACTAAGAATCATGCCTTTTTTTTTTTTTTTTAAATCTGAAAAGCATACAAATATAGAAAAAAAACCCTCACCAAAACACAAACCAACCCAGCACAATGGTGTGTCGGTCTCTAACTTTTAAATTTATTTATTTGTTCATTTAGTTATTTTAAATCAGGCGGCAAATCTACACGTGCGTGGAGAGGCATATGTTGAATCTGACATACCAAGAGATCATACCACATGTTGGTATCATCTGAGCACGAAAAATGATCTAACAGCTGTTTTTTGTGTGGAAAACACGTGGCTTCATTAGAGGAGTTGGTGTGTTATTTATCTGGTAAAACAGCCATGGGGCTTTCAGTGCTGGGTGTTACACTGCTGGTGTTTCCCTGTACCTGCATGACCCAACAAGAAATGCAAACATGCAAAGAAAACTCTCAGTCCTGTTTTCATGAGGCACTTACTGACTGCAGCCCCTCAGATTTACATGAGCCCTAGAGCCAGGGACAAGACTGTTCCCGAGGAATCTTTCAGCCTCGCTGGTTCCGGGCAATTACCTTTTTCAAACTGCTTTCAGTCACCTTCTACGATGTCTGCATTTTCTGTGCTTCAGGAACTATCCAGACTCACAATACATAGAATGTCAACTGCATTCCTTCACAAACAAAAACCTATAGGTCTGAAAACCAGTCATTTGTAAGGCGGATTTTTTTAAAAGGTCTTAAATATTTGTAATCGCACCCACTTCATTTCCCAGAAAAATTATTTCATGATAGACCCTTAGGCTCAGATCCAAGTATGATTCCAATGTTTTAATATAGAAAGAATTAAAAGATTCTTATGCAGCAGAACAGAGCCACCTGGGGATGTCTCCTAAATGAGATTTCATTATACAGTTTGTTATGTGACAAGTGAGGCAGTAATTTTGTTATAGAAATCTTGAGAATATGTCAGGTTTAATTCATAAAGTTTTGTGCCTTCATTAAAATATTTTTTCAGTTGCATTTTTTAACTAAATCCCTCCCTCTAGATGTATACACATGTGGGGCTTTTTTTATGACTACTTTTTATTAAGACCTTTTATTAGCATTACTTTAACTGTATAAAATAAACACGTCTAAAGAACATATTTATCTGTGTGCAGTTTGTAAAATACGTCTCTAAAATTAGCTGGCTTTCCCACCTGGTGTTCAAGTGACTGCAAAAGATCAAGAGCTATAAAATCTGAGGGGTTCACGGAAATGAAGGAAAAAATGTCTGAAAAGGGCAAACACAATCTGCTTAAAAGTGTGCTTCACTTTCTGTTTCTAAAATTAGATGGACACAGTTAAAGACGAAAGTGAAAGAAAATGGCAAAAGATCTGGCCAAAAGTGAATGAAGAAAACCTGCGTGCGAAACCTCTGTAGTGTCATACCTGTTGCTTTAACTCTCATACTTTCATTATAGATTTGTTTAAGATATTTACAAAATATGGAAAGTAACATTTATTAGAAGTTTAAAAGCCACAGGCATATGGCACCAGTTTCTTAATTGAAGTGATATAAACTGAGCATAACTTTGTTGGCTGTAAATAATCTTTCTTCTTGAATAAATATCTACATCCAAAAGTGTAATATGTATAAAACATCAGAGAATCCATTTCTTGTTTTAATGATGAGGAGTCAAGGGCTTTCACAGGGGAAAGATTGTAGTTTCATGTTGTTGAACTAAATTGTGATCAAAGTGGTTTATTGGTTTATTAATGACATGTAATTAAGTGGCAATCAGTGAGCTACACAGAGATCCGTGTCAGTGATGCAACTCATGAATCACACATTAGGAACTATTTAGACAATGCTGAGAAGAACTCCCAAATCTCTGAGCACCCCTCTGTAACTAATCCCAAGAAGTTCAGTCCCCTACAACCCTCTCCAGAGAAGGTAGTGGGGGCTCAGCCCTCCTGAGATCCCTGGCTGCAAACCCTCCCGGGGTGGAGCCACCAGGCAGTTCCCATCCAGCGCCCCAGCCGGGTCCCCGGTGCTGCCCCAGCACCCGGAGCAGGAGGGTACTGGGAGAGGCTCCCCCAGCACCCCTGGGAGAGCATCCTGCCTGGGCAGGCAGAGCCCAGGGGACCCCTGGGTGGCCTGTGTGGCATCCAACTGAGCTTTCATGGCATCTGCTCCAGCAGCAAGGTGCCTTCCACCACTGCAGCCTCTCAGGCTACTCCTAGACTCATTCTGGGATTGACTTTTTTCTTCAAAATTCTCTTTATGATTTTCCCACGACGGTTTAATGTGGTTGTTGACTCTTGCTACTTTGATTGACAAGTTTTGGGCAAATGGTCGTTTCATATGGTTTTGGGTGTGTCATTAACATACACTGGTAGCATATGTTCCGTTTTGACCTAATGTTGTTATGCAGTCTAGTCTGCCAGTGCCTGGGAAGCAGCCTTAGAGCAGCTGGTTCTGTCTAAGGAAAGTGAGAAAGAGAAAAGTTTATGTAATGGTTAGTTTCCTACACCTCAGATTTAGAACTGGTCAAGAATGATTGCCATGGTAAAACATAAAAACTTCAAAAAATGAAAAACAAATAAAAAGAAGGAAATCAACTTGACTATTCAATGCTATCTTTCAACAGCTTATTTTGTTTCCTAAGGTAGGTTAATACCTACCCTTTAGCATGAATTAGCTGCATTCTGACACCATTCTGTGAAACACGGCACACAGGGAAGAGTTTTCCTCCTAAGGCCATTATGTTTGAACTTACCTTTGTACAGAAATAAAGAGATTTTTTCAGTCAGCCATGTTATGAACTTTTATCATTTTGGTGCCTCTTGAAATATACAGGTTCTTCACCATGGCTCATTTCAAATCATGCAAATGCTTTGATTGACTTTGTTACTCAGCAGTCTTCTCGTAAACCTTCAGTCAAGGAAAAAAAGTTCGTGTTCTGTTTGTTTATTTTTAAAGCACACTTTTTTTTTTTTTTAATTCTTCTTTTTAATTGGAACATATAAAGGAGGGGTTTTTTTTCCCTGCTTTTTAAGGTGTGAGTAATTTGTTTAGTCACATCTCCCTTTGCTTTTGTGTGCAGAAGGGAGCAAGGCAATTAACCTCTTTTATTACATTATCAATGTATTTGCATTATCCTTGTTGTGGAACAGTCTGTATAAATAGTACTGATATTTATTATTCTAATTCAAGGGTTGTGGAGATCTCTTTAAGAAATGATAGTGTTAAATTCTTTCTTACACTGCTTTACTGGCAAAAGGATATATCAATTATCAAAGTGACCTTGGTTAAAAAAGTTAATCTGAGTTTTTAAAACTAATTAAAATTCCTGTGTATTTTATTATAAGAACCAGGTTTGCACAGGAAATATAGCTAAAGAGTCACTGATAGTGTGAGAAAATTAAATCCTCTAGGTAACAAGTTGTCCCAGTTTAAATGAGACACAGGTCTTTTGCTGAGGATGAGTTATGAGAAAAGACCCAAACTCCCCCCTCTAAGCAATTATAAATCTGAAATTAAGAGGCTCCGACTGAAGGAAAAACAAATTATGGAAAAGGAAAAATAACAGCCCTTTATTAAAAGGTATGTGTGTATTAACAGAAACACG
>JAYRBT010000093.1:32264750-32277229 GCA_036023395.1 Myiotriccus ornatus
CCAAACTCCTCCCCCCGTTGCCCAGGAGACGAGAGAAAAAAGTAAAAGATAGCCCCTTGTCTCCCCCAGTTCCTAGGAGAATAAGTTCTGGGTGATTAGTGAAGGAGCCAGTTCTTTTGTTCACCTGATAGCTACTTGATGGCTCTGCACACAGGGCCAGAGGGAAGGGAAAAAAAAAATTCCTTGCCTAGTTAAACCATGACACAAGTGTTTCTACATGGCTTATTTTGTAAGATTTGTCTGCCTGTATTCCAACAAGATACCAGCAAGGTGGAAATGAAAACCTCTGAACACTGAGCCACTGAATTTCCCTCAGTGTGTCACAATTACAAAACCAGGTTCTGCTATATGAGTCTGATCTACTCTGAAAATGTATAAAGTATTCAATTGCTCCAGAAATGCCTCATTTGTTACCTATTTTGAGAAATTCTAATGTATGAATCATGAGTTTGACTTCACCACTTTCCCCTGAATCTGGTTACAAAGTCTCTTTGTGTCATATTTTCATGTGGTTTAAAAAGGTATAAGATACATTTTTAAATAATTCCGACCCTGCCTGGATTCCCTTGGTTGTGCTAGAAAGTAATTCAGGAGGCTCAAAGAATTTTTGTCATATGCAGAAGGAAATCAGATCAGCTGAGAGGGAGTCTGCCCTGGTCAGTGCCTCACCACACTTAGGAATGCAGACTGGTCTGTGATACATCCTCAGACAGCTGTCCTGAGCAACATGGAATGAAATTGTAAACTTGCCATTATTGACTTCTTTTAAAACAGAAAGGTCTTCGTTTGGGGCAAGGAACTATGTTTTTGAGAGAGATTTCTCTTCCCCTTAGCTTTAAATGTGGCTGCCAGTCACAATATTCACTGTGATGGCCACTATTCATTTGTGTCATTATTGGTAATTTAAAAAAGGAAAATACAGTAAGGTCAGAGGTGAGATGTTGCTTAGTAAGACGCAACACTAAAAAGATCAGTGAATGTATCCAAAATAAATGTACTGAAAATTTTTAATTTTTCAGAAGCTTGTTGATATGTGGTTTTGAACATTTTAATCTCTGTATTCCAGTTGACAACGAAAGTTAAAAGTTCTTTGGAAGTGGAAACGCAAACCTTGCACCAGCTCTCAGTAAGTGTTAGTCTTTGAGGACGAATATATACGGTATAATTACAGTGAAGTACAAACTCAAAAGCAAAGCTTGCTTGCTGCTGCCATGGTGTATTTGAATGGTTATTACCTAAAGACTATCTGTAGTTATGAAAAAGGTTGTTCTGAAGCGTGGAAAACAAGTAAAGTTAAACTGTAAAGATAAAACCCTCTTTGGCTCAGATCTAAAGGCATTTGCAAAAGTGACTCCCCAGCACTTGTCATCCTACCTAGGATTTTAGGTCTCTGCTGGAGAATTCAAAAGTAGGGGAAAATTGATTTTGATTTGTTTTTTTTTTTTTTTTTTTTTTGGAGGACAGAAGAAGAGGAACAAGCTGGTTAGATCTAGAGCGGATTCACTGAACAACTGAGAAAAAGACAACTTTATTTTTTTTCTCTACAGATTAGAGCACAAGTTAAATTATTAAACAATTCTGTAGAATACGAGATCTGGGAAAAATATTTATTTTCCTCAGTTGAAAATTGATCTGTGACCGTCTGAGGCTGCTTAACTACTCCAGGAGGATTTTATGATGTAAACTTTAGCAAAAGAAAGATGAGCTGAGGCTGAAAACTTGTTTATTTTTCTGTTACACCCAAAGAGTGAATCCTGTGCAGGAGTATAAGGACAGAAGGAAATTAAAGTGAAGATTATGGGAAGAATTAGGCAGAATTGGGTGAAAACAGGGCTGTAAGAAAACATCTGGTGTGTATATATATATGTGTGTGTTTGTCTCACTGTACACCTTAAAATAGGGGCAGTGTTTAATAGTTTGCGTTTTTGATATTTTGTGGAAGAGGGGGACAAATTTGAATAAAGTGAAAAATAATCCCAGAGCTACTTGGATATATGTGAATCATATTTTCATCAAATTTGTGTTCCCTTCCCTGGTTTTCCTCTTTTGGAAAAGCCTTATCAGCCACAGGAGAAGTAAGGATTGTAGGAGGATGAGGATAATGTACTGGAAACCCTTATTTACTAAGGGAGAATTTGATTATTATATTTTATTCTCTCAGGCTTTTTGATTAAGCATGACATGAAAAGATCAAATTCCTTCTGTATCAGATCACCACTGTGCTATGTCTTTAGGAAACGATTTGGACTGTGGGTACTACAGTGTCCTTCTCAGAGAGATATTTAGATTTCTCCTGCTCTGATATCTCCCCTGTGCCCACACTACTGACTAAAATTTGCCTCCTGTAATGCACTACACGTGCTTGGCCAGACAGGAGGCTCTCATAAAGGATGACTGGTGCCATTTAGAAAAAGGAGCTTTTCATAACTGAGTGTGGAGGCATGCTGTGCATCCTTTTAGTAACTCCCATGAGACAGGGAGGCACTTCAGGAGAAGGCACACAAACACAGAACTGGCCTGGGGCAAGGAGGCTCGTGCTGCAATACACACTATCTCAAAGCTGCCAGACACCTTTAGTGGGTCAGCTTTCCCCTGAAAGGAAGGAAAACCTTAGTCTACAGACTTGTACGAAACAAAATTAACTTTTATGGGGCCCATCCAAAGTCCTTTAAAGCTGCAGATGATGTTTTCCTCTGCAGACTTCAGTGAGATGTAGATTGGGTTCTACAAATAAGTGTTTAAGCAGTGCTTGAACTCATGAAAGTTAAATCCCTAATTAAGCCACACCTTTTTTATCCAAGTTATTTTATTTGCCTCTCATGTTCTTGTCCTTTCTTCTCTGTTTCACCTTTTTCTTTGGGTAATTAAAGCTCAACTTTGGCATTAAAAAGAAATTGAGAATGATAACATTCACTGTAATCAAGATACAGGTTGACAGGAAGGCCAAGACCCTCTCTGCTTTTGGAACACTTGAATTTTTTTTTTTTTTATGATGATACAAGAAAGGCTGTATTCTAATTTGCACTGAGATTTGCTGATAAATCAAACAATATCTAAAAATGTCCAAAAGCTAAACTTCATACAAATTTTTGTCCGTGTCGTGATCCTGCTGACTGTTAAAAAATGGTATGTCGCTGTATAAAGTTTACTTCAGCTATTGGATTTTCATGTTGCTGTTTCTGAAACCGTTTGTAACTACTTTTGTAGAGCAAGGCTGTTTGCTGGGTTAGCAGCTCAAGACCTTTAGGCAGAAAAGCTGTCTGGGTGAGTGAAAACTTGACATCATGTGGTCTATGAATAGGTCACAGCAAACAGGAATATGGGACGCTTTGCTGCTGTGTGATATTTATAATTCCTCTGATGAGAGAATAACACTGAAGATTAGTAGAATGAGAGAAACACCGGGTATAGGGTAGCTGGATGATATGTCTCAAATGTCTTTTTTTTTGGTAAAATATACTGAGTGTCATCTGAAAACAGAATTTTCTAGTGTCCTTTACTGAGAGTTGTAGATATATTGGAATTTAACCTCGACAAACAGAATCTATCTTACTAACCTCTCCTAGAAGTTTTGTCTCAACTCTAGGACATGGTGTGTTAGCACACGGGAGTTTTCTGCTTAGAAAAATAACCATATATAATCAGACAGCCTGTTTGGAGTGATACAGGAAAGTTGTGTCTGCTAACAGCTGGGAAAAGAAATGCTGCCAAATGACATATTGGAAGCCAAAGACATAGCATTTACCAATGCAAGGTGAGGGACACCTAATAAGAAAGGTAATAGAGTCAAGCTGTTTCATCACTCCTTTCTTTGTAACTTTTCCTTTGCCAGCCATTTACCTGGGTTCTATTGAGAACCCAAATATACAGTAATTTTTCTCTCTTCTTCTAAAGAAAACAAACCCAACAATATATGAGTTTCTTCTATCTTTATTGTTTTCTTTGCAGCCAGTTGATAGTTGTGACAAAACCCAGTGAGTTTCCTCTTTCTAATATAACAGCAATATATCTGTCCCAGTATAATTTGATATTTGCTCTTTAAAAGTTGTCCTTTGCCCTCATAATTTCTGGATTGTGTTTTGCTGTACTGTCCTGAAGACAATAAATTCTTGAGTAATACATACACAAACAGAACTGACACGGCTTTACTACCAGAGATTCAACAACCTGTCTAGTGCTACCTGTACTGATGCTGCCAGCAGCACTGAAAGGAAGTTGTAGTTTGTGCTTATACTAGAACAGAAACTTACTGACCAGGCTATGTGTTTTCCCTTCTTTATTTCTCTTGGGCTTGACTTACACTGTTTAAAATGTGTTTCTTGGACTGAATTCGTTAGGGTACTTTCTCTTACAGGAAGATGATATCTTCTGCCAGGAGCTATGCCAAGAGAAAAAAAGTGTTTGTGAAATGTCATTTAAACAGGGGCTGAGATATGAGTTTCCCCTTCCCCTGAAGGAAAAGTAGTACATCATTGTATTGCCTCAGGAGCAACCTGGAGAACTACTAAATCACAAAGGAGATGCATCAGACTTGTTGGTTTCCCATTTTTTTCTGGCGTGTGAGAGAGGGAGAAAGAGAAAATGCATGTGCCTGCCTTTCACTAGCTGAAAAATAGTCCCCTGGTTCTTCTGTCTTAGTGCCTCTGTCTAACAAGCTGAAGATTGGGTCAAGGTTTGCTAGCACTTGCTTCAACATGCCTGTTCCCTGCTTAGAAATAGGGAGGGGAAGGAGCAGCTGCACAAGCGAAAGATGGGGAGGATTTTTCCTGGTAGTAGAAAACATTGATTTTATGGCTCACTGCCCTCGCAGCAACAGTGCTTAATGCTATTGTGATAGCTTTCTGGAGTGGATTGAGGGCTTGAGTGCTGTCTCGTGGGACTTGGAAATAGTCTGCAGCTATTGATATTTCCTTGAGCCTAAATACACAGTTATCACTCTGTAGATGGCCCTTGAACTTATTTATAGCTCCTTGGAATTGCTGGGAGTGTTTTGACGTCAGGTACAAGTGTCTTTCACAGCCGTAAATTGCTGTCCTGGAGACTGAACCCATGCTCTGGCACGAGAAGTACTGACACAGGAAGGAGCAGGGACAGGGCTCTCACTAGTGCAGTCTGGATTCTCCACTCCGTGTTTTAATGGTTAGTCATATCAAACAGTGAAAAAACAAAGGATGATTTATTTGACTTTTAATTTCTCTAGCTACCAGCATTCACCCCACATCTGAGGTCCATAACCAGGCAAAAGTATGTCTCTACCGGTGGGACTTCAAGAAGATTTCCAGGGTGGCTGAAGAGGTTCCACTGAGCTCTCAGCAAGGTCAAGGAGGGAATGTTTTATATTGCCTCGAATCTCCTGTGCTCTGAGGTAGGCAGGGACTCTATACGTGTCTTTGCCCAGTTTAAAGTGTCTTTCAACAGGTTTAGGTAAAAATGCTACCTGCAGACTTGTTATTTCCCAAGCCAGATATCAGAGGTCAGACTGGTATGCCCCTCACAAGAAGTAGATACTTTTTGAATATTAATTTGAGTATTTGCTGGTACTGGTACAAGATCATGAGGCTAGTAAGCCACTAGGGCACAGCCGTTTTGACTTTCAAACAGTAGTGACAGAATGGGTTTTCTACTTTTGCCACTGGACACTTTATCACTCTCATCTCCCTCATGGCCAAACCCTTTTCACTGAAGTACTTCATCCTTTGACAGAAACTTTCTCCACAGGGTGATGCTGGAAGGAAAGGAAAATTTGTCTGCTCCTCATGGATGTTAGCCCAACAGCACCCTGAAATTCCTAGTGCCTTGCTGTCTCTAGTTCTTAAATGAGGGGGGAAAAAAAGTGCTGTGCTGTATAAACCTGGCTGCATTGTGCATTAAGATCAAGGAAAAGCCTCCCACAACATGTATGCTAAATAATACTAGTATCAGTTAGACACCACAGGGAGCAGTGCTAGCAGAGTACCATGCCTATCACTGTAATTCACAAAGCATGGTAAAATAGAATTACTAATGCAGCTAACAGTCTTTATGAGTCCTTTCCAGAGGTGACAGTCTTTTTGTATTACTTTCTGCTCCCTTGGCAGTCTTGGGATAGAGTTTAAGTCTCACTAAGTGGATAAAATAAAGGATGACATTAATTTAAAAAGAAACCCCCAAACCCTAAAGAACTAGTAAATGCATCAGTAATGGAATTTCTGTCCCCCGTTAAGAACAGAAAGATGCTTACCTACTTATCATTTTACTTTAACATTTCAGTTTGTTGGAGAATTTTTTGGCACATATTCCTGTCCATATGTGCACTTGTTTACTATACCACACAAAAAGTCTTAGCATACAGATGGTACAAAATAAAGTGAATAAAAATTAACAGATTCCTATTAGTTTATTTTCTTTAATTCTACTTTTATTACAAAATCAATTTTGTTTCAGTCTAGAAATAGTTTAGACATCAGAAGAATGCTTAGAAACTATTAAATGTAGATTGCAGCCTGAGTGCTAAAGCAAAGTAAGTCTATATAATTTAATAGCTTTTCAATTTAATGAAAATTGGCTGCCAGATTGTTTAATCAAGAATTTGTCATTGTTTGTGCAAATCATTTCATATGAAACTATCAAGAGTTTCTCCCCAGTTTTGTTAGTAAAAATCCTGAAGAAAAGCTTGAGTGAAGCACAGCCTCTTCAAAATCAGTTCATTGCAGAAAAGTGGCAGCCCATTCAGTGTAATTTTAGAAGGGATCGATCGCCACATTTCAGGTGAAGGTAATGGCACATGTGGCACGAGCATTCTGCAGGTATCAAGTATATCTGACAGAAAATACAAGTCTAGTTTCAGAAAATACAGCCGTAATCTGAAGCTCATTGTGCAAGTATTTATAGCTGTGAGCTCTTTATAAAGGGTGATCTTTATGTTCCTCAATAATCTTAGTCATACCATTAAGATGTCCATCAAACTTTTGAAGCAGAAAGCCAGCAAATGTTTAAATTATAGGCCTTTGGTAATTTACATTGACCTCTTATGCAGCAGGTGAATTATTAAGTGCAAAACACAAATTGCTGCACCCTTAAAACCTTTGATGACCAGGGTGGATAATGATGAGTTCTCAGAGAGTCAGTCAGTTGCATACAAAATATGATACACAGGGCAGCTGAAAGTATACACTGTTAAGAAAAAAATGAACACAGATCAAAAAAACAATGTTTGCTTTGTGCTGGCCTGTTCACCTTGACAACTCACTTTCAGTACAGTGGAAAGCAGGTGCAAAAACAAGAATGCAGAATATCTATGAAGACTACAAAGCATCAAGTTGAGAGAAATACCATGTACAAAGTTGGCATGTGATGAACAGAAAAGGAGATGTCAAAGCCATTATAATCTCAACCTCCAGTTGTGGCCTAAGAGTTTGAAATGTTTTCTTATGCTTCACTTAGAGACTTTAGAAGTTCTTACTGCTGCACAAGTGGTGAAATATGTTCCCTATATTGTATTAGCAACCATAAAAGTACTACCAGTGTGGTCCAGAGGGAATAAATAATACACCATTTCTTTAACAGCTCTTAAGCGTTGCCTGATATTGGTCTCAAAATCCCAAACCCAGAGTTAGACAGTAGTTTACTTCCTAGTAAAGGAAGCTGTTGTTACTATTCTAATCTGTGAGACCGCAGTCACCTCTTCTTTAATTGGACTTGGGAATTACAAGTACTGGAAAAAAAAGTTCTCAAAGGGGTAATGGATGCCCTTATTTCTTAGTTTATTGACTAAAAGGCCTTTTCTTGATTCCTGCAGAAATGGTTGTCAATACAAGAATGTGTCCTTTTTTCTAAATCTGCCTGAGAACAGGAGCATGAATCATATATGCTCAATGAACAGTCTTTTTTTTTTTTTTTTAAGAAATCTGAAGGATATTGTCATTGAAAACATTTATAAAAGCACTGTTTCTGAACCTTAAGTTTAGATTTAAAGTCAGTGTTCACTGAGTTTTTGAAGGTGTGTGAATTCTGAGCTGTGAACCAAACCAGTAAGTATACCATAAACTGTGTCTGCAGAAGATTCCCAGGTTCTTCTCTGTATTACATATATTTGTGACTGACACCATCACTGGGTTTTTACATCGATAGTCTGGAACAAGATCAACACAAAAATTCGAGGTACTAGCTGAAACTGTTGCTCACATCTTAATAAGAGGCAATTATTTATTTAAATGCAAAGTTTAAGAGTTGCTAGTTCCTGCTGTGGGTTCATCAAATTTGCAAAACTTCGTGCAGTGCAAAGTCGTCATTTGTTAGTTTTAATTTCACTGACAGTATGAGCATGCACGCATACATGCACATACACATATCTGCCCACAGTGGCTGGAAAAGGGTATTCTGCCTCACTGCTTCACACGAGCTACGTGACACTCCTTCTTGTGTCCGTTTGGGGGCTGAAATGTTCTTATGCTTTCGCCCTCTATTCAAACTCTGTAAGCTCATCAAACCAGAACAAGAGCAGAAAGTGCTGAAGGCTTGTGCTTTATGCATTCTTTCCTGCACATCATGTTTTCCTGGAGGTCTTACAATTATAGTTGCAGTATTTTTCTTTTCTGCTTTCAACACGCACTGAATGATAGCTTTGAGATGAAGTTTGAAAAACTGAAATGAACAGAGCTGTCATCCATTTCTGTATGTGCTGGTATTTAGCCTCAGGCTGTATCACATTCATTGTAGACTTTTAAAAGGAGGTTCTCAGGAGGAGGGAGAAGACTCTTCTACCTGCATTTACTGCTGTCAGGTTCAGTTCAATTCAAATACTGTTCAGCCAACTGAACTTGCACAAGGTACATTGTTTGTTGTCTTTCTTTCTCTTGGGATGTGCTACTAAAGTCCAACACTTGAGGGATTATTTTTGTATGTCTGCCTTTGTAACTGATTTTGGTTTGAATTAACCTTCTCATGGCAAACAAACCACGGTATTGTATACATAACGTTGGGAAATGGAAATGGTTATTAATAACCTGTGCTCAGACAAACGATTGCCCATTCCAAATGAAGTCTTTCAGACATAGCTTGTATTTTGTCTTTTCTTTTTACTGAGGTTCTCTCCTTCCTACCAAAGCTGTGGGACGGACAGGAAATAAAAGCTCATATTCTGAAAACCAACTTAGTGGTCAGTGCTGTGCTGTATAGGAGGTCTGTGTTGTGTTTTATGCCATGAATAAAGGAAAAGCCTGGGCCTGCCAAAGATGGCAGCAAAAAAAAAATACCTGCTTCCTCAACACTTATCTTGCCTGATTTCAGAGTTTATGTTTCTAAGATTCTAGAACTCCTTCAAGCTGCATGAATGTGATGGCTGTGCCTTTTTAAAGTGAGGTAATACAGAGAGCCCACAAAACTCATTATGTTAATGTGAAATGATGCTACATGGTGTACAGTTCCTCCCAGTTTTTTTTTCCCAAGGTGTTCACAAGGCAACTGTAGTTGTGAGAACTCCATGTGAGAACTGGAACATTTGGAAAAGATATTAGTGAATAAAAGCTATTGTGTGTTAGAAAGTCCAAAGATGCCTTATAAAACCTTTTTCCAAATATTTTTCATTTTTCAAGGGATAAAGATGAAAGGCTTATTTTCAAAATCTTTGTATAGAGGTAGCTGAAACTTGGATAATATGGGGCACAAAGATGTAGATGGAAAAGACTAAGGTTAAAAGCCACTTAGCAGAATATTATGCATTTGCTCTTAAAATCTACTTCATAGGTTGTGAAATAACATTAAAATATATGCACAGAACAATAAAGTTCCTGTGGTTATGATAGCCTTCTAAGGGTCAGGTTTTAGTCAGCTGAGCCATATTTTTCAAGGAGATGTTTCAGCTCTTGGGTGTCTCTGAGATATTTTTTGTGTGTATGTGGCTCCTCTGCATATATGTGGGACTGGGTCTTGTTTACCCCTCTACATACTCCTCAGTTTTCACACTGCAGTTACTCTGTATGCCTTTTTCTCTGTATGATATTTTCCTCTGCATGTAGAAATAAATGGCAGATCATTGTGTTTGTGTGGAGGAAAACCTCAAACTGAAGGAAATAACGTGTATAAGACAGAATGGCAAACATGTTACTGGATTACAGTATGCATGACAAAACACTTTCAGTAGCATTTATTCCTTTCTGCCCTTTACAAAACACTTTGTAAAATAAAATATGTATTTCCTTTTCCAAAGCAACTGTCCAGGGGCCATAAAGTTATAACTAGAATATTATTACTCCTGAAAATTTTCAGGCATCTGTTTGATCTGAAATAAATTCAAAATTTATGTTTCTTCAGGAAATGAAAATACTTTCATATTGTACCCTTATCTTAGTTCATATAAAAGTATGAAATTGTTTCTCTGAGGGCAAAACTTGCAGCAATATTTTCATTCAGACCTTTCTTTCTAATCTAAAATTTAGTTTAAATTGACTAACATAATTGATTTCAATTTGATTGTATGTGAATTGCATTTTTTTCAGGATGTTGATTTGCTTGACTGAATTGCAGAGGATCTGAAACCGGTTTTGGCGCCTGTGTGCCATAGTTGGAGGAGGAAATAAAAATCCTGTGATGTATGAGCTGTAAGGTAACTCCTTTGACATCACACAAGTTCTCTGCCATTTGAGAAGAGGGCAGATTTCATGGAAAATGTGAATCTATATATTGAACTGATTTGCAATATGTGGACAGAGCAAAATGTTACAGGTTGGACTAACTTAAATGGCTTTTCTGTCTTTGAAAGTGTCCCTGTTTAAATGAGACACAGGTGTTTTGCTGAGGATGAATTATGAGAAAAGACCCAAACTCCTCCCTCCAAGCAATTGTAAATCCAAAATTAAGAGGCTCCAATTCAGGGAAAAAAATTATGGAAAAGGGAATAATAATAATAATAAAATTATGGAAAAAGGAACAACAAAAGAAAACAGGTAAAACAGCCAAACAATGCTCCTAAACCCAGAAACAATCCCCTTCAAAACAAGCCAATAAACAAGCAAAGAAGAGAAAATAAAATGGAAACAGTTCAGTTTGCACCCTTTGATGCAATTTAAACCACGGTCAAGCGGGGGCGCCGTTTGGTCACTGGAGAGGCAGAGCCTGCAGTTCTCCATGCCGGCCAGCAGGGGGCGCTGTGGAATCACTGGGCGATGCCACCGGGGGGTAACACCCTTCGGGGTGTGTTGGAGAAACCAAACCGAAAATGGGTTTCCCTTCCTCTTCCCACACACTGGGAAAGGGGAGAGGGAGAGGGGAGAGAGAAACAGCAACAAGAAAATCCTCCCCAATGCAAAAAAAACTCCCAAACCCAGACTCACTCTGTTTGCCTGCTCCAATCGTGCAGCACAGTCCTCTCTCCCCTCCAACGCGCACAAGGACCACCGCCAGGGTCAAAAAAAAAACCAAACGGGAACGGGGAAGGGGAAAAACTTGCAGAAAAGAGCTCCTCTCTGAGGAAAAAAAATCCAAGCAGGATCAGTAGCTGGCAAGCAGGCCAAGAACAACAGGACACCACACCCAACCTCCACCCCAACCTTGTTCCAGCCTCCGAAGCAAGCCTCCAAACTCTTCCCCCCGTTTCCCAGGAGACGAGAGAAAAAAAGGAAAGAAAAGCTCCTCATCCCCCCCGACTCCTAGCAGACAAGATTCAGGGCAATTCACCACAAAGCCCCTTCTTTTGTGTCCCTTAAGTGCCCACTTAACAAGCCTGCACGCAGTGGGCAGGGGGAAGGGAAAAAAATCCTGTCCACTTTCCAAGAACCGGCAAAACCATGACAGAAGGCCAGGCAGGTCAAACACATCCCACCCCCACAAACCCGCCAAGGGAAGCACTAAGTGCTGATCATGGTGGACACAACCACCAGATGGCTGGAGACACAGCCCGTGCCTCACACCTGAAAAACCATGGTGGGCCTTGAAAAACCAGTCCTGTGGCCACACTGAAGCCCAGGAAGGACTGAGTGGGACAAGGAGACTCATTTCCAAAATAGCCTCCTAGACACCTGGGCCAGAGAGCACAGAACTGAGTGGCTCTATCATATTCCCTACCGTGCATCAGGCTCTGGAAAGTTGAATGGTGTCATGGACCGTTCAAAACCACTCTGAAAGCAAAGGGTGGTGGGACCTTCAGTCACTGGAACCTCCACTGAAAGAAGGCCAACTGATGAAGTTAACACCTGAGGCTCTGCCAGTCGAGCTGGCCCTGCCCAATCAGAAGCCTTACGTCCCAGAGACAAAGTCCTCGTGGTGCTTCTGAGAAATGTGTTAGGAAAGACAGTTTGGATCAGTCCTTTGCCTCAGGCAAAGGCAAACCCAGCAGGAGGATTGTTTTTGCTCAAGTGAAGCAAAACAAGGTCTTAGAAGGGTTAATTAATCTAAGCATCTTACTGCAAAAACCCACCTTTCCCGCTGCCCCCGCTTTTCTACCTTGCTCAAAGGAAATTTTGTTCTGTACAAGTTCTGCAGACCTAAACCCACAGGTACATTGC
>JAYRBT010000093.1:32295775-32340516 GCA_036023395.1 Myiotriccus ornatus
ACTTTCCCTCTCTTTTTACTGTACTGGAAAGAACCAGCATAAAAGCCAGCTTGAAAAAAACCCAACCAGCTTGAAAAAAACCCAAACCAACAACAACAACAAAAACCAAAACCCAAATAAAATCAAGAAGACTTGAACTTTAAAGGAACTAACATCCTTTCCAAAAAACTTACTGTGTAATGTTAAACACTGGATCTTGGGAACCAGCTGGAAGGGAAAGTGCTTTCCAAGTACAAGGTAAACTCCAGGAAAGTGATTTGAATATGTTGGAGTAAACTGGTCGCCAAGAAAATGCTTCTGTAGTTGCGGTGTTGGAAACTAGGGCCTATGAAGCTATTGCTGGGTGGAGCACTCACAAAGAGCAGCTATTGCTTCACATTCCTCAAAACAGGATTTTTTAACTTTATTATTCTTAGTAATGAGGAAACCCAGCCAGGCATTGAAACACAGTTGGACACAGTAGAAATTTGCACGATTCTTTAAGCCTTTGTACCCTTCAGATAACGGATTGGAGCCCTCTGTACATTTGTAAAACCAACTGCAAAAAGGGGTAAAAAAAAAGAAACCTGCAAATGTGAAACACATATTCAACAGAAGTGTCAAGGAAAACCTACTCTATAAATTCTGGGTGCAACACTGGGTGCTTGCTCTAAAAATAAGAAACGTTTATAAAAGACACACATAGAAAGGATGTTAGGCCAATTAGGAAAATGCAAAAGATTTAACAAAAAAACTTTCAAATGTGTTGAGTTCTTTTGTTATTAGTCATGCTAGCAAATCACAAGGCCAGAGAAAACTTTATTTCTAACTTTAAACACACGGGATCAAATGCTGACATATGGAAATTTCACCTAGAAACAGAACTTGGTAATGAATGAATGTTAATAGTGGAAATTAAAAGTTCCTGTAATCGCC
Organism: Myiotriccus ornatus; assembly: GCA_036023395.1. Lineage (NCBI taxonomy): Eukaryota > Metazoa > Chordata > Aves > Passeriformes > Tyrannidae > Myiotriccus > Myiotriccus ornatus. The sequence continues at coordinate 32,296,691 of JAYRBT010000093.1, forward strand.
AGACCCATCTTATTCTAGAAAAACCTTCATATAGAAATGTTGGACACAAAACACAGTTCCACTTTAAAGTTGTAATTTCTTTGTTTTATGAAAAAGTATAAGGTTGGGGAGGTTCAACTTGGTGTTCTGGAAAGTTCTTTTAATCTATTTAACATTAGCAGCACGCTGTTTCATACTGGGCTGATAACACTGGTTCAAAATAATGACCTTGGAACAAATCACTTTTCCATTTGGGATTATTTAGAAATGAAGTGAGATAGGAGCTTGAATATATGTTAGTGCAGTGCCCTGTGATATTGTCAAAGCAAACTGTTGGAAAAGATTCATCCAAAAGTATGTTGTAGTGGTGATACCACTGCACACAAAACCAATATACTCATAATGCCATTTGTCACTATCTGGATCACCTTTCACAATGGCCAGGATTTTAACACTTCTGAAAAAGAGAACAGCCCATCTGAAGACAGTGCTTGCAATAAATGTGTCTGCTCCTGCATTTTAAATTATTAATCTAAAAAGCCACAAAAGGAAGAATTTTAAAATTAATTAATTATAAGGTATAGGTATGTTGTGAGAAGATGGGTTAAAACACATTAAAAGCTGAGGGCTGAAAGTGTTTGCCCAGTCCTCAAGGGAAAGGAAGCTTTTCAGCTTGTCATATAGTATTATCTCTAGTACTTTCGAGCCACTAAAATCATCCGTGGGCAGATATATAGACAGGCACCATAGATTGTTTTCAATTTCTCAGAGAAAGAGATAGGTAAATAAATAAGAAAATCATCAAAAGGCTATAAAACTGCCACCTTCCATTGTCCCCCTTCCTTTCTCAATCAAATGAGTTGTATAAACCTAAAGAAATTAATCATTCATGTAAGTTTGAGCATAATTCCATCAGAAGAGCTCTTTGGAAATACTTGATTTTGTGTGCATGCATCTCGTTTGAGGCATCTAAGTAACAAATCAAAGCAAAACCATAAATAACTATCCAACCACTTCAGACAATACCTTGAGGAAAACACTGATTCTAGCTGAAGTTTCCAGGGGAGCTGTTTCAAGCCTGACAAGCCTGAAGTCCTCCGTTGTACGACAGATATCTAGTTCATAGAAAACATGTGATAAAGATCAGTTAAGGACTATCTGAAGCACGAACATCAAGGTTGTGCAGATGTTTCAGGAACGTGTCTCTCCTCCCACGGCTGCCTCTTCACATAAGGCTGCAACTGGAGTAAGACAGGGTGCTCTTTCTGTGGAAAAGGCATTAAATGATTTTTAGGTCAGAAGAAAAGGTTTTTCAGCGCTTCTTTTTCTCCTATTAAGTCTTCTGGAAAGCAAATTGCAGGTGTAGACTTAGGATAGGTATGAAAAATAAGTTAAAGTGGTGCAACTGTTAACAAGGAAAACAAATATGAAGAGGCATGTGCAGAATTCTCTTATCTCTCTTTCTTTACTCCTGTGGGCAACTTAAACACCCATTGTCTGTATTTCACTTAAGTTGTACATAGTTTGTGCTTGCTGGGTGTGGCAAAGGTTCCTTACTCCACAGCAAGGCTTGTTAGCCCTGGTAATCTGCTGAAATGTTTTTCCTTGGTTTGCATGTTATTTCTGTAAAACGCTTCCTGCCAAAATGCCTATTTTCTCTCCAGATTGAGAGAAATCTCCTAGAGAAAGAGTTTGCGGCTCTTTCTCTGGGGGTGAACTCGACGTATCAAAGAATGAAACAGTTTGCAAGGGTTCGTGTGGGTGAAATCTCGTGAACTCTAAAATTAAAGTGCACACCCGGTAAGAGCTTGTAGCTTCTGGACAGCCATATGTCGTCTTATGTTTGCATGAACACATCCTACCATGTAGTTTTATATTTGTTTGCCTCTATTACTTGATAAGAAAGTCACAAACACCTGAATGAATTCGTGATGTGCATGCAAATTGCCCCCCTTTTACACCTGTCCCATTGCACTGGGGGCTGAGACACAAATGTTCCAACTACATTTTGCAATTAATCAATGACAGCTGTAGAAGCAACATTCCCTAGAAAAGGTAGCTTTTAGTAGACAGTGGTTTCTTCTTAGCATTCTGTGTTTGAGAACCTGGTGAAGTCAGCTAAAAAACCTTCAGCACCGTTAAATGGACTCTTGGGATGGAGTATCTTTTCTAACAAGGCACTCGTATTTGTAAGGTAATGAGCTCCACTGGGTGTAATTTAGATTATAGAATGCTTTAGATTATAACATTATTGTTTCTAATTAGGTGTGTCTTAAAAAGGAGCACAAGTTTTTGAGTTACTGAATGATTACTGAATATTAATTAACTGCTAATTAAAACAATTTTAAAAGATTAAGTAAAAATCCCAGAGTAAGTATTGCGTGTATTCTGGACGTGTGGGAGTACAATTTGGTCACCTAATGTGAATATTTGCATGAATTTCAGCAGCTTTGCTTCAGCACTATGAAACATCCCCTCAACACCTTATCCCTGGATTTGGAAAAGAGAGGACAGATGAGAGACTGTCTAGGAGGGAAAGGGCTCAAAGTCCCAGTCAGAACAACTCTGGACCTCCAATGGAAAGTGTCATAGTGTTTTCTTTTTTGTGTAGAAGGAGAGGAGAAGAAGCAGGTGTCAGATAGGCCAGCTCCTAAACTGATGGAAATCAACCTAAGCTGATGTTCTTGGGGACAAAGAAGTTTAAGCCATATTTATAGAGATGCTGTAATGTACATATATGAAATATATGTAGGCTTGTTCCACAAGTTTGGTTCTTTTCTGGCCTCACTTATAATTTTACTTTTTTGGTGTGCTTACTGCCTAAGTCTTTTCACCAGGAAAAATCTCTCTTTGTGGGCTTTGTGCTTCACAACAATAGCTGAACTTCTCAAAATATTAAAATAAAAAAAAATAATTTAGAATTGTAAGTGTTCGGAGAAGCCGTGAAGTTCTTAAGATTGGTTTTCCAAGACAATTAATTTTCCGCTCCGCACATGGAAAGGCCAGGATATCCTCTGTGCCCAGGTTTCTCCTGCAGGAGGTTGCCTGCAGCTGCTGTTCGAGCGGAGGGGATTAGACTGATGTGAGCCCTGTACTCAGATAACGTTTTGGTTACAGACAGTTCTGGGCTGGGCACTGAATTTCTGGGGATCCACCACTGGCCCTTGCAGAAAAGGCAACGTTTTGTATGTGAGCTGTGTGTCACACAAATTTCCAGGTAAATCTCAGGAAAGCACACTGGGCTAGGTTGTCCAACTCTGACTTAAATAAGAAAATTGCAGATACCACTTCTCTCAGAATCGATTTTGCTACTTAAATTCTCTATCCATGTGTGTGAAAAGACTAACTCTCAAGGGAAATAAGGGGAAGGCTGGGTCCAGGTAAGAGCAAAAAGTGATTATTGAATATTAATGGACATCTTTTGTAATCTCCAGGAACATTGAATGTTAAGAGGTGGCTTAAGGGAAGTAGACATTCTTTAAGTACAACAGAAAGAGACTGTAAGTAATTGAAATAAAACTCTCCCAGATGTCTGCAAATGTTTTCAGCTGATTATGGCTCTGATTGAAACTAAGAAGTTAAAATGATTTAGCAGAAACAATAGGAATCAGAATTATTTGAGGCATGAACACACAGGCAGGAATGTGACCATTAAAAGACCACAGCTGCAGATGAAATATTGAGTCAACAGAGTCAAACACATGATGCAACAATTCTGTGGATAGAGACGAAGCAGAGTAATCAGAGGTAAGATGTTGGCAAGGAAGACCTAAATGAAACAGTTAACCAGAAAATCAGCTTTTCAAAAAAGTGGTGCTGGTTAACCATTGCCACAGACATATCTACAAGAAGAACCTGTGGTGTCCTATGGAAAAATGTGTAGTACTGGGTAGGAGTAGCTCTAATCTTGTGGTAATCTCTATAACTGACAAGAACATTTGAACTGTGATGGTCTTTCCAGAGCGAAAACAGGACACATTTTCCCATTAGGAAGGGCAAAAACTAGAATCCAAGAATAAAGATGGGAAGTTTTTAGATGTTACTTACAGGCATATAGGAAATAAAAGAGCAGAAACAGAAACTGGAGACTTTCACAGTTCGCATACTGAGTTACTGGATAATAGTGCTAACGAAAAAAAAAGGAGGAACCTTTCTTTGGGCTGCATTACACAATGACTGGGATGTTAAAAATGGAGATATTTTTGTTGAAAAACAAGCAGTAGTACTGGTAGAAAGTAGGACACAATCTTAGGTAAAATACCAGCAATAGTGCAGGCAGAGGGTTTGTAATTACCTCAGTGTAGATTTGTGGTTAAATGATTATTTATGTTTAGTGCTGTCAAGTTTTATTCAAAAGTCATCATGTGGTTCAGTCCTTCCAAACCACAATAATTTCTACTTTCCTAAATTTAGTTGGGTGGTTACTTGGATTCTGGCTATTTAGTCCTCTAACTAGGCTTAATTAAAATTAAATACTACAGTGCATGATTCTGAACTTTAAGTTTACTTTTCTTGCTGCTATCTTGATCAAAGCTCTCAGTATGTTTTTGGCACTCTGGAAATAACAGGTGAGCTCTCATATGTAATTTAACATATGAGCAACATAGATGGCTCAGAGTATTGTGAACACCGGAGTGACATTGCTTGAGAATAAAGATTAAGGTGAAGAAAGTACATTCTGCACATTTAGATAACTGTTAAGCTGAGGGTAACCCAGGTTCTTGTTAATAGATCTCTTGGAGCAGATTAGAGTGAAACTACACTGAATGATCCATGTTCGTAAATATATGTGTAGGGTTTATTTTAGAACAGTTTGATTGCAGTGGAAAGCAGTTATACAGCCATTCAGGTTATTATTACCTGTAGTGATATAGCAATATGAAAACATAAAAATGCCGCTTAAGAAAATGCATAAGAGAAAAGAAAGAAAGAGAATAGAAGGATAAGAGTAGGAACATGACCACCCATGGATCCACCATGAGACTTAATGTAATTTCAGAGAGATTACAAAGGTTTTGATCCATTGGGGGTGGGAGAAAAGGCCCATGAAACACAAAGTCCAGGGGGTTAAAATACACTTGAGCTAGGTGGGAACACCCATGTGGCTCCCCTGGGAGGAGACCTTAAGAAAAAGTCCTGAGGTGATAGATCATAGTTTTTTTTTACTAACCAGTTTGTCTTATAGAAAAGTAAAATCATGTTAGAAAGAGGGACCTTGCTTTGCACAGAGCTTGACCTACGTTTTTGGTAAGTTTCCTCCACTTTTTCCAGCTGCCTCCCAGGAACCACAGTTTTCTATAAGATGCTTTTTGTTTGTTTGTTTGCTAGTTTTTGTCTGTGAAATACTACAGAAAGCAAGTGTCAGTACTTTGAGGACAATGGAAGAAATGGAGCACTGGGAGCACTGGAAGACAAAAAGATTTAATCTATGACAGCCTGCAAAGGGGCTAACTACTAGCTGCAAACAACTGAATGAAAACCAAAATAGAGGAACGTACTTTGATGTTGCAAGAAAGAATTTTAGTGGCTTCAGTGAAAATTCAGGAAAATAATTTCTTATTTATATTATAGAGCAGTAGGTGCACAAAAGCTGTCTTTGGAAAAGCAGATTATAAAGTGTAGCTTTCTTTAAACTTTTTTATCTTTCTGTGATCTAAAGGAAAAATAAAAACATTATGCAGAGAAAGAAAGAAAGATGAGGAAGAAAGAAATATAAGTGGAAGAAAATACTGCAAGAATTTCTGACCTGTCTCACCCACTCATTACTGATTAACGAACAAGTAAAAAGAGTCCCCTGTATTTTTACTTGAAAGTAGATATTTTACTAACTAGGAATGGGGAAAAAAAAAAAAGGCAACAGAGAAGATTAAAGGAAAAAACACTAGAGTGAAAAATGTTAAAAGTATAATTAACTAGAAGTTTGTAATATATTTTTGGTCCTGATTCCTGTGTTTTAACACACTCCCCTGAAAAGGCAGGAAGGCATAGCCAGGCTTGACCTTGCACAGCTACATGGTCTTACTGTACGGAATGAGTTGCACCCACTGACGAAGAGTGAATTCGATATCTTGTATTTGGTGTGTCTTACTTAAAATCTTGGCAATTTCCGGCTTTTCTCCAGCGCATTTGAGTATGACATACATCTAGGCTAAATGTGGCACTGGAAAGAAGAGATCTTCTGCAATCAAAAGCATCTAGACAGCCAGAAGGATTAAGATGTAAGATGATGAGTGTTTGTATTAATATGGTTACTTTGATCTCTTTATTATAATTTTTGTTATTAAAATATATGAAAGCAACTTTATGCATATACATAGCAATTCATGTATTTAATATTAACTTTGAAATAGGATTATTTGCTGGTAGTGGGGAAATTCCATAGATAATAAGGAAAAGAACAAACTGCCAGTGAAATAAGTGTGGCAAATTAATTAACAGATTCAAGGACAGCAGAACATCATCTTATTATTATCATCTTATTAGCATCATCAGTAAATCCATAACAAAACTATGGCTTCTACAGAAGTTTCTTAAATAGAGAAGATAAACAACTGTAGATTATTGAAGGATTTTTAAGAATGGACTTAAGCTGCTAGTCTTTTTACATATATATGACCTGTGTTTCAAGTAGTGATTTCCAGTGCAGGTGTTCTTTCAACTTTATTAAACATTCTCATAAATACAAATCTTACAGTGGATGGTATTAGTTCTCTTCCACAGGAAGACAAATTTTAAATCACATCTAACACTTCAAAAAAAAGAAATGTTGAGACAGTCTGTCTTCCTATACATGTACACATATAATACCTATACCTACCATGTACACCTGTATTACCCTCTGTATAAAAGCTTTTAGAAGAACCTGAGTGATGAGATCAACTCACCTTCTCAGAGCTGAAAATAAAACAGCAAGATGATGTAATTTCTGGATGCCACCCCATTGACAAGCACCACACTTCATTGACACAGAAAACTCTGTTTAAAGGTGCTGCTGCTCCATCCTCTCTTCCATTCTCTTGGGTTACTGGGGAAAGAATTTTCTTCAGTCCTCTCTTCCTACTAGTTACTGACATTTAAGCACTCTGAAGTTACACATCTGTGGTTTCTCTTCACATGTGACTGCAAAAACCTGTAGACACTGCTCCTGGAGGCAGTGTATTTTGAAACCTAAAGGAGAAGATGTCTTTTCTTGGCCTTTGTGTCCCAGAACTGAAGGAAAATGCATTGTCAAAAGCAAGACTGGAAATCCGAAATAGGGAAACACAGAAAATGTGGTAACCAGAAAAAAGAAGAAACATCAAAAACACTGAGTAAGAACTAAATGAAAGCCCTTGGTCTTAGCGGGGGAAGAGGAAGAAAATTACCTCAGTGGCAAAAGCTTAGGTCAAATTAATGAAACATATATATGCAAGATTCAGTTAGGTGATTCACTGAGGTCCATGGTCTGTAAACTAAAGGTAAAATGCAAGACTAGTGTATGGTCACAGTGAGAACTGCATCTTCCAAAGTTTTGATGCCGCCAGGAGCCAAGATCCTGTTGCTTTTCATAGGAACAATGTCCGTAATCAAACTCTGTTCTTACTGCCCTTGTGGTAAAAGTATCTTCCAGCTGCATCTACCTGCTTGATTTAGAATTGGAAAAAAAAAAAAAAAGAAGTAGTTGTTTAGAACTGTACATGAAAGATCATTGCTCCCTAAGTTAGCAAGAAAGAGGGCAGTTAAAAGAGTAGAACCACAGCTTTACTGGCAGATTTGTGATGACACTTGGCTAGCCATGGACAATTGTTCTGACTTGGTAAAAAATATTGCATTTATATGGCATTAATTGTGTGAAGATTTTTCTCTCCCTTAGGAACAGAAATCAAAGGTGCTGTTTTCCGATCCTGAGAAAGTGTTGCACTTGACATTTTGTGAAAAAGATTCTAGCAGGACATAACCAATGTTCCCAGAGCCTGACTGGACAGGTGGGTGTGACAGCAGTGCCAATTTATATTCAACTGAAAGGCTGCTGTTGGCCAATATTTACTTGATTTGTTGTAAATGCCACCTTCATCCAAATGAAACTGCACATTATATAAAACACTATACTCAAGCTTGTCATTTTTGCTTTGTTAGCTGTGTTCATGATTTTCATATGTAATTTAAGGGAGGAAAAAAAGGCGACAGGACTTATAATAACATACAAACACTCGATAAACTTTCACATAATGTAGTATAAATGGCAAAATGAGACACCAAAGCCCTTGGCTAGGAAATCCCACTGTGTTACTGAGAGTTTCAAGGCTTCTGGTGTCAGAAGAAGGTTCAGAGTCTTCAAATCAGAAGCTTTGTTTTGTGGTTGTTTTTGCTTTATTTTTTTTTATATTTTTGTTTTTTAAAGTCTTTATTTCTAGAAAATCCATGGTTTTAGGATATGAGAGCATCTTTTTTAATAGCCCCACAGCTACTACGAAGAGAGTTAACCAGCACAAAGGGTTAGATTGTTTTTATCTTGCAGGTGATAAAAGCAACATTGCCAAGGATTTTCAAGTTTTGGTTTGATGGAGTTCTTTGTGAGAATACAGGTAAAAAGAAACTTCTCTCTTCAGCTTTTTTTTTTTTTTTTTGACTGTTGTTGGGGATATTTTATTACTGTATAATTTTATTACCTAATAATCATTGCATTACCTTGACATACAAAGTCAGAAATATTACATTGCTTTCTTGCACCTGGCTTCCAATTATTGCAATGTCCAGGAAGTGAAATGTCAAAACAGCAGGTTTTATAATAATCATGTTAAATTTCAAATCACTGTGCATACATTTATGTCCTGGAGGTGACAGTAATACTTAGACACGTATTTTTTCATTGAGAGGCTTGGAGAAAATTCTCGATAAGCCTGTTCACTTCTCTTATGTGTGTCTAATTCCCAGTGTCTGTGAAACTTAAGAGAAAGTAAATTATAATTAAAAAAATAATCCAAACCAGATCTACTCTGTTAACATATTTTACAGCTAGACTTACATTTTTAATAGAGTGGTCAAATTACATCATGACATCGAGTTTCCCATGGGCTGATATAGGTGTAAGTCAAGAGACTTTTTTGTCTTTTTCCCCACTTCTGAGTCTCTCACTGCCAGCTTACTTTCTATTTCAAAATCTGGAAGGTGTCTTGAGAGAAAAGATTTTTCAGTAGTATACCTGAAGGATTTCAACACTTCTTTATCAATCATAATGAGCTGAGCTGCAGTAAAGGGCTCATTATTTTTAATAACAAAGTTTGTTCTGAATTACAATAGGTTTTGCTTAACTCTTTGCTGTCAAGCAAAGTTGTTCTGATTTTTTTTCCCTGCAGTTTAGGACTGTTTAAACTGATGAACAAATGATGTGAAAAAAAATCTTAAAATTTCCCATTGGGCAAATATAAATTATCACTTCCCAGTGGGGATACACTGTTCGGAAGCCCATACATTAATTAAAAAAATAGAAACTTATAGGATGTTTTTCTTTTAAAAAGTCTATTTGAAAATAACTGACACATAATTAAGTCTTGTTGTCCTTACTGCAATAGCAGAAAGAAATAAAGCCTTTCTTTTCTCTTGTTTAAAGGAAGTTGTTAGTAGAATGAAAAAGCTATCACTCTCAGAGCAGCATAATCTTTACGAGTAGTAATATTGAGCAAGCAGTTCTGAGACATGTTGTAAGACCTCTCATTGATGAAGGATAGTAAATCTGAAAGGCATTTAGTAATATAAAGCAACAACAGGAAAATAGGAATATAAATTTTTAAACTGTAAAACTGAAAGAGCATTTTGAATTGACTATTAATAAAAAGTGGCATACATGGATAAGCCATCTAAAACATAACTGTGATCATGTAAGAAGGAAAATCTACATGATAAATCATGGCTTTTTGTACAATAATTTGGATTTATTTAGTGTGTTGTCCAGATAATCCACAATAGAGAACAAACAATGAATATTTCTTGACAGTATTGACCAGCTGATACATAAGAAGTGAAAGAAGAAAACAGCCCTCATATGTGAAATTGGAATGTTTTTCAAAGAAAATATACAAACTGAAAGGCACAAGGAAAGCCTGTAATCCCAGATTCATCTAAAGAAAACTCAAACCTAAATTTTCAAAGCATGCTTCTTTTAAATTGCAGCCATATAGTCCTGAAAAAGCACTATAGCATAATCACTGTGTTTGTAATTTTGAATGTTTAGAAATGCTACCCTTTTAGGGAAAAGTGTTTTTCCATTTCTTTTTCCATTTACCATGTGACTTTTTCCTAAAGTCTAGCTTTGAAATCTGACTAAGGTGTTTTGTTTACTTTCTTTCAGGGCAGGAGTCTGTCCTGCCCATATTCTTCACTTCAGCTCACCTGGGGGGCCCAGGTGTGTGATTTGGAGTCTTTGTTCCCAGGGGACAAACAAGTTTGAACAAAAGCCTTACAACTGAAGTCTCAGGTCACCCTAGAGTCAAGAGGAATGCAAAGCTTCTCTTACTTATTCCATTTAAAACCTCTTTGTTTTTAATGTAGAAGTGAACCAACAGGTTGTGCTCGGTCAAATAAACAAGCAGTAACTATTTTGAATCTTTCTGGGCCCCTAGTGTTGACACTAGGGCTGCACTTTTCTTTTTATTTTCCTGCTCTTTCCTTAAATATCTCATTCCCAATTATGTTGCCATATCCAAAAGGGGTTCATAATGTATGAATGCACAGTGGGAAATATTTTGATCACAATCAGCTCTGTCAGAAAACTGGTGTAGAAGATTGTAATCACAGAATCATAGAAAAGTTTGGCTTGGAAGGGACCTTAAAGATCATCTATTTTCAATGTGCTTGCCATGGGCAAGGACACCTCCTCCTAGACCAGGTTACTCAAAGCCCTCTCCAGCCTGGCATTTAACACAGCCAAGGTTGGGGCATCCTCGACTTCTCTGGGCAGCCTGTTCCTCGCCACCCTCACAGTAAAGAATTTCTGACTAACATCTAATCTAACCCTACTGTCTTTTAGCTTCAAGCCATGCCCCTGTGCACGGTGTCCTATCACTAGAGTGCTAATTAAGGATCCTTCCCCAGTATCCTTGTAGGCCCCCTTCAGGCACTGGAAGGTTGCCATGAGGTCTCCACACAACCTTCTCTTCTGCAGGCTGAACGGCCCCAACTTCCCCTGCCTGTTTTGACATGGGAGGTGTTCCTGTCCTCTTAACAGCTTCATGGCCCTCCTCTGGACTTGCTCCAACAGTGCAGTGTCTTTTTCATGTTGGGGGCATCAGGACTGTATCCACTATTCTGGGCTCCCTGTATCATGGGTTCCCTCGAGTGCAAAGCAGAGAGGAGGAATCACCTCCCTCAACTTACTGGCCACGCTGTTTTTGATGCAGGGCATAGACTAGGACAGTGCTACTGCTAATCAGGAGGTGGGGTTGCCCTGCACTCCATGACTCCATTAAATATTTTATTTATTTGTCTAAATTTCTTAATTTCTTCATTCTTCACCTTGTTATCAGTCCTTAATCTTCCCTTATGTTCCCTATTCCATGACTTATATCAAGAGTTTTTGTGGTTTATTTTGTTTCAGGTTTTTGTTTGTTTGTTTGTTTTGGGGGTGTTTTGTGTATGTTTTTGTTTTGTGGTTTTTGTTTGTTTTGTTTTTTTGTTGTTTGGTTTCCCTTTTTTTGTTTCGGTTTGGTTTGGTTTTGTGGGTTGGTTTTGTTCGTTTTGTTTTGTTTTGTTTTTTCCAAAGGATAGCTAAGCAATCACTTCCTTTGAAAATTTAAAATGTATGGTATCAGAATATTGTTATCCTGGGAGACTGGAATAACTTATGAGCTATTCTTGTGAGGCCTTCTGCTTAACATGGCACTGCTGAAATGGATTCCCTGTGCTGCCTGAGATGCAGAAGAGCCTTTGAAAAGAGTCTGAAAATAGATGTAAAGAGCTTGAAGTAAAGAGTTGAGATTAATTCTTGACTGCATATTGTTGCAAAAAAAATGCCCTTTCATTTAGATTTGTCCTCTTTTGGAGGCTGAACTGGTTATATGTATATATTACAATATTCTTCATCTTTTAATTGTCCATCATTTAATACCTGCTTCATGTGAAAATTCATATGAGTGACATTTCAGGTGTACAAATGCAAGAGAGGGATCATAAGGGATGTATAAACAGTCTCAGCTCCTGTATCTCTGCTTGAAACGGAAATTTTTGAAATTTCACAAATTTCTCTGCTATTTTTGGATATCACCTAACTCACCTCAGTTCTAATTCTACCTAATATTTGTTATCACAGTATTACTATAGACAATAACTTCAAGAAAGTCTAAAAAGAAATTCAAATTAAAAAAAAAATGTTTTGTTTGTTTGCTTTAAAAAAACCCAAAAAACAAATAAACACTTGTTTTCTGCTTGCTCTTGGTAATGATAACTCCTACCTCATCTCTCAGCTTACCTAAATATTCTGCTTGCACTTTTTGGACCTTATCTTTTGAACTTGAAGGTTTTCAGGATGAGGGAAAGAAACAAAACCAACAAACACCCAGAGAAAACCCAATCCTGATTTTTGTACTGTATTTAAAAGATGGTAAATCACTTTGACTTGCAGCGTGTTATATAGGATCTCAACCTGGAAGTCATAGCAAAACAGACTTCTTTACCCTGAAATTTGAGATGGTAGAAAAAAACAAAACCCAAAAAACTAATTTTTCTTTTTCTTTCCCCCCCCCCCCACAGTGTTTTGTAAGGGTACCTGTGATCATATGTGAATGTTCAAAAACAGCAGCTGACAACAATTTGTTTTACTAAATAAATGGAAGCATTTGTGAAGACGTGTTCTTCAGAATATGAAAAATTAAGGCAGTTTAGATGCTCTTTGGATACATTAGTTTGAGATATTATTACTACTACCTTGAGAGGCATTTGTAGGAACATTAAAACATATGTTCATTCAGAAGAAAAATATCCCTTTATTTAGCCAAATTTATAAACACGCTTTGGATTGCACATGTTGAGGTAAGGATGACAATAACCCTAAGAAACCTAACTAAATAAGAATGATCTTCATTGTTGATTAACATTTGATACCAGTGTCTTCAGGGTTACCTAGGACCACCTGAACAAAATGAAGTCAAAACAAGTTGATCAGGTGTGCAGCGATGGCAAATTCCTCCTGCGGTACCCGTACCGGCTTGCAAAAACACATTCAGTGTTGTGTTCCACGTCCAAGTAGAAAAGTGTGTTGCAGAAACCCCCAAATCGCACGTGAAGGCTGCTCTTTTTTTAGGCTGGTTCTTTTTTCGTTGCCAGAGAAGCTCAGACAGGAGGGAGTGGGGAGGCCCACGTGCTCTTTAGCTCCGTCTGCTGTGCTGCTGGACAGGGGTGGTGGTGGGCTCCGCGTGTGTGAGCAAAATTAATCCCATGGGATAAAGCCCTCAGACTTCTCCCACGTGTGTCCTTCCCACACGCTTCAGTTTTTCGAGAGCTGCTCGTGAGACCCTGGATCTGAATCTCATTGAATTATTGATTTGGGTTGGAATCAGCTCACTGTGTCTGCTTTGCAGTCAGCTGGAACCAGCTGTGTCCACAAGTCTGGGGCTACTCCTGGTGTCTTCTCACAGAGGCCACTGCTGCAGCCTGGCCTGCTGCCAAAGACTTCACCATGCACGGTACGTGCAGCCACATCTCTGCTTGAGATCATGAAGAAAGGTGGTTCAGGCCCAGTACTTTCCCACCCTTCTTTTGTATTCGGAATAAAAAGCTGAGAATGTCACAGTTGTTTTTGTAAAGCTGGCACTGCAGTGTCGGTGCACATCCAAGCAATGTGAGGATTGGACAACCCTGTGTGCTTGTGAAATACTATGTAGACATCCAGCTACCCAGTGCCTGCTTCATAGTGGAGTTTGCCTACCTTTACATCCAAGAAGCACAGCCCTGCATTAAAATTAAAGATGTCAGGCACAAAGATGGTTTCTGTGTTTCTTCTGTGTTTCAGTCTTGTTTTTTCCCCATCCCATTATTCAGTTATTTGAAAATAAAGTCTCATAGTTATTTTTAAATAAATACCATCCAATCCTGTTTTTAGCAGAGGATCATTTGTAGTTGGAACGCATCGCTTGAGGTCACCTAGTCAAAACATCTGCTCAAGCAGGAACAGCTAGAACAGTTTACTGAGGTTTGTGTCCAGTCACACTCTAAATATCTCCAAGGATGAAGATTCCACAGTCTCTATGGACAAGTGATTCCTGTGTTTGATCACCCTCACAGTAAAAGTGTTTTTCTTTTCAGATGGAATTTCAGGGTGTTTTAATTTGTGCCCATTGCCTCTTGTCCTTATAATTTATCATACCCTACATTTAACATCTGAAAACAGCAAAAGATGAAGCAGTCATCTTAAGAAATTTAAGAGTTACTCTCAGATGTGCAATGCAGTTTAATTCACTAAAGGGCAATGTCTCTCAAACCGATAGCAGTTCCTTAATGTAAAATTTTCTGATAAGGCCACAGAAAAGTACAAGGACATTGCAAAATGAAACAGTGCGGATTCTCACTGTCATGTCTTTGCTTCTCTAAGTTTGAGGGACACTTTTTTTTCTTCCAAAGTTCTGAGTCAGCTATTAACATAGGAAGGAGGCATATTTAAAATGCTTACCTTGGCCCAAACCCAAAGAGGCTGTTATGGCTCGATTATAGCCCTATTAACCAAACTGCCTGTAAAATCATTTGACTTGGCTAATGTCTCTGATTTCAAGGTCTGAGAATGTCTAAACTCATTTCTAAATATTGTAAAAGTTAATTAACTTTATGGGCTGAGTTGAATGCCTATTAAAATGGATAGAGTTGGATTACTGTTTGGATATAAAATAAGGTAATGAGTGTTACTGAAAGGTAAATGGTAAATCAGCTTGATGAAATCCTGAGAAAATATGACAACAGAATAATTCCTTACTAGATTTTTTCTTTAAGAGTAATTACAGAAAAGAATACTCAGGTTTCTCACAGACGTAAAAAAAAAAAAGTGTGCTCATCCTACTAATATTTTGTCCCTTCACTCACCATTAATTTGCTACAGATTGGCCATAAAATTATGAGGAATCTTCAAACAGCCTAAACTGACCCTGAAATGAGTCATAATTATTATATGTTATACTGGTAACAATTTTTTTCACTTTGAGCTTTTAAAACATTCTGGAAACATTAATGAATGGAAACCATACAGTGACTCTATCATTATCCCTGCTCTGTACAGGAAACTCAAAGAAAGAGGTTAAATGCCCTGCCAACTCATTCTGTTTAGCCAAGAATTCCTAAGAGGCAGTTATTCAGCAAACCAATTTCCACCACATCAGATTATTATTCATCTCTATGTGTGCATTGATTTTTTCAGAAGAACTTGCTCAGTCTGCAATGAGCAAAGCAAAACAATTCAAAGACAACTAAGTTAGTGAAAAACAAACTAGTTTTCGTGTCAGAAACAGTATAATAACATTGTCAGGCTTCTTGTGGGAAACACAGCAGCTCTCTGTATCATGTTGCACTGGGTTGAGTGGGATTATTCTCTTGCTGTGAGCTGACTGCTACTGCCTGCATGTGATACAGATGACTCAAAAGAAAAATGTACAGTTTAGGTTGGAGTTGCTTACAGAACAAAGTAAGGGTAATGGATATAATTCCCTGGAATTGCAGGACTTTAGCAGTACATTTAACGGATTGATTAACTTACTTATTTTAGGTGCAACCACTGAGCAAGAGCTGCATCACAGCCATCATAGTTTCATCTAGGAAAAAAGCGTAAAAAATACAGAGATCATATTTACTACTATAATAACCAAGACAATACTGTACTGGTATGAATCACATTAAATAGGCTGGATGTGGTTTTGTCCAACATGTGGTAGCCATCCAGTGTTCTTCAAGGAGAAAAGCATCTGCACCAGAATATTCAGCAAATGCAGCATCATTCATCACACCGAATGAATAAAGGCAAGATGCAAGGACCAGATACAGAGCCCATTAATTGAGTGTGTTACTTTACTTTTACTACAGGAAACTTTAATTTCAAGTGGTTTCTGCATACTAATACATTTCCTAAAACTGCTATAAATTTTTATGGATGAATTACTTTATCTGAAGAGCTCGCAGTGAATTACGATCTGTACAAGGGTTTGCTCTCTGAGACTTAATGTGCATTTCTCTGTCTGTTGAACCAGGCTTCATAAAGGTTCTCCGGAGGTGCTAGGCATCATTAAGGATAGAAATAGGCTCTTTCACTGAGATACTATATTTACTGCCTTAATGCAGTAATGTGATTGTCCTTTTTATCTATTTGATTTTCACTGTCTCTATCATGCCCCTAATTACAGAGTTAGAGTAGATGACTTTAGGAATGCATCCAAATGAAAAATATTTTGTATTTTATTCTGTGCCAATATTCCCCCGAAAAATTAAAATGTGTGAATATATGAAGTCAAAATATTAGTCATTTAAGAGAATTAACTGGAAATCACATGTTTTATCAAAAGCCTTATTTCAAAATCTGAGTGCTTTGTATGACTTTTTGTTATTTATTCAGAGCTAAGTAAGCTTACAGTAATAAGTACCTATGAGAGCTGCACATTTTAAAGCTGTTTTCACAGTTCTTCTTCTGCAGTTTTAGAAAAAGAGAGAAATTATGAGCCAACTAACAGTGGGAGAAAAAACCCACATAGTGAACATACAGCTACAAGCCATTCTAATCTGAATGCTAACTAAGAGCTCCTTAAAACTCAGCTGTAAAGGAATGCTACTTTCGTTCTTTTTAATCTGTCCAGTTTGTCCTCCATCTACAGGGATTTTACATTGTTACGGTCCAAGAACTATGTTGGAATTTAAAACATCTCATGAACTTCAACATATGAGGATACTCTGATCTCGTAGATCAGATATCAGCACCAGAATAATACTGCAAGGCTCTTTTCCCCTTTTTGTTCTCCCTCAAAAAAAAAAAAATAAAAAAAAAAAATCCCTCAGACCCAGCAAAATGCTTATGCCTATTCCACTTTTCTGTCTCTCAGATAAAAAGTTAATACCACAATTTTTCTAGGCATTGAGGACCTTCCCAGTCTCTGGGGTGTTCATTTGGTGCTCAGTTTATATTTGCAACTCAGTTCACCAGTTATGTCAGCTCTGTAATGAACATCTAAATGCTGAAGAACAACAACAAACTAGAAGACACTTGGAGGCAATCCCCTATTCTACATAAAATCAAGCCTGTCATTCTAACATTTTTGATAAAACACATCCCAAAGCCTGCAAGGATATGTCAGTTTTAACATACAGAGAACACAATAAACTTTGGTGGAAGTGTTAGCTTGGCTTGGACCATAAGTACAGACCTACCACATCAAAGAATCACCCAGAATACAAACACTGACTTTGCAATGTGCTGAATATAAAGGCAGTGCAGAATCAGAAGGAGAGGATAATATCCTTTTCAGGCTTAAAACATCTGCTTCTTTAGCATGATGAGATGAAAAAAATCATCTGTTCCTTTCTTTTTATCTTAATAAAATATGAATGTAACACTTGAAAGAGGCTGTGGCCTAGGTAGGATTTTAGTTACATAGACTTTATTGTTGATTAGACTGCTATTTTGCGTGTACTTAGATTTCTGTAATGGTTTTGTTTGTTTGCTTTGAATCGTTTTTGGCAGCTTAATACTAATTCCTTCTCTAAAGCCTGGCTCACATTAATGCAATTGGGTTGAAAAGACAAATCTTCAGAGGCAGATGGGCTAGTAAATTCAGAAATAATATCGGTGCAGCCTCTGTATATGTCTCTCATCACTCAGTTTATAATTTTGTCTTACTTGTGATTTTGCTTCTATAGATTTGTTTCTATTACTTATGGCTAGAGATTTTAATTTCCTAGCATATCATTTTGTGACAGAAACTTACATTTGTTAGAAAGCTTAAAAAAGAATATTCTAGCACAGCGATAGCTTTATGTAATCTCCTCTTCCTTGATATTTTATGCAAATTCCTCTGATTTAACCAAATAAACCCATCTTCATATTGTAATAATGACTCCTGGTGAGACAAGGTATATGTAATATTTGTCTTCTAATTTCTTTCATGACATTTAATTTTTACTGTACTAATTGATGACCCCTAATTTTTCAATGTTTCTTTCCTTTAATGAATCATCTCATCATAGTTCCTTCCTAAATAGCAATTAGTGGTATGAGATAAAACATGCAGTGGGTTTTTAAAATCAAGCTTCTCTTCTTCCCTCCATGAAACAGAAAATTCATTAAAAGTAATTATAATGTTGCAGTATGCCAGAACCAATACAGCAGAGGGTGGATAATCTGATTAAACAAAGGTCTTGTAGTTAAACAAATCTTACATATTGGTAGTACAGATGGAGTTCACAAGCCCATATGACTGTCCAAGAGAAAAACCCTAGGGTTTGATTAATGACCCATGTTCTTTGTTACAAGAGAAAACTGTCTTGTAATATAGTAAAGACACAGTGCAGTCAGGTTTTCGCTGTGAGTTTTGTTCCTCTTGTGTGAGGAACAAAGTGACACCTTATACAGGAGTGAAGCTGACTAACATCTGAAGGAATCACATTAGACTTTTTCTGGCCACAAAATAAGTCATATTAATGCGGGTTATTTGGACATAAAAGCCGTAAAATATACAAATACTCTCCCCCTGCCATGCCCACTAGTTTGAGCCTCAACCTTATTGTAAAGCAACGTTGTACCCAGCACAGAGCAGTTGATTTTATACTGCATTTTGTACTGCAAATGAAAATACAATAAATCTGCATGAAAATGGCACTTTTGTTTATTTTTTTTTATATTGGTTGGACACATAAGATGAGACACTGCTTTCCACAAGGGAGCATCACAGCTTATACTTTTTTTCTGCTATGAAAATAAGGAGGTCAGGAAAACATTCTCCCAAAGGCAAACTTCTTTTTATACTTCCTCTGGGTGTTAGAGCTCCTTATTTCTCTATTCCAGCTAAGGGTTCACTGTAAAATGCAGCTAAGGATGCAAGCAAGATGCTTTGATTTCAGAGAGTTTACCTCAATTGTAATTTTACACAACATCAAATTTAAAATGTTTTATGTTATCTTAATTGTCATTCACGTTTGACTTCTGTGATATAGAAACAGAACTACCTGACATCATAAATAAGATTTCTTCTGCGCTTTGCTGTCAGATATGTTGTGGTGATAAGCAGTTTAAACTTTTTTTCCCCCAACCTGAGGTGCTGCAGTACTGCAGCTAACAACTGATATTGATAGTAGTTCAAGATAAAATATTCTTTTCATTGTCAGTGATGGAGAGAGAGAATCTCAGTTTCAATAATCTTCTGCCAGTGGCTGAGAGTAATGAGCCCTGGTGTCAGTCCAGTGGCAGGAAAATAAACACTAGTTTTATACCTATCCTAATATGTGCAGTTCTACATTTGTTGCTTGTTTTTGCAACTAAAAACACAAAGAATATGTGATCAAATATACAAATTAATCAAAATTAATCAAAATACAAATTAAATATAAACCCCCTCAATCTTAACATTTCTTTCTTTTTTTTTTTTCTGACCAAGAGATTTGTGGGTTTAGACCATGAATATTTTCTTCTATTATATAACTAATGTTTTCTCTCTGGCAACTAAAACAGCTTATAAAAAGGAAATATCAGAGGGCTTCATGTCTTCAGTACTCACAATTCTGATCATTTTTTCAACCATAAAATCAGCATCTTCCTCACAGTAGTTTTTTTAGACCTTAAATTCCATTTTTAAAAGAAGAGGGTAGGAGGAAACGATTTATGTATGAAATCTACACTGACAACTCAGAATTTAATGTTTTCATTACCTGATAAACCAGAGCTGTAATGTAGGCTTAGATCTGAAGTGCTTACTCCTGATTATCAAACTTCTGTCCTTCAGTGTATAGGAAAGTAATTAAATTTCTTGAGCGCAAAAGCCAGTGGAGTAGCAAATGTATTATTTTAAGTGTGTTTTTAATTTATTTTTTTCGGTGTTTGATTTATTCATACAAGTGAAATATGTGGAGGCAGTGATATTGTGTGACATCACAGAAAGTTTTATGCAACATTGGTGGAGTCGTAGATTTAATTTTCTTTTCTTCCATTTCACTTCTGTTTCATGTGCTTCTTTCTATTTTGAAGGTGTGTCTCAGTTTGATCGTAGTTAATTCTGTGTTACTTTGCTAAGTAAACACAAGTGTTGGTGTGTAATATTTATCTACCCTGAGCCCCCTTTTTTTTTGCTCTTTTTTTTTGGTGCAGTAGCCCAGGGCAGTGAGTATACAGTAAGACAGTGGAGGCATATGTAACCATTCACTCTAAAGGCTCTGGGAGAGCTTGGCCACCCCTCCCAGTACCACAAGCTGTAGCCATCACCCTCCTGAAGGAGCTGCAACACTCCAGTGTTCTACAGAACATGAATGTTTCTTCCATTATGGTTCTTCTGAGGAACAGGACGTAATCCTTCTCACTTTTCTCATGCAAAGGAACAGTTTATTCCTGCCACTGAGAAAGGAAATTGCTTGTTTGGTTGGACAGTCTTGAGGGTTGCAATAAAATTAGTGCTGTAATTTGCAATAACCTTAGGGGGATACCTGCCACCGAAGATTGCTGATGTGCAATACACTTTAATTGGAACCCTCCAGCTTTCAGGACACTGCCTTAATCATAGGTGCTAGGAACAAGTGGCATAAAACAGGTTATGGCCCAAAATACCATAAAGTGATAGAGCAGGCCTCCTAACTACCCTCTACATCGAATCATTATGATTGCAATGAATAATTCACATCATTTCTACTCTGGTCTGATAATCTTATGATCACAATATTTTGTGGAGGTAGCTCTTGGGACTCTTATGAAACAAAACATTATCACCAGAAGCTGTAGATCATAGCTGAGATTTTTTTTTTCAGAGTAGGACTAACATTTTGCTTACAAATAAAAGGTATATGCTGAAGTTGTGATAATTAATCATACATAGTCCAAGTCTAAAACATCTGTGATGCTGTAAAGTGGTACATGTTCGACGGTTCTAAGGATTCAAAAAGTATTGATCAGGATAAAGAAAATATTGAAAGTTCAAAAAAAAAATCAAGGAAAAATGTGGTTTTGTAGTGCTCTTTATTAGCATTCAGTATCTTAAACTTCAAGTATAATTTTCAAATTTTCACCTAATCCCTAAGGATTTAAGTTATTTTTTAAAATATATTTCTACTGACTTCTGGAGTTGGAGTACTATGAAAACCACTAGACATTCCAAGACTTGTGGAGGAGATCATGTGAATTTCCCAGTTCCAGTTGTATCTCCTGTCTGAGCAAAATTGAAATGTGTTTCAATATGTGAAAAAGATATCTAATTCAGTAAAAGAAATCATTAATAGTTCAGCAGATTACAACATGTTTCTGGAAACCAAATGTTAGACTTCTAGACTATAAGTGAAATGTCCCTTTACATAGAGAGTCAATGTCAAGTTTTAGGGTAAAAACATTTTGGTTTAGGACTAATGTAGAAATAAAGCATGCCATGCCTTGAATTGATCCTTCTATCCTGTATTCCAGACATGATTTCTGTCTGTGAACTTCACAGTCAAAGTTCCAGTTTGCAAAGTAATATTATTATCAAGGTATGTTTTCCTGAAACCTGCCTGTCTTACACAGCAGGTATCAGTGTGAGTGTATTGTGTATCGTGGAGAACTGGGGAAGTACAAGACGTGAGTGAGAACACGTTCTGTTTGTTTCTACTGCTTACATAGCAACCTACAGAAAGACAGGTTGAATTTTCTGAGACGTATTCCAAAACAATGCCCTAATCCTTTGTAAGAATTATTGTTAGAAAAGGGCAAGTGGGAAAGCAAGCTGCCTGAGAAATAGCTTCTCTGGATGTACACCATAATAAAGTTCATGGAAGCAGAAACTTAGTCAATGTGAAGAATATCCAGTTCTGGCGGAATTTTATCATGTTTTTATCACTGGCTGAAGATGGGACCGTGTATGGGAGAGGGCACAGTGTTTCTGAAAATTGCAGGCTATGTCCTGAATTCCTACTGACTAAAATTATTTCTACATGAAGGAAGTTTGAAGGATGTAACCCTCTCTCTGGGCACTGTGCTTGGTGTTTACATTGATTTCAGATGAGGACACCGTGCAATCTTTGAATCAAAATACATTAGATAAATCCAATTCAAGGATAAATACTGTCAGTGAAAGACAAATGTGCCTCATGATGTTTATCTTTCTCAAAGAGACAATATTTTGCTTAAATATTAAACAGAAGAAAGGTTCAAACTGTAGGTTGTGTTGTCCTTGCCTATGAATAACAGCCTCCTGTCAGACCTCCCAAGGTCTTTAATTAAGTTTTTTTTTGTTTTGTTTTGGAAATGAGTGCTGCTCAACAAGCTAAGTGGATTTGAACTCATCTCTCAAAAGATGAGTGGTGGAAGAAGAACTGTCCAAGCCTGGTGATAGTATAAGCATAAATAGCAAAAAGCAAAATAGCCCTGAATAAGTGTGGAGTACAATTTATGAGAGTTTCTGGTCTTAAGCAGTATGGAGCTAGAGTTGTCTTATGAGAACAGAACAGCAAGAAGCAGATTTTTAGAGCATGAAACATTTACTCTCTCTCTATGTATGTATATTAGATGAAGACAAAAACAACATGGGCTTCATCCCTTGAAAACAACAGTAAAGAGTTTTTTTCACAGCTGATTTTAATTTCCACATGCACTTTGTATGCATTCCCCACCTTTTTTCTCTCTCCTTCCCTCCCGTACCTGTGTTAGAAGAGCTCTCTCATGGTGATGACACTTTCCAGGTTTATATGTCCCGATGAGTTCTTTACAAGTAATCTCTTAGTAAAACACAAGAAAATTTGCATTATGATTTATGCCATATCAAAGAGTCACAGAATGTCCTGAGTTGGAAGGGACTGACAAAGATCATGAAGCCCAACTCCTTACCCTTCCCAGGATAACTGTTTAGTTGATGAGGTGTTGATCAGTCAGAGGTTGGACTCAGTGATCTCGGAGGTCTTTTCCAACCTTAATTGTTCTGTGCTTCTGGGATTCCAAGGTGGTGATTGCCCATCCCTCTAGTCTGTCAAGGTCTTTCTGCAAGGCTTCCTTGCCTTCAAGGGAGTTAACAGCTCCTTCTACTTTAATATTCTCAGCAAACATACTATGCTTTGAAGTCCTGCAACCAAGTTGTTTATGAAGGTGTTGAAGAGAACTGGTCCTAAAATGGAGCCAGGAAGACCCTCAGGTTGCCAGGCTGTTTTTTTAAAGCCCTTTTACATCAAAAGAGTTAAGGAGTCAAAAGAGTTGAGAAGAACTTCACAATTTAAAGAAGGACTGTAGGAGACAACTGGAAGTGATGAGGATGAAATTGGAGTACAAATGTACAGTGGAATTCACATATTGTCTGCCTTGACACAACACTGTTTTGTTGGCACTGTTACCAGCAGTGTGACAAATCTCACTTTGAAAGGAAATAAAATGGCCACCACTAGTTAAAATTTTATCTTATTACACTCATATGCTTACAAAAATTTGCAAGTTTTATTTGGATTTCTTTCAAGAAATCATGGAAAAATTGTTTTATCCCATAACAGCTTTATTTTTATTTCTCTGACCAAGAAAAGAAAGGGGGTATTGTCTGAAAGGATTACTGAATAAAATTAAAATATGAAACATCAGTAAAAATGTTAATAAATTTCTATAGTTTATGAATGGTCTATTACTTTATAAGGTTAGACTTCGAACTTCTGAAATATAACTGCTAGCAGCTGATAGCAGCAAGAAAATAGTTGCAGTTTACAGAATGCATACATTGATTTATATCTGCTTTTTGTTTTGTTAATAATATATCAGCTAGTCTCCAGAAACCAAATCATGCATGGGGGAATTTCTTCTATTGCATCCTTCTCACCCAGGAGTTTTCATTTAGTTAGTCTAAATTGCCAGATTAGACTAAGGGTGTAGATGCCATATGAGGAATTGGCTCAGTGCTTAGTAATAAAGTGTTAAGGATAATGTTAATGAATGCAATTTTATCATTTAGAAAAAGGACCTCATTCTGCCATATGTCTGACATCCGAATCTTCCTGTGGAGGAATATCAGAGCATCAGTTTTCACTGGAAAAGTGTTTACATGGGGTCTAAGAAGTGGGTATTCTGTTCTTATAGATGGAGAATGATAAATCAGTTTGAATTATGTAGTTCTGCTGGAGCCAGTGGAATTGTACTGGGATGATATCCAAATATTAGCAGTTTAACTGCTGAATGAATATTAATGGTTGCCTCCCTTCTGGTGTGCAACACTGTAAATATAAAATGATGGGGGCCTTAATGTTACCTATTTTGCTGGTCTTAGTGTCTGCTGAGGAAGTTCTCCAGTGCAATATTGTACACACAAAAACCCAGTGTGTGAATAGTACCTTATGACAGAGACATTACTCTTTCCCCAGGCCAATGCTTATAGGCTTATAAGTCCTGACTATAAAGCTGAAAGGCTTGACAGCTCTGCCTAACTGAGCATCCAGGCCCCACAGTTCTTGAAATCCAGCCTAAATTTCTCATCCAAACCCGATAAAGTGTTAGCATGCTTTATAATGGGGAGCTGGTGGGTAAGGTAAGCTAAATAAATTTTGCTTTAAATTTCACTTTGAAAGATGAAGCAGAGCTGTTCAGGAAAGTGCACGAGCCACTCATGAGCCACAGTTTAGCCAGTCCTGCAATAAGGTGCTGAGATTGGTTTACACTCAAACAAAAGACAGATTGGCAAATCTGAACAAAAGCAATGAAACTGAAAAACTGGCCCAAGAAAAGGTATTCTTTCTTCCTATTATCTATCTATCTATCTATCTATCTATCTATCTATCTATCTATCTATCTATCTATCTATCTATCTATCTAATCTAACATCTATCTATCTAAAATTTAAAATATATTTGAAAAAATATTTTCATCAACAGTTATTATGAGAATTTCTGTTTGGGTAACTGTAATAATTTAAAATTCACAGATATTTTGGTCCAAATTAAAACAATGTGTTATTGCAGCGCACAGCCTCGTGTGAGAAATCACTAGATTTGGTGGGGGTGCTCATTCCAAGCACTACTGGAATTACAAGAAGGTTTTTTAGCAGAGAGAGTGTTTAATTCTGCATATGAATGACTATAACCAAAGATGCATACTGAATTTTTCTAGAATTGCTCCTGGAATCTGACTGAGCCCGCCAAATAATAAGTAATCTTTACTTTCTAATGTTGCATAAAAATTATGCGTTTTATTTTATTTTCTAAGTTACACTGCAGTCTTTTTTCCCTTTCTATGTTCACACAGATCCTTGAAATGTCTCTGTTGTGTCAGTCTCTCCTGCTTTCAGCATTGGTGTGTTGTGGAGATAGACACCTTTTCAAGATGTAGATGAGATTTAGAAGATAGTAGAAGGTACAGAGATAGGATGCCAGAGACCAGGAGGTATTAAAGTTTAGAACCATTTTTTGCAACTTCTAAGGATGATTGAGAGATGAGACAGAATCTCTTGAAAGAATTTTTTTTTTCCTTTTAAAAGGATGAAATCTACCGGACACATTTGTCTGTCTCAAAAATTCTTGATTGTAGTATACTTCCAGTCTTTGGTGGTTTTCTTTGTTTGTTTGTTTAAGCTGTGTGTGGATTTCTTAAAGTTACTGTTGCCTTTCAAAGGCTTCATTTTCCCCCTAACTTCCTAAGTGTAATCCTTGATCTGGGTAAAAAACTGTATTTCCTCAAAGGCGGCTGTGAAGGCTATCACTACTCCTCCTGTATGGTATTCAAAGGCTCCTTTTAATACACCAAATCGACTTCTCTGGCTATTCAGTCGTGCTAACCTGCTAAGGCACAGAAAGATATACCCATTTAGATGAGTACTCAAGCTGTGAGAAGCCACTGTATGGGAACGAGAATATTCTCACTCTCTCTGATGAACCAGCCCTCGAAATGATACTGGGCCAGCCAAGGTTAAGATACATGCATTTGAATTTCTAAACAGAAACGCAACAGGGATCAGATGCAGAGAGAAATGGAAAAACATGTTTTACAAAAGAGTCTGGAATAAGCCTAGCAGCTTGTCTGTGTTCCAGGAAACCTGGTAATTTTTTCCAGGTCCTGCTTCACTGGATGAGACTTTCCAGGTTTGCTGGTTGCATCTGTCTGTAATACATTTTTTTATGTTTTCCAATGTGTTGCTCTCACAGACAATAGCTCTCCATTTCTGCATGTGTGCCGGTGTGCATATATAGGGAGTGGTTGGAACACATAAACAATACCATTTTTTATAATTATTATACAGTTTATCTCTTTTACCTCATGCATAATTATGTATTTCACAATGCATACACGTATGCACAGTAACATGCATTTCTGTGGGGGATTTTTTTTGTGCCTAAACCTTCTTTTCAAGTCTGTGCTGGATTTCTCTAACAAGGTCTCAGTTAACAATATAATGATAGAGAAGGAAACATTCATATGATGGTGGTGGCTCACCATACTTCACAGACTTCCCAAATGATCTAATAAAAACAAGAGTTGCATGGAAATGTCTGAGACTACAGCCCTGGTTGTAACTACAGACAAGATTAAATGTTTAAGGAATCAGGGAATGCCTTCCACAAAATTCTGTAAGATAATGAAATTGTTATAATTTTATTTCATTTGATTATGCTTTAATTTTAGTTATTATGGGTGTAACAATGAATTTAATGTATTGTCTGATGTGGCAGGTAATAAGACTTGCAAATGGATCTTGGATTTGTATTCTTCTCTTCCCTCACATCAAGGTTTCCTAATGATTCTACATAGCAAAAGTAAATGGCAGAAATCCCTTTGTTTTAGCTAAATAGTTTATGAACTATTTTATGCTATTTTTTAGATAATTTACTTTTAAATAAATGTATATAATTTTTTTTGCAATTTTCTTTATGGGTCCTCTTTTACATACGCACTTCATGATGGTTTAATGTTTGTCCATGTAAAAAAAAAAAAGCAAACAAAAATGAAGTCCTTTTTTTTTTTTTTTTTGACTTTGGCATCAGACAAGTCCCACATTACCTCTAATATCCTTGTATTTTCTAGCATTCTGCTTCATCCATGGGGATTTCTTAGTCTTCTACAAACTCCATGATGCCTCACCCGTATTTCAGAGTTGTTTTTCTAATGTGTTTTCATTCTTTTATAGTATCATTTCTTCTTGTAATTAAGATCACTCTAGTCAATTAAGCTGCTGAACCTTAATAGTGGTCTATTAGAAGACATTTTGTTTCTACTCATTTACAGGGACTGCATTGCCTTTTTTTTTTTTTACCTTGAAATATTTAAAGGTTTGTCCAAACTCAGTTGAAATCACTAACTGAATTCCTGCTTATTTGAGCTGCTCCTGGATTCTCTCATAAACTATCCAGGAAGGGTAGGTGGCTTTTGCCATTCTGGGCATAAACTACTCTGGAAGAACTCCATGAAATGCAACCTGCAATTTTACTTAGACAACTGAAGTAAGTGTTGTGCATCACTTTCCATGGTGAATTTTAAGATCTGTGGTTCAGTCATTGATGTACTGTTGATAAAAAAACTCGCTGAATTACTCATGAAGTGTTTTCTGACTTTACCTCATCTTACCTTGCCCCACAAGGGGCAATGACAAGAGGATAAAAGTGCTGTTGTCTCTCAGACTTTCCCTCTTACAGCGTAACACAGTTCTTTTGCCTTTTAAGATCTTCTGGGTAACAAAGTGTTTTTATGTTAAATATGTCTATTGTCTCTTCTCTTGGCATGTGGAGTTAAATATTATTCTTAGAATACTCAAGGTAGATGAGCAATTTCTCAGCAAGAGGAGATATATGATCAGTTTTGCCCAAAGACAGTTGGAGGATCCACTGAATGCCAGGTCTTGCATGTGTCAAATATTAACAATTCTGAGTGTCAAATGAATATTTTACTGTGAGCTTTGCATGATTCTGAACCTGAGAGAAAACTATGATTTAGTATGACACAACCATAGACTAATGCATCCCTGTTTCTGTGGCCTTCTTTCAGGACTGAGCTTTCCACCACTAAAGAGGCTGAAAACAACCCAGTGAAATAAAGAGTCAATATGACATTAATTATGCAGTTATTTTCACCCATTTCTTTGCATTCCTTTAGAATGACTCCAAAAAATATACAAGCAATTATGAATTCTTATGTATACTTTCATATGCTGTAAAAAAATACTTTAAAAAGTCAGGACTTGAATTACCAATTCAGAATTTTATTTTATCTTGTTTTACTGTTGTCCTGTTCTTAGTAATAGTTTTATAATTTCTAGTATTAGCTATTACAGATATACGTATTTATACATTTATGTTATTTTATTTGTTCTTTGTCACTAATTAGAAAGTGCTAAAAGTATATACAATAGTTATAATAACAGCCACACAATAAATTCTTCTTTAGATTTATAGAGACGCATGTGTGTGTTTCTCTACATAAACATTTCTGTCACGTTTTAAAGAATTTCCATGGGAAATTGAAAATTACAGTGGAATTTCATGATGGTTGGAGCTGGACACATTGTGAGATAGTCAAGGTCTGTAAAGGATGTAACATTTCCCCACTGAAACGCTGCTAACTGAAAATATAATCCAAAAGGTAAATACTTTGCTTAGGTGTAGCTAGATCTTCACTTAACTGGAGAATATTTTTTGCTCCTCTCAGTCAAGCTGTCCATGTCCTTTTCTAAAACACAAACGATATTTTTTTCAGGTTATCTGTCTCAGCAGTCTGAATATTTTTGCCTTTTAATTAGCTGAAAGGGCTGAATATCTGTGTGAAAATTCTGAAGCTTGTTCTGAAGTAAGGCTGCATTGATTAGTTGTATACAACCTTGTGTAATTAATGTTTTCCTATCAGCAGTAGGAAGCTTTTTCATACCTGGGCTCCTTCTAAGCAATAGCTCAGGTCATACAAAGGAGTTTCAACCAGAATAGTAAGTAAAAAGTATTTTGTTTCCTGAGAACTAAAATAGCAAACAACTAAACTTTAAGACCCACTGTATATATCCTCCTGCGATTTATACCAAGGTATCATGCCCTGCATTCCTTGGTGGAAGACGTGGGGATTTAAAAGAAGAAACAAACCAGACACTCTTGTGTACTCTCTGGTCATTGCTTTCTCAGTCTTGTCATCCATGTACCAGCACTGACACACTGGTGGACAAATCTCTTTTATTTTTGCTCAGTGCCCAAAGGCAGAATGTAAGAGCAAAGAAACAGCAGGAAAGAAAGAATAAATGAGACCCTTTTTTTGCTCAAGGTCTTGGGTCAAATCAAGTTTTTAATCTTTCTGACATTCTTGAAATAAAGCAAAAAATCCCAGTTCAGTTCTCTTTGTACAAAAAGCAGTTAAATGTATCTTGCCAGGGTATGGACTGTTGCTCAAGAAAAGCACTTTGGTTTGGGCACTGTGCTCCTCTGCCATATTTTACTAATGACGTTTCATTCATTTTTCCACAATGACACAAAAAATTGGAAATTGGCTTTGAAAGATAGAGGCCTTTAATTTGTTGCCTAAAGACTGTCCAGGCAACATCAGATAAGACAGAGAGAAGCTCTTTTAGTGAAGGCCTTCTGGCCACAGAGCACAAAGGCACGTTCTTACAGACAGAATTCTTACACTTTTCTATCTTTTACTAATTATCATACCTGATAGGGACATCCAGTCCTAAGACCCCTTTTGCCCTGGTGCAACCCTCAACACTGCCCCAGTGGAGCCCCTCCAAGGGTTTTGAGCCTTCTATCCTGTTTTGTCTGCCATATCTCTTCCTATTCTCCTCCAGGTGCACATCCCAACAGGATGTTCTTGCTAAAAATCTGTTGCCTTGAAAAGGTGGTTAAACCCAAGCTTCTGGAATGTGACACACAAACTGTGAGGAAGTAATGGTCTAAAGTGAAGGAAAAACTCCAGCCACATTAAAGAAAATGTGCAAAAAGCTAAAAATCATAAAAATTCTAAGGCATCAAACTGTTCAAAGTTTTTTGTTATCAGTGCAGGGCTGCTATGATGGGAGAATCGCACGTTGGTAAGAATAAAGGCGGGTGAAGTGAATGTGATTTAAATTTTAGTACATCTTTTTAAAAGATTGAAGATTGAAATGACTATCTGTTAAAAAACTAATGTTTTCTCTTCAGTCAGGTTGGGCCTTAACAAGTAGCAAGGCAAAGAAGACTTGACATCTTCTACTCATTTTCCTACTTCTAGATGTATTACAGTTTTCTTAGCTAAAAAGGACTAAAAAATGTAACTACAAAATAAAATAGTTTTGTTACATGGGCCAAAGAGTAGATAGTCTCTGCACTCTTCAGATTTCTGGCTGAGTTCTGACTTGTTAACAGAAGCAACCATGCCAAAATATTGGAAAAGTACTATTGAGTAGGAGTAAAGTTGCAATAAATATGGAATTAATGAGATCCTTACCACAGAATTGCACAATCTTAAAAAAGGATGGTAACAAAACAAAGGATTCAGAGCAAAGCTACAGTAATGATTTGAGGTCAGGAAAACATACCTTATAATGAGAGACTCAAGAAACTTCAATTGATTTTGCTTACTGAAGAGTAAGTTAAAATGTTATTTGATCTTGGTCATTGCACAGTTACATGAAGAAGAGCCTTTTGGTATAAAGTCCACTTTCATCTTATAGAAAAAAAAAAAAGCCCCAAACCAAACAAATCAGGATCTACTTTCAAAAAAAAAAAAAAACCACAGAAATCGACTGCAAAGTTTTAATAAAAAGGTTCATTAACTGAGGAATAGCTCTCATTAGGAAAGCAATGGGATTCCATAATTTGAATCCTTTAGATTGAGACTGGCTAAATTCCTTAAAAGGCATCCTAAGTACCACATGGATCCTATGGGATTAACATTGAAAGGAGGAAGGGGAGGATGGAAGAACCCCCCCTGCTAAACCCTCCAAATATGCAAAATATGTATGAAATACATAAAGCAGGGGATCCAGCCTGTTCTCACTCCAATACATATTATACACATCTAGGTTCAAAACTGCAATGTCATCCGGAAATTTTATTTCCATAAACTGTCTCACACAATAAAGAAAGTTATTTCTATTCCTAACTCATGGCAAATGAAGTCAGCTACCATTTTTACCAGCAATCTCCTGTTGATGTTGCATTATACTCTTTTGTGGAAAGATGGGAGGGAGGAAAAAAAATGCTTTGTCTGTTTGTCTTGGCAACGCTGCTGCATTCTGAATGTGTTGTTAATCCAAACAGGGTCATTTTTACTCACCTGCAGTGTGACCACTGGGGCATACCATACCCAGAGAAGAGGCTGTGGACAAGAGGGTATGGGAGGAGACTGAAGGGAGATCTCGTAGCAGTCTACAGCTTTCTCATGACATGACTTATGGCAGGACCTGTTGCAAGGGCATGAAGCTGTGCCAAGGAAGGTTTAGGAGGGGTATTAGGAAAAGGTTCTCTACCCAAAAGGTGGCTGGGCAGTGGAACTGACTCCCCAGGGAAGTGGTCATGGCCCCAGGCCTGCCAGAGTTCAAGAACCTTTTGGACAAGGCTCTAAGACACAAGGTGGGATTTTGGGGGCTATCTTGTGCAGGACCAGTAGTTGGACTTTGAGGATCCTTGTGAGTCCCTTGCAACTCAGGATATTCTATGATACTCATGGACCCTCTCTGCTTGCTGTCCCACACAAATCTCCAACTTTCACAGGATCTGGAAAGTCAGTCAGCAGCATGATGCTGGTTCTCTGACTCCAAAGAGGGAAGAGTGATATAAGCACCCCATGATCAGGTTTCGTCAACAAAGTTGGGGAAGATGTGTGATCCTTTTCCCAGGACTGCAGTCACAACTGCATGGCAGTCTTTTAGGGGATATAAGCTCCTACCTGGTGTTCTTTACAAGTCTCTTATCAGCTTATGAGCCCTAAAAATTTATGACTGCTTTGTCCTACAAGCTTTTCGGGATCCTGGATAAGCTTCGTGGACACTGAAACAGTTTATGCCCACAGCCCTCGTGACACCAAAGAATTTGAGCTCTCCACTGCCCAGGACTGAGGCCAGGAAAGCAACCATGATTCTCAGTCTGTACAGATCTGAGTGTTTCTGACTTATAGCAGATGCTGATTACCCATTCAAGGTGTGGGTAGACATGTAGATATTTTACACCAGTCAAGCATCACATCCTCCTTTTAAGTGAGGCCCTGCAGGTTGTCGTGGGTCCCACCTTCATCTGGCCTGCTGAGAGGTGGCAAAGCTGACCAAACAGCCCAGAAGTTGTGTTGATCCTCATTGGATGTGCCTTGTACAGGCATGTCAAGGGGAAGGCAGGGGGAGGTGGTTCTAGGCAGAGCCACAGCAAGAAGGTCAGACTCTTCAGCTCCTGCCCTGACTGTTCCCCAAGGATGAGACGGCAGAGAAAGTGGAGAAGTGGAGAAGTGCATTAAAGTCATCTGTGCCCATCTGGTTCAGCACTAGTTCCACCAAAGTGTTCACAAACACTTAAAGTAATCCACCACGCATTCATGCTCCTGTAATCAAAAAATAGGTTTTGATTCTCTTCCTTCACCTAAACTTCTCACACATTTGCCATCTCTCTCCACCCAGTCCCTGTATTATCTTATCTGGGGACACACCAGACTGATTGCAAGCAGCCTCCTATGCTTCCTGTGTCTGTAAGATGCAGGTTGAGCTCTTTACACAGATGATGACATTCTTTATTTGCATTTATTGCCCGCAGTCACTGTCCTTAAGAGCTGAAGAGCCTCATCCCAGCAGGAGATATGGTTCTCTAATGTTATTGTTTTCTGTGCACTCTTTGGTCCTCTGTATCTGTGCTTAACACATCACAAAAGGTTTGCTCTGCTTTCCTCTGTCACAGTAATATTTCCCTAAGATCCCAAAGCTCCCCCACTGTGGAGCTTTGGCTCCTTTAGCTTTTTTCTTTGCCTCTTTGAACAAAAACAGCAAACAGGAGATGGTCTGCGGTTGGTAAATGAGGTTCTTGAGAGAGGAAAGAAGGAAGGATCGCCCTAAAAAGATTCTTTACCATCTTCTCTTCTTTGAACCACTTCATTTTCTACATTTAATTGCTATCCCCTTCAGTGGAGCCCTGTTCTGAGCTGCGCTTTCAAACTATTTTAAGGACAAACTTTAAAGATTTAGTGAGTTACTTACATATTAATTTACTCTCACTGTCATCAATACTTGAAAGGCTGCTTAAATTGTTCACATCTAGTGTGACTGACACTAAGAACTAACTAAATCTTAAATTTTAGTTTTTATCTTCTTGTAAAGTTGCTTAAACTGTACATTTAGTTCTATAATTGCAAACTATACTTATCTAAAGGTGATTCATGTGCCTTGCTGCAAATATCTGTGGCTTTTTCTGAAGCGAAAAAGAAATGTCATTTGTCCTGAGAAGAGTATTATGTAGCAAAAAAATGTGCAGAATGCTTTCACAGCTCTGCAGAAGCTCTTTTTCTTTCTCTGGATAGAAGTGACTTCCTTTCCAATTAATGCAAGGTTCAGGCCTAACATGGATAATGGACCATATAGTAGCCAAGATCCAGGACATCAAATCAGAGAACGAAGAATGTAACTAGGGAGAAAAGTTCCTCTGAGACTCCTTTAAAAAATTTTTAAAAAAATCTATTAGAGAACCATTAATATCTCAGACTGCATATGAACTGTGGAACTCTGAGCAATTTTAAGCTTCTCAAATTGCTGACTCAGGCTGCATCTTCGTCCTGCTAAGGAAAGGACACAGACTATAGACTGCCATGTTATTTTGCTACCATGATATATACCTTTTCTGCCACGAAACTGCTGGCTTAGAGCTCCCTTTGGAAATTGGTCAGACTCTGTCTTCAATATTATAGGAGTTTTTTTCACTCTGGGTACACTGAAAATGCTGTTCCAGAGCTCCACTGTTCCTTGACAATTTGAATTTCCCATGAAATTAGGTCAGAACTCACACTAATAAGATGCTTTCAGAAATGCATTTCTGGCCTTTCGTGGTGCCAGCCATTTCCAGTTAGAAAGACTGAAAAAAAAAAGAAGTCAAATATCAGATCGTGTGATACAAGCACTCAATAATATGTGAGTGTAGAAAAATCAGTTTACTCTGTCACGAATTACCTCCCATTCCTTTCTATTTTTCAGCATTCCCACTAAGGGTTAAGAGCTTTGCAACAGTTAATCTGGTTTTTTTTGCACTTTTCTTTCAACATATGTCTGAGCAACGTACAAAAATGTTCCTTTTAAGCATTTCCCCTCTATTTTCGTGACCAAAGAGGTGTGCTGTTGTATCCTTCTGTCACCGGTGATTGATAATAATGTTGAGATGTCCGCTGCCTCTACTTGGTTGTGGACCTACATGACATGAAAGTGATGCATATTTTTTGTTTAGACAGTTAGCTTTTCCTCAGTAGGGAAAAGAAAAAAAAAAAAAGAAAAAAAAAGAATAGTTTGAACCGAACGTGTTGCTGTAAGGCAAGAAAATGATTGATTGGGTGGATACAGAACAACTGAAGAGATGTGTGTCCTCATGTGTGTAATAGGTTGTGCTGAGCTAGAGCTGGGTGGGGAGACACAGGAGAGGATGAAAATGTGTTCTATTATCTGGGGTATTTTTGCAATACCAACACGAATGGAAGGGTCTCTTAGAAAGCTGTTCTAGCAGTTCAGAAAGCAGGTGGTGTTCAAAGCACACTCTGGTTTTCCTCTT
The DNA here is from genome assembly GCA_036023395.1 of Myiotriccus ornatus. Classification (NCBI taxonomy): domain Eukaryota; kingdom Metazoa; phylum Chordata; class Aves; order Passeriformes; family Tyrannidae; genus Myiotriccus; species Myiotriccus ornatus. The sequence continues at coordinate 32,331,470 of JAYRBT010000093.1, forward strand.
ACACCTGCTATTCAAATGAAAGAAGAGATCCTTCCTACGTGTTACAATAGCTCAGGTGATCACAGACAGTTTTTAGCAGTCTCCTGCCCTGGTTGTTTTGCTACATTCTTTGGCTTGTTTTCCTTGCCATAGACAACCATGTCTTGTTACTATCTCATATATAAATTTATGAAGTAAATTTGGGAATATTTATGGACAGAAAGTTTTCCTTAGTTTTGCTAAGACCCACACTTGCCTCATATCTGCAGTCCATACCCTGAAAATTGATTATTTTTTCATTACAGTGAAATTGTTTCACCTAAGTTTTCATATCTATAACAGAACATTTCTGAAATTAAAGTATATTTCTAAGACAAAAGTTTTTCTAAATTGAAAAGAATTTAGAAAAATGAGAAACTCAGAAAACAAAATTAGATTTTTTTTTCTCAGGTGACCCTTTAATACCTCCATTATTATTATTACAATTTTTCTTGTAGTCTTTGTGTACTCAGTACCTGAAGAGTTTAGTTCCTCAGAGTTTTAGGTGCTGATTTAAGTTATCATCAAAGGTGGTTTTGATCACCTTCAGACCCATCATCCCTTTTTCTCATTCTCATGACACAGAGGGTGATTATGGCTCTGATTCAGTTCTGTGACTAGCCTTACATTGACTACTCAGGGTAAGATGGCATTTTACTGCCCAGGTGAAACACCAGTTTCTGCCTATGCCTTCTGAAAATTCTACCCATTGTAACATTTTGAACCACTTTCAAATTTTCTCCTTCTTTATTTCCAGTGTTTACTTTGCAAGTGTGCTGATAGTGACTTCCTAGCTCTTCTGTTTATTTTCTATTTATTTCATGATCTGCTAAACTTCCTCAACTGCCTCTGTAAAATGCTGCTTGCATAGATCATTATTCATCAATTTAGCTAACTTGCTCAATTAAGTGACATAATTAAAATTCCAAAAATCCTTAAATAATTATTAAAATTAAGCTTTAGCATTTATTTTTTCTAAACTAACTCTACAACCCGCTAACACAACAGCTGCTACCACAAGCTCAGTCATTAAGGTGCTGCTTTTCTTCTCTTTTAATTCTGAATTGTTAACAAAGGGCTAGGCCACTACAAATGAAAATCCCCTAACAGAATGTCATGTCATTGCAAACTCAATCAGTTTTTGAAATGGGTCATTAAGTATAAATTTTGTGAGGGTGATTAATAAGGGATTCACATAGAAACCAGCACTAGGATTTGTAGGAGAAGTGTCATTTATGCATGTGATTCTAGACAAAGAAGAAAGTTATCGCTAAACCAAAAAGCGAAGGCTGTTGCCCTATACTAAAAGATGTTGTTCTTTCCTTTCAGTCCCCCACTGAAGGCCTCTGCATGCTTTTCAAGGTATAAAAACAATATCCTTTCTAGCTACTTAGTACCAAACACAGTGGAACTCAAACAGAAACCTCAAGAATGAATGAGAGTTTTCAGGTTGCTGTTGTAGTGAAATGTTTGCTTGCTATCTTCATTCTAGCCTATGTGATGCTGAATAATATTACTTTTGGTAGTATGACATTAGGCCTCCACCACCACAGAAAAATGTTGTGACCTATTTCCACTGCAGAATGAAAAACATTAAGTAAAGGTGTTTTCTTTATCCTCTGTCACTTTCAGCTTCTTCTTTTCTCTCCAGAGGAAGCTCTTGCAATCCAGTCTTCTTCCTAGGAGACACTTATAGTCATCTGAGGAAGAAGTCTCACATTGCTGCACTCGTTAATAGTAGCAGAAGGATACTGAACCAATGGTCTACAGGAAAAAAATTATCTTTCTTTTATATCTTTTTGTCTGTATATAAAAGCCTAAATCATGCATTTAGAAACCGGCTTAAATGATGTGGTCCCACAAGTCTTGAACAGTCAGTGGGTCTAAATGAAATGAGTGAAAGCTCACATGTGTGAGTAGGTTTAAAATTTTTTCCAGGGAAAAGTGGCACAGAGGGAGTCAGGAGCTGGAAAAGTTACGTTTTCTTCTGCTGATCAAAACTGTGACTGCATTGCAAACATCTAACAGACATTAATGTTAACCTGACACATATTCTCTAATATCCACTGCTGCATACATGTGTGGAGGAAAAGAGCAGCAGGTCTGAAGGGCTTCCTAAAAGCCCATCTGTGTCTTGAAATGTCACAAATGACAAAGAAATGAACTCTGTTATAATTCAAATTTATTATGTCACTCAGTTTATGCCACAATTTTCCTGCACTTAAAATTTCCTGCAAGTTCAGTCTTAGTATTTGTGCTTCTGAAATATATGTTATTTAAAAGGCTGAACTCAGACTGTCAAAAGAAAAAGAGTCACAAGATATAGACAACAAAGCTGCATTGTAGTGAATAAGGAGAATATAGGAAAAGAACAGAAATTCTATTTTTTTTCTGAATGTTAAATCTGCAGTTAAACTGCTAAAGTAGAAGTAGATATCTGGTAGGCTGAAACAAGAGAACTGTGAGGATAAATTAAATTTCTAGGTTAATTTTTTTTCAGTGGAATCTAATCTCTCAAGAAATTTTCATAATTTACTGCAAATTAGTAGGAATTAAACTGATATCCCACTTCTGAGAATTCATGTTTGAAAGTTGTGTCCTAGTGCGGTAAAAATCCTCACCCAGTCCCTGCTAATTACGCTAAGTCACTCATTCATTCCAAGTGTTGATGCAGGCTTTGAAAGTTTATGTCTGCCTTTATCACAAGCACATAGAGGGTAAAACGGTCACTGACATACAACAGTAAGTGTATGAGGTAGTCTGCAGAAAAATTAATTTTTTTACTTTGAAACAGACAATATAAAGTGCAGAGGGCATGTGCCAAAGTGAACTTAACTTCTCAAAATGCAGTTCTTTGGGTTAATTAATTAAAAATGCCAAACTGCTGCCTTATGAAACAGAAAGACATTCTTAAAAGTGAAGACCATTCCCAGATATCTGTGTGAAAAAGATGAACACCTCTTTCAAGTCTAGTTTTGAAAATAAGAATGTAGTTATTTCTCATATATAATTTTCCAACTTTCTCAAGAGAATATGGAACTTGGAAATGCATACCTCGTGCATCCAATTTTTCAATACACAGCATCCTGGGCCACATTTAACTAGGTCCTTTAGGCAGTAAAATTATGAGCACTGAGGCATGAGACACAGTTGAGCAAAAGCACAAAGATCTGGTCACATATGGAGATAGAATCATAAAGTATTTACATAGGTGCTTTGTTTGTTTGTAATTGAGCATTTTATAAGGCCAAAGACTGTAAACCTGTATGTTTCTAGCTGAACCTTCTTATATCATAACCCTTTAGACCTGCCTGTGTTATAAATTGACAATATTTAGGTACTGTATTAACAATAAATCTAATCATAGACAACCAAAGTATAAGACAGAAAAGGAATGGATGTGATACATAAAGTGCTTGTAGCACATCCAACTGCTGCTCAAAAAAGTGCCAGAGACTTAACAAAGGAAAAGGCCAAAGTAGAAATTGAATAAAATACATGACTGTAGAAGAAAATAGTCAATTGAAAGACAGAATAAGAAAATTAGAAGAAAAAATAGAAGTTATGATAACACACTCAGAACGTTCAAAATTCCAAACTGAAAAATTGATATTGTCTCTCAAAGACTGAGAGAGAGAGACATTTAGAATAACTCTGAGAACACAGAGGAAGAATCAGAACAGGAGGAAAAGAAACTTCTCAGACCTATAATTGAAACAGAGACCACCAAAATCAGGGGTGATAGTGTAAATCAATTGCATTGGAAAACCATACCACATATAGGGAGCTTGCAAAACTCCAAGAAAAATGTAGCAGGAAGTAGGAGGAAACTGAAGCAGAATACGTCTGCTGAGTAAGCCTGATGGTGGGGATAGAATCTTACTTTCCCATGAGGGATGTGACAAGTCCTGGGGTCCAGGAGTATTTATTTCTGGACTAGAGGTTAATAGATCAAAAACACCTAAATCTGCACACTGGACAGGAGGAAAAGGTCCACGAGACTGAGGGGAGCTTACTGCTTTAGTGGCAAAAGGTCCAAAAGAATTATCAAAAGCTGTTACTAAAGTGGCTTGCCTGCAATTTCTGGAACAAACTGTCTCTGTGAATGATCTACAAGCCCTGATAGTAGATCCAGGACATCTCAGGCCATTGATAAGAGGGCTCCCACTGTTGTCCCACACATGATCTCATTAACCAGTAGTATGAAAACCCAATTGCAAAACTGCATGTAAAACTTCACAGGGGATTTTCTCTTTGGCAGGTTTTTTCTCAGTAAGTGGGCAGATCTGCACTTCCCATGTGTTTTCTGCAGGAATATGCAACTGGACAGAGTCCTCAGAAAAAGTTAATTATGCATTTAACTTGTCTAGCAAATTTTGTCCAAACAATGGCAAAAGACACCCTGGTATACAGAGAAACTGATGTGTTAATTTTGTGTTTCAAATTGTAAATTCCATTGAATTTAAAAATAGTCTGAGGGATTTCCTCCCCCACCACATCAACAACATTTATTTTAATTTGACTTAAAGTTCCCTAACAGTTAGTAACTACAAAATTAGTTGTTCCAGCATCCACTAGAAAATCTATTGTTTCATTCCCCAGCTTAATTGGAACCAGAGGATCAGCCAGGGAAATACGATGCCTCCGCTCCCCTTCAATCTGACCTAATTTCTGCATAATTCCTGTCTCTTTTGATTCTTGTCTTTTGTTCACTTGCAAGATGGAGGAGCTCTTTCTTCCAATGCCCTTCCTGTCTACAATAGGCACACTGATAATTTCGGAGGAGTGTTAACCATCACCCCCAACATCATCCCCGAAATCCACTTCACCCTCTGTCTCTTTCCTATCCTTGCACATCCATCAAGGTGGCTAACAGCAAATTCTGCAACTTAGGGCAGCTCTCTTCTTCCTTCTCTTATACCTTTCTCCTATTGTTATGTACTTTGTATGCAGTGGACATCAACTGTGAAATAACCATCAGGTCTGCTCCTCCTCTCCTTAGGAGTTTCCTTCTAATATTTAGTGCAGACTGCTCAGTAGAAATCATGTTATAGAGCATCCTGCTTTCTTCACTTTCTGGACTTAAATCATTCCATTTGCAAGTTGCTTCACACAATAAAAGCTCCCAGAGACTTTTTTTCTCTACTTCACTTCATAGAGTTTAGCAAGGCTTTTTGATTTCTTCACTCCCCTCTGGATTTTAAACAAAATCCATTTCTGATATAATTTTAAGGAATCTGTCCCCACACTCTGAGCTGGGGTCCCACTTTGAATCATTTCTAGGGAGAAATTAATCAGAATTTGGAAAGCTGTGAACTTTTGATCTAACCCTTCTATTTTCCTAAATACTTCTTTCCAAGACTTTTCTAAAAGTAGCTTAAATTTCTCATGGGTAGACCAATGTTGCAGGAGAGCCTGGGTGTACCCCTAGTTTGGCTATGAATTAATACTGTGGTTTTAATAATACTGTACATTTCACTGAGATTACAAAGATACAATTCTTCTTGCTGCTTCCAATTCAAGCAAGTCTGAAGTGATGAACAGCAACTGCACTGTTTGCCCATCAGGTCCAACAACATGGCTTAAGGGTGCCTGTAATACCTACCTATCTTTTCCTCTGGTCCTACTAGAAACAGAACTTGCACAAAAAACAACAACTTCTCCATTTCTAGATGCACTGTCCAGCTCCTGCACTGATCCTGGCTTTTGGGGAGTTGCCACTAATTGACTTCCTCTTTGGAATTTTTGTCTTTTGCATCTGTTCATCCCACACAACAAGAATCTTCACCCTTACCTTTTATTCTTTTCTCATTAATCAAAGAATGTATTACATTTTGATACTTTGAATCTACTAAGCCACATTTTTTCTTACTTCACAGTTATTTCTTAAAGCTAAACCCTGAATATGCGTAAGGGACTTCACCCCATTTTTCTTGCCTCCTACCAAATAACACCAACTGTAAAATCACGTTATATTTTGAATCACCATTTTCTGACCATTTTTTGCCATCATCTAATTTATATTGAGGCCAATTACATTACACCACCATTAATTACAATATCTTTTCAGTGTATCTAGAATCACAGGGTCACCTCCTAATTTGTTCCACTTCTGTAGCATTCATCTGAGGGTAGAGCAAAGGGGAATTTATGTAGAAGCAGAGAAACCCATTTTGGTACCAAGATTTCCAGTTTTTCATATGCTACCCAAATGCACACACCTCACACCCAAGTGTTCACATGACTGTCTCCAAGTGTGAAAATGTGTGTGCAAAATACCAGAAGTCCAAGACCCCTGTTACCAAAGTGCAGAAACAAAATATTTGCTCCTGCGGCTTACGTAGAGCCCCAAGCCAAAAATCCTACTGCTTCTTTGTCAGTTCCCAGTCATGTCCCCTTGCCAGTGAAATAGCTCTATAAAGCATTGTGCTGCTGAGTCACTTCAGGGCTGGTTGTCCAAAGTCAAAGCATCAGAGCGTGCTGGAATTTGCCCGGTTAAGACGCTTTGCTTGGAGTGATCCGTCTATCCAGGCAGGGTTGTCCCACCTGGGTCGCCCAAGTTGCTGTCCTGGACACAGACTTGGAACCCAGTGCACAGTGCCAATTCAGACCCAGGCCAGGTGCTTCTGTTTTTCATGCTAGCTTGTGCAAAGCAGGGAGCTGGGTGGTAACCCACGAGAAGTTGGCTCCCCCGTCATCAAACCTTTACACCATTTATACATTTTAACAAACAAAAGCATCAGCGTTCCTTGGTTACAGAATACACACCTTTTTTATGAACTTTTGTGAAAGCCCCTATTTGCTAGTATTGCCTCTCACTTTTCATGATAAATTAGTCCACATGGACTTTTCATGCTAAGCTAGTTCTCTTCATTTGACTCAGGGGCCCATTTTGAGTACATGGTCAATGAGTTCGTCACAATCTCACGCTGCTGAAAGTACCTTTACCCAGTTAGTTCTCAGTAACTTCATTTCATAAAACCAGGGCTTAAATTTGTTTATAAACAATATGTTTTGATCAGATAAGACAACTGTATTACAACAAGGTACTTGGGTTTACAGTAAAAATATCTATCTGCGCTTCAACATGTTGAGTAAACTTGAAAGAATCTGAAATTTATAATGAAAATGTTAAATTGATAAACAGCCATGCAAAATAGCTGAAGTTATTAGCAGTCTAGGTATACAAATGAAGATTTTGACTCTATTTTTTCCTTTTAAGCACTTGATTTCTTTTTTTAATCTATTCGTGAAGGAATTTACTAGATACAGAGAACTACTATAACTTCTAGAGAATGGGAACATTTATCTAAGTATCCATCCAAGGATTGTTTGTATTGGATAGTGACACAGAACTTAAGAAGAAAACCTATCTCAGGACACCTCCAGGGGAAATAAGAGTGAAAATAAGTTCAGTGAAGCCCCCAGAAACTGAGTTTACTATTTCGTAAAGGTATTAGGGGAAAAAGTTCTTCTCAGAATTGTTTGCTGTGGGTTTGGAAGTAAAAGTCATTTCTAATAAGGAACAAAATGGTATTAACCTGTTCAATAGAGCTGTCTTTGATTTTGCTGAAGCTTTAAACATACTTTGAACTTCTCAGAGAAAAAACACTGTGTAAAGGATTATTACTGGATTAGCACCCAGCATTGTGGGTAATAACTAACATACTAGCATAGAAACTTTTACAAGGCTGTTTTTCTACTTCCATCAATGTTTTACAGTTAAGACTCCCTTTCCCTAAATGCTGGATGATTAATTAGAAACAAATTTTATGGCAACTGCTACATATGGAAAGAGTGTTAATTTATTTTTGTAAAATTTGAGAAGTCTTGTAGAAAGATGTTTTATTTTTGTAATGTACATGCTTCTGTACTCCTCTGGCATCTTGACTTAGAAGCTGTTACTCAGTACAATACCAGCCTTGACTGGACTCCATGCCATGAGAAAAAAAAAAAAATTAAGAAAAAGGGAACAAGCAAACAAAATTATTCAAAGAAATCTCTAAGGACTGTGAGCAGGAGGAAGATGGAGAATACGAAAAACAGGACAGATACTCAGTGAGTACTTTTGCAAAACTGAGAAGTGGGACAAGAATAAAGCTGCTGATCAAGAAATCCATCTCCCATGAAACACCAATATGTTAGGTATAATTTATACAAGAAGGAACATAAAGAAAAAAAGGGTGAAAAATTACAAAATGTTAACTAAGTTATATGGAGTTAAGCAGTTCTTCAATAGGAAGAACAGGAAGTTCACAAATGAAGGTAGTATAAGAGCAAAGCAAGCCTTAATTAGTTTTCTAAATACAGCAAGGTAAGAAATCTTAGTAACCTCCCCATCACATTAGGAATTCTTGACAGTAATGATGAAGGCCAGTTATATCTAGGAATGCACGCAGTGGAAAGGGAAGCAGACACACTGACTCTAATTGTGACCCACAGAAATGTTTACAAACCAAGGAAAAACTTCTTGCACTTATTTCCATAGGGAGCTGGAACACAACATGAACGTGGGCTCTGAACATGGAGATTTCAAAGCAAGGAAAAAAGGTCAAAAAGAAACACTGAACTGCAAAGCTGAGCATAAGACAGAAATCATTGCAGGCAGGTAACAAAGCACAGTTCGATGGTTGTCAGACAAGCTGAAGGTTCCTGGCAGACGTTTTTGGGTAGTCTGAGTTTAAAGCAGCAAAACTCACTGGAAAGCTTACAGGTGACTGTCAGGAGAAATAAGGTCTCTGCAAAGACAGAAGATGTCCACCTGAAGTTAATTCCCCTTGATATTCACCACACAGGACGTTGTAAAACAACCAGGTCGCAATAGTGAAATAGGAAGAGAGGTGTCTGTGTTATTAGAAAACATACTGCTACCTTTCCCCACCTAGAATAAAGACTCCTCGTTTAATTGCTATAGCAACCATGTTGCCTTTATGAGGTCCTTGCTCTTGGCCCATGTCGTGGTTTTGCCCACCAGCCCGTCCCTGGGGCTGTGAATGGTTTTGTCCAAGTAGATTTCTGGACAAAACCCA
>JAYRBT010000093.1:32349621-32371055 GCA_036023395.1 Myiotriccus ornatus
AAGGACAATGCAGTTGTCAGGCACAGTCATCATGGGTTCAGAAAGGGATATTTCTGAATAACTAATCTTATATCCTATGATAAGGTCACTGACCTAGTGGGTGAAGCAAAGGCAGTGGAGGTAATGAAGAGCAGAAGTGGCTTTAACTCTGTCTAGGCAATGCTCAGCAAAAGTGAAAGCATCCCTATATTATCAGCACAGAACACAGGTCCCTACTAGTAACTATGAAGAAAATTCACTTTATCACTGCCAAAACCAGCAGAGATACTTTACTAGTCAGAGGGGACTTGTGAATCCTCAAAGTGTGATCATGATTTTTAAAAGTGTCTGCATTTGAACCAAACTGAGATCAAGACCATTGTGGATGCCCATGAGGAGCAGCCACCTTTTGGTGGTAGTGTTGCAGTTTGGCCACAGCTGGTATCAAAGTACCATGCAGATGTTCACTCACTCCCTGCCCTGTTGGGACAGACAGTAGAATTGGAAGCAGGTAAAAGTTGTGTGTTAAGAGACAGAAAAACAAAACTCAAGAAAAATCTCAAACTCACCACCTTCTGATCAATACCCAGCCCATCCCTCAGCAGCAACTTGCCCCTCCCAGACAATTGCCCCCAGTTTATATATACATGGTGTTCTGTATATGTATGGAATATCCCTTCGGCCAGTTCAGGTCAGCTGTCCTGGCTGTGCTCCCTCCTGGCATCTTGTGCAACTCCTCACCATCAGAATGTGGGAAACTGAAAAGCCCTTGGCTTTGAACAAGCACTACTTAGCAGCAACTAAAACATCAGTGTGTTACCATCATTACTCTCATACTAAATCCAAAACACAGCACTGTATCAGCTATTAAGAGCGAGTAGGCTGTGGGAAGGTAACTAGTTGGAAGGGAACAATTGGGAAAGCTGTACCTGGTTGACCGAAGAGGTGAAAGACAGAGGGGAGATTTTGAATGATGGCACCTCAAGTCACCTTTACAAGTGATGGAGCCCTGCTTTCCTAGAGATGGCTGAACACCTGTCTGTAATTAATTCCTTGTATTGCTTTGCTTGGGTGCACAGCTTTTACTTTACCTATTAATCTGTCTTTATCTAACCCCACAAGTTTTCTTACTTTTACCCATCCAACTCCTTTCCCCATCACACCACAGGGAGGGTGAATGAGTGGCTGCATGGGTCTTAGCTTCTGTCTGGGGCTAAACCACAAGAAGAAGTTTGCTGTGTGTATTAGTCTGAATAATTTAGATGTTTTGCTGTGTTAGTATCAGTTGGTGGCATTATTGAGCAGACTGCTTTCCTTCATTTATTTAGCTCACTTACAGAGTTGTTCCTTACCAATTTTATTCTTCTAGCTTCATTCATTATGTGCTATAAAAAAGAGAGTTTGCCAGGAAAAGGATGTTTTTATTTTCAATATAGCACTCTTCTGCCTAAGGGCTCTGAAGCCATTTTATTTAACTAGAATATGAACAAAGGAATATTTTTCTTCTAGATGAACATAGGCCTCATTATTTTTCTTAAACAGTAGTCTGTGAGTTTTTATTTTGAACATCTGACATTTTAGTGGGTTCAAACTTAGAAGGACAAAATCACACAAATCCTAAAAAATAAGACGCGTAATGATTCTTCTGGTTGATTACGAAGGAAGATTAAAGTAGGGAATCAGTTGAGCAGGATGCTGGCATGGACTTTTAAGAGATTTTGATGTGTGTGTGGGTTTTATGTACTTTTTCTGCAGTGCAATGTTGTTAACCTGATATAAGCACTTAGCTCTAGGTTCTTCATGAGATGTGCCTGCAACTCTTGTGCCCCTGCTTGGTTTCCCTTATAATTTTCTTCACCCCAATCCCACCTTTATTTTTTTTACCTGAGCAACCTGTGGGAGCAAAAGACTATGACAGTGTCTGGTTCATATGATCTGACTAGAACCATTTTTTTTCTAAGAAAATATAGGTTTTTTCATATATGTTTTGAAACTATGTGTTTAATTGTCACAGTGAAAGTCTGTAAATGCATATTGCATGAAGATCCATCCTGACACTTCCTTCTCTGTGCAGTATAGGGTTGTTTTGGTTTTTTTTTTGTAGCCTTTGTATGAATACAGTATTCTGTTAAATTGTTGTACAAAAGATGATGTGAAAGCAAAACAAAGGAATGGAAAAATGGATTTCTCATCAAAAAGGGTAATTTTTAATTATGTATGTGTAGAATTACCAGCTATGTTTTTAATTTCTTTGTTGGTAGAATATCAGTTTAGTACAAATAGTAAACATGAAATTGCAGCAGACACTGAGTAAAGAAAGAAGCTCTTAGAATACAAATCCATAGTGTAAAGGATATACATTGAGAACAGATGGTCTGCCAGCCAAAGAGAACTAAAGCAAATGGAGAAAACAACATAAAACCAAAATTTTATTTTGCAGCCTCAGAGGGAAATTTAATAGTCTAATCAGAACTTAAAATAAACCTACTGCCATAGCTCTGTCCTCATCTCTGGTGTCAAACTATCCCCCCTTTAAGACTCTTTTAATTTCTAAGTCAGCAAAAAGGAGTTTCCAAAACTTCTTGTCTTAAGGTTAACACAAAAATAAATCTTTGTATTTTTGCATTCCTTAAGGTCAGACAGAATCAAGGCCAAGCTCTCTTTCCTGAAGGTTAAAGTAAAAATAACTTAAGACACAGCTGTTTCCAGGCAGTTTTCTTTCCCTAAGAAACTAATTTACTATCTTCCAGCAGAATTCTATATTATTTCCGTATTGTTTCACCTTTTTGTAGATTTTCAGCCACTCAGAAGTCAGTATTCTCCAGTTTTGTTTCCAAATAATAATTCCTATTTAATAGCATATAGATGTGACCTCTGCTTCCTAACCATGCAGCCTAACTGAGAGCTCTGGCTCTGTATGGAACACAGACTGTCTTAAGGTGCTTTTTTTTGTTTTAAAACAACATATAAAACAATCTTATTAATCCTAAACCAGAATCAGTTCAGATTGAATGAAACATTTATATGCCTGCAGTACTGCCAAAGTCTGTTTTCCTGTGCTTTTCAGGAAGGGTATTTTTCTTTATCCTTTGACCTACATTTTTCAGTGCAGGTGACTCTTCACAGCACAGATTTTTGGAGACAACAATTAGTGTTTAAACAAGGTTCCATGTAATTTTGACTAAGAAGCACGTGCTGATGGCAGGTTGTTTACAAAATATTTGCAAATATTTGTTGAAATGAACAGGACAAAAAGATATAACTACTTCTAGCTATCAGGTTCTTTTCCAAATGCAGATGACATGAATCTAGGCATGTAAATTACGAGATACTCCATTTAATGCTCTCATCTCTGGGGAAAACAAATCTAAAACTCTCCTACAAGAATATGGATCTGACTCAAAATTCTGGACCCGGTCTTAACAGCTGTCTGAACCTTGCACAATGAAAATGTGAGTATTCCCTACTGTTTTCCAGACAAAATAAAGTGGTTTTGTTTAACTGTCTTGTGAAGACAGTTGAACCAAGCTGAAATTACCTGATTTATCTGAGGAAAAGATATTTGCCACACTTATACTATTGTTCTTGTTTGTTTGTTGGTTTGTTTTTCTCCCATTCTAAGTAAATAAATTAATGTATAGTTTGGATTACTATGTAAAACACAGGTAATTTTTTAGAACAAATATGAGCTGTTCTCTTAAGAATATTAGTCAAATCAGTCTTCCTTGCTAATTTGTGGATTATGTTTTCTGTATCACGTGAAGGAGCTGCAAATAAAACTAATTATAAAATATTTAAATGACAGTCACCATTGTAAATTTTTCTTAATACCAGGATTACCAATCATTTTTTTATTACTGTATTTTTTCCCCCTGACTATTTTGTCCCACAGTAATGAAAACTATTGAATCTTTAAAACTCCAAGCAAGTATTTCAAAATTTTCTTTCTCCAAACCAATTTTTTCTGATTCTTTAGCTCTGTAGGCAATCCTTAGGCTTGTTAACACTGTCTAGATGAAAAATTATAACCATGTGTCTCTCAGTTCTTTTCAAATGAGCTTCACCTTTGAGCTGCTACTCCTCTCTTGGCCCCAGTGAAAAGAGACAGCTCTGACCTCCATTCGGCAGTGGATGAAGGTATTCCTGGCATTTTGCTTAGAGACAATCTACACTCTGTCACAAAAGTCAAACTAAGATTTATAAGATAATGCTGAACTGACCAAAACGTTGTATCTTCATTAATGGGAAGTAGCAGAGAAACCTCTGTAGCTGCATTCTCCTGAAGAAAAAGCGGCAACGAGAGAAACGGCGAAAGCGAGAAAAGGCACGGATGAACAAAGGAACAAATGGAATATAAACACTTTGACTTTCCTTTAGCATAACTGGGGTGCGGGATAAAGAACAAACTTCATTTTTAAACCAAATTCCTGAGGGTAGATCAAAGGAATTTCTGCTACCTTGATGTAAGCTTAGAATTCCTACATTTATCCCTATGCTATTTTCATGGTTCTATTTCAAATCCTTGTTGGTCAGAGTAGGAGTAAAATAAAAAAAAAAAAAAAAAGCACAATAAAAGGATTTAAAACTAGGTTTTAAGCAGATCACTGAATTCTCCTCTGGTGTGTATTTCTCTGCTGACAGCATTTTTGTAATTTCAGATTTACTTTAAATCCTCTTAGGATGCTAAAGTAAATAAAGAACATTTGCCAAATTTCCAACTCCAAACTATTAATAGAAGTTGCACAGTTAACCAAAAATAGTTGGAGGATTGTCTTTTAATGCTTGAAAATTATTTTAAAATGTCCTTTATTCTCTGTGTAAAGTGTTCTCTGAAATAGATCCAGCTACACTGTTCGTATTCTGATGATTGCTGTCCTGGTGAAATTCACTTCTAAGCTAAGCAGTAGAAATCTACTGGACATACACAAAACTCTTGTTCTTACACCTACATAGGATTCATAATAGGATTTCAGTTTCAGAACTTCTTCTCCTAGCCCCTTCAGTTAAGCAAAAAGTACTACATTCATGGAAATATCTAAAAAAATCATTAAAGAAGAATTTCTGGATTTTTCAATTTGGGAAGCCCTATATGATGAAAGAAGTCTGTTTTAAGAGTGCGAGTGACTATCTTAAAGACTCAGCACTTGAGTCCTAATCTGGCAGTTTACAGAACCTGCAGCATTGTGATCAGCCTGGCCAAGCTTTGTAGGTCCTGGACAGATAAACACAATGGAGTGTGTGTCCTTCATGAATAGTGAGTAATCCTGCAGCTTTTATATCACAGGACAAAGTAAAGCAGGTACACAGACAGCCTTTACGAATGCTCTTGCGTTTCTCCATAAAACAGCATTTCTCCATATTGCTGATTAGAGCTTTACTCAGGTTGAGATTCACAGACTTACTATCCTTAAGCATGTCTCACCTCAGAAAGGCAGATTTCAGCACTGTATGGTGCACTTCCAAATTCTCAAATTTCTTCTTTCCTCTTCTCATTAACTCTTTCAATTGCGATTTGGGAGTTGGAAAGATTTGTGTAAGTTTCATCCCTGATTATTCAACGTGGTCTCATCTCTAATTCCGTCATATCTGCAAATCTACCCACTTACAGTGTGACCAGCATCACGATATGTACACCTTGTAAATTCTGAAAGACAAAGCTTTTGCCTTTATCACAACATGTTTACATCAAAGAAGCATAAAATAGTTTTTTTTGAAAGGGGCCTATGGGAATCATCAGAAAAGCTGCAGATGACACAAAGTTGGATAGGAGTGTCAGTCTCCTGGAAGGTGAAAAGGCTCTGCAGTGGCTGCATCGATGATCCAAGGCCAGCTGTGTGAGGTTCAACAAGGCAAGAGTCCTGCCCTCAGGTCACAACAGCCCCAGGCAAAGCCCCAGGCTTGGGAGAAAGTGACTAGAAAGCTGCCTGGAGGAAAAAGGATCTGGGGTGCTGGTTGACAGATGGCTGAACATGAGCTGGCAGTGTACCCAGGTGGCCAAGAAGGCCTGTGGCATCCTGGCTTATATCAGGAATAGTGAGGCCAGGAGCACTAGGAGAAGGATTAGCCTGGAGAAAAGAAGGCTTGGGGTGACCTTATTGCTCCTTTCAACTTCCTGAAATGAGGTTATAGAGAGTTGGGGTTGGATGTCTTCTCCCAGGTAACAAGTGACAGGATAAGAGGAAACAGCCTAAAGTTGTTCCAGGGGAGGTTTAAACTGCATATTAAGAGAAGATTCTTCACTGAAAGAGCGGTCAGGTATTGGAACTGTCAAGGGAGGTGGAATCACCTTCCCTGGAAGTGTTAAAAAAATGTGTGAATGTGATGTTTAGGGACAGGGTTTAACTGTGGACACAGCAGTGTCACATTAAGAGTTGGACTCAATGATCTTGGAGGTCCTTTCCAACCTTAGCAATCCCATGATTCTGTGACTCTGTCTCATCATGCTAACTGTTCATGAATGGGTCCCTTGTGATCAGGTTGTGTAGGATCCATGCACACACAGCTCTTGATACGTGCAGGGCCAAAGGTTGATTCCAAATATCCAAGCAATCCATGCAAAACCCCTCATGGTTTGTAAAAATCTGCAGGATAGGCTTTAGTGCTGTCAATTTTAATGCTGAATTAGAATGCACAGCTAAATGAAAAAAAAAGAAGAAAAAAAACAACAAACAACAAACAAAAACTCTATAAAAGAGGCCAAAAAAGAGAAATTGCAAGCACTTTAAAATGTGGCAATTTCCACATTTCATTCAAATAATAGCCAGTAGTTTAGTGGTTTCTAGTGAGGACTGTTCACCTGAAAGTTTTTCCTGCTCCAGTAAAACAGGTAAAGAGTTTTCAGTAGCTGTTCCAGAAGCAGATCCTGTTGGCACATGCCCATTACCTTCCCTGGCCAGCTTTAGTTACTTTCCTATTGCTTTCCTTGCAGATCTCAAGCCTCTGCAATACCAGTTACTGCTTTCCTGCACTTGACTGCTTTGGGACATCTTGTTCCAATTGCAGGTCAATTTTGTCTTAAACAGTTCAAGGTTGCACATGACTCCATTTTGTGCTTATTGGTCAGAGATGTTTTTCTTGCAGTTTTCATCCCCTCTTAGCTAGGACAAGAAAAGAATTCATCATGTTTATCCCAGAGGGCTGGAGCTTATTGAGGGAACAATTGTTGAAATTATAGCTGGTTCATCACACAGCTGAATAGATTTACAAATGAAAGAAGAGCTATGCAGTCTTAGGTAGGGTAACTGAAGAAGTATAAGAGAGAGCTGTATTAAAAATGAGTTAATTACCTTATCATAGCATACATTTATTCTAGAATTAACTGTACTGGAAAATTTGACACTGGGCAAAACACTACAGAGGGTAGGATTCCTTCTAGTTTAAGACTTGTATGTATGTCAGCAGTATGTAGGTTACCAAAACTGCTTTTAAACGTTCTAGGTTGGGTTGGTCTCCCCTTTTATAAAATTATGCTTATGTAGGGAAGAGAGTGTGAAAAAGTCCATACTGAACATAAAAGGTTCAGTATGATTGTCTAAATCGATGTCAGCTGCTTCATCAGCATTCTTTTTTTTCCCCCTTTCAGTAGTTACCAATTACCAAAAAGCTTGATAAGCTTTTTCAGTTTATGTAAAAGAAGCATTTGTAATATGCCTCAAGTGTTTCCCTGTTTAATATAGCCTTATGATTACAATTCACAATTTAGAGGAGAAGTAGTGGCTTTTACTCAAAATAAACTATTTTATAGTACCTTTTGTAATTGGTTGTCAAGACTTTTTTTTTCATACGTAATCATTTCTGAAAAGTACTAGCAGCACTCAACTGAGAAGTGTTTATTCCTCTGTTTAATCACAAGCTGCCTATGTAGTACGGTTAAGTTTGTGCCTCTGTAGAAAGGGTATCATAGTATTTCTGCTCCACTTCCTCTGGACTGAGCACTTGACAAGGATTATCATACTTTTATTTCTGTTTGCAGGTGAGACCTATAATATGCTAACAAGAATCTGATTCTGCCATTGTTCTGTTACCCAAGCATGTCAAACTTTCCACATTATTGGTCAGCTAAGAAGAGCAGTAAAGTTTTTTTATATTTCTCTATTTTAAAACTGGCTTGGCTGACACATATTGACTTGCCTTACTTAGCAATATGATTATCTTGTTTCCTGGACAGCACCAAGGGCACCCAAGGTCAGTAAAAAGCTTCAACTTTGCTGAGCACGAAAATATGCAAGTTTTGTACCTGCACAGGAGAAAATATGATTTCACAGGTAAGTTTGTCTTTTATATAGCAATGAAATTGAAGTCACAAATGCATAATGCATTGATGACCAGCATGTGAGAGGAACATAAGCGGGCTAATGAGTGTGATAATATCTGATAACCCTTTTTTTTTTTTTTTCCCCAGCACTTCCATATTTCCCTTCTGTCATACCAAGCCCCTTCCCTCTGTAGATCAAGTATTTGTGTCAACATGAGTGACCAGCTTCAGGGCTATACCCTGTACCATTCAAAACACACCAACAGCTTCAGAACTTCAGTAAAATGAATTCTTTGTTGTGGCTCCTCCTGTGTCTTATAGTAGTAAAATTCCTGCTGTGTCTGCCATGATGCAACTCTGGCAACTCTTGTTTGCAGCTGCCACAATAATATCCTACAAACCACACATGCTCCAAAGTGTATAAATGCATTAAAGAAAAAAAAAAACCAACAAACATTCTAAACACTTTTGATGCCTTATCTAAGATTATTAGCAAGTTACAAAACTGTAACTGAATTACTATGAGATATCCTTTGGGCAGAATTAGAGTTGATTCATTTACCTTCATTTACTTTACCTACATATGTCCATTCCTCAAAAAAACAATTAGAACTTGCTTAAGACTAATCTTAGCTTCAAAACCTAATGTAACAACAATACACTTTGGGATAAATTGCTATCATATGATGCCTTTAATGTCATTTAGGTATTCTCAATCATATATCCACTTCAAATAGATATACATGTACATATTTCTATAAGTATATATGCGCACAAGCACTTACGTAAGAGAAATAATATTAGTACTCTCAGATTTCCTATGTCATTTGAGCCTTTTTTTTTTTTTTTTTTTTTTTTTTTTTAATAAATATCCCAACAGACCCTTCCAAATCAGGTGACTAATGTGTAGGAATTCTCAGATTCCGGACTCACATATGAAGTAGACCTTAGTCAGAATTAAGTGTACATACATATTTCTAGGGATTAGTTACATTACTAACTACTAGTTATAAGTCAACTTGAATGCTGTTTTTGATGATACTTATAACATGTATGAGTGTAATGAACTAAAAAAAAAGGTTGATGCTAAACAGGAGCAAGAACTAGGACTTTTTAGGAATTGTACTCTATAAAAAAAATAAACAGGGCTAACTCTTTCTTGTCAGATGAGGCTGGCCTTCAAAAAAACCACGAGTCTCTTGGTAATGTTGTTTTCCTTTTGTTCCTTCAGCTTTTTTTTGTTTCCTTACTATTTTGTCCAGATGTAAACTGCAACTTTGTGAAGCAGTGAGTAGAGTTTTGAACTCAAAGTCTTCATCATCACTATCATTTGTGTCACCTAAATTTATGACTGTTACTGTCAGATGAGTTTGTGCTTCATAGCATAACGCTTAAAAAGCTGAGAGTTTGAATTTCGAAAGTATATTTCTCATTGCAGATTCCTAGCCTACGATTAAGAATTCTATTGAGATGCTATTTCAATATTTTTGTGATGGTTGTTAACAGGATTTCTGGGTATTTTTCTCAGTTTAACAAGTGTCATTGGCTTGTTATATAATGAAATACCCAGGCAGAAATTATGCCCTGGGGTTCGAGCATACTGCACGCTCCTAACTCCCTCCCTCATTTCAGGTTCCCTTCTTGGAATTAACAAAATAAATCCAGTCTGCACAAAGTGAGAAAAGTGAGAGAAATGTGCAGCTTAGTCAATGTTTGTAACACTCCTGAAAGAGTTCTTTCCTTTTGCCCAAGCTAAATGCTGAATATCTGGAATCTATTTACTACCAAAAAGAGCAGGTTGAAGGTACAGGACAAAAAAATCCATGGCTGTGTAGCTGTAGCATTCTATCAGGACTGAGGAGATATAAAAACCTTTCATAGCAAGCACTGAAAGTTGTCTTCCAGTAGGTTGTACAGTGTTGTGGTTTTGTCCATCAGCCAGTCCCTGGGGCTGAGGATGGTTTTGTTCGGGTGGATTTCCAATCAAAAGTTCTTAGTAACACCTTTGTTAATTACATATTCAAGAAAACGGAAGAGAAGGCTGTTGTGCAATTGAAATTAGGAGCAGTAGCCATGTAGAAGTGGCGGCAGCCCCAGGTGGGGGCCAGGCCTCCCTCCTCCCCCAGCCCTGGGTAGGTTTGGCACTGAAGCCCCCCTTCTCTCCCATAGGAGAGTGGAGAAAAAAAACAACTTCAAAGAACTGACTGCTTGGACAAGAATGCTGCAGAAGAAATTCCGGCAGAGAGATAAGGGACCTCCAAGGTCAAAGATGGCAGCAGTAGCAGGAGAGAGAAGTCCAAAGGGGGGGGGGCTGCTTCCCCCCCTCCCCCTTCTCTCTCTCTCTCTTCAGCAGGGAAAAGACTGAAAAATGAATCCCTGCCAGCTGTGGAAGTTTGCTGGGGTGAGGAGACCCCCATGCTGCTCGTGGAGGAGCCTACACTGGAGTAAGTTGATGCATGAGGAAGCAGAGACTTCATGAGAAGGACTGAAATGAAGCAGAGTCCTGTTGGAGACTTGTAGGCTGTGGAGAGACTTATCCCGGAGCAGAACGGCTCAGGTAAGCTTGGGATCTCAGTGAGAGATCCGTGCTGCTGGTGTTGGAAATTTGTGACCCTGAGAGAACCTACGCTGGAGCAAGGATGGCTCGGGTAGGGTGTTGGGATCCGAGTGAGGGATCACGCTAGACCCATGTGGGAGAGGTCTGTCAAGGACTGTTCTCCCGTAGGGAGGGATCCCCACAGGAAACAGGGTTGGGCTCAAAAGCCATCATCCCCTGTGACCCTGTGGTGAAGGTCCATGGCAGGCAAGTGTCCCATTGCAATCCATGGAAGAGAAGACCCTTCAGGGCCTGGGTAACCCTCTCCCTCCAGTCTTAGCCCAGGAGGGGCGTAGGTCCAGCCCTGAGGCCAACATAGAAAAGAGAGAGAAAGAAAAAGAGTTCCAGCTACGATGAATCGGAGTTGTTGTCCTAGAGATAACAGAAGAGCTTTAGAGTGCTGCAGAGTTATTGAAAAGACCTGGAGCTCTGAGAATGGAGAAAGAGACTGCTTCTCCTCCTGGACTGATATAAAGGGGGAGGGGTATTTCTGTAAATACATAGGGTTTTTACCTAACTAGGATTATTGTAGATGTGGTTCTTTAGCTTTTTTATCTTGCTAATAATAAATGTTAATATTATTTTCCCCAATCAGCTCTCTTTTGTCTGCATAAACCTTCTCTCAAATAATAGTAATTGTGTGGGGGGTGTGAGAGCAAATTGATCCAGAGCAAAACCACGACATACAGCAACTATCAGCTAACTCTGTTTATAATTTCTATAATTAATTAAGAAAATTCAGTGTTTTCAGGATCTCAACAAGTAGGCTGCATACTGAGAGAGAAGAAAGTTGTGGCTTGTGTAATCTATAAATAACCTGCCACTTGAGAAGTAAAATGAGGAAATATTTCATTCAGATTTCCAACAGCCTTCTTGGAACTGCTCCTGAGTCTACAGGTTCTAACTATAACCAGTGGGGTTCTGTGTTCCTGGACAGGAATGAGTTCAGGGAATAACAACTTTGCCATAAAGGCTTTTGGTTTTCAAAACACACATTCCAGTAACTGAAAAACCATAAGCCTCAGCCAGTCATCAAGGCAAGCATTGACAGCAAGGGCAGCAAGAGTGGCCATGGGAAGTTCTTGGGGCCAGGGAGCAGAATGAGCTGGGCAGGGGGTTCCTGCAGTCAGGGAACCCTGAGAAAGAGACTTGCCAGGACCTGGCAGCATTCATGAGCAGGGCTGATGTCGCCAAGGTACCTTCAGGGGCAACCAAGGGAGATTTAAATGGTTCCTGAGAGCCCAAGCTACCAGAGTGGGCAAAGAGCATGTGGCTGTTAGCAGGGCACAGCAGGTTTGGGGCTTAACAACTAATGAATGGGAGCTGGCATTGGAACCAACTCCCCTATCCTTGGGAGTTGGTATTGGGACCAACACATCTTTGGTGGTGATACGGACGGTGGGATGGAGTGCACTCCCAGTAAGTTTGCTGATGACATGAAGCTGACTGGTTCTGTTGACACACTGGGGAGAAGAGATGCCATCCAGAGTGACCTTGACAGGCTTGAGAGGTGGGACCATCATGAAGTTCAACCAGAACAAGTGCAAGGTCCTGCACCTGGGTCGAGACAATCCCAAGCTCAAGTACAGACTGGGTGGAGAATGGATCCAGACTAGTTCTGGGTAGAAGGACTTGGGTTTTTTTGTGGACAAATAGCTCAACATATCTCGGCAGTGTGCACTTGCAGCCCATAAAGCCAACTGGGCTGTGTCCAAAGAGACATGACAAACATATTGAGGGAGGTGACTCACCCCACCCAGAGTACTGTGTCCAGCTCTGGGGCCCCAACAAGAAAGACTTGGACCTGTTGGAATGGGTCCAGAGGAGAGCCATGAAGATGATCCCAGGCCTGGAGCACCTTTCCTATGAAGACAGGCTCAAAGAGTTGGGGTTGTCCAGCCTATAGAATAGAAGACTCTGGTGACACCTTCCAACAGCTTTCCAGTACCTGGAGGGGACCTACAAGAAGGCTGGAGAGGGACTTTTTACAAGGGCATGTGGTGATATTATAAGGGGTGATGGCCTTAAGATGAAGAAGGGTAGTTTGGTTTAGTTACTAGGAACAAATTCTTTACTGTGAGGGTGGTAAGGAACTGGTTGCACAGAGAGGTTGTGAGCTCCTCATCCCTGCAAGTGTGGAAAACTGGCTGGACTGGGGTTTGAATAACCTGGTCTTGTGGAAGGTGTCCCTGCCCATGGCAGGGTTTTGGACTTCAATAATCTTAAAGGTGCCTTCTAACCCAAGCCATTCTATGGTCCTACAGTTCTATGGAAAATCAACCATGTGCACACTGCAGTGGAAAGAAATCTTATGGGTAAGGAGTTTTGAACAAATCTTTGCTTGTGATGCAGTGAACTTAAAAATTGAAAAAAAAATTACGTTCTAGCTCTGCAATTAAATGCTGGAGGTGGTAAGAAAATAAGAAAATCTTGACTGAGTTTGACAAACAGAGAGGCATCCAAATAAGGGCCAAGGTAAAGGGGTATGGGTAAAGCTCATGTGTAGTCAGATGACTTGAAGGTTTACCAAAACAAACACACATGGTAGCCCAAGACTCAATACAGTCTGGAAACCTAGCTTTCATAGTTCATAAAAGTAATATTTTGAAGGACGAATTCAAACTAAGTAGAAATACTTAGGCCGGTATTTGTTTTCTCACTCTGAGAACACCAAGGAGGTCACTAGTCATAGTTTGCTGTTGCTAAATACTTGACTATCAAAAAAATCTTGAAGAATTTTGTTAGTATTTTCAGAGTACTTGGAAGTTTTATTCTTAGTACCAAAGCGAAGCTAGCAAAATATGTTAATTATGTCAGCATATTGTTCTTCTTTCTCAGTCTGGTTGTTTTACACTTGCCTTCTAGAAGAATCTGCCTTATATTAGGTATTTTCTATACCTGACATTTTTGCTGATAAAGACAGTTGACATCCCTGTCAAGCTTCACAGTAGTTTAGGCTGCAGATGTTCTCCAGTCAGTTTGTTTTTATCCACTATGAGAAGCTGCTGCTGGTGTGCTTTACAATATCAAAGGTGCCAAGACTTGTACACTGGAAGTTTCCTTTCAAGTTTTCTTCCAGTAAGGGGAAGAAGAGTCTCTTCCATGATGCAATTAGAAAACTGTGGTTAGAAAGTATTAAAGTAGAAAGTGAGGCCTTGGAATTAAAAAGTAACCAAACTAGAAAACAAGTAAGCAAACAAAAAAAACCCAACCTGACCCAAACCAAACCAAGAACTAAGCTTGCTGTTACTTGTCTCATAATGATAATTTTCTCTGTATTTGGTATAACAGACAATGGCCTGGAAGACAAACCTTTCTTGACTGCCAATTAATCAGCAATAGGTCTACTACAACATTCTGCTACTTCTTTTTTTCTTTCTTTACTTTCTGACATGATTCTTCATCTTCAAATACCCTAAGCTCTATACCAGTGCTCAACTGCAGGCTTGTCCTCGTTGGATAAATACAGATCTCACCTGCACTTGCTCTTCAGATCTTTGGTGCTCCATGTGTTCTGTCTCTGTCTTTCAGACAGCTTTTTAAACGTGTTTTGGTTCTGGAATGAGCAGATACACATTGTCTATTCAATTGCTGTTAGCAGTGATGACCATCTATAAGCAAGTAAAACAATGACTGCAGTCCCCAAGAGAATGCAAATTATTGGTCTTTTAACCCTACTGTCCTATGCCTTTTTTTTTCCCCTCTGGCAGAAGGACTAGTATGAACAGGGTTGCATTTGGATAGTTGTTTACATTCCATTACTGCAGCTATAAAACATCTGTCTGACTTGAGCTTCACGTAAGCTTCATGCCCTCAGAATGAGACGACTTTAGTATAAGAATATCAGTAAGAAGAAACACAGAGGGTTTTTATTAATACTGGATGGGTAAAAATCCACATCTTAAAATGAAATTTGGTCACACAAAGGCAATTACAATTTCTACAATATGCCCTGAAGACGGTATTTTAGGTTTATCACTTATAATGGGCTATCACATCCCAATGTTAAATGTCACCAAAAAACAAAGGATGACACTCTTTAATAATATGTTCAGTAATGAAATACTCTGCTGTGTCTGATGGATTAAAACAGCAGACAATGTATACATATTAAGATATCTTACAACTGACTTGAAAATATGCTTAAGGGTTACTTACAATTTGATTGAAAGATGCTTTTCAGAAGGTTTCCACAGTTCATCAAAGAGGTGTAAGAGGCTAGTAAGATTACAGTAAGAGCAAATACTTGTAAATGGGATTCCTTCCATTGTATTTGTTTTCCACAGTGTGTGTAATCTTCACAATCACAAATCATTTGAGTGTCAGAATGAAAGTCAGGATTAACTATATCACATTGATTTTACTGCTGCTTAGAGTAGCATCTGCTGTGGTTTTGAGCAAATCTTTAAATCACTGTAAATGTGAACAGTGATGACAAAAACGTAATCCCAATCCTGTTGCTGAGTAGGCAGCTGACCAGGGTTGGTTTCCCATCCCTTTTGCCTACCTGGAAAAAAACCAGGAAACATTCTTCAGAAAATGCAGGGGCATATTCAGACAATGGACATGAAAGAGATTTTAAATGAAAAAAAAAAAAGATATGCCATTATTCTTAATGTCAGTTGGGTGTTTAACCTTCTGTTCAGTTTACTCTGTGGCAGATAAGATGCTGTATAGTGGCAACTGGTACTGTATATCGTGGGGATATTAATGTTCTTGTGGGAGAAGTAGATGGGAAGACAGCAGTTTGGGTTTTTTAATCTCTTGGCAGTTGACAAGGATCATTTTAATCTCCTGCAGGCATGGCACCATACTTTGCAACAGTCACAAAAGTACTTGCACCAAAGTAGCACTGTTTGAATCCTTTCTTGCAAGTTTAATCTTCCCTTAATATGTATGTGTTATACAAAACTAATGCCTATTGACCTAGTATAGTAATAGAGACTCAAAAGAACCTTTTAATAAATATATTTACTTACTCAAGTTTTTGATACTTTGACAAAAGACAGTGAGAAGTAGCAAATCCTTTCTCTTCATACTCACCATTTTAATTTTAAAGTCAAAATGAATACTAAAATATTTTTCTCCACCGTAATATTTGTTTAGTGAATAAATCTAGTAGAAAACACTTCCACACATACAGTGATACAAGCTCAGAAGTGAGTCTGACTCAACCCCACCAACCTGTTTATTGGGAAAGGACACATTTATATTGAATTAATTCTCTACTGACAAGGTACTTAGTAACTCTTTGTGGGACACACAGCATGGAGGGAATGTCTACGGGTCATTCTTGTGTGCTAAAAGGAAATATGTGAAAGTACTAGGAAAGATTCAAAAATGAGGAGGTTATGAATCTGACCCTCAGGATTCACCTTAATGACAAGAGGTTAATAAAGTTTTCCTCTGTGTTATGTTAGACTTGGCAAGCATTTACATTTAACAGGCCTGCAGTCTTGTAAGTACTATAGGAATGGTTTGTCCGGTATGCACTGTCCTGGTCTTCTTGCGCCTCAAACAAGATTATGTGTTTTCCTGACAAATAGTCATATTTTAATAATGGTCTTTTCTAGTTTCAACTTGTATGATTAATTCAAACACTATTTCATCTACATGTTCATACATACTTACATATTTACATATACATACAAAAAAATGTCCTTGAATACTGTGGATGGTGTTGTAGGTCTTATTATTTAACTCACTTCAACTATTCTTCTCCTCATAGTGATAATGTCACACCACATCTTATTTAATTTTTAATGCATATTTTATAAAGAAAATGTAGCAGTTCAAAGGAATATTGATGTACTTTAGTTAATATGGCTGTGAGGATATATCCAGATAATTGTCCAAGCTTGTCTTGCTTTCACTGTCAGATTATAGGCTAATTAATACTGATGAAGACAGGAAAGAGGGATATGTTTAGGAGACATGAGTAGTTTCAGTGAGGATTTGAAAATGTGGCTGCCATTATGCTGCAATAAAAATTTTAGGAAGGAAGTTAAAGCCTTCAGTTAAAAATACTTTCTTAAATTTAGTCATGGTGAACCCAAGTAAAGAACATGATAGGTTCACGGGTGTGTTTGGACAGAAACGAATATTTTGTAGACGCTTTCCCAGAATCTGTCAGTCTTTTATTGTATTACGGTACTCAAAAAGGCCAAATTACTTTTCAGCTAACTTGTAAAGACCTCTGTTCCTTACTTAAATCTGTTAGTGAGAAGTGATGGACACAACTTCTTAAGGTACCTCTCGGTTTAACATAGGGATCTCCAAGACAGCTTTTGGCAGAATGATCTAGGTACTTCTTTCTAGCTACTGACCTGGGCTAGTTTTTTTGTTTATGAGTAATGACCTCAAATAATGAATGGAGACCCCTGATGACAAGATTTAACTTTCCTTAGCCCACAGTTTGTATTCAGGAAGCTCTATGTTACATAATTTTCTAAATATCTGTATTTGGACACATATGCATGGAAAGATACCTTCAGTCTTCTTAGCTCATCCTGAATCCTTCCCTAATGGTGATACCATGAGATCCAGGATGCCACCAGATGTTAGGATCTACGAGAAGTCTCCAG
Organism: Myiotriccus ornatus; assembly: GCA_036023395.1. NCBI lineage: Eukaryota > Metazoa > Chordata > Aves > Passeriformes > Tyrannidae > Myiotriccus > Myiotriccus ornatus. The sequence goes on from JAYRBT010000093.1 coordinate 32,367,035, forward strand.
AGAGCACTCACTGCGGCCCTCCAGTACTTAAAGGGGGCTTACAGAAAGTAAAGAGAGTGACTTTTTACACAGGCAGATAGCGACAGAGCAAGGGTCACTGGCTCTAAAATAAGAGGGTAGAGGATTATATTAGATGCTAGGAAGAAATCCTGTTCTCAGAGGGAGGGAGGCCTGGGACAGATCACCCAGAGAAGTTTTGGATGTGCTGTTAATGGAAGTGTTCAAGGCCAGGATGGGTGAGACTTTGAGCTACCTGGTCTGGTGGAAGGTGTCTCTGCAGGGGGGTTGGAACAAGATGGTCTTTGAGGTCACTTTCAACCCAAACCATTCTATGATTCTGTAATCCTAGGATTAATATTTTAAATAGGGGGGCAGTAGACTACTGAAAAACTTTGAATAGGGGCAGAAGAAAACACTTGTATTCATTATTTCCTATGTGATCCAGTGTAGCTACAGCGAACTTACCTGATGGCAGTGTCAAGTTAAGACTGTAGAGAGATCAAGCTACAGAGCAGATGAAGACAAAACTAGAATCACTGATGCTGAACTAGTAAAAAATTACAATAACTTCAGTAATGGTTAATATTTAGCATCAGATTGTACTGGCTTACTCCCTTAAATCACCATAACATTTGCTACCATGCTCCCTCCTGCTTCAGGTTTTAAGTAGAAAATTTCTTCTCATTCCCTTTTCCCACTTACCTATAAAATATTTCAAACTATTATGTAGATTTAGTATCTGAGATGCTTGTAATATAAGAGAAAACTGAAACTGCTAAACTAAATTACATTAGAACTGTTATATAATTTCATTATACAAACACTCTATATGTATTAGTAAATCACAGCAAGCACGTGGCACAGATGCTAAAGATTGTGCTGTTATAACTGACACCAGAATATTGGATGATGGATTTTCACTGTCTTCTTTGCTCCAAAATATTCCCTGAATTATTTGTCTAGTTTACACTGTGTTTGGAAACGCAAAAATAAAGATGTAGTGAGAAACTGAACGATGGTGTCTCTTTGTTTATATATCTTGTAACATGAATGGGAGACCTCCTACCCTTTTCAGCTTTTAAATCAATACAGTTGAATTCATCTTTCTGCTTTACATCTGATTGATTTTCCTTGTTTTTCATTCAGGTGGTGTAAGTGACAAGGCCCAAGTGACTGTACCATGTGCCTGGACAATGTCCCAGGGGAGACTTCCACTGGTTCTGTGTGTGGGTGTCTCTCCCTCTCCACTAAACAGTCCTGTTGGCAGGTCTGATGCTGAATCTAGAACTGGTGACCTCCCTCTTTCTCTCTCTCCCACTGCCTGCCCTCTTTGTTTTTCTCTTTATGTTGTTAAATCATCGTAATCTGACTTGGTTTATCTTTTACAGGCTGCATTTATTTCACCTGTAACTTTATAGGTCATCCCCTGTACACAACATTTTAGCTCTATAATAATTCTCTGCCCTAATGTGGAATATAAGTGTATTTTTTGTTTGTATTTTTGTCTCCTAAAATAATAGAAAATTATTTTGAACAGGGGACTTATACTCCCATTAACCTTTCGTCTGGTTTCTGACTTGTTCAACCTTTCTAGTGCTGTGATGTGCACCTTTGACATTTTTAAAAATATTTTATCATAAAAGAACACAGGAGCAGTGAGTGCCTGGAAGAATCTTTTGGCATGAAAATTAGTTTGAATTTGCAGATGCAGATATTTATAATTTTAAAAACTATATTAGATTCCCCTGTGGGTTAAGGTCACACAGCATTAATGCATTAGTTTGTCAGCTCTGGAAATGGCCTGCTTTCCAATCTGATTTATTATGAATCATCTGTGAAATTAATAAGGTCTATAGGCAATTTCTGGCCAGCTCACCAAGTTACAAAGCACAACACACTTTTCAGATAATCTTAGATATGTTCAGGAACAGAATGGATGGGATCGTTGCAAGTTTGATGCAAGATTATTACAATGAAAGAGTGAGAAGTCTTGTATCAAATAAGATATGGTTTGCTGCACTGGTATAAATCCAAACCAAATCCATCTTGGTCTAAAGTTAAAGAGAGTGAAGTTCAAACTGTGACTTAATTTATACTTCTACCAGTATAAATGTGGCAGGAATCTGTGTTATATTGTCGGATTTATTCAAATCAAAAGTACAAAATCTGTTCAAGATATTAAATATGCTGTACAAATAAGTCTGTTTTATCTCCAATATTAGTATTTGTTGAAGACTAGTACTAATTCAGAGGTATTAAAATTCATTTTCATTCATAAAAAAAAATAAGTATTTCAAGTTTTCCATCACTTCTATTAGTCTCTCTAAAGTAGAGACTATTACAGGTCTCTTGTGTTAACTAGTTGTGGTTTGTTTTTTCCCTTTGTTTTTCTCAGTTTTAGGTTTTTAAAAGCAGATTTCAATAACATTTGTATTTCAATAACATGGTACTTAAATTGTGTATCTTTTTAGGATTGCAGCATTGGATTAGGCACTGTAAATTCATACTAAATTCATTAATAAGTTCAGCAGAAAAATATTTGTCCTCCTTCAAAAGTAGAAATTCTTCACTGTAATATTTTCAGAATTGAATACATTGGTTTTATAGTTAGGAATCTGCTTAGCTGGGGAGTACTGGATTGATTCTATTGATCCCAAAGAGTTTCATGCTGACCCTGAAATGTTTTTGCTTTTTAAATGAAGTTGTTTTGTTTTTTTTTTTGTCTAAAACCACCAAGAAACAATCTTTGTTTATTTTATACAAGTTTTCTACCACTATTTTTTGAGAATGGATTTATTCCGAGTTTTCCCGAAAAATTATTCTTGAGTAAGTATATAATCTGTCAGAAAGTTTCACACAGTTTTAACCTGTAATTTTACTGCACTGAAATCAGAGCAGTCTTATTAGGGATTAATATCTAGATTATCCTAATTAAAACAAACAAAATCCAAGTAAGAGTTAATATCCTGAAGTTGAACAGAACTTCATCCATCTGTGGTGTTCTGCTGTACCTTTCACCCATCTGTGCTATTGCATCGTGTTTTAGCTGACTGTTTCCCATATTTTACTTTGTGGTATTTGTGTTCACATGTAATTTTTTTCTGTCAAAGAATTCTGTTCAGAGCTTTCAGTCTGAACACACTTGAAACTTGAGGAGAATCAAAACCGAGTGATAAATTTTTTCTCTCAGATCCTTAATATAAATTTATCATCAGTGTTGTTTACTTGGACTTCATTGTCTTTTACTCTTGAAAGGACTTGGACTACCCTCAGAAACAAAAAGCAATCTTTTGTGTCTCTTGAGTCCCCTTGGTCTCTGTTGGCTGGTTCTAGTTGCTGTGGTTTTGTATTTATAGGACAAAGTGCTTACAAGAATAGCAGCGTTATAAAACTTAATGAGGCAAAAATATCATAGAGGTCTGATCACCACATAAAATCCTACCTTTTGGGATTATGTTGATGACTGAAATAATTACCTTGGGTTTTTATTGTAACTAGGCTTCAGAAGAAAAAAAAGAAGTCACTTTTCCCCATTAATATAGGCTTTGGTAAAGTAGGTCAGTGAAATGTCTTAAATAATTCAGTAATGCTTAGAGATTTTCACCATATAAAACTCATTTGAAACAAAGGTAGACTTAAAGTAACCAGTGCATTCTTTAATATTTGTAATACTTCTTAGCTAAGAAGGAAAAAATAATTTTAGAAGTGACATTTTCAATACTTTGAACTGCTGTAACCATTAAAAACAACAGGAACTTTAAAAATACAAGGTATGCTTTTTAGAAGAGACTCATCTTTCTGTGTCTTTGTGTAGTGCCTATGAAAGTATAACATTATCTTAATAAAATCACAGGTGATAGTGAAGACTTGCAATCCACAGCAACCTACTGTGGTACCACAGTACCTTCTGTCCTTTCCAGCATCTCTGCCAAAAGTGAGAACTCAAGGCAGCTGTGTTTGAATTTGGGGACCTGGACTACACAGCTGCAATCCAAGAAATATCTGTGTGGTTCTGTGGGTA
>JAYRBT010000093.1:32371065-32399260 GCA_036023395.1 Myiotriccus ornatus
TCAGAGCAACAAAAACAAACAAGCAACACAGGAAGGGTTCACCTCTGACTTCTTCAGTCCTGAGTGATCAATAGAGAACAGATGATTTGTCAGGAACAGACTGTGAAGCTCAGCTCAGCCCAAAGTTCAAGTCAGAGAAAGTACAAATGATTTTTCTTTCTGATAAAGGCCTGATCCCTTCAGGTCATCACTGAGGCTTCTCAGTATCTGAGTTTTCAGTTTAACAGTCTATAGTCATTCTGTCAGACAGAATGACATGTAGAAAACATTGTTTACTGTAGGGAAAGTTTGCCTTGGTAAACGTAATTATGTTTAGAAGTTTTGAAATACGCTATAGAACTGGTCACAGTGTAACTAAATAAGCTAAATATGTGTTGAATTCTATGGATTTGAAAACTAGATTATTTGATAGCAAAGTTAAAAATAATTTTAAATCTTGTCTGAAGATATAATTTCTTTAGTATTCTATAGTTTTTCATCAAAGAATGTCTCAGAAAGATTTTAACATTAAGCAGCATTGCTAAAGAAAACATGAGGTTAAACAATTTTCATGAATAAATGCCTTTGAGTATTCCAGCCTCTTGTGATTCAGTGAAATTAGAAGTCTTTGTAAAATAAAATTCTATCAATCCAGAGTTATTCAAGAGGGGAGTCTGATAGCATTGCCTGTCACAGCAGACCATTGCAATGATTTGCTAAAGAGAAATTCTTTATCGGTTATCTGTTATATGTTTTGGTGAAACTTCAGTCCAGAAAAAACAAAAGCAAGGCTAAGAAGATAAATAGGTGCTGTAGGACTAAAAACATTGAGCCGTTCTTCATTTTTTTGCTGAATGCTAGTTCTTCCATAGTTCTAGGCAGGAAGAAATAAATTTTTGTAAAAAGCATATTCCCTTTCTTCCTCATGTCCATGTGAAAATGTACCTGGCTGGTCTAAATTATATACCTCAGAAACACAGAAATTGATAGATATTAAATAAGGACCTTCTAAAATTGTGGGGTTTGTATTCCCCATATAGTTGTTTCCTGTTAAGCATATTTATCTAAGGCAGAAGGATAATTCTAGGACAGCTATAACCCTCTATGCTACTGATAAAAATGGAACAGAGGGTCTTGATTTTTTTTTTCTTAGGGACAGGGCAAGTAAGTTGCCACAGCCCTAGGATTGCTGGCTGTCATAGGCAGAACTGGCTAGCTTGTATCACAGTGGGAAAAAAATACACCGTGGATTAATGCATTCTCTTTCAATTCTTCAGAGCTTTGGAAAATATTGTTTGTTATTTCCACTTCCTGCTTTCACCTTGCAATAATTCTAGCCCAGCCTGTTTTATGTTCTTTTTCCCTAATTTCTTGGTCTGCATCCTCTGTCTGCCTTTTTTTTCCTCTTTCTTTTTTTTTCCCCTTTCCTATACTAAGTGACTACTCACTGTGAAGCAAGAATAAACTCTTAGAGATATCTATTCTATGTGTCAATGAGTTTTGTAAACCTATTAAGTACCGCAGTGTCTTTTCGCTTTCTTGAAACTAAAAGCTGGGGTTTTACCTTTTTGTACTATCAATAAGACTGATAACTGACGTTTTAACTGTTTATTCTGTTTGAGAGGACAAATGGGCCTCTTGTGAGCTGTCATCCTCTTAGCCATGGCCTGTCTGCTGTTCAGTTTTGATTTGTAAGTCGTTAGCCATGACTTCACGGAGGACACTGAGCAATACAGCCTCAAAACTTCTTTTTCACCTCCTTTTGTCTTTAACAGAAGTAAAGTCTTCCACAGGATACTGGCAGTGGAGATTTAGGGAGTATCCACATCCACCTGGAGCCCAGATTTGCAGGTGATTAGCAGAAACTAACTTCCAACTTGTGGACATCCTGTTCAGCTAAATCCTATGCACACTGCTAAGTGGAGAGTAAAATATGTTCTGTACATGAGATTGGCCAAGTAATATCAAGACCCCTCGTACTGTAGAATACACTAGACCTTAATTTAACATTAGGAAGCATGACTTTCTAATTTATGCAGGAGACCAACTGCAGAATTATATGACAAGGTTAATTGCTTCCAAAATAACTCAGTAGCCCTTAGTTTATTGGAATAACTTTGAGAATTTAAAATTCTTGAAAATTTAAAGACTATAATACTGGATGTTATTACTTGCATAACAGCAGACAGAAAGCATAGGGACAATCTCTTGATGCAACTTCGTAGCTGACCATATAACACGCAGGGTAATAGCTAGAGAAAAAATGAGATGAAGCAAGCAGAGTTTGAGGTTAGTTGGATGACACAAGTACCTAAAAGGAGGTTCTAACACAAGACATAGTCCAGAGGGGGCAGGAGTCCCCCAGGCCCGATCAGTTGTGCTGCAGCAAGCACCCTGACACGGGAGCTGTTCCCTATGAGTGGCTGCACCAAGATGACGCTTCTCTTCCTGCAAGCGAGCTAGAAAAGTTGTCACTGTAGATGAAAGAAAAACAATTACCAGTTTTGCAAGGTAATTATACTTTCGTACTTTGTTGCAAAAAAAAGTATTAACTAGGCCACTGTGCAAATGGCCTCAGAATTACATCATATATTACACTCAGCTAAAATTATCATAGTGGTTTCGAGATTTATTCAATGTTGCAGCAGCAGACATTTGAATCTGAGCCAGATTTAATGCTTTATGGTGGGGTTCTGGGATAAAAATAATTTTTATTTTATTTACCACCGACCTTTAAAACTCATGCTTTATTTAGAAATCTCTTGTATCAAATCTGTTTATTTCAAGACTGTAGTTAGAGCTTTCCTGCAATTATAATGAGGGTAAAATAGCATTGCAGGAGTATTGTTTTCCAAAAAACTATGATGAGTAGATTTGTCATTGTATGTTAGTGAAAATAATGTTTCAGCAAATCGTCTTAATATATATATATGTTTTTAAAATGTTAACATTTTTTTTTTAAATATTAAATCCAAACTAGAGTTAATTTTCTTCACTGATAATTTTTTTTTTCCAGTTTTTCTCTTGTTTATTTAATTCTCAATCCACCCTACTATACATACTTACCATAAATATTTGTAAACATTGAATATCACTGATATTACCAAATTTAACCAGACATTGAAATTAATTCTGATTAAAAAAAATACAAAAAAAAAATACTTTAAAAAAAATCTTTAAAAAAGCATGAAATATAAGTTGTACTGATGAATAGTGTTAGACAAATGAAAAAAAAATGGAAACTTCAAGAAAAAAATTAAAATGTGTGTGGCAATTAAGTAAATTAGCAATCCTAATCTAACCTTTAATCAGATAATGGTGACGTGAGACAACTACCCTAGTGACAAAGCTGTCTCACCAGGCAAGCACACAAATTGAATACTGGGTAGATGTTATTGCTATGTTCTCTCACCATTTTTAATAATCTCAGTTAAACCCTCGGTGCTTTACTCCAAAACACATTTAGACTATCCTTCCTCTTACGAAGGGAAGCCTAGGGCCTTCTATAAATAAAACAAGCATCTGAAAATCTGCTAATGCATCAGTGCCCCCACACATACTCTTACGTACAGCTTTATTAAGTGGAAAGAATACGATTTTGAGGTTATGAAATGTTGGCTTGGTTTATATAACAAAACTGGCAAAAGAGATAACGGTGGCAGATCTTCAGTTTGAGCTGGCAGTGGCTTGTTACAGGTGCAGAAGCCCGACAAGAGTTGCTGACATTGTGGCTGCCCCTGTAGAGCTGTAACACCCCCCTGTTCCCACAGGGAATACATCATATACATTTACTCTGGATGTGTGGCTAAACTGCAGGAAAACTAAGCAGCCACCCAACTTCCAAGCAAGCATTGCTATTTTGGTGCTGATTTTGGATTCAGGGGAGTGACAGCCTTAGCAGAAATGAGTAGAGGCAAGCACACTGAAATATCCAAACTGTATACGAAACACAGACTTCTTTTAAAAAAACATGCTATTATTTCAAAATCTGGCTATTAGTTTCCCCTTCTCAATTCCCTCCATCCCCAATAAATAAGACAGTAGTATTTTTCCAAATATTGATTAGAGTAGTTTATTATAATTAACAGCTGGGGTCATCCTTCCCAGAAAAAGGGTTAGAGACGTGTAACAATGTCAGCTTTCACTGAAACACACCACCTGAAGTGGGAAACTCATTCAAGTTATCTTTTTCTCTCAAAAGGAGGGTAACTTAAACTATGAATATACAAATTACATCTGCCTAGTTAGTACTATATTTTCTCTTATGGCACTTATAAATACCAATATTTATTCATGTCATGTCAGTTTGCAGTGTTTTCACTTGTTACAGTGGCAGGCTGCACAAATAAACAGGAATTCCAACTGACTATATTTCAAAAGGATAGATAACTAAAACAACTTCTAACAAGGCAAAATGTAACTGTTTCCAAGATTCAGATGCTTATATTTGGAAAAGAGGGTATATTGTGCTTTCAAATATAAGCAAGAAATGCCTTCCCTTCTGTTTTGTAAAAAGGATTTCACCATGAGGTTTCCTTTTATTCATTTTGTCTACTTTAAATTATGGTATCTATAAATATTTTATCACTACCTGATAGAAGAACAGGAAATGCCAATAAAATATATCCACTGGGGAAATATGTCTAATAGCAGATTGAATGGCAATTCCATCTTCTGTGTGATATGGCAGTGAGAGTAATCCCTTTTGGAAAAGAGGCTTAACCTACAAATCTGATAAGACTGCAACAAATATCCACTAGGAGGGGAGGGAGCTGGTGGATGTTGGGAAAATAATCTTCAACTCCATGTTGAAGTGTCAGCGGCCAAGAACATCCTCTCCCAAAGAAAAAGACACTGGAAGCATCACTGCTGTGCCAGGATGAGACAGGGGAAATGTCAGTTCCATTTTGCTTGTGGACCTTGCAGTCTGACCCTCTTTGATGCTCTGTTCTAAGTGGTTGGAAGTCTGCTTAGAGTCAGGTATCCAAAATGTGTTTCAACAGAACATGACTGCATAGCTGTTCACTAAACTCTGCTAATAAGGCCTCTTCCCCTGTGCATTATTCAGCTGTAGTGGTGACCGCTGTTTACAGGTGTCATCTCCGGTGATTTATTTCAGCTCACATTGATTTTGGGAGATACTCAGGCTTCTTGTTCGCGTGTGGTTGACATAGAGTGCCTAATGATTTTTAATAAGCTTCTTAAAAGCTGGAAAGGCCAAAAGGTGGTCACCTTTCTTCTTCAGAAAACATGTTATTTAAAGTCTCATCCAGCTGTATCTTCTGGCAACAGCCTGGCTGGGAAGGTGATGTACACACTGATTACACACTAGTTATGGTCGTTAGATGTTCTGAGCCACACTGTCCTGGAAACGTCAAAGTATCAAAAATATCATGGATGTCACCATAATCTCCCAGGCAACATCAAAATATTCCACATCTCATATCCCAGTGAGAGTCAGAGCCCCATGTTAATTTTCCCCAGTCAAAGAAGCAGAAGTACAAATAATGGCACTGGAGACTCTGGGGTGGCATTGTAGTGTTATGCTTGGTGAAAGAAGAGCTGTATCTTATTTTTCTGATCTGTATGGGTCTGACACACAATACATGTCTGACACAGCATGACAATTATGCTTGTAGTCAATCACAGGGCTTATGTACTTATGATGCTTAAACCAAATGGTGATCCAACAGGTAAAATTATTGCTACTTTTTTTTTTTTTTTTTAAAGAGGATGAAGGAGGCTTTCTCCTCTTTGAGAAACCCAATTCCACCATTGACATTTGGGCTTGACTATTAAACGTTTCTTAATTTTTATGGTTTCTGTCTGCATTAAATTATTATATATTTTACAGCACTGTATAAATTATTGTACTTACTTAACCCAGGAAGTTTTAATTTGTAAAAATTAAGTTAAAATAAAAAGTTCTGGATGTCTGAGTATAAATCTCCTGTTTCAAAGAAATATGTACTCAGGTAACACCACACTAACACAGAGAGATAAACAAGAAGGTTGGTAATATGAAATACACGTGTAGCTTCTGAAAAGGACACAGAAATTGAGAGGGAGAAGTAGATCTAAGGAAATAATTCCACTTCATCAAACTAAACACATTTTTCACCTGAAGACAGAGTTAATTAACAGAAGGAATAGAGGTCATTGTGCACAGCTAATTAGAAGGCAGTGTAATTGGACAGCTGCAAAGTACTCTGGCCTTAAAATAGCTTTAATATTTACCCTACATGCATTCAACTAGGCTGCCATACAGGTTGAAGGCTAAAGGGTAGGACATAAAGAGCTCTGTGATCCGTGGCAGGGAGCATGGTTGACGGATTTTGTGAAGGAATGCTCCTCTCTTCCAAGGCCAGGTCTAAAAATGGGATGAGATCTGCTGCGCATAATCCAAATTTGAAGGAGATGACTCAAATGCTTTTCTATGGAGTCTTAACCATGTTAAGACTTTTAACTACACTTTTACTTCCCATTTGTGAGCTCTGATAAAGCCTGGACCAATATGGACATTGTATGTCGTAGCTGGAAAAAAATGGGAATATAATAGACACCTAGAATTAATTGTTTTACATTTATATGGCATTCCTGTTATTTTCTTAGAGCAGCTGATGACACCAGGGTTCTTTTGCACCTTCCTTTGGTGTTTTTCTTGGCTCAATATATTCTCACATTCCTCAGAGGAGGCAATATAGCTCTTGAACACTATCCTCCATGATTCCATTGTGTCTTTCTCTTTGAAGCGTTGTCACATGGAAGAAATGGTTTAAACAGAACTGTAAGAATATGGTTTTATGGGTTTACTTTACACTGTAAGAAAAGTATTATTGTTTAGGAATTAGAATATGAAATATTTCAATATTAAAACCTTTAATAAGGGCACATTTTTACTTTCTGATCTGAACTACGAAACTTTAGGAATTAAAATATGATATACTTCAATATTAAAACCTTTAATATTGTCTTCTAATAAAGGCATGTTTTTATGATCTGCACTGTGAATCTCATATATGGAAGAGACAAAATTGATCCAAAACAAGAATCAATAAAGTTGCTGTTAATATTTCATTATGTATTGCATAATTCTTTTGATGGTTTTTTTTCTGAGGTTCTAGTTGCAGGAATTTGTTCATAATACTAATTAAGAAGAGTAATTTGTCAGAAATTCTTTGATTTGTACAAATAATGATGGTGCAGCTGCTGAATTTAGGGCAGAGGATATGTATATATTTGGGATTTTTTCTTAATAGCTTCAATTTGAAAGGCAGTTTTTGATGAAATAAAAGTTTTAACTATTAAGAAAAATTCTGTCCTAGTAATGTAATCCAAATATTGTCTGCTGGTTTTTTTTTCTTTGCTGATTCATCAACAATTCTGACAATTTATTTTTTGTTGTCATGAAAGATAATGTTTTTTAAAATTTTTAAAATTTTTAAAGTTTTCTGCGACCTGACTTGTTCAAGGATTATCCATTTATGTTGGTCATATTAGAATGACACATGTCTAATAGATATTACTCATCTTCTTCTGGAAGCAGATAGCTGTCTGACATTATTTGCCCTGTTTGGGCATGTAATGGTAGCTGAAAGTAGTCAGGTTCCAAAACGTAATTTGAAAGCTATTAAACTAATTAAGCAGCTAAATGGCTCCATAATAAATAGATCTGGAAAGTTCCATTAGTTACAACATGGCAATGGTCATTAATGTGGTGGGAAGTACCCGAAGAAGGGTTTGCCTGGAGGCAGACTCTGTCACCAGGGCAGCCAGCAGACCCAGAATGTTCTTATGAACATCCTCAAAGGCCCCCAGGTCACTTCTTTTTGTTTTTCTTTGGACTCCAGGTTGTTTAGAAATTGCTTTTACTTCATTTTACTTATGTCTCTTGTAAGTCTGTTATGTTTTAGCTGACACCAAGGAGGTGGAACAAAAGCAGGCCCAAGTTTCCCTTGTTTCCTCTCTGCGTGGAAGGATTAAGTATATAGATTTATCAGTTTGTTTCTGGGTAAGTGATTTCCCAGTCCAAATAATCTGCATGAAATGAGCAGGACTATATTTCATTTGTAATCTGAATAGTCAGAAAATATTCAGTACTGGAACATGTAGCTAAATAAATGAATTAAGGGTCCTTTCCATTTTCATGATTGTTAGCTGCCTAAAAAAATGTAATTACTTGACTTACACATTAATATAAAGATATAGATGGATGCTCTCCTCCACTTCATTGTGATAGTCAGGCCTTGGGATAGGCACACCAGCATACTGGGGAAATAAATGAATTAATGTCTTTAAGTCTCCTTTTAAATCTGAATATAAAAATAGGAACAATTCCCTCCTACTGTTTCTTAGATTTGTCTATAATACATATGGAGACTCCATTTCAGAGTCTCTTTAAGAAACTCTGAAAACTCCTAAAAACTCTTTAAAACTACTCTATAAAAAACCTCCATGAATAAATATGCTAAATTGTAGTCCTAAGGACCATCAATACAAAGTTATCAGTCACCTCTTAACAGTTAACAGTTTTTGAACATATTTTAAAAGTTCTTTGCACCAACATTCTGCAATAAATTTAGTCATTATGTTATTCTCATAAATTTAGCAAGATCAGTAGATCTTTCAACTGTAATTGGTGTGCCTAGAAATTTTTCCACCAGCAGTAAAACAGTTTGATAAGTAGCTTCTGTAATTTTCATTCAGTTGCCAGATGAATCAGGTGGAATATTTTGCAAATTGTCCTTTCTTAAGTCAATGATGTTTTTGCTTTAGCAAAGTCAGTCTAGTCTGATGTGACTGGGCAGATGTGTCCACAATGGCAGATTCTCTAGAAGTCAGTGGAGTTTCACACAATTTTATAGTCTTTGCTGCATAAAGTGTGTGCTGCAAGTGAATAAAAAAATGCCAAAATATGACTGACAAAGAAGTAGAATATCTCACTCTCCTTTCTTTTATCAGTAACCATTTTTTTCTAATGTAAAATTTATAAATCTTTTCTTAATGGAAATAATTCTCCTTTTTGGGATGTTTTTTAAGTTCTGTTTTAAAAGTGAGGACAATGAAGGTGCAAAGCAAAAGCATATCTTCGATTTTCTCTTAGTTTATTCTGTTTCCAAAATTATTGACTGAATTCATCATTAAGGTGTTAAATCTTTGGAAAATTTGACTGGACAAAGTGTAAACCTTAAAGTGTTGTCCATTTCTTGAGGAGGTAGGGGATGGGGAGGATTGAAGAGGAGACAATCAGAGACTACCTCAGGCAAGTTTATAATTTGTAAATGTAAGTCTTTGGTTTTGAAAATAGACTAATAAATGCACCAGTGATTAGAGTTTTTCCTCCTCACATTTGCAAAAATACATAATTAAAAAAAAAAAAAGAAAATGTCACCAATGTTATTAATTAATAAATATATTTTAAAAGCTTTGCGGATCATGCTACAAACATACAAGTTAAACCTTATATTGTTTGTAACCTATATGAGGCTATGCAAAAAATTAAAATTATTTTAAACATATCCTTGTAACAAAGGTACTTAATTTAAAACTTTACAAATCTCAGAAATAGTTTTTAAAACACTTTTGGTAGCTACAGCAATATAATTTGAAATAATATCTTTTCATATGCTTCACTGTTCTTTCAAACAGAATGTATTTTTCATAAATATTATTAGTTTTCACCAGAATTCCAAGAATGGAAAACCAGCAGGAAATATACCAGGCTTGTCCCCCTGTCTTCATTGTTATGAGAAATCCTAAAAAATTGTGTATGGTGGAGAAAATATGTGATAAACTTGTGTTTATCACATATAAGTCAAATTTCCTTATGGGAAATTAAGTTTAGACCGCTAATTAATTTGCTAACTGCCACTGGCAAGTGTCCCTCACACAACCGCAGAGATATTAGGTTGATTGCCACATTTCTTTCAACATCATATTGCCCTCATTTAGAGAGACTTAAGAGTCCCAGAAACATCCAAAGATGCCATCAGGCAATGGCAGCATCTTTTCAGGAGAAAAATATACTTTGAGTTTCTTGTTTGACAGGTTAGCTTTTGGATCCAGAACAGAGCCTTGAAATGTTGGCTCTGTTCTGGATCCAATTGACAATTGACAGTTGATTGACATTGGCTGTTTCAGAGATTGATGGTTTTATAAATCTGCCTTTAAAGGGCTAGAACAACTTTGAGGACTCCATTACAGAATACCTCATTTAAGCACTCTTCTTAGCCTGCTTTGAGAATCCACTAGAAACAGTGCATTTTGCTGACAGTAGCAGTGGGAAGAGATTAGAAGATAGAAAATCAGTAAAATCTTGGTATCTTTATACATGACATCAGTGCCTTCTGCTAGTCAAGTTGATGAACACCATAAAAATACAGACTTAGAAATTTATTTTATTTTCCCTTGGTGGGTAAACAGAAGCCAGACCCTATTAACACTGAACTGGGGGAAGAAGGAAATCCAACAGGTCTTCTTTCTTAAATTAAGGAGAACCCTCTGGTTGCTCTCAGACATTCAATTCCCTTGGATTCTACTGATAGCTTGAACATCCTGAGCCTCCCTGCCCAAAGCAGGGGGGTTGGAAGGAAGGAGATGATCTTCGAGGTCCCTTCCAACCCAAAACCATTCTATGACTCTGCCCTTACACATACGTACATTTTATGCACACACACACACACACACACACTGGAGTGAGCACAACAAGAATACATAATTCCCTATTATTCAGCACCTGTGGAAGGGAACCTTAATTTTGGCCTGGCTTCCTAGTAGAAGAAAAACCTTGACAAAAGAAAAGAGCGGTAGTATAAGGCCATTATAAAGATTTGAGCGTTGGAGCAGAAGGGTAAGATGAGGGTGCTTGATATGAATAATACGAACCTATAGAAGAGTGAGCTGATGGCAAAATTTCTGGCTTGTCTTTAGCTTTCTAACAGGTGACTAAGAGGAAGAGGGGCCTGCCTCTCCTCAGTGGTGTCCTTCATAAGGCTGGAGACAAGAGGCACAGTACAGCGTATTCTGCTTAAGTAAGAACAGTAAATTTCACCATAAGGGTGCTGTGTTGGGTTGCCCTGATAAAGGCTGTGGAGGTTCTCCAAACTTGAGGAGAAACCTCTTCTAAGTTTGAAGGTGTTCCTGTTTCAAGCATGAGTGTTGGTCAGCGTGATCTGGAAGAGCTCTTTCCCATCTAAATTATACCGCAATTCAACAATTTGAAGTGTCTCACAAAATGTTAAAATGCAACACTGAGGAGTAGTCATGATGTTAGGTAAATGAAATTGCTTCAAAGAAGAGTGTTGTCTCGCAAGGTATGAAATTACTTGTTTGAAATAAGGTGAAAACAATCATTTACCCAATGTGCTTTTATCCACTTACCCAGTGCAATATATTTTTCTATTCATGGAAACAATAAGTCTGTATCCCAAATCTTGAAACCCAACCTGTACGTTTGCCCTTATTTGGAAGAGAGATTTTATTTTTTTGTGTTATATACCTCATCTAATACACTATCCTGGTTTAGACTTATTAAGAAACTCTTGTCAGAAAGGTCATTATCGTAGTAACCTAGACCTTTTTATGAAGTTAAATCTGTAACTATAGAAGTGGCTAAAGTAGCCAAAAAAGTAACCTTGGTGTTTGCAAAGAGTTTAAACAATTCAGGGTTTAGAGTCTAATCAAATCACTGAGACTCTAAGAAAACCATATTAGAGGAATTTGAACAATAATGAGATGACTGCTAACAATCATGAAGAATTTCACATGAGACCTGTCCAGTGTGCTAAATAAGACAATATAAAAAGCTTGACTGAAAATGTGAAGGAGTTAAACAAAGCTGCATGGATGAGATCCCTGCACTCCCCAGTATTTTGTATTCAGAGGAGAAGTGGTTGCAACCACATGGACCTGGCCTTAGGCAGCAGTGGGAGCAAGCATGCTAAATCTATATCCAAATCTTATATATTTGTATGTAATTAAGTCTGTCCACATGGCAAGTGATACGATAATCCCCTCCCTCTTCTGTCATGGTTCCCCTGTCACTCCAGCAGTACAAATGGATCCTGTCCCTACACGGTTTGATGGCGTTTTGTCTACAGAACTGACAAGTCTTTCTGGTCATCCTTTAAAAGCTGAAGTGACCATATACATGTAAAATAATTTAAATAATAAATCTGAGTAGGGGCAAAAGAGATTTGTCTGAGAGTTTGAACTTGACAAGGAATTGCCTTTTGAGCCTGCTGTACAGATCTGCTTAAGGCACTTTTAAAAGTAAGTTTCTTGAAGTTTTTGAGCTCCAAAAGAAACTTGACAACTCAACAGTGTGTTTTAAATGGTTTAGAACTCCCAGGAAAATGTGCTTTTTGGCATATGGTAATGATTACATACTGTCTCCTGGAAAGGCATCTTAAAGAGTGGGTATTTTTTTTTGTCAAATATCTTTTAAAATATATTTTATGCTTACAGAATTTACCCTGGAATTGAAAGCATTGCCAAAGCAAATATATTTAATGTGTTTTGTGTTAGATTCCTCCTACCTCTTTTATATTTTTTTCTTCTTTGTCCACTTCTGTAAATTGTGTATATTTTTTGAAAGACTTCTGGAAGAGGAGTCTCATTTTTGCATATCGTTTATTTTATTCTGATTAGTGTGCTTTGTAAGTTATATACTTTTAAGTTATGTGGCTCAAACAGTTTCACTACAACCACGGTGACTAAAAAGATTCTATTCAGCATTGCTCAACTTCTGCTGACAAAAATGTTGTCCCTATTTACTCTCAGAATTTACAACTGGAATTATTTAAAATTAAGTCTGATTTTAAGCACAGCCAGTCACTATATCAAAAAGTAACTAGTTATGCCTTAAAGTGAGAAGAAAGAAAAAGAGCATTCCAGTTTCCATAAATATTTCAATGAACCTTTTCTTGAACAGTCCCCTTGATCTCCCCAAAGTGCTTTTCACATTACAAAAATGTGAGAAAAAGGTCTTGTTTCAGTTATTCTAAGGAAAAGATGACCTCTTTTGCTTTCAAGTATTGTGCAGGGAAGTATGCTAGGAGACCACTTTTCCAGAAAATATCTTAAAGCTTCCTTTCACTAAACATTTCTGTTTGAAAATTATTTTAAATTTTGTCAAATGTTTTGTGCCAGTCAGTCTGGCTGGAGTCCAAGTCCATTTCAGTCTCTTCTTCTTTACATTATATGTAGCTTAAAAACACAGAAAATTGTGTCTGGTTTCTCCTCAATTCCCTCACGAATCAAATTCTAAGGTTTTTTGTTTTTTTTTTTTTTTTTTTTTTTTTTTTTTTTTTATTTTTTATTTTTCCTCCATTTCTTCTGAGAAATTATTCATCCTTTTGAATGAAAGAATCTATGAGCTGGCATCAGTTTCTTTGCAGCATAGGTCATGTTTTTCTAAACCTATAGATCCTGCAGGTTTAAAAGTGTGTTATGAGCCACATTTTCTCCTTGTGGAATTAGCAGCTTAGCAAAACTGCTATTCCTGTTCAGAATAAAAATTAGTACAATAGCTTGAAGGTAAGAAAACTTAATCCTGTCAAATTTAGCTTCATGAATAATTTATAAGGTACAATTTCATGTTTATCCCATTATTAAAGATAGAAAGTGTCTGTACACCATCCATGCTTTTTAATAATAATTTTCTAGTACTTGTAGAAAAAATATCATACTGTTACCTCTGCATGTATTTTTGATTGTTCCTATTTTAATTTTGATACTGGATCTAAAAACTATCGTAAGTATTCCTGTTACAAATTATTTTCTTCTAGAATATCTCAGCTGAGTGTTTATTAAAATGTATGAAAAATGTTACAAATCAAAAAGAAATAATAACTTTTTTTTATAACCTTATTGCCTATGAATCTTTTAGAAAGTAGCACAATATTAAATCAGATGAGGTACAGGAGTTTTGGAACATTCAAAACTCACAGGTTGAAGTCGGGGGAAATTACATTAGAAACATCAAGACAAAATGTTGCAGATAATAAACAATGTTGTGTCCTTAATATATTCAAAACAGAATAAGAACAATTCAGTCCTACTGGGTACTAGTTTTGCCAGGCTCAAATGTAAAATATGCCCTAATAATTAAATGTACAACACCGAGAATATTGTCAAGACAATGGCAAAATTCTCTTCACCTAAACTGTGAAGGACGCTCTTGTGTTTTTGTCCTATGTCCTTATACAAGTGCCTTATGTTAGTAGTATTAGTGCATTGTGTAAAAATGTTGGAAAACAATTTTAATTAAAACACAAAAACTGTGAAGAAGCCAAAACCAGTAGTAGAGACAACAGTTACCACTGAAAATAAAGCTTATGAATGAATGGCAAAAAGCAGCTTTGAAGGAAATAATATAATAGAAATACTTAATCGTATACCAAATTAATTTGGTGGGCAAGGTAATGGTGAAAAAAAAAGCAAACCATAAGTTCATTCTCTTTTTTCTTCCTTATTAACAGACATGTTTATTAGTTAAGACACCTTTACATGGTCTCCCCTCAAGAACCTTTTCTTATTATTTATTTTCTAAATAAATAGAATTCTATTGTCTAATGTGTCTTCTTTGTGCATCCAAATCTCATGTTACTGATTCTTTTCAGGTGCCCACTTCGCACAGGTGCTGAACTAATACTGTGTTTCTAGTTGTACAGCGGTAGCACATCTGCAGTATGGCTGGTTGTTGAATGAATGAGCACAAAGAAAAGTTTTAGTTGTGTAGAGACATTTGTCTTATAGCTTTCTAGTATTATAAACTGGTAGAGATCTTTATACTCAATCATGTCTCAATTATATTGTGCTCATCACTGAATAACGTTTTGTAAACACTGAATAAATCACAAAACTCATGCTAAACCAGATTAGAAGTAGGGGTAAAATGTAGTAATTTGGGAGGCTTCATCTGTTGAGTTTGGTTCACAACCTGACCGCCCTTAGGAAAGAGCTGAAAATATTCCTATATGAGAAAGATTTCAAATAATTAACAATTTAAACTTAACTATAGGCAAGCTGTTCCAAATCCAACCTAAAAATCAGACTTTGCGGTTTTCAACCTTTCAGGGATATCTGTCTGTACAGAACTTTTCTTTCTGGAAGCAATATAAAAGACTGGAGTCTTCTAAGACCACACTGTGAGTTGTAGCAGTCAAATCCAAGCTTAGTATATGTCCCATTTTGTTTAGGGTTCTCCACACTGTTCTCAGTTATTACTTACCCATATATTCAGTCATCCTACTATATTAGCATAGATATTAATCCTTGTGTTTTGGTTTTGTCTAGGTAATCACCCCCCGTAAGACATGTTAGAATGATAACTTCTTCTCTTAATCTTTTTTCACAATATTCGGGTAATTTAAACCTGGATGGGTTGGATTTTGCCGAGTTGTATGGCTTGGCATGTGCTAAGTCAATGTTTTGTGGAGTGCTTTCTTTCGGTTGAATGTTGCCCTTTAAACTTTTGCCAAGCTCCCTTATTTTCCAAATTTTGCCAGTAAAAGTGTTATTTTTGACCTTCTGAGGAACGCGTGCAGCATCTTCTCCTGCGCACTTTCTCTTAAGACATTAAAAGAGCTGAAGGCCCTTCTAAGAATTTAGCAGGCAAATTTTTGGTCTTGAATATTTTTAAAGTAAAACCCACTGAATGAGCTCACAGCTTGGAGCCTGTGGTCTTACAGGATGTAAAATTTTTTTTATTTTAATACAGATTCCTTTTTTTTTTTTAACGACTTGATGTCTTTCATTTTCCAGCTGGATTTGTTATAGCTCCAAATTTGTTCTTTGTTTTTCATCTCTGGATTCTTAATGTTGAGTGTATCCTACACTGCTGTCTTTTTGACTGAAAGAGAGACTGCAAAGAGTGTTAGGTCACCTATTATTGCAGCAGATAGCAGTGGAATGAGAACTGCCCTGCTCTGAAAACTGAATGGAAAGTGTTCAGAACGTTTTTTGAGTTCTGTCAGTGATGTTACTATTCTGAACAGCAGCACTGAAGTTGTGGGCATAGTAGAGTGATCCATAAATCTCTGTAGAACCATACAGTAAAAACCATAGAACCATTAAATTAAAAAAAAAAAAAAATTAAGAATAAAGGTATATGATGATCCCTAAAAGTGGGGCCTTTTTTTGTTCTCAGATGTTTGGAAGACACTGTTCTAAATAACAGCAGCCTAGACAGAAGGGGGTTTTTATGGAAGTTTTTTTCTTAAAGACGGTGAAGTATAATGCAAAGGATAATAACGGTCGTCTCTGGTTTCCTATTTGTGTTTTGACCAGCTATCAATCTAAATGTCCTAAGTTATCTAAAATAATTGAGTAAAATAACAGCTTCATTTGCTCATCAAAACCTTAGGTAAGATATTTTTCCGTATCAAAACACAGTGATTTTAAAATAGACTTGAAAAACATCTTTTACGTGTCCTGTGTCCAGGTAAATACATTGAAATAGAGATTCAAGTTTAGTTATAATTCAGAAAGTTCAGGACTTTAAGTTTTCACTATTTAACTAACTTCTACTTGTTTTGTCTAAATCTGACTAACAATTGTTTAAGTTTGTGAAATTTAAGTATTTTCTTTCATAGACATTTCAGTATAAAGTTAAAAGATTGGTGTTTTTTTCCATTCTCCTCACTCATTTTCATTCCTGTTGTCTCCGATTTCACACTTCCAGGGAATGGAATAACCTCTAGTTTTATAACCAAAATAACAGTTTTGTGTGTGAGTTAATGTGAAGAGAAATTTAGGTAGATATCCAGTTCAGTAGGTTAAATGAATGACTGGATTAGCTTCCAAAACTAAATCGTAGCATGTCAAAATGTTTTGGAAGAGAGCTCAAGCATCATCTAGATCCAACTCCACTGCCATGGGCAGGGTCACCTTCCATTAGAACAGGTTTTCCAAAGCTTCATTCAACCTGATCTTGAACTTTTCCAGTGTTGGGACATCACAACTTCTCTGGGCAACCTGTTCCAGTGCTTAACTGTGGTAAAAATGGTTTTGTTATGTCTAGTTTAAGCCAACACATTCTCAGTTCAAAACTGTTCCCCTTGTCCTGCCATCACATGTCCTAGTAGGAAGGTTTTCTTCCGTCTTTCTTGTAAGCTCTCTTCATACACTGAAAGTTCACAACGTCTTACTGGAGTTTTCTCTTCTCCAGGCTGAACAGCCTAAATGTTTGGTGTGATTGGATCATGTGGGTTAGGGGTCCTTTCAAAGTCAGTCCCGTATTGGAAATGTTTTTCTCCATCATAATTTTTTTTGCTGTGTTTCATTTTTGCATTACAGTTTAGGAATAAAGTACATGAAAAGATTTTTCAGCAGTGTAGTTTCCTTTTTTAAGTATTGCTATCAGTGTAAAAGTTCTTGTAACTGAGCCTAGACTACAAGCACATTAACTTCACAATGTTAGTAAGTACACAGCATCTTAGGAATTTTAAGTTTCTGTTTGAATTTTGTTACTTGAGTTTCACAGAAAATAGAAAGGAATAGAAAGGTAAAATTCTGATTTATAAAAAAAGATCAAGTCTGCTATGTCAACACTAGCTTGCAGATATTTTCAAGATTTTTTTTAATTGAAAAACTAGCAAATCTTAACCTCTAGGTTTCTCCAGTAGTTCAACAGATATTTTCCCAACAGTGTGTCTTTACGCAGGGGTGCTGGGTTTGTATCCATAGCTAACATTTTATTTTTTTATGTAGATAAGTTACATTAACCTAGCTAGTTCATCATTGGTATTACTTCCCCTTTTCTGCTTCCTGGAGGTTCTAACTGCTCATGCTCAGAAATATAGTTTAAATTACTTCCTGACTCCACCTTTCTCCATCTCTTCTACATTAATCATTTTTATCTGTTTGACATTTCCACGTGTCTTGGTTTCAGCCAAGGACAGAGCTATTTTTTCTCAGTAGCCCTGTGGGCATGTCCAGGTTATTCTATACCACCTCATATCACCACTGAGGGGTAGAAGTAAGGGATCCTGACTTCTGAGAAGAAGGGTTGTGGCTTTGGGTGGAACAAGAGCACAGAGGGTCTCTCCTTCAGTTTTTGTTTGTTGTCTCGGGGTTGAGCCGCATCAGTTTGGGCTGGTCAGCATTTTGCATGTAAAACACATTCTTTTTGTACACTGTTGTTATTAGTATTGTCACTGTTACTTGTGGGTTTCTTATTTGAAATATCCATCTTCAAAAAGATTTTGGTCATATTATTTGCATTAACTTTTTAACTCTTAGAGATGACAAGGGGATTGAGCACTTCACTGGCAGAGAGTAACGTGTTAAATACTGGTGCATAGACTTGGTAAGTAGGTCTGTTAAGGTCTGAATCTCCATGATTCTAAGGCATTTTTGCATGGTTCACATCATGCTGTATATTTTATACCCAAAACAGTGGATCGTGCCTTAGATATTATTGTAGGCTATGTCTGTGGACCGTTATTTTTCTTTGACACATTTCTTGAGGAGGACAGGTTGAAAAAGCACTGCAAATCATGCTTCAGGAAAACTAGTTATAAAGACATAGAAAGTGTTGTGAGAAGGAAACAGTGCTTTCTTTACATTCAAACTCCTATCAGTTTGGTACTGCATAGAAAGACGAAAGAAATTACTTCCTTTTTTTGCTGATTCAGCATTCACTCAGCCATGCTGACACAGCTCCTAAATGAGCTCCTAAATGTAGGATAACTTTCTCTCTTAACAAAAAGAATTTCAGTTGAAAAGGAATGTTTTCCCATAACACTTCATTCAAAGAAGTCTAACTCATGAAACAGGTTCACATGCAATACTGTCTGACAAGATTCTCGTAGTTCCAGCTCGGGAAAGATGCAGTGCAGAATGCACCAATAATTTGTTCTTTGTCCATAGGCCATCACCTAAGATAAAAATCTTGGCATTTGGGAAAGATATATAAGTGGATTCAAAATCCTCAGACGGATCACCAGTCACAGTAATGTCAATTTGACAGTTATTCATGCGCTGGTTGCAGTCAGCTTCTGAATAAAAGGTCCTTCTAAGCTCGACCTGCATGTCCCTTTCCCCTTAACAATACAAAGGCACAATTTCTTTTACACTGCACTAATTTCCTATTTAGAAGCTTAGGTTATATAGAAAAGGCAGTCTATGATAAATTGTTCAATCCTGTGTTCTTCTCTCAGATGACCTTTAATCAGTTCTTAAAGTTTTTGTTTGTTTGGTTTTTTTTTTCTGTGAGTTAGATTTCCCTTACAAAGAGAGTCTTTTTAAAGTCTCTTTTATGGGATACTGTTATCAGGGACTGCACTATCACTTTTGACCCTGTATGTCTTCTCAGAAAAAAAAGGGTCTTAAATCTCTTTCAAATCTTTTATATCTTAAATATGTGGTAGAGGGGAGAGTTTATAGAGTTAAAAATGACAAAACTTATTCAACATAAACGTGGAGTACAATGTATGAAACAAAATTAGTCAGAAATTAAAGCATGAATATATGCTTCTATTGCCAAAAGCCCAGACTCAGTACATGACTCTCTAACATTAGCATTAAGCATTAATTTATGCAGAACTATTCAGCAAAAAATCTGAAAATTTCCTTTAGCCATGGACAGAATCCTTAATGTTGATTATGCTGCCAATGCTTGTGAAACCAAATAAAATTCTGCCTCATGTAACTCTGTCCATTTTGCCTTACATGAAACACCAGAAACGAACGAATCTAAGTTTTGTATCCTTGTATATTAACACTGTGGCCTGCTTACCCTGCTAGAGACAATACTTCAGCTTTTTATTTTTGGTTTTGGCAAGATCACCAAACATTTTCCCCTCATTAGTTTCCCGTCTCAGATTAAACAATTGATGGTGACCAATAAAGTTGGAGAATGTTCCTCAGAGCATGGTAATAAAACTACTCAGCACTTTCTCCCAAATTGCTTTAAAAACACTAAGGCCTGGAATTTGTCTGCTGCTGAACACTCACATTTCATTGGCACAAAGGCTGAAAAAGCAGCTGACTAATCATAGCCTTGTTTTAGTTTAATACTTGTACAGTTTTGCTGGGCTGGAATCATTTTGGCACTAAGATAAGATCAAGGAAAGATGCAGATGTGTAAACACATTTACCAGTTAAAAATTATCTGCTTTGAAGTAACCTCTCTGTTTGACTATTTCTCTGTAATCAGGGTGGAGAGTTAATTTAGGAAGTTAGAATCATGGAGTCATAGAACAGTTTGGCTTGGTCATATAGTCCAACCTTTCCTGCAACAAACAGGGTCATCTTCAACTAGACCAGGCTGCTCAGAGCCCTGTCTGACCTGACCATGAGTGGGACGTCTCTGGAGGAATCTCATACAATTCATACAGTCATCTGAGCCTCACCAGAGACACAACAGCCATGGAAAAGTTGCAGGAAAAGAAATTGCATTTGTCAGTAGTGGAAAATGAACCTGTGTTATCATGTTATTCCATGTTATCATAATGTGACATGCATAAATGAACGTTAGAACAGGAGAGAAGGAGATAGCAAATGGAAAACATATATGGAATGGAATAATAGATGCATAAAATCAGAGAACCCTGGAATTATAGAATCAGACTATTTCAGGATGGAAGGAACCTTCAAAGGTCCTGTAGTAAGCAATAATATGAAACAAGCAGCAACACCTTCAGCCAGATCAGACAGCTCAGAGACCCATCCAACCTGACCTTGATTAAATATTTATAGAGATGAGACATCTACCACCTCCCTGGGCATCCTTCTTTGGTGTTTCCCCACCATCATCATAAATTGGTTATTCCTTGTAACCGGTCTAGACCTACATTCTTTTACTTTAAAAACACTGCCCCTTGTCCTTTCACAGTAGGCTCTACTGAAAAGTCTGCTCCTGTCCTACCTATAAGCCCCCTTGAAGTACTGAAAGGTCACAACAAAGTCTCCCAGAGTTTTCTCCAGGCTGAGCAGTCCCAGTTCTCTCAGCTGACTCATGTCCAGCTTTTCATCCACCAGGATCCCTGAGTCCTTCTCCAGTTCTTCCTCCACAGGGCTTTAAATTCCTCCACCTCCCAAACTGTACTGATACCAGGACTGCTCCAGCCCAGGAACAGGGTCACTTCCTGAGCTTGTCCAGATCCCTCTGAATGGCATCCCAGTGCTCTGAGGTACAACGAAGGACTTGAATAACTGTCCTCCAAAGGCCAACACCAAAACTCTCCCCTCTGTGATTACTGTAATTCAGAATCTTACAGCACATCTTAAAGATAGGACAACATCTAGAAGAAGAGAAATGAGAGAAAGGGAGGACAAAAATTTAAATTACCAAGTCTAATACCCTCATCAGAGCCCATGCTTATCAATAACTGGTAAGATTTAAATTAAATTAATTACTCTTATTAAAGTTAAGATGTGATTGGGGTTAGCAGCTTCTCAATCCTCTATAGATGTGCAGAGATGGTGTTGAAATCAGTCAGAAGGAACATTAGTTTAATTCAATCCAGTGAGAAGTCAGAAGAAAACCAATTATAAACTCAGATCATTCTTTGCATATTGAGAATAATTTTTTTTCATAAAAAGTTAATGAAGGAGATGAACTGTTGACAAAACACTGAATTTTGGGGGTCTACAAACTAATTGCAGGTGGTATGGAAGAAGTAAGTACTTTCAAGTATAGAGAATAACAGATGACTTAATGAAGATCACAAACAGAACCTGAAGATCAGCTTAAAATTATGATCATTTGCACTTTGAATTATCTTCTGATTCATACCTGAAGTCTCAAGAATGAGAGAATCAAAACAACTCAAACACTCAAATTATTGTAAAGCTTGGTGGGAATCTGGAGTAAGACAGAAGACCTAATAAGATGTCAGCATTCCACAAGAAAAGACATCAATCATAAATTTGTGTGATAAAGCACAAAGAAGATTCCTTTAAGTTAAATAAGGACGTTGCTAAAGGAAGAAGAGAGTAATTTAATGGATAATTTAATGGTAGGGTAATTAAAGAAAATAGTCACATTCTAGACAGATATTGTGGAAAACATGAATTGTGAAGCAGCTTTGAAGGAACCAGATTAAATCAAATGTTGCAAGTATTCCCACTGAATTGTGAAATTTGAACCTCAGCTTTTGTAAAGTAACTTTGTTGATTGAGTACTTTTAAAAAAAATAATAATTTAGGTAAACCTAATTTAAAAAAAAAATCTATTCTAATGCAAGAATGATGATCACAGCCTGTGGAATTCTAGTTCTGTTTTTCGGGGTAACATGGAAACAGCCTAAGTCCTTACCAAATACTAAGTTTTCTCATGTGTGAGTGTTTCTTCCTCACTATTTTTTTTCCAGACCATTTCAGTCTTTCTGTGTTCACAGGATTGCCAAAATGATCCAGTAATTTGAGATTTCTCTCTGTGACTTTGATAAAAGAAGAGAATCAAATGTAAAGTTTCCTATTTTTTTCCTGAATTGTGTACAAGTGAGAGTTATTCAACCTTAGGCAAATTGCTAATCCTCTATGACCCTTCATTTATCCACATGTAAAATAAGCCTAATAAAAAGTCCACAAGCAGCAAGCATGGAATTTAAGCTAGAGAAATAGCTTATAGCTGTAGAGGACTAAAATTGGCGTAATTAACTGAACTTCAGTGAAACTATTCCTGCTGGCATCAGTGAAATTATTCAGTCACATAAGTTTTATACTGTTACCAGTCATGCAAACTCTCTAACTGAAGTAAATATGATGTCCCTGTCTTTTCTTTCCAGTGATGGGCAGTAGCACAAGCAGTAAGTATATTTTTGCTGCCCTTGGTAGTCATACAGCACTTAAGCAAAGGGAGAGTAAAACTTACAAATTCTGGTGAAAATGTTCTTTTAGAAGGCTGCTAAACTGCTGATGAAAGAGAAGCTTCAATCTTAATTTCATCCTACTGAAAAGGTACATGTCAGTGTGAATTTTTTATTTAAACAGCCAGTTCTGACTGTATTTGTCTATTCCTGTAATCTCAAAGCTCCTTGGAATTTTAAGCTTCTTACTGGCAAAGAGGAAATCCATAATCCTGGTGTTTAAAAGCATTACTAAACAGTAAAGTTAATAACCAGGTGAACAAGGAAACAACCCACAACCTATCAATTTAATTCTGCTTACTTTTCATGAAGCAAAAATTTATAGGAATGTAGTTTTGCTAGTTGAGAGCCCCCTGAGACCAACTACTAAACCCATTTATACAAGAAAAAATTTGAAATATTTCTGTTAAGTTATGAAACAATTAAACATTTAATAATACTTTAATGAGATAACATAGATGAAAAGAAGGAAACAAAGAGAACTAACTGATGGAATTGCTTTCATGAAGAAATAACTGTGTCTAACTTTTAGGGTTCTTGCATATTTCTGATATATTGGTTTATATTCTGCAAATTCTAAACTATTGTTATAGACCTCTACAGATGTATTCATCCTTTTCTTTCATCTTCTATTGCCAAAATAAAGGTATCAAGTTATGACACAGATGTTCTACTGTTGACCTATGACAAACAACAGCTCTTTACTCATGATTTTGAGATTGCCCCAGGGACTCGTACTAAAATGAAAATGATAAATCATTCAAAACATTTTAATTGTGGTACTGAAACACGAGTTTCAAAGGTTTTAATTCTGAACTGGAGTTTAGCTCAAATGGCAATATTTACATGTTGGGAACACTGGTGTATACATTCTGTGCTGACACTTAAATCACTCTGGAATTGTAAAATGGCTCGGGTTGGAAGGAACCCTCAAAGGTCCTCTAGTCCAACCCCCCCTTATGGGCAGGGACATCTTCCACTAGATCGTGTTGCCCGAAGCTCCATCAAACTTGACTTTGAAAACTTCCAGAGCTTCCAAATACTCTTCGCATATTCTACATCCCATTATGAGTTTTCCATCGTTTTCGTACAAACCTCAAAATCAATTTATCAAACTTGCATGGGTGTCAGGGAAAGAAAAGAATTCCAGGAGCGCAATGCAGGAAATTCATAGCATTAGAGGAATTCTTAGGCTAGAAAGAGTATGAAGGAAATTCCTAGAAAGATAAATTGGAAGGAGGCGGAAGGTTGGAAGATATTAGATACTTCAGAGCTTTTCTAATTATATCCAGGTTTATGTAGTTATATCCAATTAAGCTTTGTAAAAAATTGTTATAATTGTGATAATTGTTTCTATTGAATTTACAATTTTGTAAAAGATGCTTTAAAAAAATCCTTTCTACTTGGGAAAAGGACTGTTTCACACTGAAATGTACCAGTGAAATATGCTGACAAATTAGGGAGGGGGATGGACTTTGGAACCTGTGTCTAACATTGTTCTACTTTGTATAACCTAATGTTTTTAGATAATTCTAAATCATAGAATCATAGAAATCTTACTAAATTTTAAGTCATTCTAACAATTTCTACATAATTCTAAAGACCTAACTTTGGTTCTTTAGCCCAGTGCTCAAAGCAATCACGTTTGACATGAGAAATTCTCCATTCACATCTGTTACTGTAACTGAGCATGTTCTTGGCCTTCTTCAGCTCCTTCTGACCATGCTTAGTTACACATTTGTGACTAGACCAAGTCATATGTACCTGAAGAAATTACACCCTTTTTGTCCTATGCAAAAGGCCCTGTGACCTTGGCCCTTTTAACAAGAACTGGACTTGAAAAAGAAATCACTAATGCTTGCAAGATTAACAACAGCTTTGCCTAAACTACTTTTGGAAATCCCTTATATTCAGATGGGTTATATTTTGTCCTCCCTGTTGCTTCCTACTACATCTGTCCATGCACCAGGATAAATCTCTGAAAGCTGTGATATCCATCTCCTTGCAAAATGGTCTGATTTTTCATTTTAATGACTTTCTTTAAATTTAGTTAGATGAGATACATGAATAATTTTATACAGCTGAGCTCAGGAAAGGAAAATTTTTATCATTACGGTCTTCAGTGGCCTACTGTATACATACAAAAGACAAGACTTGAGATCTGTTAGTCAAAAGAAGGACAATGCCCTTCAGTTTTCCAAGGATACAGCAGATAGGCTTTTATCCAGCAATTTGTTTCCCTTCAGTAAGTCTGAGTGAAGTCATTACGAAGTTGCTCTTTTGCTTTTGGGGTCAAAAAAGTGTCAGTAAGACCTGTGTAGATGGTAATGCAATGGATATTTGACAGAAAGCAATTAATATACACACACTCGGTCTACTATTGTCAGAGTATCAGCTCAAGTTTCTCTGACCTCTTATTTCAGAAAATCAGCTGATGCAGGTAATTCAAATCTGAGAGTGAGTCTGCATAAGTCTGATATTATACACAAAAAATATTTTTCCTTGTCGAGGTAAAAGAAAAATAATGCAGAAAAACAAAATTGTGCAGAAAGAAAGAGAGATTTAAAGGAACAAAAGAATACACTTATTAAAAGCAATGAAGTGTTGCTGCTGTATCTTTAAAAGGGCTAAATTGGCATAAATCCACTGATATACAGAAGCAAAAGCACAGCATAGAAGTGACAGGATGATTATGTTACAACACGGGTCATCATGGAGTTGCAGCAGAGCTGAGGGTCCGGTAGATGGTTAAATCAGCTTAGTACTTCTTTTTACGTGATTCCCTGCAGGCTTGTTTGGACGGCAGCTGTATGTACTCCTCTTGAAAGTTCCAACCTAATAAATCATTAGACTGCCTCTGACTTGCACTGACACTTTCTTCCTTTGCTTCAGACATTTCAGGGTTTTTTTTTTTTTGGAATTCTATGGGAAGCATGTTACATTGACAAACTAGATAAATAGAGCTTTCATTTGCGTCATCATATTGATTCACCTTGTTTTTCTGATTTAAGAGATGACCAGATTTTCTATTTTCATACTGGGCTCTGATTTTTATTATTGTACCATTCTGAAGTGCACCGTTTTGATGGAAACATGTAATCACTGAATTGTTTCTTTGAAATTCTGGAGCGACTCTGAAGAAACTCCTGTCTAAAGCTGTGCTTACTAACCTTCCAGTAATAACTCCCAGATTGTTTATATCAATTACTTTTTATATTCCCTGGACTGCATGAAATGTACTTTTGAATTTGTTGCAAGTGCATCATCTGATCTACTTTCAAATTCTAGTCAAGTATAGAATAAGAGGGGAAAGAGTAATAGTTTTTCCCTGCTGACAGGCCTTTGCTTCATTTTATTTTGTGGAAAGTTGTTCTTAACCCCTTCTGAAGAAATTTGATAATATCCGAGAGTGGATGTTAAATGTAACAGCACAAATTTCTTTTCTTCTTCTTCTTTATTATTTTTTTTTTTTTTTCAGGAATCAACTTTTCTAGTAGATTGAGTCTGCTTTCGTTTACAATATGAGGAGGAAAGAGAATCTGTAGAATGATTAAAAGTGATTTGCACATCCTTTGACAAATAAAGGACATGGTGTATTCAGCTGCAACACGTCAACATGAATTAAGTATTCTGGAGACATATATTTGACAAGAAGATATTATTTTTGTTTGGAGCATATCATTTGAATGCAAAATGAATCTTACTATGCAAGAAAGCTCCAGCTTTTCTAAAAGACACATTTAAGCTTGTTGTGGTTTTTTTTTTTCTGATGTATTTATTCATAGGGATATACTTTATTCTTTCTTATATCTAGTAATAAGTACTTTCAGCAATTAGGCTTTCATTTGTGCTATACTAATTGCCCTCATACTATTACCTCAATTCTGATCCCTTCATAGAGCAATTTTTTTCACTGACTTACTTCCTGGTATTATCAGAAAAAGGGTAATAACGCTGGGTGGAAAAAAAGAAAAAGGAAACCTTAGTGTCATTTATTAGTATTGTTGTGGTAGCTGAAGAACAATACTGGATCCTTAACATACCAAAAAGAAGCTGAGACAAGAATCTTCCCATTTAACTTACAACATGCAACAGGTAAACAGGCAGATTTCTAGAGACTCAGATTCGAGCAGACTGCCTGGATTTGAGAGGACCTTGTAGCAATCAGATTGTTAGCCATTAAATGTTGTTGGCGTGACACAAGCAGTCGTGAGAGAATAACTTTCTGCTGGATTGAAAACATTACGCAGATCCCCTGTGTATTTGAGCCTGACCTAGCCAGGGACTTCTTTGGAGTGTGATTTGCTGTGCTTGTTACAGCAGCTGCCTTTCCTCTTTCGAAGCAGGGAAGGCTGGGGGATAGGAGGCTGAGTTTTCCTGTGTGGGGCTCTAAATAGACCTGGCTAGCTCTGAGGATAAATAACAGAAGAAAAAAAAAGGCAAAATAATAGTGAAAATATAAATTTACTGACATTGTTTATGATTGAATACAAAGTCAAAATAGCAAAATTGGTATTTATATACTTAACTGTATCAACAAGAGAGGTGCAAGTCACATATGAGGGGTCTAAATGGTAGTTATTTCTTGGATATGTCCTTTCTAGAAAGTTATAAAGTTATTGTAATACAACTAGTGAGTTGTAGTGAATACAAATGTACAGAAACGTGTGTAGGCCTTACATGTACCAAAAATATCCATTGTATGGTTCGTTGGATATACTGAACAGGTGATGTATTGAGCTTTATATTTTTAATATATCTTATCATTACCATAGGAGACAGGTTGTCTTTTCAGTAAGTACTTGGTGCTACAATCAAAGGTACTAGGACCAAAGTCACTGTATTTAGGAGAGATAACATGAGGAATAATCCCTCTGGAAAGGTTAATCTTATCCAAAGTAAGTCTGGTTTATATGACACTAAGCAAAATCAAATGTAAAATTCAAATTTAAGATCTGAGAGCTTGTAGTGAAAAAAATGGTGGCTATATTTTCAGGGACACCATTGCATTAATAAAAACAGTCAGAATTGTCCAGCTGGAAACCACTTTGTACTAACTAGAACAGTAAAAGAGTTCCATTTAATTCTAACTACAGCTATGCTTGGCTTTTGGGTTGCAGGAGGTCCTGAAACTTTTCTCATAATGAGAAGCTGAGGAATACTTACCATTGCTTTAGGCCAAACACAGAAGAACACATAAATGCATTAAACTTGTGATTGTTCTGACCTCCACTCACTTACAGTCCTCTTCTGTCTGAGGAAAAAGCTACATTTGCCCTAGCAGGAAACTTATCTTGAAATAAGTGAAGTTTTTAAGAACAAACCTGTCATCACAAGCTTGACTTGTCATTAAACTAAAAAACCCCAACCAACCAACCAACCAACCAACCAACCAACCA
>JAYRBT010000093.1:32416380-32438401 GCA_036023395.1 Myiotriccus ornatus
AAAGTGAGAATGGAAGAGGCCGTTAAAGAGGAATTATGTTCTAGCACGTGGACATGGATGCAGAAAACACTGTCCACTCAGTCAGCTATGATAACAGCTGAGAGGGGGAGCTGGAGGTGCAATTGGGCTGTGAATCTGTGTCTAGCGTGGGCTTCAGACTGAATAATAGGTTTCCATACTGCAGGACAAAGAAAATTTCATTGAAGTCTGTGTGTCTTGAAAGTGCTGGAAGATGTATTGTTAAACTTCAGTGGAAGCTGTGGGGTTTACAGGCAAAGTTATGCTGCAGAGTTAGTGTTGTGCATATGTCTCTGAATTCAGCATAGCAATACTGGAGTCCTGGGGTAGCAAAGTACTTCAAGAATGCTGTCCTTGTCTCTCTTAGCATGGGAGAAGAGAACAAGATCCTCTCTGTTTTGGGCTTGTGTCCAACAGCTCTGCACAAGGCAAGGTACTGGCTTGGAGGTAAAAGTTTGAGACGGGAGTGCAACTATGTCACCCTGCATATATGTTTCCTAAGTCTCTCCTCCTGATCAAAACAGTGCAAGTGTAAAATACATATTCAGGTCTAATATATATTCCTTTTGCTAGTTTTAGTGAGTTCTTTAGCCTTTTGTAAAGCATTGTAGTTCAAGCTAATGCTTATTTTTTTCTGGTACAGAAGACTAAAATGTAACTGCTTTGAAATAAAACCTCTCTCCTTAGGATATCCCACTGTCGTTGTGATAT
Source organism: Myiotriccus ornatus (assembly GCA_036023395.1). Taxonomy (NCBI): domain Eukaryota; kingdom Metazoa; phylum Chordata; class Aves; order Passeriformes; family Tyrannidae; genus Myiotriccus; species Myiotriccus ornatus. The sequence goes on from JAYRBT010000093.1 coordinate 32,417,110, forward strand.
GAGAGTTTAAAAGAAAGTCTGAATCCCACTTGAACTTGGAGGACATATTTAAGAAATCCTTCAAGTGTCCTATAATATTTCCAGGGTGTTCTGATTATGCAGCTCTCAGATTTGGAATACTGAGTACCAATAATCAGTTGAACAATACCTGATTACACAATAGTTCAGCCTATGCAATTGCATGCAGAGGGAGCTAAATAGGAGTAAGATTTGTGATCTGTTATTTCTACTTCTTTCTAAAGAAGTAGAAGCTCAGAGTTCAAATAATTTCATGAGCAGTTAATTTAATATCATGTGTTCAATAGTCCATTGAGTATCATTGTTCTTCTTGGATATGTCAACTGATGGCCTTACAATACTGAGACTAGCAATGAGCTTCACAGAAAATATGAAAATGACAAGAGACATTTTCAGAAATAAACACTCTATAATCATGTAATATTGTTTATAACCTAGTTTTCAAAACCGATTATCCTTACTTGCTCAAATGACTGGCTCTTTTGTAGTTAGAATGTATATATTCAAACTCTAGGAAAGTAGAAAAATACATCAATATTCTTCAGTTACATGCAGATTTCAGATCTTTCCAATAAACAACACTAGTAGAATGCTTAGATTTTATTGAGTAGAGTATAATACAAACTTTATTCCACTACTGTTATAAGAACAGATGGTAGCTCAGGCTGACTGCCAAAAGACTGTCTCATTCATGAATATTTTCATATGTTCAATATCATGTGCTTGCTTCATTAAAAGGGATATCAAATGTGATTCACTTTTGGTGTGAACAGTGCTTGGAAAGCATTCCTAGCAGACGATGAACACTGGGATATCTATTTTGCTTACAGAACTGCTCTTCCAGTGTTAGATAATAACACTACTGAAAGGAACCCTGCTCTGGAAATTCTGTAGCTGCTACAGGCAGAAGTAAAGACCTTTATAAATTAGCTCTTACAGCTGTAAATTTAGCTGTTACAACTACAGTTTACCAAAACAGGTAAGTGTTTAACTGTGACATGGATGTTAAACCTTGGCAATCAGAAAGAACCTTTTCTAATGGCTACACTGAGACTGGAGTAGGGAAAACTAACTCCAGTGCTGGTGTTGCTACTGATCTGTCTCAGCTGTCATAGGGCCTGATGCTTTGTAGTGTCCTAATTGTCTGCTTTTCGTGTTGTTCTGTGACTGCAAAGCTAGTATCTCTGCTGGATTTGCATTTTTCTCTCCTTCATGAGTACCTGCTCATAACCCCTCCTGCATTCACAGAGTCATAGACTGGTTTGTGTTGGAAGGGAATTGGACTTAAATATCACCTAGTCCAACCCCCATGCCATAGGCAGGGATGACACTCACTAGACCAGGTTGCGCAAATCTTCACCGGCCTTGAACATCCACAACTTCTCTGGACATGTTTCTCACCATCCTTATAGCAAAGAATTTGTTAGTATCTAATCTAAACCTACCCTCTTTTGGCTTGAAGCCCTTCTCCCTTGTCCTGTCACTCCATGCCTTCGTAAAAAGTCCCTCTCCAACCTCTTGCAGGTCCCCTTTAGGTACTGGAAGGCTGCTATAAAGTCTCCCTGGAGCCTTCTCTTCCCTGAACAGCTGCACCTCTCTCACCCTGACTTAGTAGGAGAGATGCTCTGGCCTTCAGATCATCTTTGTGGCCCTTCCCTGGACCTGCATCAACAGGTTCACATTCTTTTTATGCTGGGGGCCCAGAGCTGAATGCAGTACTGCAGGTAGTGTCTCACGAGAGTGAAATAGATGGCAGAGGTAGGAAGACACCAAATAGAGAACATCTGCTTTCTCTGCTCTAGGCTCACTGAAGTTCTATGAGGACCTGGAATTTACAGAGCTCTCCACTCAAAATTTTCATGCTTCAAAATTATCTTCCATGCAATTAAAGAATAGATACCTGGGGATCAATTAAATTTCTTTTGTGTGTGCTCTCACAGCAACAGTCATATTGCCATTACTAAACCACTTCTATTCATGTAATAATATTTGCTCGAAATCAATAGCATGGCTTACATTACTTATTCTGTATCCTTGTTTTGTGTTGTATCATATTTTCTGAAAAAAAAAGGACAGCAGGAGTAAATAATAAATAATTACAGCAGATAACTGTTATTAATTCTAACAGCTTATCTAACTTGCACAATTTATTTACACTTTAACAACATCTTAAAAGGTAACATATCCGGTGCAACTCATCAAGTTATGGGGAAGAGCACTGTGCTGTGCTTGTCATGGAAAATACCTTGAGCAATACCTTTGAGTAATGCATAAGGAATATTCAGAATGAAGCTGAAAATATCTGATTAGTTTTGATGAACTGCATCGCTCGGTTTATTACTGAAGCAGACTACAACTTTAAAAACTGCTCAGTTTGGTACACAGTGTGTCAGTTAGAGATTTTTAATGTCATGATTGACAACTATTGTTTCATTTGCAGTTTTTCTACAGGTAATTCTAGCATGAATCTGAAACCTCAGAAGCACAGAATATATTCTATGAAAAGTTTCAACCCAAACGAAACATTTTCTTACATATATTTTAAGACTGTATCTATGCCCATATACTTTCAGCCAGTAGTTCTCTAGACTTTCAGTGAATATTGTGAAGGATTATGTGTCATAATTATTGGCTGAAAAACTCTTATGCACCGTCACTTTCCTTTGTGGAAAACAATATAATTTAGCTCTCATTGAAAAAGACTTGTTAATTAGCATGCTGTAATTAGATCTAGGTATACAAATGTGAAACTGTAATTAATATAAATAGCAATGGTTACATGTGTCTAGGTCCTTTTCTCGTGTTTGACAGTGAACATGAAGAAAAGACTAGAAAAACAGTGAAAAATTACATGTAATGATGCTCTCCTAGTTTCCAGTGACTTGTGGCATAGGAACTCTCAAGGCAGGGATGGTGTCTTTTGCATCCAGCAGTTTTTAATTCCTTGAATCTGTCAAGCTGCTCTTTGACTCAGTCTGAAAGTCTACTACTTGCCTGAATATCCATACACACTTTACCTTGTGCCTCCTGTAGAAGACCACCCTTTGCAGAAAATACCAGAGAGCTTTGGGAGTCAGCTGGAAAAGCTGTTGAATTTGTACTTTCTGACTTAAGTGTGTAAGCTGCATATCACTGCAAGATAAAGTCCTGGGAAATATTGCACTTACCTTCTACTTAATTTCCTGAAAATAAGTAGCTGTTCTGTGGGATACAAGGCTATTTAAACCTTTGACTTAGAATACTCACAGGGGCTCTAATCCTACCAAGAAAGACCGTGAAGGCACTTGCTTGTTATTTTGATTGTGTAGGACACTGTCACTCCATCTGACCTTCTTCAAAAACCTTTCCCAGGCTGGTTATTTGAATCAACTAGAATCATATTTCTGAACAAGGAATTCTATATTTAGATCTCATGTTGCTCACTGTCTTGTGTTTTTGCTCTAAATTATCTTATTTTTTGAGAGAGGCACCGAAAGATCAGAATTCTGTGACTTATTAGACAGACTGGAAAATGAAGCCCAAAGGGGTAACTAGGGAAGAAACAGTCTTAAATAAATGGCCTACAGATTGCCTTTCGGTCAGTATTAGACAGACATCAGCAAGTCTTAGAGCTACTGGGCAGTGTCTACATTTAAAGCCCCTTGTATTGGAGGTGCCAATGTCATATTTATTCATTAAGCCAGTATGAATTCACACAGTAATATGATGTGTAATTCAGCATTTTTACCTCTGTTAACCTCATTATGTGAACTGGGAACTAGCCCTCAAAATTCCATATGTTGTATATTGAGAAAATGCTGTCAGACAAGTGCATACTTGTATCTTATGCTACTTCTGCTGTCAGAACTACTAAAAGCAGTGGAGACTCTATACTAAACAGTTTTCCATCTTGACTGTTTTTTTCAGCTTCCATTTAGGTGGGTCCACTGCTCCGAGACAGGCTTCTCATCCATTGGCTGGCAGTAAGCAACTGTTTTCATTTGCATCATTTGTCTTTCTTGGGCTTTTTTTATCTTATTTTTTAATTCTCCTTTTCATTTCAGTGTGTAAATATATATATAACATACATAATAACAATAATAAAAATAATAAAACTCATTACTATTATTACTATTATAATTATTACTATATTTCTATTCTTAAACTGTTCTTACCTGCACCATAGATTTTCTCACTTTTCCAGTTCTCTTGCCGCTGTCCTGCTGGGGGTGGGGCAGGAGTGAGAGAGAGCAGCTGTGTGATACTTAGTTGGCATGTGGGATCAAACTACACTGTGCCCTTCCACTATTTCACAGCTAAAACATTCACTATTGCTGCTAGCAAAACTTCTTTTGAGAGAATTAATGGGAAATGTTGAGACTCTGCAAAGGCAGTTTACAGGTCAGTGTAGAGCCAGGGTAGGTTATCTTCTCATTTTTGAGCTCTGAGAAACATTGGCCTTCAAGGTCTTGGTAAAGGTTTCAGAGACTGAACATGTTTCTAACCTCTCCACAATTGTTATCATCAGTTCTGTAGGGCTGCTGTTGTCTGGCTTTTGCTGGAACTCTTACAGAAGGGTTAGATATCATTACTTTGTTTGACTGAGCAAAGCTCTGCTTTTAATGCTACATCTACAATCAAGTTTTAAATCTAGTTGAAACCTAACCTTTGTGACCTGCATGTGCCCTGACATGAAAACTGACACTCAGCCTTTTTAGGGAGTAATGTTATGAAAAGTTTTTCTAGAAGAAGTCTTGGTCAAGTTCAGTTCTACCTGTGAGATACAGGAGCATATTTCTTAACTTTGTCACCATCCTAGCTAAGTGATATTTCCTTTCTACTCCCTTCTACTCATGAAGACGGTGTCACTACTGAGAATAGTACTTTGGTTTCTAGATTTCATTATGCTTTGTTGCCTCACTCTTTCTTACTTTCTTCCTAGCAGCACGGTGTAACAGTTTACCTAGATCATAGTTCTCCAGGCGTCAGCAATGAATGGAGAGAATTCCCCTGAAACATGCTGAAATAATGTTCTGCCTCACAGACAAACATCACTCAAAGGATGGACCCGGGAAACCACTTCCATTTTGCGAATGTGAGTTTCTCAGGCTGATAGTTGATCCCTACGAGCTGCAGAGCAACCTCGGGGAAAGGGCCCTGGGGGTCATGGTTGATGGCCAGTTGAATCTGAGCCAGCAGTGCCCTGGCAGCCAGGAGGGCCAACCCTGTCCTGGGGGCATCAGGCAAAGCATCACCAGCCGGGCCAGGGAGGGGATTGTCCCTCTCTGCTCTGACCTGGGGCAGCCTCACCTGCAATATTGGGGCATTTTGGGGGGACACCATGGAAGGAAGATATTGAGCCATTAGAGAGTGTCCAAGGGAGGACAGAGAGGATGGTGAAGGGTTTAGAGGGGAAGCAGTATAAGGAGGGGCTGAGGTCCCTTGGTCTGTTCAGCTTGGAAAGAGGAAACAGAGGTAAGACCTCAGAGCAGTCTACAGCTTCCTCACAGGAGGGACAGGAACAATCTTTTCTCTCTGGTTACCAGTGACAGGACCCAAGCGAATGGCATGAAGCTGTATAAGGGGAGGTTTAGGTTGGACATTAAAAAAAGGTTCTTCCCCCAGAGAGTGATTGGGCACTGAACAGGCTCCCCAGGGCAGTGGTCACAGCACCAAGCCTGACAGAGCTCAAGAAGCATTTGGGCAATGACCTCAGCACATGGTGTGATTCTTGGGGTTGTCCTGTGCAGGGCCAGGAGTCAGACTTTGATGATCCTTGTGGTCCCGTCCCGTTCAGGATATTCTATGATTCTATTCTATGAGAGTAGGGCATGAGGCTTGTGGGAAGACTGCACTTGGGAAAACTTTTAGCAGAGGCCATCACAATTCTTGTCTTATTTTTGTCTCTGATAATGATTTTCTTTGTTCTGTATGCAGAATAAAGAACATATTGTGAAAATATTTAGTCTTTTCCTGGATTCTGCTTCCAAATTAATCCCCATATAGCTTCCAAGATACAATATGTAGTGCAAGAGCCTTGTATTTGTAAATTACCTGTTTCCTTCCTGACAGACTTTTCTGCTGAGGGAAGAAATTGCACTACAACTTGATGTACCTGTTTCATTGGAAAATAACATGTTTAAAGTTATATATGCAATCCTTTAGAAGGTGTTAGCTGAAAAAAAAAGAATAAATTCTTTCATTTTCATTAAACACAGTGTGGATAATGATTTTTGTGATTAGAGGTTTCAGGTGCATGCTATTAAAGGAATTTCTTGAGGTAGTGTGATAGAATGTGTGTTACTTGAAAGGTATCAGTTTCCTCCCAGCACACCTACCAGGATAAAAACTTTTTTTTTAAACAGTTTCATTTTTGCAAGTGGAAATGTTTCAGAAGGGAGATAGAGGGGAAGATTGTAAATTGAAGGTTGTTTAACTGACTCCGTAGACCTTCTCCAGCAAACCCTCTTATTGCTGAACTGCTGAACTCTGCAACAATCACTTACTGCTCTTTGGTCCAGGGCTGTTGACATAATGGTAGAGATGATATCTAGGAGCCTGAGAGCACCTCTCTCTGGGAAGATGAAGTCACATCTGAAATATTTTCGCTGTTATTCAGCAAATGAGTTAAGAAAGATTTTAAGAAAAAAGAGCTTGAGGTTCTCCTGGCAGTTACTCAGTATAGAGATGACTTCAGGGACTCAGAGAAGACACAGTGACACATGGGAGATATCTTCACTCTTCAGGTGGAACTAGAAGAGTGTGAGAAAGCACTGCAGAATGTGAAATGGGAATGAAAGAAATTACTTTTTTATTACTACCACTGCTTGCCTTTTGAACTGGTCAGCTCTGTTTCCATGTATGTAGGCATATGTGCCTTTGATTTCTTATGACATACTTTCTCCCTTGTTTCTCATTAGACAGGTAAACTTACCTGGGTAAGAGCAACTTGTAGAAAAACTTCATTTGACATGAGTATTAGCAAGCATTTTTTTCTTCCTAAACTATATACTGCTCTAGTTCTTTGACTATTGGAATGTGTAGGATGATTTTGATTTTTCTAAAAAAATAATTTCCATAAAAAAAGTGTTTTAAATAAAATTGTAAGTTGTCTCAGAATGGTATGAAAATATTACTGTGAGAAATGTCAGCTACACATAATCTCGTGAATTACTCTAAAGCATGACTTGGGGAATTTTTTGCTTTATTTTCTAAAGCCTTTTATTTATTCCATATCCCATGAATAAGAGTGGGATTCAGTGTTCTACACAGTTTCTATAAAATACTTCTAGAAATAGTTTTTATGGCTTTCTAATTATTGCAAACACATCATAATATTATCATATTAAAGTAGTCACATAGTTTTGTTGACTAAGAATGCCTATCAAACAATTACTGATCTTTGGTAACATACTAGTTTCACAGTACTTTGTCCCTGTTTTTGGAAATAATTCTTTCAGTATCTTTGTATGTATATTGATTTTCGTTAATATTTCTAAGATAGAATTAGTATGACTTAATGCAGCATTATCTTTAGGAGTTTTTTATATTTGGATTGTTTCACTTTAAGTGTTTTTTACCAAAGCATGCATTGTTTTATTGAATAAGGTGGTGGTAAATATATTTAAGCAGCTACTAGTCCATATTTTTTGATCCTTGTTTAAAGGATTTGTTTTCCCAGCTTTTATTTCTTGCTTTTTGATCTTAGGCACATCAGGACAATATAATACTTTACACAGTTACTTCAGATACTCCTTAAATGAACAAGCTAGAACACCACAAATAGAATTCTCCTTCTAATGTGGGCCTAATGGACTAATGGACAGTTACACTTCAAAAACAAAACTATTATAGTGCTCTATTCTGCTTTCATGTAAAAACCAAAGTAGACCGGGTCTGCTTTTGGCATAAGTGATGGATGCTTATTGGATTTAAAGGTAACACTGTGTGAAGGGAGTGCCAGCACAACAAGACTCAAAGTGGTGCTGACAAACTGAAAAATGTGTGGGGAACTGGTGCACTATCTCAGAGAGTGGAGTACCAAAGCAGAGATAAGACAAACACAATACGCAGAACAACTTCTCAGGTGTGCAGAGTATGTCTGTAGTTTTGCTTGAGTTGAGAACTGAGTATGAGGTACTGAACACTACAGTAAAATGCAGGAGTCCAATCCTTTATTAGGGTCCTCATGAAAGGGAATTTGGACCACAGAACTCATGAAACAATCCCTACCTATCCTCCAGCAAACAATATTTGGGGTATAGCATGTGATAAGCTTGTGCATACACTGAAATGAGTTCAGTGAATGAGTAGGGACAGCTGATTTCCTAAAATTCATCATTTATGAGGAAAGAATGTTTATTTGACTTAAAAGAAAAAAAGGGTTGAGATTGTCTTCATACACCAGAAGTGTTGGTCCTAAGAAGAAGTGAAGTTCTTCAGTAGCTGCGATAAGAAGAATTAAACACTCTTAGACAACTTGAAATACTAGGAAAATATTTCAATAACAATTTTAAGCAAAAATAGCTCTTGCAATATGCCTGGGAAACCTGTGAAGCGTGTCTTGGAAGAAGGAATTTTCCAGGAACACTGTAAGCATAAATATGTTGAGAAGAAAGTCGGGGTTACCCCAGGCTCATTTCCAGTTCATAAAGTTCTTTGATTAACATTAACGTTTTCACTGGTTGCTTGACCACAGTACAACAGAGAACACATTAACACCTGTCATGTTTTGTGGCTGTTCTGAATCTTCACCATTAAAAAGCAAACAAAACTTTTGCATTGTGAGTGTTAGAACTGCAGGTGTAATTGCAGTGCAACAGTGTAAAATGTATGGGTACTTTTGCCTGCAAAATTCTTTTCCTGAAATATATGTATCAGGAAAATATATACTATCTGGATACAATGGTTAGGCGACTGCTTTTGAGACTTTTCTTCACTGTTCTTTACAATAAGTCAACCATCTTGTGCATGGATTGTTTTTATTTCTGGTTCTTTTGAAGGAGAGTTTGGTCCCACGTGGGTAGACAGGCCTGTCCCCTGTCCTAACTCATCATCACAGTCACAGTGCTCGTGAGGCTTTCAGTAAAGAAGTATGTTGCATAGTACAGTACCAAGTAACAGTCCCTGGAGAAACTTTTGAAATTACTTGTTTGTTTGTTTGTTTGTTTGTTGTGCAGTTGCATACTTAAGATTCACGAGCTAGCTGGTTTAGTATTTATATTATAATGTGATAACTGTATATCATTCAGAGCACTAAACTGACGTGTCATGTAGTACTAAGTCAAAACGCTTTATAGAAACCTTTTGAATTAGCACAGTTACCTTATCAACTAAGCTCATACTCCCATCAGGGAGAAAAAAGCTATCTAATTTCACCAGGTCTGCTTTCCCCCCAAACCTGTGCTGATTGGCATTATCTATATTACAGTCATCAAAGTCTGAATGAAACTCTCACTGGCCATCTTGTTATTTGGAGATTTATGTCTTCCTTCAATTACCTTGCTCATCCTATTTGTCCTCCTAAATACTGACATTTCAATAAGCTTTTTCTCTGCTCTATTAATTTTTGTCTTTCATGAACATCTAAGGGTTTGTTGAGCATGATATTTACAAGACAGACAGATGAGGAAAAAAAAGAGCTGGACAACTTACCTGAAAAAGTTTTTATGTAGTAGGTTCTTCTGAATATCTGCTTTACAATTTTAACTGCTTTCTAATATGCTCCTCTGTTTCTTCAAGGTGAAAAACAGTTCATTATGATATGTGTAGAGAATTGAAAAAGCAAAATGCCTTTGCTTAGATTTCAGTTGTTGTACCTAAAGTGCCAATACAAGCCATGGGATGTAGTAAGAGTGAAAAAAATATGTTCCAAAACAACAGTAACAGCAAAAATGTTCAAAACAAAGCATATAAGAGATAAAATGTTGCTACTTAAGTTTCCCTGCTCTTCTCTAAACAAAACTCACTAGTGATTTAAAAATTAAACAGCTGCTTCCTGCACCCTCCCATCATTTGCAGTCCATTTTAAATGTTTTTCAGACTAAGTTTAATTTTATCAGTAAGAAATTAATGCTTTAAAAAAACACACAAGTTCAGTAGCGTTTTTTTTTATAAAACCTTGCAGAGCAGTAGTTGTATCAGAGGTCTGAAAGGAGTTCTACTGAAACTCAGCACATTTCTTACTACATTTCTGTCATCAACTGGATTTTTGTTCGTGAAGTTCTGAAGTGAAGATTCTAGAGTAAAATAAATCATAAAATCTTACTTTTTTTTTCTAAATAATTATTTTTTGTTTGCTTCAATAGAACTAATAATATGAATAGAGCAACAAATAACTATTCTAAGTAAATAAATTCACTTTAATGGTTTTTCATTCTCAAGTGTTACAATAGACAATCGTGTTTGTAGAAGTGGAAGCAAGGAAAGTAGTATAAAATGTTCCTTTGCTTTTTATATCTTAATATGTTTTTTAAAATGCATTACTGAAATTAAAAGCAAAAAACTAATGACATATTTTGTGCTTAACAGACAAAACACATAAATTTACTTAGATTCACCCATGTCTGTATTGCAAACATTTGGTTATGAACAAATAGAACATGAAGGAATGGAAATGGGTTTATGTTATAATGTGGGAATAGCAAAAATTATCATGTGACTAAGAGTATCTAATAATTCAGATATAACTGATTCCTAAAAATTATTAATGAAAAAAAAAGTAGACTCTTACTTGTGCACTAAATCCAAGATTGCATTAATTCAAACTAGAGAGGAAATCTAATGTGGCCTTAATGTGAGTAAATTGTCTTTCATAACATGAGTTTTGAGTAACACAGAAGTTATTGAGTATTATGTTCTCAGCTATTCAGTGACAAAGAGAAAGGGCAAGGACTAACAAGGCAATTGGAAATTTGCAGCATGTTTTTGGGCAACTAAAAAATAAGTTTATTTCCTAAAAGAAAAAATAAAGCAAAGAGTTCTGATTATTGTCTGTAAATATACAATTCCATTTCTAATAAGGGAAATTACTACAGTCATGGACAGCTCATAAGACTTAAACACATGCTTTAAATCAAATATATTCATATTAAACTGGAGAGGCATACAGGCTGGTGCTACTTCGATAAAGCTCATGGAAAAAAAACATTTTAGTTTGACATAGAATATTAAGATAGAAGAAAACAGAATATGATACTAAAATACTACTGTGGAACTAATGAGTCTGTCACCAAGACTGTTTGTTCATTCTTTATGAAACATTAGGAAAAGTGAGTTGAAGTTGTCAGTGCTTTGTATTCCATTAACCAAACAGGACTTTATTAACTGTGCTTCAAATGTGTATGGCTTACCATTTAAAACAAAACAAAAGCAAAAACCCAAAACCGAACCAATCCAACCAACCAACCAAACAAACAAAAATCCAAACAAACAAACAAAAAACCCAAACCAAACCAAACCAAAAAAACACAAAAACAGGGTAATGGAAGCATCACGTAGAGGAACAGGAAGGATCTTTTGAAAACATTCTTGAAAGGGGCAAACGATTGCTTATGTAGTATACAAACACCCTTTTTTCCCTTAAAAAAAAATGTAGTTTTTACTCTATTATAGTGTCATGACAGCTGTAATTAGTCAACATGTCAGTCACCAATAAAAAAATATAGCTGCAACCTTTTCTGTAGCTTCATGCTGATGTGAGTTCAGCACAAGCACTGAGAAGGACAGGATTGCCTCTTTGCTTGGAGCTGTCAGGAAGGTGACACATTTGGAGTTGTAGTCAATTACCTGAGCTGGAATCTTTTACTATTCATGCTGTGTCACATTTGCTGGGAGTAAGACTGCCCAGGAGGAAACGGATGAAAAACTTATTTCAGATTGAAGAAGATAATCAAGAGCTGGAGAATAAGCATATATGAAAAATCTAGATCATAAAAAAATAATGAAAAACCCACTATGATCCACACGAGGATGCCTAGTATGGGATCCTTTCGGTACACTGGCACATGACAGACCAAGTAACTTAACAAAAATGTGCAATGAGCAGAAACCACAAGGCTTTCTTATCCATATCCTGGCAACAGAAGCTTTCATTTTATTCTTAGGTTATGAATGAGGGGTGTATTTGACAGTAGGAGAGAGCAGTCGTGTCAGAGAATAGTAATGCTTCCATAGAAGGGCAAATTTGGAAGGAAAATGTAACGTAATAATTTGACAGTGCCCTAGTATGAACTCTGCAAATGCCATCTAGTGACTGTCTATTGACACAAGAATATGCTGCCCTTTTTCTGTCTTTTGTCAGCTGTTATCTGAGACACAGGCCTCTTCAGGATAAGGTGGAAAAAAAAAATTACCAATATTAATGTTACTTAATGTGCCATGGTTATCTCGCTCATTTGTATTTAATGTGTAGCTGTTTTCTGATTATTGTAACAGTTTTCAGTTGTTCATGGTTTCTATTTTCTTATGTTTCTTATGATTTGTAATAAAAGAACAAACTGAAGTTTAAAATATGTAGGTTGTTGAGAGACTGAGAAGGGACCAGTTGGAAAGATCTGCCTCAGTGACAGTAGATTTGCTACCAGAAATGATTTTCTACTTTTTCTATTGTGCTTACCTAGGGAGTAATCCCTACCTTACATGTAGGGATTTCTCAATCAGCAAAGGTAAAATAACCGTCAATCATGTCTGCTCCCTCTTTGTTTTGTTTTCTTTGTTCATCATAAGGTATTACGAAATCTTGGTATGTATAAAGTGCTCTTGTCCTAAGCTTCAACTCTTTGCAACCATTTTGCACATTTGATAGTTCATGTTTATGGAACAAATTTGATGAGCTATGGATTGAAACAAAAAGATCTGTTTCATAAATTCATAAATTACCCAATTTACACGAAGTAGAATCCATGCTTACTGTGATTGGATGAACCATGACTGCCAGCATATCAGTGTCCAGGTGTCCCACTCTCAAAAGTTTTATAACAAATTTGAACCTGCAGAGCAGATCTGTATGTAATCACTGCTTAGCATGTTTTAAAACCCGTTATTGTTAAGTTTAGGCTGAATTCAGTGCACCAAGGGGGAGTTCTTCCCAGTCATATAGATACCAAGTTGCTGTGCTCTGGGACAATGAGATCACAGCTCTTCACAGATGTCTCAGTCCTCACAGTCCTTCACAGATGGGGAGGTGCTGTGGATCTCTATCCCTGGATCCAGACAACAGTGAGTCTGGGGCCAGATTCCCACTAGGCACATGTGCATTATGCAGTCTCAGTTTACCACTAATGTATCAAGACAGAATAGTTATTTTATGGCCATCACGTACACATGAATGGCAGTCACATAAACACAAAAACCCAAAAGAGATCATCCTCGCCATTAATTTGTTTAGAAGATCTGTACTGAAATGCACCCACAATCTCTCAGGTGGTTTTCCTCAGGCACACAGCCCTTAGGTCCCTACTCCTTCCAATACACAGTCCTCACACCTTTTGTTGTACTTGCTGGCAAGTCCAGCTTAAAGTTTATTAATGTCTTGCACCCAACTCCTGGTGGGACTCTCTGGCAGCTGGCCCAGACCTATTGTCTGGTTTGCTGGGTAGGTCACTCTGAAGTACACCAGTATCTTGCACATTTACACAAAGAATTGAGACCACAATATGAAAAATCATTACAAATTGTATGAGGTTTGATGAGGCAAAGTGCAGGGTCCTGCCCCTGGGTCACGACAACCTCATGCAGCACTACAGGGTTGGGAAAGAGTGGCTGGAAAGCAGCCCAGCAGAAAAGAACCTGGTGGTGCTGGTCAACAGCAGCTAAACATGAGCCAGCAGTGTGCCCAGGTGGCCAAGAAGGCCAAAACAATCCTGGCTTGTAACAGACATAGTGTGTCCAGGAGTTCTAAAGTTCACTCAGCACTGGTGAAGCTGTATCTTAGATAATGTGTTCAGTTTTTTAGTTCACTCAATGCAAGAAGGACATAGAGGTGCTGGAGTGTGTCCAGAGAAGGGCAATGAAGCTGGTGAAGGGTCTGGAGCACAAGTCTTATGAAGAGTGGCTGGGGGAACTGGGGTTGTTTAGCCTGGAGAAAAGGAGGCTCAGGGAAAGAGTCATTGCACTTTACAATTGCCTGAAAGGAGACAGTCTCTTCTCCCAAATAGGAAGAGAAAGGATAAGGGGAAAAAGCCTCAAAATGCTCCAGAGGAGGTTTAGATCAAATATTAGGAAAAATTCCTAATAGTTTTTTCACCACTAGCCACAGTTTTACTACATCTATATCTAAATTTGATATGGCTGATGTGGCTACTGGGATGTTGCTGACCTGGCAAGGCTCTGCTCCTGAGAAGGTCTCTAACACTAGTCCAATTTATCTATGGATTCTGGCCAGTTTTCCCTAACAATGTTACAGGATATCTGGGCATTTCTCCTAGCACTGTCATGCAAAATTGGCTCTGCATTTAATGTCAATAAGAAAATCCCTTCCAGAGAAAAGAGAAATAATTTTGCTGCTTTTGCTGTCATTTCCTGCTCTTTCTCCTCCTTCCTCATGTGTAATTGGACACTGCCTCTGGTCAGTGAAGGCTGACAGTGTAGTCAGTGTTGTGATGGTTCATGCTGGTAACATATAAACTGTGGTCTGTCGTGTTTAGAATGCTTGACAAATCCAAAGAGGGGAATTTACAATTTCACTCTTACCTGATTTGGAAAAGGTGCTCTAACCATGCTGAGAAATACCAAGCTGTTTCAGTAGACTTATTTGGGAACTATGTACTCTGAAACCATATTTGCAACTCTTATAAGGCCTCCTAGATGTGACTTGAACATTTTTTTCCTTTTTCCTGAGTGCTCACTTGCACTTGCAACAAGGATCATGCAATGTGGCGCTTCAGTGAGTTCTGTTAGGTTCATAATAACTGTGTCTTTGAGAGCTCTGCTCTTGGCAGTGAGGCAGGTAAATAGTGGTCCCTCTTGTTCCTTCAGATGGGCAGTAGCAGTCTTCCAGCTCTTGTTTCCTTGATACCTGGTAATTTTCTCTTGAGTTAATATTGCTGCTTTAACGGTTTCAGCTTTGTTGCTTGTTTCAGCTTTTTTAGCTGGCATAGTTTTAGTTGGTGTTATCTGTGTGACGCTGTCTGTGTCTTTCCCAAAGGAATGGAATTAGCCCTTCAAATGTGGGTTTTTTTTTTGTTTTGGCTTGGTTTGGTTTTTGGTTTTGTTTTTGGTTTTGTGGTTTTTTTTTTTTGTTTTGTTTTGTTTTGTTTTGTTTTGTTTTGTTTTGTTTTGTTTTTCTTGATGAAAACAGGCTCAGGAAGCCCCAGGCTGAGTCTCGTGAAGCTGGGTCACATTCTGAAGGTGATACCAAGGGCTGGGTGGGGCTTGTTAATTCACCTTTTTTATTAATACATGCAGGAGTTCATTCTTTAAAAATAAGACTGCTTTGGTTTTCCTAAAGAAAAAGAAATATATCAGTATTTATGGACTTGATTAATTACAAATAGCTGAAATTTCTCTTCCTTAGAACTAAGGAAAGTGTGACTCTACTGCAAGCAAAAAAGTTCACTCACCTCTTGCTTGTAATTATTTTGTTTAAATTAAGATGTCAGCACTTTGTGATTAAAAGCTGCCTACTGGGAATGTCTGAAATAAAAACCTTCCCTCTCTGTCTTCCTCATTTTGATGTTTAGCTTTTGCTTTAGGTTTTAGGGTAAAACAATTAACCTCTGAACAAAAAATGATACTTAAAAGACAGTGAGACATATTACCTTGCTTCAGTTTTCTCTGCTCAATTAGGTTTATACACTATCACTAGTGTAACTCTGCAGTATCGTTGCTTCAGAGGTCTGAAGAAGTCATCAAAGGAGGCAAGGAGAGATCATCATCATTCTTGCACAGAAGTATAAAAGTCATCAGTCTTTATGAGTTAGCAGTTCACACTGAGCCTTGAAATACCATAATAAATTTAACTGCAGTTACATAATGTTCATTTATATCATCATGTAACGTATTAGTATACCATACCTTCCTTTGGAAGGAAAGCTAATCCAAGTAAGCAAGTATTAAACTGACTAGTTACTAAAGTGCCTCAGTTCAAAAGACACTTTTTAAAAGCAGTTTTGACAAAAAGGGTAGATTTGGCTTTGCTCTTGCTGGGTGTCACATTGCCTAAGCAGGACACAGAAGCATGTACAGCGTAGTTCTTGCTTATTCTTCATGCTTGATACTAACAGAAAATCTGTCTATTAATTCATGCACATTTCTTTTAATATATATTTGAAGTTCTCCAGACTTATGTGCCTTGAATACTCAGAAATTAAATGTCAAGATCAGATGAAAGAAGATGCTACCCCCAATCCTGTTTGTTCCAAATATAGGTCTAAAGAACAACCTTTGGAAATTTAGTCCTTCATCTGTATGGTGTTGTCAAAGCTATCACTAATTTTCTGGAGTCATACACCTTAACTGTAGGAGCAAACCAGCAGTGTTAAATTATAATATTTTTTTAATCCAATATTCTTCAAAAAAAGGGAAAGGATAATTTGAACACGATGGTTATCTATAGGCAATTAGTTTACACAGGATAATCTTAGGTAGAGGTCACAGAGAAAAAAAATATTAAAACTGCATTCAAATCAATTGTATGTCTAATCTTTCAGCCAAAAATACCTTGGGCTGTGCAAGATCAGCTCTGCTTTACACTGGTATGTGTTTGTAGGTTTGCAAGATTTTTGAATTGCATTGCTCACTAAATTTTGTTACCTAGTTGATGCTTTCTTTCAGTGAGGGAAATCAAGGTGATTTAGGGAAATGGGACTAGTAACATGTTTGATTCCAACTGGACTTTTTAATTTTGGTCTCCACAGTCCTTCCTGCTTCATGTTGATGGATTTTGTCTCTCTCTGGAGTGTAGAGGTCAAGCTGAACTTTTCCTCCTTTGTGAAGGTGTTCAGATCATTAACAAAGGTGACATTCATCATCCCAGAAGCTGAAAGGTCCATCCAAGCCCTTCAAACCTTTATGAAAATCTCTTTCAATTATAAGCCTTCATCTCTCTCTCCTTGCCCTGTAGCTTAGCTGATCAAAATGAGGGCAACATTTTCAAGCTGTGCTGTGGAAATTCTGTTCTGAATTCTGTGACTGAAGAAGTCAAACTCAGCAGGTTTGAGCAGAGATGAATTGTGTTACAAGACAACAGACTGCCCTCTTTCCCATCTGTATTATTACAAACCCACCTTCAAGTATCTTTGAGCAACCCTCTTGCTTCTGCCTTTGAGGAAGTGACATTATAGGTGCAGACAACAGCAAATGTTGCTCTTTAGAGTCAATAATTTCCTAGAGATTTAGACAAATGAATTAGGTCATAGAAGGCACAAAATTAGTTTTAAAAAGTTATTAGATATCTGTCTAAGGACCAGTTTGGTATTCGCTTCATGATCTAAGTAAGTAGTTAGTTCTGAAGAAAAGAATCAAGTTTAGAGACTTATGTTACCCATAGAAACAGGTAATAAATTTACCAACACCCTTATTGCTTATAAACATCTGCTACTTAGCTCTAGTCAAAATGAAGTTCTTGAGGCAGCAAAGGAAACAGCTGTCACATCAAACACAGTGTTGATGCTGCAATGAATCTGATTGACTCCTCTCCCTCATGCTACAAGTAACTCTTCAAAATCTACAATACACATTTTCCTTTTCAATAATTTGAATATTAGGCTTGCTTGTCTGTGTGAAACATACTGTAAAGGTAAAGAAATCAATGTATTGACTGTCAGTAAGCTGAAGTATATGCTTCTACAATGTCTTTGATGGGAAAACCTTTACAAGAAGAATTTGAGAACTTCAGCTCATTTTGGGGAAGCAGAAATTTTATAACGGTGATCAAGGAAAATACTTTTTAATACAAACCTGTGTGAAACATTTGCTTCCTTACAGGAAGTTTTTTTCCTGGAAGCTGAGTTCTGTTATTCGTATATGAAAGTGCCAACAAAGCACAGATGGGAAAATAAGTTGTGAGCTGTTCTAAATGATCAATCCTTTTCGATGTCTAGAACATACAACACATTTCCACATTCACTGTGAAGAAGAAGCTGAGTGAAAAGGCAGAATCACAGAATCATTCAAGGTGGCAAGCAGAGCGTAATGCTGAATTCTAAACCTACTTGCTTAGAGATTTCTTTTTTTTTTTTTTTTTTTTTTGGTATCTGTCTGATCATCCATACCCAAAAACCCCCCAAAAAACCCTGTTCATTTATCAATGTATTTTGAGGGAAAGCGTTACCAGATCCAGATATTCTATTTTAAGAATGGAAAGAAAAATATTCTCACCCTAACCCTTTTTTTTTTTTTTGGCTGTTCAGAGGGAAAATCATTCATCAGTCTCATTAAATAGGAAATGATTCCTAACTGACCCCTCAAGCCAAACATGAAGCACTAAAATTTAACTTCTGTCCAGACCACAGGAGGATTTGTGGTACAGCTTTTTCCTAGATATTTCATAAGAATTCAGGGGACAAAACCTAATGTAAATGATCTTAACAAGTGGTGAAATTAAATGTTTAGGAAGTATGCTCAAAAATCTATAAGGTGGAGAAACTTGATTTGGTCATGAACTTTGAATCGGAGGAGGATGTTCTCTCTCTGGGAGACAGAGATTTTCTTTTTCAAATTATTCACTCTCCAGAGTATAGAATCGTGGCAACAAAAGCTGAAGGGAAACTATTTAATCATCTTGCCTCTCTTCCCTCCAGAGGATAATTTTTCTGAATGCTTCTCGACCTTCCCCTCCTTCTCCCCACCAACCTCCTTACTTGAAACTTAATTTTAACTGTCTAAGGCCTAGAAGGCAGAAATGGGGAGAAGTAATGGAGCTTCTGTGACATCTTAATATAGTCTCACGAGTCCTAGTTAAAACAAACCTTACACTCTCAAAATCACAGCCCACTACAGAGGGGGATAGAATAGCAGAGCTAATTTTGCCAGTGTTTCTGAGCTGAGTTAGTATTGTAGTGCTGAACTATGAGTAGCTGCTACACAAAGGCCCTACCTGGTCAAGGTCAACTTCCCTTCATCCCACTTGGATTCTGTGTGATCTAGATGCTATTCAGCCTTAAGAACTGCAGAGCTCCAGATATACGTAAAGGCTCAACTTCACTTATTTGAGGAACTTTAATGCAGGAAAATAAGGTGACTCGAGAGTTTTGATCCTGTGTATCAAGTGTGCAGAGCTCTTTTGGATTTCAGGTTTGGAATTCAGCACCTAATGGTATACTGTGTGCTGTACAGGGGGATATAACACAGATTTCCCCTTGCACCAAGTATGAGGTTACCTGGTCATGTGCAAATAAGGCAGAGCAGGGCGTAGCAGAACAGTGAACATCATTGGCACCCTGAGAGTACTTGTGGAATTGCAGAGTAGCTGGAAGTGTGATGTGTGGGCATACCAGGTTGCTGGGTCAGGGAAAGTAACGTGGCCAACCACGTTCTTCATGTGAACAGCACAAAATTTTGGATGTCTCTAGTGTCTGCAAATGAGAAATCAGTACTTTGTTGACGTCACAGAATTCGGACCTGCTTGTCCCCAGATATTTCATAGGACAAAAGCCTCTTCAAAAGCCTGCGGAAGAAGGATAAATTTACCTTTATGTTCTGAGCTGTTAAAGGTCTGAGTAGTCATTGACTAAACGAGTTTTCTCCATCAGTCATGGGGAAATTGGGAAGGAATTGATGTTTTCAGGGTACAGTGTGTAAACTAGGTCTGTAGCTGGAAAGACTAAATATCTCAAACAATTTTTATTTATATTACTTTGAAAACATTTAGCGGCTATTAAAAGTAAGATATCCTCAACTGGAGATAATAATGAAAAGGAAAATGCACCAACAAAATTATCCTCATGCCATGAGGATTAAAGGAACCGTCTGGAGTGATCCTTCAAAATAAAGCACAGCAGTTTCAAATCCTTTTTCATGAGTTTCCTGCAATGCAGCATTCTGGCCTGGCATTTCAATTTATCTCTCATTTACTCTTTCCTCTCTGACTTATCTTTGATGTTGTCAGAGAATGTCATTATCAACAGTTAACCTCAATAAGGACAGGGCCAATGTAATTTTATATGCAGTCAATTTACAGAACAAAATAGCCTATCTTTTCATTGAGGATTTGAGGTGATTCGGTAATGTCATTAGACTTTGCTGTTTTCATGTCTTTTCATTCCTAAATGAAGAGAAGATCAGAACCAAACTGCAAAAATGTGTATTCCATTAAGTCTAAAAATACTTTTTGCTTGGGCATACAATCCTCCAAGATTGTTCCAGACTAATAAGGCAAGATCACTCTTGCTCTCCCTCTCAGTATCTGCATCTTGAAGCAGTAAGTGAGCTTTAACAGAAACAGGCAGTTTTCTAATCAGAGGGCAATGAGAGTTCATGATTTAAGCTGCTGGTTGGAAAGGGCAGTGAATCAGGATCTTCTTACTGTCTTTTACAACCTCAAACAGTCTTTCAGTCTGCTTAATAAAAGTTATAATTATTTTGTCTTGTTCTAAATTTGGTGGTATCCATCTTAATTTGCCTTGGATGAGCTCAGACGTGCTATGTATGCTTTAGAAGTGGCCCAATCTCACACTCTGGGGAGCTGACAACAGATGATGGCCAATCCCCAAAAGCATAGCTCCTGACCTCCACTCCAGAGTTTTATAGGAAGTGGGATGGGGCAGCCATTATCAGTTCAACAACAGAGCATTTCAGTTCTTAAAAATACCTCTCAATATTGCAAAATGTATCTCCACTGTGGTCTGCTTCTTAATTGTTATCAGGAAGGTCCCAAATTTATAGACCTAATTATATACATGTAGTATTTTATACATATATATATATATAAAAAATATACACACACTATATGATGCTTTTGAACGAACAATGCATATGCATATATATATGCACACATATTTGGTATATGTGTATATACATATACATATATATGTATACATAAACACATATATACACATTATATTTATTATGTATATATAAATAGATATAGATACACATTATATATATGTATACATACTGTATATAGCCTCTGTCTGTCCCCATGACCATGTTGCTTCTATTCAAGTAACTTTGTCTAATTTGTGAACGCTTTCATGGCTTGTCTGAGTTCTTCAGTTATAGTTATTCTTCAGAACATATTGAACATAATGAAGCGTATTAGCACACATTACGCTGTGCTGAAATTATATTTTGTAAGGTCAAAACCACCATGTAGCTGTGAAGATAAAGTAGCAAAGATAATATATGGTGATTTTTT
>JAYRBT010000093.1:32443729-32466236 GCA_036023395.1 Myiotriccus ornatus
TCCTCTCTCTTCTTATTTATACTCTTGCTTACGTAAAAATCATATGGAATACTGGGAACATGGCCTTGGTTCCTTGGGTACAGCCTGGTCACCAAGGAAGGCCTGGACTCAAAACCACTACACATCTCTATTTCTTTCATGTTGTCTGCTCATCAGTCAGTGCAGAGTACTACTCCTCTCAGCTTCAGTGGATTATTTCCAGGCTTTGATAGGAAAGTAAATACTCTTTCCTTTTTGAAATGTGAAGTCTGCCAAGGCTTCACGTAGTAAGACTGTCCAGAATTTCCTGGTTTTCCATGCAAGTGAAAGAGGATATTGAGCAGAGTGCACACACAGAGAATGAAACTCCAGCATAAGAACAGAAAGTAATGGGAAAGCTACAATTCATTAATTTATTTAGGGTGAACAGGGGAAGATACATTAAAAAAAAAAAAATTTGTTTGTTTGAATCCAGTGTGCATTTACTTGACTTCAAACTGAATAGCGGTATTTGGTGATTGTCTCCATTAAAGGAGAGCAAAATGTTTATCTTGCTCATTTATATTTGGAAAATAAGAACTTCTGAAAATCTTGGATAAAAGGGACAGCAAAAACTAACTATGAAAAAATAAAGCTTCCTTAAATAGTACGGTAGCACCGGGTTTAATAACCAGCTTTTTCTTTTTTTTTTTTTTTCTTTAATGCAAATCATAAGCTTTAGAGACTGTGTGAAAAATAAGAGAAACTCTATAGAACAGCATATTGAAATTCTGTCAGTCATTTTCTATCTGGTCTCCAAACTGAGATGACTCTCACTCTTTCTGCATGGCATGCCTAGAAAAGGTTAAGAACTGAAGTTCATTTCAAATGTTTCACTTAAAATATTTTCAGAACTCCAAAAAGAACTGTAGAACTTGCAAAAAAAATCAGTGGAAAGACATAGGTATACTAAATATGTTGCTATAGTCTAGGAATTCTTGACATCCTTTAGTCTTAGTCTTAAAACTGAGCTCTTAAGATTTGCCCCAAACTTCATATTTGAACTTAAGTGTCAATCTATAGCTTCATAACAGTGGATTCTAAAAGTATTGGGGTTTATTTTTACTTTTTTGTGGACTTAAACTTTTACTGTGCAATTCCCATTTTGTATCCCATGGATACTTCTGGTAGCTGAAAATACCGAAGAAATCTTTTTGATTTAGATCAGTAATGGCTGCTGAACTTTCCATGAGTTTGCTACTATGTTTTGGAAAGATCACATCAGACTACCTTGTTTTTATATTTTCTCTGTAAAGTTTAACTCTTATATCAACTCTAGGCTGTCAGTGGCACTGACTTTGCCTGATTTTCCTTTGGGCCCATCATTTGGGTTTGAAAGGAATTGGAAATAACTAGTTTTTACGGAGGGGTATATTTTGCTCTTATCATGTTTAAATTGCTGAAACTGCAGGAAGAGCTCTGAAGAAGACTAATCATTCCCCCTACCTCTTAATTTTCCTCTGGAAATCTAGAGTTGAGAGAAAATCAGATTGTGCCTGATGTCAAAGACACAACTGACAAAGTGGGTTGTCACTGGGAGAGCAGCATGAACCCAGCTGTAGCAAAGCATAAAAGGCATGTAAGATTTAATATATATGTGACATAAATTCTTTTTTTTGTCTGAACTGTAAATCTCAGTTTTATTATATTTATTTGTGGGAATTCTTCAGACTTGAAAAAAAAAATCAGCCTATCCTCATGAGGTGATGGAAAGCTGCTGCTTAACTGCTAAGATATGTAACAAGGGGTTATTGTACTAAAATGTTGCAAGAAAAGAGCTTCTATTGGACAGGATAAAGAAAATAAGGAAAATATCTAGGTGATTGTCAGGATCTTTCTCAATACCATAATTCTTCAGGTAATCAGATGCTTTTGTAACCTATTTCTCTACAGTAAAGCTTTTGGAGGAAATTGTCATTGAAAAACTTGTTTCAACAAGTTTTCATTACCAAAACAAATGTTCTACTCCTTTGAAATTGTTAAGCAACTGGGAAGATTTAATTTCTTGTAATTCTTGGAAGAGAATCTTAAGCAAAGGGTAAAAGACAAAATTTATAGAAATAATTAAAAAAGAAAAAAGTAAAAACAGAACTCTCACTCTTCATTCTGTCAGGTATTCATGGAACATAGTCCTTTCTGTGGAGAGGAATAGGTGGAAGGAACAAAAAACCCCCAAAGAACAAGGAGTAAGGTGTTTGTCTGAAAGTTACTGAGTGCATAGTGAATGTTTGGAAAGTCTAGAATGAACTTAGCTGAACCCCCTGCTATGGCAGGTAATGTTAGAAACAGAGGTAAACAAGATTGAATTCAGGAGATTTAATCTCTCTTTCTATCACTCTTGCATATTCAGATCAGGACTGACTAGTGTTGATAGAATTATGAGGTTTTTTTCTTAATGCTAAGGGGTTTAAGAACATCAGGTGTTTCCAAGCTGAGTGCCTGCCACATTCCCCAAAGAACAAGGCAGTCATTTGTTTCTCAAAGGGAACTCATAGGAGGTTTTCTTCAGCTAAGAGCTGCTTATTCTATTAAGAAAACAGCTTTTTGGGAGGTCTGATTATTATGTAGGTGTATTTAATAAACAGTGGTAATAGAAACTGTCAAGTTTTGTTATTTGGTCAGTATTCTACTTCATTTTGATCATACTCTTATGGATCACTTGAGAAAGGCTGAAAAATAAAGTGTTGCATGTTGTTGCTGATACTGTGTCTTAATCACTTTCCTTTGAAACAAAATAATAGAAATTGTTAGATTCAAGAGATATGAAAAGGTGGAAGTTTTAGGTAAGGATCACTTCTGTTCTGTTCTGGACTTCCTGATCTAAGTCAAGTCAGGTTTTGTTGTACTTAAGGACTTAACTCCCAGCAAGATCAAATTAAACCAAACACCTTTGAAAAAATCTTTTTCCTAATCCTAAGCCTATTCCATCCTCTTAACACTAAGGGATAAGCATTATGGAGTGAAGGATTTGTGAAGAGAGGAAAATATTTAGATTAGTGATTGGCTGGAAGGAGATCAATTGCTCTTCATAGTTTACAAAGGTGACACTTAGCCAAAATTTTTGACACATGCTGTGACATAAACAAGAATGTAAATTATTCTATCAGATAAAACATGTATGGAAGATAGTGGTATTGTTCTCTGCATCTCAATGTATTAGTCTGCCAGAAGGTTCAAAGCCAGAGTAAGAGGTTGCTAAGGGAAAGCTGTATCTAGCTAACTCCTGATGAGATTAGTTTAATGGCAGAGATAAAAATCACTTTTTCAAAAAGCCAGTTTCATAATCAAATTAAAGGAGTGCTACACCCAGTGTCAGTGAGGGGGAAGTTTTGCTTGTAACCTTTCTAAGAGGGAAGTTGACAATCCTTTGTTTTAGAGGATGCCCAGTCAGAGAGACCTGAAGACCTTCTTGGGGTTGTAGGCTTGTAGGTGACTGCATCACTCGTGGAATGTAGTTCCTGTGTAGTTTCTGTAACAAGGTTTTCATCTGTGAGTGTGAGACTGTTCTGGTGAAAGGGCTTGTGGCTGAGTTGCTGGGTAATGCCTACACCTTAGATTATGTCCTTCAGCTCTCCTTTTCTCCCTGTTATGCTTTTTTAGTTACTGACAGAAGTTTCACACCCACAGCTCCCACTTTATGCCTTTGTGTATCTCATACCGAAATTTCTGTTTCTAGACCAAGGCAAACTCTTTGCTTTTCTAGGACAGCTTTAGGTATTTGAAAAGATCATGGGCTTGTGTTCAATCCATCCTCTCTAAATAATTTTCTGTTTGATTCACTCTTAAGTTTTTATGAGGGCCAACACTTAGTACCTGTGCACCTCCTGTGAAACAGGAAACATGTATAAGAAAAACAGTCGTCCACATAGTAACCCCATTTCTAGATCACTGTGCTAATCAAAGCAAAGAAGACTGAAGGAACAGAGTTACAGAATGGCCTTTGACTTTTTATGTATTGCATTCATTTAGCATGATGGATTTTTCTTGTTTTGTCTTTTTTTTTTTTTTTTTTCCCCCAGTGTTTGTATTCTACGCATTCTCTTGCTTAATCAGTTCTGGGAAGCACTTAGCAGATACTAGGTCAATGAATAAAGGGTATCAACTTTCAAATGACTGCTCATCACTATTTCCCGCCTGTGGTATTAAAATCCGCAGGATACTTTATCCAATGCCGTACTGGTAGAGAATACCCAGAAGTTAGGAAAACAGCTTTGGTTATAAATTAAGTAAAGAAGAAAATAAAATTGGAAGATGAAAAGTCTCTCTTTTTACTTAAATTAAAGCTGTTTTCTGGCATGTTAGTTTCTAATTATCCTAAGGGCAAAGAAACGACATGATTTTTAAGATTCATTGGCTCAATGATCAATGATCACTTTAAGCCAAGAACATGATTTTCTTTACAATTAATTAATAAATAATTCTGCTAATTCCACAAGCTGTGTCTCTCCATCTCCCCCTCACTTTCTTACTGGTCACAACCCTATGTTGCTGATTTTAGTTTAAGTCATAATAAAGGAGACCATAAAGTATATGTGTGTGACAGTGTTTGCTTATATGTGCATATTCTAAAAATAGCCTGTAAAATAGTGGTGATCAATTGTCTTGTGCCTCTTATTGTGAAGTTGGCAAAGTCATCTGTCACCAAGTATTTTGTCAAGAGTCCAAATGAAATAAATCTTATCGTTATCAAAATTACCTCAGTTTTTAGTGTTGACATTTGTGTTACTCTTCTTGAAGTACTCGTAGATTAATTGATAGCTGAGAACAAATTGAACGGAAATATCTTGTGCTTTTTTAAAAAAGACTTTTTATATAATGGATAAAATAAAGAAGTGGAGACAACTGAGAAATTAATGCACACACATATACACTTACATGAACAAAAGCATTCAGATTTATTTCCTTGAGCTGCATCCTTAATATTATCCCCTCAGTTCTCCTAGGTTGACTGATTTATTGTCAGAACAATCCTAAGAATACTGTGGTTGGGAATTCTGGCCAAATTACAGTCTCTTCAGACCCCTGAATGAACTTCAGAGCTGCTTTGGATCCTGCCAAGACATTACCCTGGAGTTCACTTGGCACATTGCTTGCACTGGACTTGTGCACTGATTTTGAGGAGAAAATCTAGTAGCTTGCATCCATCTGTGTTTTTGGTGTGGAACATTTCCTAGCAGCAACAGAACTCTTGAGAAATATTTGCGCTTTGTTGTTTGGTGGATTGTTTTTTCCCTTCTGCCATTAGATAAAGGGTTAAAACAAGCACGAGAATTTCACTGGCAAGTGTTTTTTTGCTGGCAACAGAACTGCTTCACAGCTTGCTTTATCCGCTACATCACCTGTATGTCACTGGAATTTTCCTTACCAGCCAGAAGAAATGCAACAAACATACTGATTAAAACATATTGTGCAGGTAAAAGCACATTTAAACAATGCTGCAAGAACATTAATGTTGTGCAGAGAAAGTGTTATCACAGAGTTTCTTCTGATGTTAGAGAGATGATAGAGATGCTACAGACTTCTTACATACCTAGAGAACTGCTAATACTGCCTGAAGCCAAATGGGTATTTTAAATTGCTTTCAGATCGATATATTGAACTGCTCAATTAGATGACCTACTCATCAGCACAGTAAGGACAAAATTAAAGCCTCAGTGCGGGTGACTGTCTCTACTTCAACAGCAGGAGCAGGATGTTGCAGTTGTTAGGAGTTTTTGCAAATATTTGTGACCCCTAATCCTGCCAGACCTCACAACTGTGGTTAAAACAATTAGCATGTATGTTCTGAGATGTTGATTTCAAGAGGTACTTCAGCAATTTTGAAAGGTCCTCTCACTTCAGTGTGTTCAAACAGTCTCTGCCCTCAGCTCTGCCTCGCAGGTTTTGGTCACAAGCTGAGCTTGGGGAACTTTCTGAGCATAACAAAATTTATCTTGCCTCAACCCCCCACACCTAGCTGCAAATATCTCTTTTTTTATTATACCCTTTTCTTGTTGCACTGAAACTCGGGCCTGATCAGTGCCTGGCCAGGCTGTAGGTGCAGTCAGGTTTTTAATAACAGTTCTCTCAAGGGTATAGATTCCTCAGATTATTTCAAGTTGTTTTAATTTTAAATCTAAGTATATTTATGAGTTAGTATTGCAGATGTGTTACACCATTTATTAAGATCATGTGTCCTGATCACTAACTTGCCACTTAATGTAAAGTAAAACCAATCTACTGAAGATTCAGGATGAAACAGATTTTACTATTGTTTTGCAGACAGCACTGCACAGGAAAATAACTGAAAATCTTAAAGTTAGTCTGTTAGGGAGATGACAGTCAGAAGACAGACCCTGATATACCCTTCAATGGGAGAAAAATTATACAAGAAAATTGTATGCTGAAATGCTTTGTTATATATTTTCATGTTATGCTGTATACTGTGTTTTCACTTATACAATATATAATGCATACTGCTTCCATATATGGTAAAATGTATATGTTTATTATGAAGTAAAATATAAAATGATTTTATCACTTAAGTAATTTTTATATTTTTCACACAATATATTAATTTATTTTTCTCATTTTCTGAAGTCAGAAGTACCAAGAAGCAATTCTTACTTGTTGCATGAATCCTATATAAATTTTCCAAAGCAGAATAGTAAATTATCTGTAGATAAATTTGTCATATGAAATGCAGGGCTCTCAATTATTTATGTGGTACTATGAGCAACAATAATAAGAGTGTTAATAAGAGCTACCCATACTGAGAGCAGCAGAAGCTGTATGCATGTAGTTGTGTGTAAAGAAGACTTTATTCTTTACTTTATTCTGGGAAGAAAGTTGTTGAAGAGATACTTTTTGACTTATTTTGGTAATACTTGCAGGTTAAAAATGGGTCTAAACAAGCTCTCTAAGAGCCAGGCACAACAGCAAGGGAAATTTGTAAGTGAAACAAAAGGAAAAGAGGACTGTACACTGAGTTCTAAAAAGAATTTTAGGGAGCTGATACTTCATAAAATGCATCAGTTTTAGCCTGGATTTCAGATTTGCAGTCTCTGGGAACAGCTACAAGAGTGCAAATAGGAAAATAGATGTGTCATTATGATATAGTTGAAAGCTTCCCAGAAGGAGGGTCAGCTTGCAGCTCAGGATTGACTTGGTAGACGGAGATTTATTCCCAGCTCTGCCTTAAACTTTCTGTGTAATCTAAAGCATTCTGTGGGTGAGAGGTTTTTGTCAGTAGAGTTTACTGCATATGAATACTCAAGATTGAAGACACTCAGGACTAAGATTCATCCAAAATGTTGGCCCTCGCATGTCAATTTCTTCATGTGTTTAAAAAAGTTGATGGAAATCAGAGAAATGCAAAGCCTGTATTATGTTTGACTGAATTGCAGTTTAAACCAAAATGTAGGAGGTTGAATTTTGAAAACACTGATAGCCAAGGTTTATTTTTGTTTCATGATTTGTTTTGCATCCTCTTCATCATTCAGTGGGTTACCACAGCTCTGTTTCCTTCAGACCACTGCTCTTTGAGAGCAGTGGATTTAGCCCAAGATTTCAGATTCTCAGAGCCAGGCCACAGCAGGGGCTCCAAGCATTCTAAAAATCTTTGGGTCCCTTCACTCTTCGTGCACAGCTACCCTCAAAGAACATGTACAGAGGCCCTAAAAAGTTTGAAATGCATCGAAATTTATTGTTTCCCTTGTACAGATGTTTTGCATTTGAGTAGTAAACTTTTTATTTTTTCTGGATGATTCAGGTAGAACTCACAATTATGTGAGAATGCACAACACCTAAAACTGGATCTGGCCCTTAACCACAAGTGTTGGGTGCAAACCCTACACTGTTTATGAACACATTGTGGGACCAACCGCAACTGTGGGTATCTAACGTTCAGTCCTGAGTCTTTGTGAAGAGCATCTAAGAAACTGCCCACGTGACAGTGTCAAGAGTGTGTGGGCAGAATGAAAGGGAAGACTGGCATAAGGGAAGAAATAGCAAGCTGTAATCTTCCTGGGTCTTGCCTCAGCTCTTTGTATACATCAAGTTTACCCCTTCATGTAGAATTTTAAAAGAGAATTATGAGAAAACAAAAATAATCTGGACTTTGTGGAGAGTGTGACTTTATGAGGGAGCCCAGAGGAGGGTCGCCAAGTTGATTAGGGAGATGGACACCTCTCTGATGAGAAAAGGCTAGGGCAATTGAAGTTGTTGGGATTGTAATGGACAAGGATTTTTGGGTGTTCTAACTACAGCCTTTGGTACCTGAAGGGAGCCAACAAGAAAGATGCAGAGGGATGTTTTACAAGAGCATGTAGTGACTGGACAAGAAGGAATGGCTTTAAACTGAAAGAGTGTAGGTTTAGATTAAACATTAGGGAAAAATTCTTCTCTGTGAGTGGGGTTAGGCACTGAAAGAGGCTGCCTGGAGAAATTTGGGATGCTTCATCCCTGGAAGTGTTCAAGGCCAGGTTGAACAGAGCTCTGAGCAATCTGGTCTAGTGGAAGGTGTCCCTCCTCATGGCAGGGGGGTTGGAACTACATGATCTTTAAGGTCCCTTCCACCTCAGGCCATTCTATGATTCCACAAAACCTCTTGATTGATTATGTTTTCCCTAGGGTACAGTAGCACATATGTTAGTTAGGTGCCTATTGTGTTAGTTGAAACTAACACACAAAATTTAACAGCTTCTGGAGAATTGAAACCCCTTGAGATGCTGGAGGTGGGGAGGGGGCAGAGGGGAAGAAAGGTAAAAAAGGAAAAAAAAAAGGTTGGTTTCTCCTTTTTTCCTGCTCTGGAGTCCATTGGATAAAAGTGCACTGCTGTGCCTCTCTGCCAGTGGCAAATTCAAATAATCAGTTGTCATCAGCAATTCACTGGCATGTCTGTAAACAGCAAGGACGGTACCACAGTGTTTGTGTCATAGCCTCATGCCACTCAGAAGCCCATTCAGTGGAACAGAACATTGCTTGTTCTGAATCTCAGACGGAAAAATTCAGGCGCTGAAGTGGGAGAGCATCCCTTTGGAGTTGGGCCGTCCATCTGTGCAGGCAACTTGATGTTATTTTGTAGCCCTTGCATTAAACCTGTTACTCCTACATGGTGGAGCTCCCTAGTGACTACAGGATTTGTTACGTTACTTTGTTACACCATCGATTAATTTGCTGAAGGATTAAAAATAGCATGGTAATAGCACTGCTGGTAATTGTCTGGGAAGTATATGTTCTTGCTTATCCGTAAGTTATTTCATATAAACAAGATACGGACCAGAATGTTATATATTTTTCTTATATCTGAAGGTTGATAGCATTTTTGCAGTCTATTTAGATGCTATCCATGATACTCTTCCAAGAATCAAAATAACAAATGAGTAAATGGACTTGTTTCTGCAGGTGTCAAGGAATTCACTAATTTATTTTCTTCACCACACCATGTGATTTCCATGGTTAACTTTATGCACTTTTTTGAAGGTGGCAAAAAAAAAAAGCGGGGGAGAGTGAGGCAGTTTGCTCCAGTTTGCCAAATTTTGTATTTGTTATACTTGTTAGAATTTATTTTCCAAGTAAAGTGACAACATACTTGGTCTTCCATTGTGATGACTGGCACAAAAGAAGCAAAGAAAACCAGTATGAAAGAAAACAGCTCTAATGTCATGATGTATACCATGTTCCTTTTACAAGACTTTATTTCTCAGATAATTCAAGATTGGCATGTGTAACTTAGATCTTTTTTTTTTTTTTTCCTAAACTTAATTTAAACAAGCAATTACTAGGTTTTCTGAACTATTCATGGCTCTTGTTTCCAGATAATTAATTGTCACACATAGTTCAGATACCTTTTATTCAAAATGTGTATGCTTACCCAGAAGTGCCTTAGGACATTTCCAAGATGAATATAAGCTTTTCACGCTTGCATTTATCATTGATAAGTATGTTATGGAGGCTCATGCTGTGAATGAGAAAATTAGATATGTCTGCATAGGATCAGATAATGCTGATATTTGTATCTAATGATAAGATAGCCTGGCAACAATTATTTATTCAGTGCATATATCCATGACACTAGATACCTTCAACAATACTTGACTAGAAATTCTTGGCAGGAATTGTTCTTAATGGGGAAAAAAAACCCAAACCAAACCAAACCAAACAAAAAAAAAAAACCCAGCACCAAATCTTTCAAATAATTTCCTTTTAGTAACATAGAGGTTTTGAGTGGTGCTTGAGAGAAACAGACAATAATGAAGTTACAGATTTCATTATCATGGCTCTTTATCCCTTAAAAAAAAAAAAGGGGGGGGGAGAAAAAGGAAAGCACTATGGGTCGACTCCTCTTGCCTTAGGTCCTAAACCTCTCACTGACAGATGAGGAAGCTCAGGTTACTCAAAAATATGAGTCACTAAAGTGTAGGTGAAGCAGAAATAAGAACATATTTTCGCACAACAATGGAACCAAAACATTTTTCAGTTTGTCCTGTAGTTTCCAGAGGGTGCAATTTGCCACTTCAGTTATAAGCTGGTATAATTGAAGTGGAGAGAATCATATTGGTAAAAATAGCAATGACTATTGTCAGTTATAGGCAGTCTTCTTAAAACTTCTTCAACTGTGAAGAAGTTTGTCTTTATGGTCTATTTCATTTGAAAAGATGCTTGCCAAAAAAGAAAACACTTATTGAAATTGAAAAAGGATTTCTGTCTTCAGAACTCATTGAAAAAATGAGGGAGGGTTTTCATTATTTTATGTCTTATGCAAAAATATACCAAGTTAGGTAATACTGGCAATTTGGTAGCTGTGTGCCATTGTACCTGAATGTTAGGGCTGACATTTGAAATTCAAATCCAGTTTTTAATTTGAATGCAAGTTAATGAACGTCTGGAATACTGATTTTTATAAGTCCTTAATGCAATTTCAAAAATTATTCAAGGTACACAGTAGTGGAAGACTGACACAATTTTTTAGAAGGTGAAATAGATCATACACAGTTTCATACTGAAACAGAGAACAAAACATACAATTACTCAGTGTTCAAGTATGGGATGCACACAGTGGGTTGCCCTGTGTTGGTAATTTTTTTACATTCTTCTGCTGTTTCAATTAATATTACGTAACCTTTCATGCTCAAGATCAAAAATAAACAACTAAACTGTGTAAAATGAAATGGACCAGTGCAGCACACCTGGGTGAACTTCAGATCCCACCTGTGGAAGTGTTCAGGGTGAGTTTGGATGCAGCTCTGAGCAACCTGGTCTGGCGAAAGGTGTCTCAGCCCCTGGCAGAGGTGTTGACACGAGATGACCTTAAAGGTCCCTTCCAACCCAAAACATTCCATGATTCTATGATTTAGTTTCTGCTACTAGAAGAGTGAAAACTGGAGAAGGAACAGAAAAGTTTACGTGTAAAACTAATAGTGATTGCCTGGGTATTGATGACTGCTTAGCATAATTTAAAATTGCAGATTAAAACTGCAAATAGCTTTGAACACCACACCTTCAAAACTATATATCCTCCAGCTTGATAAAGAACATATGTTTCATACATGTGTAGGTATGTTGCCATTTAAAACATACAGATAATCTCGATGCTCTTTGCACTTTTTCTGTCAGATTTGCTACTCCTGTCTGGGGGAGGACACACGATCGCACTGCAAATGCATTTCTGAAAATATTTATAAGCATGACCAGTAACATGCAGTATAAGGACAAGGAAAATGAAGGTGTTCATATGTAATCCTCCGTTTCTTTTGGAGATTTCTTGTCCTTTCTGACCTGATTTGCCTCCACTAGAGAAAGAAGCTACAGCTGACTTGTTAAACTGATATGTCAAAATCGCAGCCTTCAAACACACTGTCTTTTTTATTTCTGATAAAAGTCTACTTTGAGTTATTTTTGTTCTCCTAGCCCTTCACAGAGCTCTGAAAATCAGGAATGAAAGGATCACTTTACTTTTTGCCTCTTTACAATAAAACAAAAATAATGTTATCTCTCTGTTTCTTCAGGGACAAGATAGTACAATCTCTGCTTTGTGAAAAAAGGAGCAAAGGCAAGGTTAATGTTCTAACAGATGCATAATAAAGATAAGGCTGTGGAAGGAATTTTTCAGAAAGCACCCACTGAGAAAGAAGGCTATATTGCTAACTGTGTGCTCTGGAAGCTGTTGAAGAAAGAGGAGGGTTGGCCCAGTGACAGGGATTTCAGCTGCGCATATTTCTGGTATTGATTTCATATGTGATGCTTGATAAGGGAATTAGATCAAGGACAAGGAGGGCCTCTGTTTTCTGCATTCTAAGTTTTTGAAATTAGGCTTCTACTTTTCAGATGGAAGTTACTTACAGATGAAATCAATAGAAATATGCTTATGGCCACTGTGGATTTTTTAGCTGAACCTGTGCCTGAAGTTTAAAAGCACTGCTGAATACACAGAATACTTGCCTGAAGACAGTGTACACAATATTTCATTACGTTTAATGAAAAACATTGGACATTTGGGACCTACTGCACTGTAGGTGAATGAGTATCCAGTGTGGAGCAGAGGCAGCTGTGCTGAAGCAGGTTTCTGTAAATTCAAGAAGTAACTATAAGCTAATAAGTTGCAGGAACATTTTAGTTTATATTATATTTTTAAAATGGTGACCTGCTTAAAATAGTCTTTTAGAAGGTGTAAAAAAGCCCATGCAAATGCTATACAATATTATTGGAGTATGCTGAAAGCTCACTGAAAATAAACTAAATATTTTCCTGAAATATCTACACATATTCCATAATTTCTCTTTACTTTGAATACATCACATGTATTGTTTGAACTATGAACTTAGTTCTGATAAATTCCTTTTTCTCTTTTTTTTTTTTTTTTAATCCACTCAAGTTGTGTTATCTGTGTTTCTTAAGTGAGTACAGGAAAATTCTTCATCGTGTTCTTTTAGTCATATTTTGGAAATAAATATGAAAGAAATCACAGCACCAGCTTACATCACTGTCTCTTTTAGATTCTTAATCTGAAGAAACATTCTAAAATAGATAAGAAGTTTAAGGCTTATTGGCACATATTCTACAGTTGAAAAAAAATACATTTGAATTCACTAGAATATCTTCTGCTCTAAAAATAATGAGACAAACAGCCTCCTAAAGTGGAAATATTAGTTTGTTTATGAGTTAGTTTCATACCTAAGGTTGAGTTTGTGTCAAAATTTCTATAGGAAGTGTACATGGCTTTCATGATCACATATACATTTGTATTTAAAACTACTTTGAAAAATATGGAAAGAAAAGAGAAAATAAGATAATTAGATTATAAAATTCCTATCAATGCCTTTGCAGTAGAATCTGGCTAAGATGAAATGAATAAGTTTAATGGATTCATTTTAAGTGGTGCTTTCACTATTTTGATGAGAAGAGCTTTTGTATGAAACAGTTTCCTTTCTCGCAGAGATTTCTGCATGACAGAGTTTTTAAATGAGGAACTCTTACACAACCACAGTAAAAATGGTACTAAAGTTGCAGGGAAGCCAGGAATCTGCTCAGATTCTGCTGTAGAACCACAGGATTAAAAGCAATCTTCTGTCTTCGATGCTCTCTCAGACTCTTGAAGCAAAAATATTTTTTCTTTTAGCACTGAAAATTCTGTATTGTCATTAAGACTTTGAGATTGCTGTAGCTGTAATTCTCCTGACACAAGCTGAAGTTTCACTTGGGAAAATATTGTATGTAAAACTATGGTATCTGTCGTTTTAGCCTGCTTTCTACTGAACATTACTTCTATAAGTTTTTACATATTTGAGTCAGTTTTGGTGTCATTTTTTGTTTATTTTGTGCCTTTAGATAATGGTTATTTAGAGTGCCAAGCAAAAAGAACCAATCTGGCCAATAATACACGCAGCACTCCCTTTTCCCTTTCTCCCTTATCCTTTTCCCTTTTTTCCTCTTTTTCCCCCCTTTCATTTTTTCCTTTTCTTTCCTCTTGTAATGAGAAAAAAAATCGTGTTTAGTGCACTGGAGTTATTTTTACTGGGACTTTTTTCTCCCCTCAGAGTCAGTTTCATATCACTCTGTTGTCAGCAGGGTTGTTTAGGATGATGCGTACCTTTTAATTTTGAAAGAAAAAAAACACAAAATATAAGATTTTTAGGTGTTCACTTGTATTATCACAAGGAATCTGGAACAATTAGGGCCTTCACCTTCCTTTTCACATGGGTGCCTTCACTATTTTGCTTGTTGACATTTTCTCTCAATGGATATTCCGTCTGAGCTTAGTCTGATGTGAACATCCAATGTTCCTATTGGGTGTAAATGCATACCTCCCATATCATAAAAACTGATACTGATAGGACCACAGGTCAAAGAAATTATGAAATGTATTCTTGGAAAAAAAAGTTTATTTCTAGCTTTATGTTATTAAGGAGTGTCTCTTATCATGCTTACTCTCAGAAAAAGTTAAAAAACCCCTGACATACCTGCGTGGTGTTTGATTCCAAAAATACTAAAACAAGTAAACAAAAAACCAGCTGTGAATGGACTGTGCTGTGGTAAATAGAATATATTAAGATCAATTTCTCTATAACTATAATATGCAGAACTAACCACAAAAATGGTTGCATCTCATGACTAACTCCACCACTCTGGTGCTATTTCTACTTTAATATCTACTCCTTTGTTTTTCCATTACTGAATCAACAATTTGACCTACATAGCCGCACAAGGCTGAGCTGAACTCTCTCAGGCCCTCATTCAAAGTCTCTGAATAACCTCATCTTGCAAGGGAGGACTGCAAATGTGGCCCAGGGAAAAAGGCCATCCTGTACTTACTAGCACAGTTTACAGTCATCAAACTATTGCTATGAAACCGTGTGAAATGATGGAGAGTGGCCACACTGCACCTTGTCTTCCCTGCAAATGTGAAGATGTGACATTCTCTTCTATCACTAATCTGACCCAGCCCAGTGGGGACCTGCTGGGGGCTCAACATTAGGCTGCGAAAGGAGAAGGCAGAAGATCAAAGCATGCCTGAAACACTGTTCTGGATGTTCAAACAAACTCTCACAATCTGTTATGCTGATACAATGCAATTGGCTCAGCTTGCATTGTGAGATTATGGTAAAACACACCGTACTGATGGCAAAATTTGGAGAAAACTCCTTGCTCATTGCCAGGCAACAGAAGGATTTTGAGGTTTTTCTCTTCTGAAACAATTGTACTGCAAATGATGATGATGATAATAATAGGACATTAACTTGGTTGAAAAAGAAAGGAAAATATTTTTTGGTCTTCTTTTGCTGCAAAACCAGAGAGTCAGTTACAATGTTAATAGCATCATCTTGGCAAATGTTGGGATATTGTCTTATAAAACACATTTGCTGCACTCTACCCATGCTTTTTGAAGAAAGACTAAAGACTGAGTGAGACTACTTTTTCATCATCTTTAGTGCTAATCACTGCAATCTTCAGGTGGTTGAATGGTTCAGCCTTGGATCTGGTTTATACAGTAGATATTTAATTGCTGCTGCCTAGGCTGTGGGACTGGAAAGCTTACCTTGAAGTCCACTTTGTCCATTGAATTTACAATAATGAAACATTAAAATTTTGAATGCATAAAACTAATCACTGATGTTGACAAAGGCTCATTGAATGTCTGCTTCAGCCCCATATGTAATTTTAAATTCTATTTCATTTTAATTATGTATGAAATTACAACCAAATGAAACAGATGAAACAAGCATTAGGGGCATTACCAGCATGCTGATTTGGTATTTGTTTTTTTATATTTGCTATGAATGATTAAATCATAATAGCTTGAAATGTATTTTATACCGATGTCACGTTCTTGGTTGTTACATAGTCTGCTTTATCATACAGCTGCCCTGGCTACTGAATAATAAGGCAGACAATATTCTCTAACTTCACCAAATTATTTCTTTTTAGGTATACAGTAAAAATCCTTCTGTGAAAGTCATGAACCTCAACTGGGGATGAAGAACAAAAGACTTTGTGAAGGCAAACACTCAGTATTTTAAATACTAGGCTTCTGGAAGCAACCCAACACTCAATTTTCTTGTGATTAATT
Source organism: Myiotriccus ornatus (assembly GCA_036023395.1). Taxonomy (NCBI): domain Eukaryota; kingdom Metazoa; phylum Chordata; class Aves; order Passeriformes; family Tyrannidae; genus Myiotriccus; species Myiotriccus ornatus. The sequence continues at coordinate 32,459,793 of JAYRBT010000093.1, forward strand.
TCTTAGTGAATTCAATCCATGCTATGTGTACTCACAGAAAAAAAAATTACATTCACATCTCTTCATGCATGTGCATAAATTCTCAAATGATCAAATAAATAAAAAGGGTTACCTGTGAAAATCTCTCACAGCACCACTCCTTTGGAACATTTTCTAGCAAGACTGTGAAGAAATGCAAATGCCACCAGGTAACTTTTTGATTAATGTACCTATCTTTATAAATCTATGTCTTCAGACACTGGGAGGCAGAATCCAAATTTTTTGACTTTCTTTTTGCTTCTTGACTTGACCTGTCTGTCAAAACCTCTATAGGGGAAAAACCTGTAAATTCCCTCATTTGAATATGAATTTTGTAATTTTGCTTCCATATAAAACATTTGCTTCTGTGGATTTGTTAATATTGCTGTTTTTTTGGTACCACATTATAGAGAGTTCTATTTGAACCCTGAACTCTTATGCAAAACACCCAGTACACTGTTTTGTCAAAGCTGAAGTCAATGCTATATATGCAGGCACTACTAATCAACCCATATTCAATTATCATAGCTGTTCCATGACTGAAATCCCATCTAAGTCACAAAAAGACATTGGGATATAAACACTTGTTCTGTTAAATAAAACAAGTTTAAGCATGGCTTAAGCTTTCTGTACAAATATTTCATTGCTGTGGTTTTGTTTTGGAAATCAAAAGTATCTGTCTTCTCTTCTCCTGAACAGTGTTAGGCTTGTGTGGGATGTATGTGGTGAGTTACCTGTTTGTGCTGATTTGCTTGCTTACCACAATTGCTGTAAAATTAAAGAGGGTCCTGAGACAAGAAATTTTTATTTTTCCTGTTATTTGGAACTAAAATTCTAACATATTTTTGGAGTGAGCATAAAGAAACATGAATATTCTTCATTGCTTTGATTATAAGGTTTAATAATTAGACAGATAAAACAGATACAGTAGTTGCTCAGTGGGCATATACTAAATTACTGTAGGGGGACCTAGGCAGATTTTCAAGCTGTCTATAGTACTCTTAGGGAGTTCATTTTCTAGCATGGTATGTACTTAAATTTTATGGAACAGAAGAAACTCATCAATGCAAACGTGTGGCTAGCTTACACCTGCCTAAACCAGAACAGAAAAGCAAAAAAGGAAAAATGGCTTCTTTGGAGCTAAGATGGAACACAGACATTTTGCTGCTACATCTGCGGTATACAAATTCCAAATAATTGAGCTTTTAAACCCCTGCTGCGCTGCTGTCTGCTGGTGAAGGTTCCCACATCTATGCATAGACCATTAAAAATTTCATTAGCAATTTCTCTACTGGAAATGATCAGGTGTTTCTTGTTCATGACATCCTTCTTTGGGGCTTTACCTGATACTCTTTTATTATCGAGTTTCTGAATCACAGTAATTTGACTGATCTTGTGTGACATTATCCCAGCATCTAAATAACAACTCCTTTGCTAAATTATTGGGAACAGAGTCTTTTTTGGAAAGACAATGTTTCCTTTATCAGTAACTTTAATACTCCACAGATATGTAAGGCTTTAAGAAAAAATGTAGAAAACCTATATAATGTTTGTTGATGCAGCAAGGTTGCCTTGTTCATAGAAAACAGTGTATTGCCTGTTTTTCCATTGTTATTCTGACAAAAAATACTTCCCTTGCTTTTTTCCCTTTTGTTCATATCCTTTTATTTTGGGATTATACAAGATAATACAAGATTATACAAGATTATACCATGATACCCTTGTATCATAGTATCACAAATTACAAAAACCCTGATCAGAAAACAGGAACAATCTGTTTGCCTCAGTGATTTATGAATGAGACAGTATCCTGACTGCAGTGAAGTCTGAGTCTCTAACATCTTGTGTCATATTTGTGGCAGTTTATCCATATAAAGGCCAAGCATACAATGATGTGTTTGCCTCAATTACTGTAGTGGTCCACTGTTAGTCTTGTCCATCAGGACCATCAGAGCTCTTTCACAAGGCTGGTCCCCAACCACACAGATCGTAACCTGTACTGGGCTCCTTGTTTGTCTCATCTCAGGTGTGGGGCTTACACTGGTCTTCCTTAAACAATGTTCTGTTCTTGCTGTCTCACTCTTTCAGCTGGTCCATGTGCCTCTGTAAAATATCTCTCCCTTCTAACTATTCTGGTCTTTGCTGGGGTAGAATTTATCTGCTTCCTAGTAAATGGTATAGTGTTGTAATTTACGATTTAGTATGAGAATCGTGCTGATAACACACTGATATTTTGGTTGTTGCTAAGTTGGGCTTACCCTGCTTAAGTCAAGGACTCATCAGATTCTCATGCTCTGCCAGTGAGAAGGGTCACAAGAAGCTGGGAAGAGACACAGACAGGGCAAATGGCCTGCACTGACCAAAGGGATGTTCCATACCATAGAATATCACATTTAGTATAAAAGCTGAGGGGAACTGGCCACAGGCTACTGCTCAGGAGCTGGCTGGTGAAAGGTGAACAAGTCCAATGTACATCACTTTTTTTGTTTATTGTACTTCTTTTATCACAGTTATTACCATTATTTTTTTTTTTTTCTATCCCATTAAATTTTCTTTATCTCAACACATGAGTTTTCTTACTCTTACCCTACCTATTTTACCTCCCATCCCTCTGGGGCACTTGTCCACCTCACCAGGCAGTTTAATGTCACCAGAAACTTGGTGAGGGGCTTTCAATCCCATCATCCAGGTCGTTTGTGAAAGCACTGAACAGGCATGGGGCTCTTTATCAAGCCCTGGGAGAACCTGCTTGTGGCAGGCTGCCAGACTGGTAGAAAGCAGCCTATAAGCCAGCTTCCTATCTGTTTCACAGACCACCCATCCAAGGGGTAACTTGCAAGTTTTTCAAGGAGAAAGCAGGGAGAAACAGTGTCAAATGTTTTGTTGACATCCAGGCAAGGAACATCCACTGCTCTCTCTATGTTGACAGATGTTACAGTGCTGTGGGAGGTGATCAGGGTAATCTGACATTGTTTGCTCTTGGTAAACCCATACTGGCTTTTCCCTCTTGCTGGTTCATTTGTTTTCTAACAGTTTACAGAAGGACTTGTTTCACTACTTTCCCAGGTATTGAAGTGAGGTTGTGAGCCTGTCATTTCCTGGGTCCTCTTTTTCCTCGGTCCTTCTTGTAGATGGGTATGAGATTTGCCTTCTTCCAGTCATGAGGGACATCCCTTGATCTTTACAGACTTTCAAATGTTGTAGGCAGTGACCTTGAAGTAGCGTCAGCCACTTCTTTGAACAGCTCGTGGTGGATTCTGTCTGGGTCCATAGATTTATGTGTGTTGAGCCCTTGTGAGACATCACAGCCCAGTCCATCTTCCACTGCCAGTGGGTGAACACAAATGTTATCATAACTACTCATTTCTGTATCCAACAGCACTGGTAAAGGCAGAGGCAGAGAAGATACTGACAATCTCTCTCCCATCATCATTATGGAAGAGTTCCCCTGCCCTGTTTAGTCATGGGCCTATATCTTCCACCTGTAACATAAACTTCAAGCCCTCTCCTCCTATGTGGTTCCTATTTCACTGGTAGAGTTTGTAGCCATTTCAGTCGTGTGAGTTTTCCCACCAAGTTTCTGTAATTCCTGTGATACTCATGTCTCACGGGCTCCAGCTGCCCCTGTTTGTTGCCCAGATAATGTGCACTGGTGTACATGCACCCGAGGAGGCTCAAAGTAGGGCCCTTGCCTTTGGAAAAGGTTGGGGAGCATTCCTCACTACTCTGGTAGGTGTTACAGCTTTGATCTCTACCCAACAAGTTCATTAATTAAAGGAAAGATCTTTTAGAAGGTTTTGTGCATATGTCACCTCTTCAGACAACTGTAATTTCTTTCAAAACTAAAAATTCTTTTCTCGTGTGCCTAGTACTGTAAATTATTGCTTGGAACTCAATGGCATAACAGGTTGAACTCACCCCATGCTATTTTACGTTCAACAGAGCTCAGGTTCCTGCATGCCTTGCAATGGTGAGTCTTTCCAAAGTTAAGAATGTGAATTAAATATAAGAATTGTGCTGTTTCTATTATCTTAAGCATTACCAAGCCGAAGGAAGAATCAAATTATTATATCAACTGTGTATATAAATGTGTATACTCTTGGTTTGCAGACATTTATGTAGGATTACTGATCAACAAATTAGACACAAATCAGATTTAAATAAATGGAAATCACTTATTCGCATACTGAATGCAAAATAGATAAACTTCACTTTTTAATGGAGCGTAATAACCCTCTAAAACCATTTATTGCCTCATTTATTACAAACCTTCCAGGTGTAGATTTTTTTAATGTATAATCTTCACAGCATTGAAGTATTTGCCTTTTTCATAATTACATCTGAAATGCTTGCCATGATTTTAATTAACGCCTAAGAAAATGTTGGTGGTCTATAAATGAAATTAGTTGCTCCTCCTTTCCTCATCTTTTCTTCCCCCACTGCTACATACTTTTTATTTGTGACACTCATTTCAGAAAGATGATCTGAAGTTTTTTGCCTCTGTTTCTCTCTTCAAACAGTTAAAGTGGAAATGGCTTTTCTGACAAGGCCACAATTTTTAATATAATACATTTTCTAGGTCATAACTATGATAATAAAAAGAGTAAAGTGCAGTGTATGTTATAAACATTTAAGGCTCAAATTCAGGCTAACACTTGAAAAAGAAATAAAATGCTATTGGCTTGATTTTAACATCAGTATTTCTTCTTCATTTTGAGCAATGTGTTTGTCTATGCACTGAAGAAAAATTTAAAATAATTCAAAAAAATTGGGTCTTGTCAGGAGTTGGTTATACTTTTGCATTTTATTTCAAAGACTGAGTTCCCAACAGGGACCTAAAACCAAATCAATAGTCTGAAGAGTTTCATGGCAGAATTCATGCAAGTAATGTAGGCACAGATTGCATTGCATATAAGTTTACTCATATATTTTTTAGTCTTTCTTTTTTTTTTTTTATTTTTATGTATTTCTTTATTCATGACTATTCATCCTCTGGGATAAATTCAAAATGCATGGATTTTATTAGATAAACTGCAGTTTTTTGACTGACATTCTGGTAATATTTTTCTTCTTTTTGGCTGATTCTTTTCATTCCTTTTTAAGAAACATCAAAGAGTTGAATGCTGTTTTGGACAATTCACATGTGACAATACAGACATAACAGTTTCCTTCAATTCCTGTGAAGATCTGAATGCCTCCTCAGTTGAAGCTGAAGTGAAATTAATGGTTTTAAATAACACTAATAGTAAAAACAAAAAAAAATCAACACGAAGAAAGCAAAACAGCCCTGTATCCATCAGACTGTTTTCCTAACCTACACAAATATTACAAGGCTGCTTTACCAACTTCAAGGGTGTTTGAAACGAATTACAACTTATATTCCCTACCAATTAAGACAACTACAATGAAGGGTTGAAAGAAATACAGAAAAAAACAATTTGTAGAAAATAAGAGTAGTCTTGGTAAAGAGGAAGCCTAGATGCATTCTGGTGTCCTAAAGGTGATGGATGAATTGCATCCAGGCATTTGAATTCTGTCCACTGATTGTCTTGAAACATCTTCATTAACTGTAGAAAGCTGCATGTAACCAGTAGTTAAGCTTTTTTTCCAAACTTATCAACAGATTTTGTAAAACAGAGTATGTAACTTTAATATATTTCCTTTTTGTGTCCACAACATTTTATGCCCCAGAAGTTATTTAAGTGTTGCTGAACTGTGAGTGCAAAAGACTGCTTTGGAATGCAGAGGCAGCTGAGGAGATGACCCTGATATCTGATCCTTGACATAGAGGGGCTTGCTAAGGGGATCCTGACACTAAAGTGAAAGGCCTGGATGCAACAAGAAGAAGGGTTTGTGCTTGCTATTTTCATCATCATCATGGCTGGGCTTCACGAACGAAGATTTGAGAAGGGCTCTACCCACGCTTGCTACAAGCACACTGATATGCAATTCTTTCTGCGTTGTCTTTTCTCCTCGAGAGTGATCCTGGGCGTGTTCTCAAAAGCAGCGGCAGCGTTGTAGATGGTGTGTCTCCAGGCCTCCCAACTGGAGGCCAGGGTAGGCCAGTGGTGGTGATCAGTGTGGCCAAGGCTGAGGGATTGTTTCAGGCAGTCTTTGTATCTCTCTTTGGGGCTCCTCTCTTGCGGCAGCCAGTGGCAAGTTCCCCACAGAGCACAATCTTAGGTAGTCCTGCATGCTGGAGATGTGCCCTGCCCAGCAGAGCTGTGTTCTCAGCAGCATGGCCTTGATGCTCGTGAGTGCTGCCTGTTCAAGGACAGACGTGTTAGTCACATAATCCATCCAGTGGATGTTTAGGATTGTATGCAGGCAGCGCTGATGGAAGCGTTCCAAGATGCAAGTGGTGGTGGTAAATGACCCACGATTCAGATCCGTATAAAAGAGTAGACAGTACAATGGCTCTGTAAA
>JAYRBT010000093.1:32483532-32508820 GCA_036023395.1 Myiotriccus ornatus
TAAATGTTCATGTTAGTTTCCCAAATCCAGTCTCTTTTGTCTGCATAAACCTTCTCTCAACTAATAGTAATTGTGTGTGGGGTGTGAAAGCAAATTGGCGCAGAGCAAAACCACGACAATGTTATTATTGCTTATCCTAAATTGTCTTGTCTTACAGTGTGACAACATTAAACAGAATTGAAGTTCAGTTCCTTTTGGACAACTTATAGAAAGAGCTTTTGGAGTCTCTAGAAAATCACTGAGTACAAAAAAAAAAAATCCTGAAAAAAAGGATGAATAGAAATCAAGGCAAACACCTGAGCAGCCAAATGGACAGCAAGAGACTAAAGTCCTATTTCCTGTTTGTGAAGAGAGTCGAACTCCTAACAAATGTTAAATTGGACTAGAAAATGTTTATGAGAAGAACTTTGTTCAAGCCATGTGGCTTAGATGAATTCTCTTTCCATTTACATTTCAGACAAATCAAATTAGTTTGCCAATATCTTATACTGCAGCCTATATTAAAACAATGTTAAATGGATGGGACAGGCCTCTTTTGGTTTGTAAGGGGAGCCTTAAGGTTTACATATTCACCCTAACAGAAAGAAATAATAGTAAGGAGTGTTAGTGAACAGAGATTAATTGTGGTTTCAGTAACTTTACCTATGTACTCATCGTGGCAGAGGGTTAGAAATAATTATTTCTTTACAAAGCAGACCCTTTTTAATCTCAAATGAAAGGAGATTTTTACATTTTACTTCAGATATCTAAGCACTAAAAGAACCCTTTAGCTGCTTTTTATATATGGTAATATGAGAGAAAATAATAATAATGATGAATAGAAAGCAAGACAAGCATGTGGGTAAATTGTTAACAAGAATGCCTTTTGAAAAGATAACTTCCCCATTTTGTGAATATATTTCTATTGCACATTAAAATAAGGTTATTTCACCACATTTTAGAAGAAAATTCTGGCTTTGGGGTTTAAGAAATAGAGGACAAATTCTGGAGGTTAATAGAGCTACAGACTGTGAATGGTCTTCTTACTACCTCTATTTGGATAAAAGAACATTTACAACAATAACTGTAACTCCATGGAAACATTTCCAGTGGAACTTTTCATATAGAAAAGAACCATCCAAATTTGAAACATATTTATAAGCTTAAATCAGTGGAAGTTAAATAAATGTTTTGACTTTTCAATATGATTATTAGTTTGACTAGTAGGCAACTGTCATATATATATACATATATATATATGCAAAATGTTTGGACTAATATTCAAAAGGATTTTGCATGGTCAAGAAAGTTACAGTTTACATCCATGGGATATCATAAATTCTTCACATGAAATAATAAGTTTCAGATAACTTTAATGAGAGCTATTCATAAATGGCTTCTGAAACCAGGGAGAGCTTAATAATGAACAGAAAATCAAACATATTATAAAAAAATATTATTAAAAGTGAATATAAAAGGGAAGCTTCTGTGTGTTAAAACCAACAACAAAAACTCCAACACAAAACCAAAAACAGATCAACCAACAAACAAACAAACACAAACAAAACCAAACCAAACCAACCAAACAAAAACCCCAAACCAAACAAAAACCATAACAAACAATTGAAACCCCAACAACAAAACAAACAAACAAAACCCAAGTAAACCCAAAAATAAGTAGCCACCCACAAAAACAAAACAAATTAAGAAATACTAAAAACAAAACAAGAAGCCACAAAACAAAACAAAACAACCTCCCAAATTAAGAACTCGGAGTCAGGCTTCAGATTTAATTCTATCATCTGTCTTTCACACAGGAATTGAAAATAAGACAAAGCCCAGAAGTACTGATATGCTTTGAATGCTGAGTTAGTAAAGAAGTTTGTTGATTACAACTGGAACTGCTGTAAAAGGAGAAAAAACTGATAAATTAATGATTTAATAGCCAACATCACTGTACTTAAGAGATTTCTGATTCCACTGGTGATATACCATCAATAAAGTTCTCAGATGTACAGTCTGATGTCAGCTGTATGTCCAAGAATAAGGCATATACCAAATAGTAACACCTAACACTGAGAAATTGTTCCTGGAAACATGATATCTTTTCAGGTAAAGGTTATTTTTTTAACAATTACGATTATTATAATTCTGAAAATATACAGAATAGGAAAATATCAGTCTCCTAACTACACACCTGATTTGGAACTATATGTAAAAACGTTTGCTTCTTACTATTCCCTTATTCCTTTATTCTTAGTAGCATATAATCTTAGGAGATGAGATTCAATGGAAAACTGAATGTTCATTCAGAAAGTGTCCCATCTTAGCATAAAAAATTTAGTAAAATACGGTGAAATTGCCTAAGTGAAAAAAGATACAAAGCTGCATTTAAAATGTTGTAGTCAAGTGAAAAACTGAGTGCTATTGAATCTTACTATTCTAGTCACTTACTATCCATTGCAGTGAAAAGATTTATGTGACAGTTAGATTTCAACTTTTTAAATTAAAGTTGTTATACACAGTATTTTTATTTTCCTTAGAGACCTGAAAAGCATTTTTCTCCAGCTTGAATTTGATACTTTAATTTGATGCTTAAGTTTTTTTCTGAAAGTTTTAGTTAAAAACATTGTGTTCTCCTTCCCCCCTGCTTCCACTGCATATCCTAAATACAGATGTGTTTCATAGTTTGGTCAAACTTGCAGTCATAACTTAATCAGTTTTTGTAAACAAAAAGAGATATAAGCTTTTCCTTGTGCATCAGTCAGTGTGGAGTTACAAAAATGTTAACAGATAAGCAGAAAAAAATTTATAACCAGCTTCATTGCATAGATGTGGAGAGATGGATGAGGGTAAAATTAGAGGAAACGGAGAAGCTACGTTTATATCCTAACAGAAGTTGCAATAGTGTGGGAACTATCAAGTGAAATGCAGTTGCTACTTCCTGGATGGAACCTATTCCATTATGATTGTCCTTACACAAAATCTGCTATTGGAAGCTTTTGCTAAGGGGATGGAATGAAGGGTGGAGTGGAGTGGAAACACCATGGCCAGGCTCTGATGAAATCCTTGAATGGAGGGGAAGTCAGTGGTACTTGTACATCAATCAGTAACAAAGGTATATATAACTAGAGTCACTCTACCTAAAGAGAAAGAAATTGCATGAAAGTTGAGAATGGGGAAAAGTTAAGGAAGACTCCAATGTAACTTCTGGCATGAGTCAACAGGCTGAACCTGTCTTGACCCCCACAGGGATGCCCACTGAGTAAGAATCGTACTCTACGCACTAAATACTTCAACTGGGGTTAGAGCTTATCTGTATATTACTTTGAATACATTCTTGCAGTCAGATGCTGTCAACAGCAAGCCTTGAACCTGAACCAGTGACAATTTCCTGTTAATAAGGAGTGTTATTCTGTAGACTGTTAGTAAGAGTCCTTCGTGGGTGCTGGCAGTCACTGGAAGTGGGTAACACACCCAAATAAAGTGGGAAGATCCACTGAGGGGTCTCCCTTATGCTGTTGGTAGGTGTCCCTGAACAAATCAGTCACACCACTCCCCAGTCCAGAGAGGTTGTTCAGTAAAAGGTGCCCATTTTTGCAGAAAGAGAGGAGGTAGCGTTAGGTCTGGACAAGAGTTAGAACCTAAGTGATGAAGACGTGGTGAAAAAGGTACAGGAAAAATAAGAACAAAATCATTTGCAAACTAGAAAGGGTAATCCATGGGGATTTTTAGTCATATGGGTCTCTGAAAAAAGAGCATTTTGGGGGTGTGTGATAACAGTGGCTTGTAAGAACAGGGCTGACTTTCCTTTTCCTTCTTTCATACACTCCATTCACTTATCCTTGTAATACACAGCTGACTTCATGCCTAGAGCTTAATTACCACTTATCAAAGCTGCCCAATAAGTGCTCTCTTGTAGTTTATAACACAAGTGCAGTGTCTCAAGAGACTTAATGTGTTTATTTTTTCTTTGAAGCTGTCAGCCTTACAGTAGTGTGCCTTGTGAAACCCAAATGGGGAACTCACAAGCTTCCACACAGCAGTACCAAACAACACACTGTTGCCATCAACTTGCCTTCCAGGTCACTTCGGCAGTTCCTACTCTCTGATGCATCCCCTGGCATGGCAGGCTGCTTGTCTTTATCTTCAGAGGAACTGCAGCACAGAAAATCTGGAGTTTTAGGCTGGGAGTCAGGAACCATCACCAACAATTGCCAATCACACTACATGGAAGCTGACTTTGCTTCATCTGCACATTTGACCAGTATCTTAAATCAAGACTCTTAAATAACGGAATACATACATTGGATTTATTCCAATCTATTCCCCCAGCTAAGTTTTCCTCCCAACTATCAAATAAAAGTTAAGTGCTTACACTCTATGAGCCTGTTTCCCCGTTTTAGTTTGGAGTAGCAGCATGGTTTCCATTAGTGTACCCCTCGTTGTAAGTCGCCCACAAAGTGGTTTTGCTGCTTGTGAAATATATTACTTTTCGAGGAAATTAAAATGAAAACTTCAAATCTGATGCTTAAAAAATAGTTTCCACCTTGAAATGCAGCGGTGGTGATCTAAGCCAATGAGTGACGCCTGAAAAGCTCTGGAACACAGGCGTGGTGGGAATGTGAAACTAAATAAAGTAGTAGAATGCTGAATACCACGGAGTGTAGTTGTACAGATCTCACTGCAGACTTCTTCAGTCTGTCTTTTCACTCCTTTTCCACCAGTTTATTTGCTCGTATTAAAAAAAAAGAAAAAAAAAAAAAACGACCTCTCTGAGACTCTAGTATCTAGTTTCTAGTATTATTCTTCTGGCTCATTACTTCTCTGGTGATAGATGTTCATTTAAGAAAGCCTAATATTGTTAGATAATGCATTAGACCTTTGCTGATTTTTTATTCTTGAGATCCTCAGCAAAGTTTCCTGGTGTCACTCGCTATCTTTCAGGGTATCCCACAGAGTCTATCAAACAGAGTTTCTGCTCTGTAGTTCAACAAATTTTATTCTAATAGCTGTAATTACTGATCTTTATCTCTAACAAGCCTTATGTCTTTATCTTGTTATGGAAATTTAATTTATTTTTTATTAACAGTCTTATTTATATGGATAGAGATGTAATTATGAAATTTTATATCTCTTTTATAACACATTTTCAATTGTATTGTGATTTGCAAGTGATAGCCCTATGATAGCCAAATGGATGTAAAATTTTCACCTCTTTTGTTGTGTTTTTCTTCTTTACCTGTGGGTAGTGCCTAAAAATAATTTACATTTTCTGTAGTAATATTTCTCAAAATTAATATCTATTTCCCTCTTTATGTCTGATTCAAACTGTAGCATTTTCTTCATGTTTTTATGGTTTATATTTATAAAGTAGCAAAACACCTCTACAGGAACTAAAAAATCTCCACCTCTCTTTTTATGAGGGAAAACAACATTTCTTTGGAAAACACAATAGAGGAAAAGGGGTGCCACCATTTAAGCAAACTGCATATTCTGTCATATATTTTATATATATTTCTGTTATAAGTCTAATACTGTTTTTTATTTCAGAAGTAGATAGGATACATAATAATTCAGTACCATTTTAAGACCTCAGTCATCTATTTCTTCCATTAGATCTACTTTCATTTGGAAGTAGTTCTGTTAACTGTCCCATTTTATATTCAGGAATATTCCTTTAGCTTCATGAAACAATTGTGAGTAATCTGGTCTGACATAAAAGTAATTTTCTCCATGCTTGTTTTAATCTCTGTTACCAGAAGGAAAAACTCCAATGTTTGCTTTTAAATTCATAGAGACTATATATATTGATATCTTCGAAGAAGTAATTTTAGAGAACATTTGTGATACAGATGAAGAAAGATGAAAATAAGTGACTGTTGGATGCACAGTACAGTAAGTTTGCAATTTAGCAATAAGCAGATTCTGTACTTCATTTATTAGTTTTTAATAATGCGTATCTTTCTAATAGATATGGGTTTATCTCTTAGTGTAAACCCATACCAAAATGTGGGCATTAGAAAACAAAGACACTAAATATTTTCAATGACCTTATTTCCAAACTGTGTGTTTACAGACCATATGCAAAATGCTTAGAGCTGATAACACATTATTGCAACGAATATGCATAATATAAAAATCTGTTTTTGTTCCTGAAGTAGTTAGCTGAACCTAAAACAGCCGTGAAACCAATTTTACATCTCCCTCTTTCCCGGACTACTTCAGTGCCACAGTAGAAACTTACCTACACAGCGTGTGTGGAGTATGTTTTGCACTGAATAGGAAGACTTGTGCTTTTGTGTTTATGTGATCACCCTTGGTTTGTTGAGGTCTCATTTTACTGCTGCTGGACTTAACAAAATTTCATTGCACCTTAAGCTGTGTCAGTTTTCACCTGCTAGAAACAGCACAGTAAGACAATGTTGAAATGGCAAAGTGCTTGCCACTTACTTTGCAAGAGTTTGATCAATGTGTGCAGTAGACATTTTTGTTTTCACAGCATGTTAACAGACTCTTATAAGACAGTGCATTCTTCTCACATTTGCTTTTGTTGCATATTATTCCTCCTCACCTTTTCTTCACATACACTTCATTTTATTCCAAATGTTCTGAACTATCTGTTTCCCTCTGTTGCATGTAAGATAACTACTTTTCTTGTTGCTCCCTTTTTTTGCACATTTGGTTCCACAAATTATCCACAGACATTTATTTGTTCCATCTTTAACTTAACTTCTACACTCTCGACCTTTACTTCCACTGAACTTTAAAGTCTGCAGATTCTATTTCAGATCTGAAGAAGGCATAGCAGAAAAAAATCATCCAATTTTTCCAACTTTATTAGGTTATTCCAGTAAAATATATTATTTCCAGCTACTCACTTTGTCCTGTCCTCCTTGCATCTCACAGTAAATGAATATTAATATTATGGATATTATTTTTATTCTTTCAGTATAAAAAAAAAGTAACTAAACATATTTTTGCTCTACAAGAATGTTTTTGTGAAGTGCTGACTTCACTGAGTGCTCTGAGATTCTCAGAGATGAATTACCACACTTGAGGCAAATACAAATGCTTTCCCATTCCACTACATATGTAAGTCTTAAAAGTGAATATGAAAATCATATGCATCCCTTCCTTGACTGCATAACTTCAGCAACACAGAAATTAAAAAGTCCTTACATATTATAGTACTGTATCATGTGACTAGGCAACAAATAGAAGGCACATGCTCCACAGACTGATTTATTTATAAAACGTAATTATAATGTCCAAGTGATATACATGCTGTCACACAGATTCTTAATGATCAGTTTAGCCAAGGATATTTAAATTCCTTGATGTCATGAAATTACAATGTCACAAAATGACAGGGTCAGTCAAAATCATAGGAACTTTTCCTAGATACTTTTTTTCGAAAGCATTCAATGCTTGCCACAGATGATTTTATGGACAAATGAGATGGGTTCCCATGAAGAACCTCCATCTGCTTTTTCTACTACTGGAAAGCACATATCTAATCTGGAAGCTACATTTCTGCTATTCCACTCCAGTGTTTTCAACAAACAAAATATCCCATTCATGTTCATGTATAGAAAGTACTACACAGAAGAAATGCAAACATAATTCCTGCTTTATATATCTGCCACCATGAAAAAATTCAACAATAAGTTGAAAATAGTTACAAAGAGTAATGCTTATGATGTGTATGTAACACAAGCACATTGTAGAAAAGTAGAAGAAAATGTAGTATGTAACAGAAAGCAATCTTGTGACAGAAGTCAGAAAAGTAAGGAAATAGGTATTTCGTGGTTAATGAAAAGAATGAGTTGGCAATATGCCACCAGTCAATACAGTACATTTCTACAGTTAAAACAAACAAGCAAACAAACAACAACAACAAAAAACCTAGAAAAAAAAATAGAAAAGACAAATAAGAACAGTCACATTGCTTAATATACCAAGGTCTTCATAGAATCCTTTGGTTAATTTTCCCCTTTCATCCACAAGCCACACCTGTCAAAGGCAATCAATGCAGTGCTGCCTGTTTGCTGAAGCTGCACCAGTTCCTAACAGTTATGTATAAGCCAGCTACAAGTAGATGGTCTATTAATTTCGTGGAATTGGTATCTTGTGACAGAAGCATATAAATTTCCAAAATAATTGCTATCAGGTTAAGTGGAAGCCTCATTCCATTTATTAGATAAATATGTTGATGCATTTCTCTTCAGTAAGGCACAGTAATTGAACAGTATAATTATAAATGTTTAAGTCTCTATCTCAAAACAGGACTCCTTCTAACTTAGCTGATGCTCCAGTGAGCAATCTGTGTTAGTAGACATGTTATTAAGTATAAGTGTAACAAAGTTTTACGTTTGTCTATTTATCAATCTAATCAAATCTTACTGCATAATCACTAGGTTTACTGCAACAAAATTCGGCTACAGTACATCATTATCACAGTGTAATTACTGCATAGTTAAGGTCATGCCTTTGCTCATTGGCATAGTCCTGTGTGTTACTTAAGATAGTAAATTTTAAGCAATCAATAAGACTTTTTAGAATCTGATTACTCGAACATGTGTTATCCTCGGCATTATCTGTGTACTCTATCAAGGAACTGCATTTACAGAAAAAATTGTGAGAATATTTTCCATAGAATATTCCTCAAAAGAAACATAAAACATAAAATTGGGTTAATTTATGTAGTCAATTCATGGAAAAAAAAAAAGGAAAGAAAGCTAAAAATAAATATGATACTGTGAACTATAAAAAAGTATAGCAAAAGGTTTTTCTCATGTTTTCAAAATGAAGGGAAAAAATTTACATTTAAGGTAAAAGGTCTAACCCAAGTTTTATAGTACTCATGATGAGCGTTTGCATCTTCTCCAACCTTTACTTCTGTTGAAGATTATTTGTTTAAAATTTGCTTCCAGTCCATACTTGATTTTTTACCTTTGTTTTCTCTACTTTCGTTATGTTAGCCTTATAAATCACTTGTAGTTTTTCATAAGGTAAATACATATTGAAAGTTATGGATTTATGGACCAAATGAACCTTCTTACAAAGCATAGCACATCGTTATTTGTTGTTTAACTCAACGTGCTGGAGGGATAGAATGGAGGAGGATGGTAAATGGATCATTTTAGAAATCAAAGCTGAAATGAAAGAATGAATGTCTGAAGAGATAATTGGACTTGTTCTCTGTTTAACTGGTAAGGAAGTTTCCAGAATAGCAGGTGAATGAGATCCATCTCCTCCAGCTTGGGAAATGTGGATACATTTGACTAGGCAGAAAAGTTAGCGAGTAAGAGAGGCTGATCTTCATGTACTTTAAATGTTGACCTACTGTATGCATGGAAACTCCATGAATGGATTTGCAGCTTTTAACAAGCCAAATTTTGAAAACCAGGTTCTGTGAGAAGAAAACTTAAGGGCTTTTTCACACTGTGGGTCAAAAGGAAGATAGCTAGTGTTGGCTGGAATGGCCATTGATTTGCATGCAGGACAGGTCAGAGGACTGTAAATAGAATTCCAGTGTTCATCACTTCTTTGCCCTTGGCTGAAGAAGCTGCACAGTTGAATTCCAAAAAGAAAATCGAGTATTCAGTAGTTCTATCTATCCAATTGTTACCCAAGAACCTGGTACTCTTTCACAAGACAAGCTATTAACCATTGTTAAATAGAGGATTTCAGAATAACTTTGGACTGTGCATATTATTTTCTCTATAAAAACACCCAAATCTTCTAAACTTAAGATGCTGCATATGAGAAATCCTGAAATTATTTCACGCATCTGACTGCTTTGAACATTTTGCCTGACATATCTTTGAAATGTTGTTGTCTAAATAATGATTAGCAGGCTATTTCTGGTTTATTGTTTTATACCACAGTGGACTGAGATAATTTAAACTGATTCATGTCTAGTAGCTGTAGAAACATTTCAAGACATATATAATTATGTCTGATACTAAATAATAGACGTTGTTGGAATTTGAGTCATAACACTGAATTACTCTCATATAGTGATGCTTCTAGAAAAATATGGTGTTAAGTGGTTGTTGATCAGCACTGAAAAAACCAATAGGTGGGTTTATAATGAGCTCTTAGCTCCTGACTGTTAATTTGCCAGTTTTGATATGAACAATGAGTTCTTTAATATTTGCAATGTGCATAAAGCAAGTTTGAGACTAAGCTATTCCAGTTTTGCTTGTGTACTTGCTGTTTCATTTTCTGACTGCTGCAGATGTTCTTGGCCTCATGTTTTGTAGCAAGAATTGTTGCTTTACATGCAGTGATAGCAATGATAAAATATCTGTACTTTAAATTTTACTGAAGTTTGGTCTATTAATATTTTCACCTGCTCATTAACTTGTAAAAAGTTAAACTTGTGAAAAACAAACCACAAACCAACAAAACTTTAGAAGACTGAGCAACTATTAATGAATCTTCGGGAAGAATCTGTTTTTATTTGAAATAGTATTTCTTTTGACAGTGCACTGCATTCATTTTCTTAAACACATGAATATATTTTTGCTATAGTTTAACTCTAGCCAACAGCTAATTACCGTGCAGCCTCTCACTCACTCCCACTGTCCGCCAGGGTGGATGGAGAATTGGAAAGAAAGAGTAAACTTCATGGGTTGAGTTAAGAACAGGTTACTATTTGAAACAAAATAAAGCATACAAATAATATTCATCATGGCTAGGCTTCGTGAACAAAGATTTTATTTGTTTTTTTTCAATTTTCAAACAAATAATATTAATGTACTGCTATTAGTGCCCGTAATACTAATAGTAATGAAAAGAGGAGAGAAATAAAACCCCAGAAGAGCAAGTGTTGCATAATACAGTTGCCCACCACCTGCTGACCAATGCCCAGCCCATCTCCCAGCAGTGAGCAGCAGCTCCCAGACAACTGCCCCCAGTTTATAGACTGGGCATGATGTTCTGTGGTGTGGAATGTCCGTTTGGTCAGTTCAAATCTGCTGTCCTGGCTGTGTTCCCTCCCAGTTCCTTGTGCACCTGCTCACGGTCAGATCATGGGAAACTAAAACAATCCTTGACTTAAAGCACTACTCAGCAACAACCAAAGCATCAGTGTGCCATCAACATTTTTGTCATGCTGAATACAAACCACAGCAACTGCACCAGCTATTAAGAAGGAAATTAGCTTTATACCAGCCAAAACCAGGATATTTGTATCACACATAATTTACACTCAGAAATGCAGAAGTCTGCCTGAACTTCTGTGTAATAATGTCTGGGTTTTTTTGTGTTTGTTTACAAGGCAATACACTTAAAAAGTGATGCATTGTACTTCAGCTTTGTGACCTCTCCTAAATTCAATCAGCTTGACTCTTCTATCACTCTCCTTTAATGTAATATGCTTCCACTGAAATGAATGGAGTTATTCCAGTGCCCAACTCTGAAAAGATTGTGTAGCTTTTGGAAAATCTCTGCCTTACTTAACCGTATCTACTTTAAATAAATTCCCAAGAACTGTCCACCTACTATGAGCACACATTTTTCTTATGCTCTCTCTCCATTTAAAAGGAACAGAAAATGTAAAATGTTTGCTACACGTATATGAGTGAAATACATTTTTTTTTGTTATATTACTCACTTTTAGCCATTTAAATAATTATTCTGTACCATTTTTGGTGATTTAACTATCTATGAATATCAACCACTGTCTAGTTTGCCTGCAACTTTGCTGATACTGTTACAGCTTTTAAGTTTTGGAGGATGTTATGTTAGAAAATACATTCAACACAATAATTTATTTGCGAGAACTTTTTGGAAGGCAAAATAATTTAGAACAGTTTCTTAAATTTGTCAGCTTTCCATCTGATTAATGGCATTTTTAATCGTGACCTCAATATACTTAACATACAGAATTGTTCAACAAAAAAATAATCTTCTTCTCCACCACCTTCATAAGATGTTGGACAATCCTTTAAAGGATTAAAAATTGTTACTTAGAAATCAATAGGGAAAACTATCATTGACCAATTGTGAGCAAGATTTGTAAACTCTTATTTGTACCATCTGTGTTATATTTGAATTGTTTATATATTTGTTAAGCAAACCTAATCAGCAAGTGATCAATATAAATTGTCTATCATGTTCTTATCTAATTTGTAATTGTCAGTTATACTGGGAAAAATAGGGAATTCATTTAGCAGAAAAAAAAATCGAAAGAACTTTTAAAATCATATCACCTTTTACATTATTTTGGGGTAATTTAGAAGATTTTATATTGATGTTATGCTTATGTGGGAGAAAGTGCCAGTAAGAAGAGTTACAAAAAATTAAGATTCATGAGTTATATTTCTCTCTGAGCCCCAGTCAGAAGGTAAAAGATTATGGAGAGAACAAATTCTGGTGTTTCATGTTCTTGATTTTGCTAGTGCAGGATTTGCTGACTCTGCTACAGTGTGGGATGAGTAGGTAGATAAAAAATAATTGTATTCAGAGTTAGAGCATGACATTACCATGTGCACAGGGTCAAGCACAGTACCCGTAGGAAAAAGTGTGTGGGCTGCTGTGATTCCTCTGAGGGGCTGCAGTCACTGTCACAGAGCACTGGGGACTTGCTCGATTTTGTCATTTTCTTGAGGTGCAGCTTGGTGACAGATAATGATTTCCCCTCCTCTGTAGCTTGCTTTCTGTGTTAGTGTCTGCAGTGACAGTGAAGATTAGTGTAACTGAGGTGAAAGTTTTAAGAACTTTCTGTCATTTGCGTCCTCTTACTTTTCCTTATTGGGGTTATGCCAATTTTAATTCCTTTTATCCTAAGTGGGTAGCCTGGTTTGAACTCTGCTTTCAAGCTTGCAACAGATACATGCTGTGTCAAATTCCAGCACAATACACCCAATGTATAATTTAGTTTTTCCATGTTGCTATGGCACTAAAATATATGAAAATTATTAGATATTGTCTTTTTAATATGATAAGCCAACTCCTACAAAATTCATTTATTTAATTACGTGGAATGGAAAAAGCCTTATACTTCCTACACAGTAAATGCTTGAGTTCTTTCAGAATGTATGTCTCTAAAATTGTTGTAAGAATGAAGTTAGAATTGCAGACTATTTAAAATGCTTTGCCCTTATTGATGTCTCAGCTGAGATCAAGAGCTTATTTTCAAGCAAAACCTCAGTACTGTTCCCACTTAAACCAATCTGCATCTTAGATAATTTTTCAAAGTTCTTGTTCTCAAAAAAGGAAACATATTGCTCCAGGAGTGCATTTAATGCCCCACAATTGACAGCAGAGGCTTTTACTGGCTAATATAGACATAATGTGCATTAAGGTACCAGAATTCCAGTTCCACCTTTCACAATTTAAATTAATTATTTCTCTCTTTTTTTGGAACTGTCATGCTTTTTATGATTATATAATAATACCAGTTGTATTTTGACTAAATGAACTGTAGTATGCTTTTGATATGAACAGTAGTAGTAAAAAGTTCTAAGACAAAAACACAGTGGTCTAGAATACAAAAATAGAACTATGTACTCCACTTTTTGTTCTATCTCATTAATAAGTGGACACCTTTGCCTAATAATCACTGTTGTGCCAAATAAGAAATATTGTCTCAAGCGGCTATTTGTCTTCCTGGTTTTGACTTCAGCTGCCTGCAATAAAAATCCCTGTAGCTGCACAAAAAAGTAAGTCTGCTATCCTATTTTAGAAGTTTTGACACTACTCCCCCAGCTGTTTGCTCCAGAGGAAAAGAGAGAGAGGAAAAGCGAGAAAAAAAAGATAGAGGAGAAATTATTTCTGTGACCTTTTCTAGGACTAGTGAGTAATTGCATTAGTTGTCATACATATTTTCCTGTTTGAAGTATTTTAGAGCAAGAACAGCAGTAGCAGCAACAAAAATTCCTGTGTTTAGACTGAATAATTGTAGGCAGGTACTTATTAGTCAACACAGGAGCTGAATTAAGTCTGACAAGATGTCAGTACACCTACTGACCTACAGTGTGTTTATCTTAATATTATTTTCCTTTACATGGTATGGAAAACAAAACCATATTCTTCTCACAATGATTTATCCAGTATAACAGAATTCATACTTGTTTCATGTGAAATAATTTTGGCAGCAGTTGCCACAAAGTACTTCATAAGATGGCAAAGACCTGTTCTCGTGTTGCCTGAAATATGTTATATCTAACCTTACTTGCCTTATTTTGTTTTGCCATTCCTGGGGTACATCTTGAGGACTGAATTCAAAATCCTTTCTGGCAAACATCTCCAGTTGCCCTCAGTGACATTTCTAAGTAAAGCGAGGTTGTTTATTACATGATACAGAGATTTCTAATTGGTGAACTCGGAGTTCACCACCTCACGTCTGTTGTTTCTTTTCACACAATTTAAATAGCTGCAGACAGGTTGTCTGGTGGGGCCAGGCAGTGTGCGTTTGTTAGCTGTCTGCAGCAGCTCCATAATGACGCAGTATCGGACTTTGTGCCCACAGCAAAGGCAGCTTTCGGTTTTAAGCGTAAGGGATGTGGTGAGTAAGCAGTCAGGAGGAGAAGGGCATGCTCTCAGGGAAAGGTCAGCAGCTTTCCAGCCTGTTATGCTACACCGGACATCATAGTGTAAGCAGCCACAAAAGCATAATTGCACAAAGGGTGGAAAGTGTGTGAAATGGTGTCATGATCCAGCACTTCTGTGTTTTAAACTGATTGTGGCTAATTACTGCCCCGCTAGTCATCTTTACTGCCTCTGATTTTTTTTTTACTGGCTTTGGCTTGCTGACCTGTTGTTCTTCCTTTCTGTTGATAAAATATGAAGTGGAGACTGACATCAAAACAATGTGTTCCAGTGTGCTAAATATCAACATTCATGTGTGCATATAATTGTTAATCAATCAATGGCCATTATAAAACAAGCAAACCTACAAAAAAAAAATCCTACCCACCATTATTTTAGGGAAAATATAGTTTTGCTGTATATAAGTACAAAGCAATTTATTAAAAATTAAGTGTTGGCTGTCCAGTGGTCAGTCCTGTTCATATATCTTAAAATTCTAATCTCTCTCTCATTCTCACTCTTTTATCATAAAAGGACTGATGTTTGCTTTAGAGAAAATACTTCCATGATTTTCCCCCCTTTCTTATGTTGACATTTACTTCCGAGAAGAAGGAGGGCAAAAAAAGAAAAGGAAGTAAAGTGTAGTATTTCTCTAAAATCTTTAAGATATTCATACACAGTCATAAAAGTATACTCATTGTGCTATTGAGCTTCATCAGTTTCATAGAAATGTTATAAAATGTGTGGCACTGTGCATTTGCTAGAGAAATGTGTTGTATCATATTTCTAATCTGTCGAGTTTCTGCTATTTAAGTATTCCCTTCTTGTCAGACTGGACTCCCATTGCTGCTCATTCTACTGTCAGGTACATTTTTATTAGTGTGTCTGCAAATTCCAAGGTTGCAGAATTCCAAATTGGATGCAAAACACTCTTTGCTTAGTGCCAAAAAAGACATTTGCCAAAGCTGTATAAAGGTTGGAGCCTGTGATTGTTTTATACTGCTCACACTGGTATAGATTAATCTTGGTTCCAAATTGCTCTTTCTCCTTCTTATGGCTTAGAATATTGTACTTTGGTGTGAGGAAGCTGGCATTAAGAAGTAGTAGTGGTACCAGAAACAAGAAATCACTTACCTGCTAAACCAACCCACCACCTGATGTAAGCAAGGTTCTTTTTTCCCCTTCTGAAGCTACTTCAGTAACTTACAAACAATATGTTGTGTGAAGTCCATGAAAGGTATTTCATGGCCTTTGTCTGATGGGGTCCAGCTGGTTCGTATGAAATTCACCTAGGAGCAGGCTGTACAAGGCCTCCACAGAAGTTATTAAGGTGTATGTAAAGCTCTGTTGTGCACAAAGGAATGTCCTTCATGCACTGGAAAATGCATTGACAATACTGCAGCCTTCTGAGGGAAAAAGAGAGGAAAAAAAAAAAAAAGGGAAGTGGACTAGGATACTTTACTGCTTTTCACTTTTGCTTAACTAGTCATGGACTAATGTAAAGGCAGGATATTTAAAACACACAGGTCCTTATTTATGCTTAGATTCTGCCTGTAGAACAATGGCACCAAAATTTCTCTATGGTAGTTTTTTGCTCTTTGTCTCTGTTTTGTGGCTACACAGCACTCAGAGTATCTATACCTGTCATGCAAAAAGAAAGGTAAAAAAGACAACTTCTCTGTCCTGTTTAAGATATCTAATACTCTATTAAAAATATTTTACTGGAGATATATCATCTGTTCTTACTATTAAATTGATTTTTCTCAGTTGAAATCATGTTCCTCAGTCGTACCATTACAAAGCCCATGAATTCCTTTCCCTCCCCTAAGTCTTGGTTAATGACCTGTCTTTTTGTGATTATTTCTGTTGTACATCACAAAGCTGAGAACAGTATAAGTTGAAAGCAAGTGTTATTTTGTCACTTGCTCATGTTTTGTGCTTTTCAGAAAATTATGTTGTTGTACTTAATACATTTAAGACTCTGAACATAAAAAGAAGAAAAGCAAAGAAAATTTGTTTCTCAAAAAAATATTTACATCTGAATCTCAGCTTAATTCCTTAGTGATAGGTGGTGTTTTTTCTTCATATCTTGAGATATATTTTAAAAACTGATACGTTTTTCTTCTCTGTACTCTTCTCTGGTGTCCTTTTAATATACATAGATGCATTAAAACATCAGTACATTATGCGTTAGAAAACGTAACTGCACCGCCTCGTATAAGCTAATAAAAATAATGAAAACTTCTTTTCTAGAGGGAACAGCAATCCTACTTATGGCAAAACCATTTCTGAAACAGAAGAGCAGCGACACCAGTAGCACAGACAGGAGATGCTGTGCAGCTCCTATCCCCTCAGGAATGGCACGTAAAGCACTGCAAGTCTAATTAGATCTCAAGGGAGTAGGAAAGCCCATTTGACTGTCAATTTAAAGACAGCAGTGCCAGAGCACTTTTATTTCCAAAGACTTAGAATCTGAGTTATCTTTGCATGAGGCATGTGAATTTAGAGTATGATGTTTACTGAAAGTGGGTATCAATGTGCTTCACAGTGTTATGGAAAACATGCCCTGTCTTTTTATTACTCATATTAGCAGACTGAAAGAAAAGAAAACAACATTCAAGACTAGAAAGAAAATATATGGCTACCCACTATCAAAAGTAATGTTAGTGACCTTAATTGCAGAAAATTGTTCCTAAAGTGTAATCCATATACGTTCTCAACACTAATTCTTAAGAAACATCTTTATTCTGTAAAGTGTACGTATACCTGCATTTTTAAAGAATTTTAAAACTGAGCTGATTTTAAAACTTTCTTTTTTATTTTACAGTTGAGATTTCTGATTAGCATGAAATGAATCCTTTACATTATTATAATTAAATTAAGCCTGAATATATTTTAAAATTTTGATTTGGTTTACCACCAGTTGGTAAAATACAGTACTTGGAGTCAGATACTGTGTGCGTAAGTGTAGATGCTTCATGACACAAAAGCTTGAAAATTTTAGCTGTTTGACTGCAGTGTGGCCTTCTGATATTGTTCCTTTTAATTCGATCCAGCTTCAAGTCACAGTGGGACTGAAGGAAGGAGAGAAGGATCATCACAACCTGGGATAATTTGGGTTGAGAATGACCTCAGCCTGGACAGGGGCGTTCATTTCATGTCACCTGCAAAATCTATTAACAATTACTTTGTCACCTTTCCTTCTTCAGGTCATTGGTAAAGATGTTAACAGCACCTCTAGATCTGATCCAAGTGTAGGGAACAGCTTTGAGAAGACAAAGGATATGAACATATGCTGTATAGACCCTGGAAGTGTGACCCTTCTCAGTGCTGATGGTATGATGATTGATAGATGATTGTCTCACCGCTGATCACTTGAAGAAAATCTTTTCCCACCCCTTATATTATTCTTTTATTTATTCCTATAAATTAAAATATATGGACCGGTTTATCTGTTGTATCCAAACATCTCTAAGGTGAAAGGAACTTCTGATGGGAAGAAATTAAGCCTGCAATTTTTCAGAGATAACCTAATCCACAGTGGACCATCAGGCTGAATATTTAAATAGGTGGGAATTCTCCAAGATAGTGATGCTCTGGGTTCAGTAACTTGTTAAAAATATAGTGGTAAACATAATGCATTACTGTAACTGTTCATCTAACCTGTTTCTTATAGGAAACCAAAGTGATGCCTATCACATCCACTGTACTTTTGTGGTGTCCAGTTGTTCTGGTTACAAATATGGATTCTACAGTTTTTCTTATTTTCAACAAACTGCCTATTCTCCCTTTGTGCTGTTGTCAAATTATAGCACTTGTATCTTCCTCCTTCAATGAGTTCCTTAGCTTTACCCCACTTTTTGAGAAAAAATTGCACTTTTCT
The DNA here is from genome assembly GCA_036023395.1 of Myiotriccus ornatus. Lineage (NCBI taxonomy): Eukaryota > Metazoa > Chordata > Aves > Passeriformes > Tyrannidae > Myiotriccus > Myiotriccus ornatus. The sequence continues at coordinate 32,501,939 of JAYRBT010000093.1, forward strand.
GTCCTAGTCTATCTTCTTTCATATGGACCTCCCCATTAGTTGTTTTGGGAGAAATGGAGAAAAATATATACCCATCTCTGTGATGCTGATTATTTTGATAACATGTGTATTGGCCCTCATACCTACATATGATGTAGATATAAGATCATACTGATGTACTCTTTCTTGAGTACAATTCCTGAAATCAACTCTGCAGGTGGTTCACGCCAAAGCACATCTGATTTTGTGAGATTTTTTAAAACACTTATCTGCTTAAAATGAAACTCTACAGACAAGAAAATTTAGCCTTGGAATTCATGTCAGATGTGGTATATGATTTAGTCAACAAAACCAGAAAGTCTTGGAAATACTGGAAGTCTGATTTCTGCTACTTCCAGTGTAGCAGAATACTTTTGGAGGTTCATCCCAGGCTCCACTCTCAGTCCTGGAGCTGGGAAGGGGTATGTGCTGCATTTTTCAGATGTGTGATAGGTTACTGATTCAGCTTTGAGGAGGTGGTATGTCTGCTGGTCTTCTGTGTGGTAGGACAGGTCTGTGGAACTGATAATAAAAAAGAAGCTGCATTCTGATATCAGATACTCTGGTCTTGGGGTTATATTCTTCCAGAACTGTCTGTCTGTATGCTTTGATTTAGAGTCCCCTTTGAGCTGGAACAAGACCTCTCTAACTATTGAGCTGATTTATATATGAATAGAAGCAAAAATACCTCATTCCTCCACTTGAACTTTGTGAATTATGGTTATAGTCTAGTATAAATACATGCATTTCCTTTTCCTCTAGCTAAATAAATGATGAAAATTTGAAGACAAAATTACAAAGTAAATTTTAATCTAAAATGGTTTCTCTCTGAAACTGAGTTTTTTCATTTTTGAATTGGACTGAAATTTGTCAGGTGGACTGTGTAGACCTCAGGTGATATCTGGGAAACAGGTGATCTTGATACAGAAAAAAAGGGTTTTCAAAATAGTTTTTAAATGTTAATTTAATTGGAGTTAACTATAATGCAGTGAATAAACAATAATTTCCAAGTCAATAAAGTCAGGTAAATAAATGGATGCAGGCAGCTATAAATTATTTTACACAAATAATAAAACAAAATCTTAACACTGGAAAAAACCCGGTATCTTTAATTATGTTCTTAGGGAATCTGCCAGGTGGGAATATTTACATGAGACTGAATTCTCAGTCAGCACTGGAGATCTTCTTTTTTTCCACTCTTACAAATAAAACTGAATTCTATCTTAAGAAAAGTAGGCACATCTTGTTTGTTATTTGTGGTCAGATTTATTTGATCGAGTACTGGTTCATTTCTTGCTTCTGCTGCATTACTTTACAAATGCCTGGTATTTTATTTCACGCTCCACGTCTTAGACTAATTTGTGTCAAAGGATGACCTGTATTATCTGCAGCTTTTTTTGATGTGTTTTATATGGTTTATTCCTTCAAAGCTGACACGTCAAATGACACAAGCACTGCAGTTACTGAATCACAACTTCTGAGAGGCACGAGTTTCTAGTAGAAACAGCAGAAAGGCTGCAAGGGAGGGGATGAGTGGACGGGGAAAAGGAGAAAAGATAAGAGTTTAGTGTGGCATTGGGTGATTTTATGGTATCAGTTTGCCAAGCCTAATGGTCAATTTTCAGAATAGTTCTCTGTGAACTGTTGCATATTTTCAATCTCTTGTTAAAGTCCCAACAAACACAGAGCCCCAAAAAAACATTTTTAGTGTGAATGTTTCACTTGTAAGTGAAGTGTCAACAAGGAAGTGTTTCTTAAATCTATCATAAATACAACAAAAATTAGTTTCTTCAACAACTGGCACCTCAACTCTATCTACTAAGTAAAATAAACCAGCTCATATAAGAATAGCTGATTATTTGTTCTGTTATCCAACTTTTGTTCAAAGCAAGCTAAGCCTGAACAAGTAAGACTGTCTTTGTAAACCAAGATATATTCCCTGGTTTGTTGTTTTTTTCTTTTTTTTTTTTTATTTTCAAGAGATGAAAGGCTAACCTAAAAGTTTATAGAACATTAATAACTAATAATGATGTAAAAGAGTCAAAGAGAAGCTATTACAATACGAGGAAAAGCAGAATTCTGCCTTGCTTGGCTCTCTTACTTCTAACCTTCAGAGTGCCTGATATTTGATATTTCTACACATTATGTTTCCACCACATTATGTTTCTACAAAATAAATAATGTTTAAGGCAAATGTTTAGAGCATAGGAACATTGATTGTTGAATTTTTCAATTATTTGGCCAGAATCTGGTAAAAACTAGAAGCTGAGCTATGGGACTACATTCTTAACTTAGAGTAATGCAAGTGCAGTTAATGAATTAATGCCAATTATCTGCAGCTGGAGAGTAAATATTGAACATTATATTCTAATTATTCTATGCACAGTCTCTTCATCTGAAATTAAATGAAAGGAAAGGCATCCTGTGTTTCGTAATTATTTTCCATTTGATCATAAAATCAAAACTGAAATTAGATTTTCTCAGTTTGTTGCTCTGAGATGAGCCAGTTTGGAAAAATACTGTTCTCATTACCATGTAAAGGTAACATACCCTTGATACAAAGTATGACTACAATCAGACTGATGAATATGAAATAATTCTCACTTTTTTTTTTTCTAGTTGTTTTCTTAGCAGTGCTGTAGGTAATGTCCTGTGGGTAAACTCTGTATCAAAACTAAACAGTATGAGCTCATGAGTTGATGCCTCTGTGTCATCTTTTATTCAGAGAAAGTGTACCTCCCTGTCCTCTTTGCTCCCAACCCCTACAGTGAAGGAACCCTATGTGGTATCCTGGATTTGCTGACAAGTCATGAATTAGACAGCAGGAAACCATAAATCTTATCCGCCTCTTCTGTAGATCAGTGCTGTTTTTACAAACAGCCATGAAACAACTGTTTGGGACACTGTAAGACTGTAAAGGAACTTAAAAATATAAGTGTATATCTGTTTATATTTGTTTGTACATACTGATGGATCATTTGCTACAGATTCTTTGTCTCCTCTGATGGATGCTTACTACATCAATTCAGCTGACTGATATGAAACACATCAAAACCAAATTCTTTCTCTAAGAAAAGATATTTCCTCTGGTTTTCCAGAAAATATTTTAGAGAAAAAAAACCCAAAACAACAAAAAAGTAAATGTGCTGGAATACTGGTTAAAACTTAACACATTTTTATGTTACTCTAGTTTTAAACTAACATAATTTTTCAAATGTCAGTGGAGTTATGTAGCACGAGAACAAAGCAATGCAGTAGAGATTTAACACTGATTCTACATTGTCCTTTCCAGTGCTGTATTGTCAGTGATTTTGGTCAATAATTCAAAAAAATAATGTGTCAGCTGATCACTGTCTTACTAACATTCATAAAATCTCTCTTGTCATTCTGTTCATAAATTATCTCAATCTCTCTAAACAATTGTTTTAATGTAACTTGGAGAACAACTCCCACAGAAAAAAAAAATTTTTTCATATATAATCTGTATTGTCAATATACTGTAACTTAAGAGTTGCCTCATAATTACAAATAAAAACAAAGTCTCCATTGTAACACTAGAGTCATTCTCTTCGATCTATATCTATGCACTTGAATGCTAACTGGATATTATCAATATATTGATATCAATATTATGAATATCAACTGAATATTATTGAATAGTTCATAAAATCTTGGTCATGTGCATTACTTTAATGTGAATTGATAAGACTACTAAATGAAAAATTAACTTACTAAAAAATTTAACTCCACTGTAATATTTGTTTAACCAGAAGAACACAAAAAACACTGGGAACTTATTGCTTATAGACAGAAGACAAATCCGCAGGGTGTGCTTGTCACCTGAAGTGATTTGAAAGCACTGTAGAAAGGATTACACAAAATCATACAAAGATGATCAAGAAAGGAACAGGAACAGAATGATTCTGGAACTCATTCATTCTTGGTAGGAACTTAAACCCACCCAAACCACCTTTTAAGTCAGCATTCAAGTGGCAAATTGAAGATGAGGTGCAAGCTAGATACTGCAAGAAATGAAAAATTAACATAGAAACCCTGTAAGAGTCTAGAAATCAGTTTTCTTCTCAGATAATGACAAGAGACAATATGCAGTAGAAACTAAGGATTTCTTCACCTTTTTTTTTAGTAAGCCAAAAGAAGAAAGAAAGAATTTAACCATTCAAAGATAGAATGAATAGGTTTACTTTAGGCTTTCAAGTAGTCATTCTTATAGCCAAAAAAAAATGCAATCAAAAAGATAAGAGCATTCCCAGTTGATACAGTTGTTATCTGATACAATTTTTAAGCAGAAAGAAATAGAATGGCTTTTGCAGTTCTATCAGTAACTACAGGTTGATTTGAGAAGTGGAATTAGTAACAGTTACCATTAACTTTTTATTTACCTGGGGATACAGCGACATTAGAGAACCTCAGAAACAGCCTAATCCTTGGGGGCCTTCAGAGAAAACTCTTGGGGAGATGCACCACAAAGGAACACAGAGCTCCATCAAAACGAGGATCCACACAATGAGGATTTCAAGTAGTGAAATGCGAAATTTTTTGTAATTGGTAAAAAAAAACTGTGATAGGGAGCTTGCATTGAGTCACCCTGAAGTCATGTATTTTCCTTAAAATATTATAAACTCAGCAAGAGATTTGTTAAATTATGCAGGAAATGTTTCACAATCACTCTGCAAATGGTTGTGTTAATTAATGAGTAAAATCAACGCAAGACAAAAAGCTGGTGTATACTTCCTAGATCACCACTACCTTAAAACAAGTATGTTTTGTCTTTCATGAAGTGTTATGCAGTTAACTTTGTGCATAACACTTTGGATCATGGAAACAAACTTTTAGATTGTACCAGAATTTGTATAGACACTTATTTATATTCCAAATAAATAGCTGCTCATTTTGTGTTCTTATCATATGAAGAGATTTAACACAGCTTACAAAGATAATGCAACTCTTTTATTAATTATTAATATTTTTCATATAATTTGAACATTTTTGTTGCTCAGTATTTACCAAGCTTATTGCTTTAATTGATGCATAAATATGTATTTTTATTATGTAATTTTATGTAAATATGAATTTTTCATATTCTATTCCAAACCTAGGAAATAAAAACTTGTTATCTGTTATCTGTTGCTGGAGAAAATGACCTCCTGTGTGGAACCATGATGATGCCCCACAGACCAATGGCTACAAACTTCCCTGCTCAGGTTGGGAAATATTCAGTGTTAACTAATTCAAATCTAAATAAATTATTTGAAGACCATCTTAGTAATGCGTTTGTATACAGAAGAAAAAAAATTCAAGACAGAAAATGGTTTGAAGGTATTATTATTCTTCTCCTGGAGTGACTAATAACACAGCAACTGGTTAGTTAGATTCTTAGTACCAGGCATGTCAACTCAATACCTTTATTTTTAAATCTCATTCTGTCTGCATTTTATGTAACATGGTCTTTATCAGCAAAAAAATGTTGTGTTTGTGTATGTTAACAAACTGTCAGGATTATGTTACAGTTATGATGATGATAATGAAGTTAATTCTAGCTGTCCTTTTTCAAGAATAAAATTATTTAATTCCAATAGCAAATTAGTACAGACACTTTATGATCCTTTTTCAAATACAGTTTATGCAGATGTTATTTACAAATATTTTCTATGTTACTTAGCAGAACTGTGATTAAAGTATGTTTTTAGATCTAACTGATAAAATGTCACCCTGGCTTAGTGGTATTTGCATACAGCTGAGAGTAGTTTTCTGTAGCTAGAGTCATTTAGATCTCCAAAAATGGAGTCAACCCTGTGGTAACTTTCTGACCTCCTGATGTCATATCACAGCAAAAAAATTTATGCAAATCACTAGGAAAACAGCTCCAGGTTTGATGCTTATACAGCTCTTGCTAACTTGACACATGAGTTTACCAGCTACAGTAATATCTCTTGATATAACCTTGAACAGATTGTCTTCAGATACTTTACATCACTCATGCATATTTTTGCAGAAGAAGCAATGAAAACCACAACTAATTTCTTCCATCAATATTCTCTGAAGAACAACATTCTTTAGAGACTAATAATTGGAATAATCCAAGAAATATTCTGAAGGAAATAGGTTGCAGTTTAGTTAAAATGCAAGAATCAAAGAGTTCACCCATTGAGAATAAGTCAGGAAGTACTGAGTCCTTAAGTCTTCAAGAAGAAATATAAAAAGTAATCTCCATTGCCATCTGATCTCTCTGGCCTCCTAAAATGCATCAGTGATTCCATTCTGTACTCTGGGAATAAATATTTGGTGAGGAAAGTGGGGGTGAAAGGTCCACTTGCTCTCAGCAATATTTGTGAAATGGTACTTATGACATCCTTTCTGCACATTTAATATCTTTCTTACATTGCAGTGCCCAAAACTGCCCCAGTATTGAGGTGAGGCTGCCCCAGCTCAGAGCAGAGCGGGACCTCCCTGGCCCGGCTGGTGATGCTTTGCCTGATGCCCCCAGGACAGGGTTGGCCCTCCTGGCTGGCTCAGATTTAACTGGCCATTGACCAGGACCCCCAGGGCCCTTTGCATGGCACTGTTTTCCAGCATCTCATCCCCATTCTGTCCATACTTCCAGGGCTGCCCCATCCCAGGTGCAGAATCCGGCACTTTCCCTTGTTGAACTTCATATATTGGTGATTGCCCAGCCCTCTAATTTGTCAGGATCTCTCTGCAGGGCCTCTCTGCCATGGAGGGACTCAACAGCTCCTCCCACATTTGTGGCATCTGTAAACTTACTCAGTGTCCCTTCCAGTCCTGTGTCCAAGTCAGTTATGAAGATGTTGGAGAGCACAGGGACGAGGATGGAGCCCTGTGGAG